>OX463233.1:181192083-181794583 GCA_949820135.1 Sylvilagus floridanus
ACTAAAGTCTACGTGCACAAAATGTGTGTCCTGTGTCCCGGGTTGTGTTTAGATCTCTCCTGGTTGACTTTTCCCTGGTCTCTGCTAGGCCAGGGGAGCTGGCCAGCATGCATTTATAACGATGGGGAAACTGGGGGGGGGGGGCTGTTCTCGCTAAGAGACGTGCCCAGGGAAGAAGGCGCTGGCCAGGAAACAAAGCCAGCTTTTTAAAGGCCTCCCATTTACTTAATTGCCTGAGTTGTGCACATCATTCCTCATAAACACAGCAAGGGAGAGGCCGGGGAAACAGCAAATGGCGGACAGCAGCAAGACCGTGGGACCCTCCACGCCAGCGCCCACTTCCCGTGAACGGGGCCCGGAATCTGTGCTCCTCGACTTTCTCTTGAACGGCGCACATGCAGTACAGGTGGCATGCTAACTGCACACCACAGTGTGTCCCTCCCGTCTCCCTCCCTGGACTGAAGGTGCCAGGGCCGGGAGAACTCCCAGAGCCCTCTCGCACACGCCTCAATGTCCCCGTAAGCCCAGCCTGGAGCCCTGGTGCTTCCTGGTGTCAGGGTCCCTCACACAGTCCCCACGTGGCTGTGGGTTCTGCCCCCTGCACACACAACCAGGGCTCAGAAAGTTCCCAGGACGCCTTCTCTGCTCCGGCTTCCGGTGCCAGATGGGAGGGAGCCCACAGTCCCCAAGCCACCCTTGCCAATTGTTACCTCACCCCTCAGCCAGGCCAGGGTCTGGGCGATGGTCCCCGCGGGTGTCAGAGCTGGCACAGCGCCCCCTGCTGGCCAAGAGTGCCGAGCCCAGCCCAGGCCTAAGCTGATACAAGGAACAGAGTACACTTAACTCCCTTTCAGCGCCGATGTACCCACACCTCTGTCCACAGGGGAGGCTCGGGGTCCAGCTCGCGGGACTCCAGACTGCAAGGCAGGTGGGAAATGGGGTCCGGCTCTGTGTCCTGGATGGACGGTGGACCTGGGGCTGTACCCTGGCTCCACCCAGGTGTCCTTCTCCAACCCCCAGGGCCTCACCCGGAGCATCCTGGTGTCCACATCAGTGATGGGGAAGAGAGCCCAGCCAGGCTCCTTCGGTCTCTGCGCGCCTGAGGGCTGGTGTCACCCGCGGGGACTTAAACCACGAGGACACGGGGCCGGAGCCACGTGGACGCGTTGATGGGCGCCCGGGGCGCTTGGGTTCCCCCACAGGCCCTGAGTCCATGAGGTGAGGTCTCCACACAGACTCTAGGTGGGGGCCGGAAGCGGCTCCCAGCAGCGGGAAGAAGCCTCGCTCCGAGCCGGAGCCCACGCTGGCGCTGACTTGCGCGTCTTTCCTCCACGCCCTGGCCGCGGGAAGCACTGGGCAGGCCACGTGGACCTGCCGGCACCGGACTCGTCCTGCCTGGACAGGACAGCAGCCCCCGGTTGGCCCGGCACCCACAGTCACCCTGAGGTGAGCCCCAGGCTGGCAGGCGACATCCCCAGAGCCCTCTGCCTTGATGATGCACGACGGGGTCCTCAGCTGTGCCCCGAGAAGCCCAGGCCAAAGCGGCTGGCACTCTCCAGCCGCAGACACTGGGCTCTGAGGCTGGGGCAGCCGGAGGCAGGAGCAGAGTCGGCCCCTGCTCACTCCATGGGGGAGTGGGAGAGAATCCCTGCAGCCCAGTGCCCCCAGAGACCCACGTCCTCGTTAAAGGCACCGACAAGTTCTGCAGGATGCCAATGTGACGCCCAGGCCTGCGGCCATGGCTGCCCCGGTAATGAGAAATTACAGCCACGGGCCCCTGTCCACACGTGGGTGGGTCACCAGCTCAGTGCTTCTGCGGTTCTGTTCCAGGCCACAGCGGGGACAGGGGTTGCCCTGGTCCCAGGGGCTCAGCGTCCCTCCCACCGCGCCTGCTGGCCAGAGCCAAGCACAGCCCCAAGTGCGGGCCGAGGGGCGCTCCGGGTGCTAAGAGCTCGGCCCCGCCCCAGTGAGGAGAGGCCCTAGATGGGGTGACAAGCAAAGCTCTTGGGAGCCTGCGAAAGGCTCAGATGGAAAATGGAGGACGCGCAGCCGGACGACGTGCCCCGCTCGCCAGATGAGAGCAGCACTCAGCATCTCTCCAAAGATGCAGAACAAAGCGGGAGACCCTCCTAGGATCCCTAAAGGAATTCCATGCCGGAGCACAGCCTGAGGGCACGCAGTCTGGCGGGCAAAGCACTACACAGCCTGAGTGACAGGAGTTAACTGCTGAGCGGTGGCACGGAGGACGCAAGAGCCCAGCTAGCCGCTGCAAGGTCACAGCCGCAGGTCCCTGGACGAGGACTGGAGGAGCTGATTGCGATTCGGAGGAGTCGAGTTTAATTAGAAGATCAGTGAATGACACAGGCTACAAATGGGAAAGATGCAGAGTGCGTTCCAGCCCGGAGAGGAGGAAGGAGAAAGCGCAGGAGCACACGAGAGCAAGCTGCTGACACTAACGTGACGCGCACGCGCGCGCACACACACACACACACACACGCGCGCGCGCGCGCTTTTTGGCTGCATGGTTAAAATACCTCCGCAGAGCCCACCTACACACAGTAAAGGTCACTTATGAAGAGACTTGGAAATTCACAATCTACGTGATCATTGATAAAAGAGGACATTCACTTAAAGTCACGGCATTTTCTTCCTAGTAAAAATACATTAATTTTATGACCATCAAGTTGTGAAACATTTAGCTATGAATTGGAGGAGAAATAAAGGACACGAGCGGAGAGAAAGCTGCTCAGGGGAGTTTGCAGGCGGGGACTTCGTGTGCATACTTGCAAGAGCTGGGCAGAAGACAGGAGAAGGGGACTCCAGACCCTCAGAGGGCGGCGGGGTCGGTGGGGGGGAGACAGGACACCGGGCCTGCGCCTGCTTTCAGTTGCTGCTCCCCCAGCCTGCTCTCTGTGCACCGCTGACATCTGCCTGGACCCGGTGTCCCGGTCGTGAGAAAGGGTAGAGACTCCGAGGGTCAGCTCGCCCAGGCAGTAAAGGGAGGTGCGGTCAGGGTGAACGTCCTCACCTGGGGCCGAGCCGAGGCCAGGGCTGCAGGAGCCGGCAGAGCTGGGCCCTCGGCGTCACACCTGTGAGGTCGGGTGAGCCGCAGGCGCAGCCGCCACGGCACTGTTGCGGTTTGCACCTGATCCCGCCCCTCTCCCACCAGAGCCGGCTCCTGCTACTGGCTGCTGAGGGGCAAGACTGCTTCATAAAATGAGCGGGCGCCTAACACACAGCTGGGGGCCCCGAGGCCGTCCTCTTGAGGGTCGGCACCTGCCGAATTTTGTTTATCGAGTTTCTCCTAATGCCCAGGGCAATTTCTAACACAGAAGAAATGAGCAGCAACTCGCGGAGACCAACTGGGAAAAGGTTGTGACGAGGATGATTTATAGTTAGTGAATTTCAACGAGCAGAGACTCCAGGCTGCAGAGCTGTTCAGAACCTCGTCCCCCAGGCCAGATGGCGCCACTTGTCACCTCGCGTCCTCAGCAGCCACGTGCCAGATGCCTGCCCACTTCGCCTCCGTCCTGAAGGCTCTTAGCTTTATGAAATGCATAATTTATCCATTAAACCTGACTCTGTTCTTTCTTTTAGCATTATTTTACAGTATATCATTTTCATGACATCAAAGTCTTTGTTTATTTAAGAATTTTAGAAACAAGTATCAGCCTGTGAAGGTGTCTTTCAAATTGTAAATTTTGGTTGGAAACTACGTCTTGTGAATGTTACTGATAATTTCATGCCAATACAAAGAGGACCCTGGTTGGTAATCATCATGGTGACGTTAGGACCCGTCAGCCTACGCGAGTCAGGCCCAAGCCCAAGTCCTCCTTGGGTGTTCCCCAACACAGACGTAGTCCCAGGATCACATGGCTCTGGGCCGTCATTTAGACACCTTGAATAGTCTGATAATATAATCTCGTCATCAAAAAGCAATTACAGAAAAGGTTACAAATATCATAAGGAGGAGTGGGTGCGTGGCACAGAGGCTAAGCTGCCAGCTGGGACACGCACGTCCATTCCCAATGCCCGGGGTGTTCTTGCTGGGCTCCCAGTTCCAGCTCCCTGCTAATGTGCACCTGCGGAGGCAACAAGTGATGGCCCAAGAGCTGGATTCCTGCCACCCACTCGAGAGACATGAATTGAGTTCTCAGCTCCCAGCTTTAGCCTGCTCCAGCCATTCTGAGCATTTGAGGAGCCAGTAGATGAGAACTCTCTCACTCAGCCAGCCTGGTCCAGTCTAGGACATGGGGAAGCTACATCTCTGCATCTGGCTTGGACCCATGAAGAATGGACCTGAGCCAGAAGAAGAAATGAGACGGAGACATGGAGAGAGAGAGAGACAGAGACAGAGAGAGAGAGACAGAGAACGTGGGCCCTGTGACACTGTCCAGCCTGGGTCCAGCCTGGGGAAGCCGGCTCCAGCCCTCAGCCTCCTTGAATCTGAAAACCACCATTTGGCCAAAAGCTGATTAGAGTTGGGTTTTCTGCCGCTTGCGAGCAAATGAGTCCCAGCTGCCCAGAGCGCGCTGGGCGCCGCCTGGCTTCCCCAGAACACAGTCCCAGGTCACGGCCCCTGCTCACGGGCAGGCGTCGGGCTCAGTTCTGGACGCAGACAGCCTGGGGTGAAATCCGGCTCCCGCCCCCTGTGCGGCGTCTTTCCCATTTCCTTTCCGTCTAACAGGACGGAGCAGAAAGTGCCTCCCAGGCTGCTGTGGGCTGAGGGACTCGGAGCACTGGTGCCTGCTGTGGTAAGTGCTCCAGGGACGCCCGCTGGGGCTGACCCGGTCCCCAGTGCCCAGCTCGGGGGGGGGGGGGGGGGGGTCCTCAGAGACGGTGTGGGCGGGGCGATTCAGAGGCCAGGAACCACATGAGGGGAGCAGCTGGTGGGCGGGGGCGGGAGGGGCCCCTGGAGGATGTGGGTCGGAAGCCGGTGACCAGGAGACCTTGAGGTCTGGGTAGCAAGAGGGAGCCTGGGGTCCGCAGTGAGGACAGGTGGGGGCGCCCAGGGGAGTGCAGTGCTGTGACATGTCCTCCAGGGAGGATGCCGCTTGTGGGATGCTGTGTGCTGCCTTCTGCTGTGTCTGGTGAAGAAATATTTGCATATCTTTGCATAAAAATAATACTGGGAGGCCGGCGCCGTGGCTCAACAGGCTAATCCTCCGCCTTGCGGCACCGGCACACCGGGTTCTAGTCCCGGTCGGGGCACTGGATTCTGTCCCGGTTGCCCCTCTTCCAGGCCAGCCCTCTGCTGTGGTCCGGGAGTGCAGTGGAGGATGGCCCAGGTGCTTGGGCCCTGCACCCCATGGGGAGACCAGGAAAAGCACCTGGCTCCTGGCTCCTGCCATCGGACGAGCGCGGTGCGCCGGCCGCAGCGCGCCGACCGCGGCGGCCATTGGAGGGTGAACCAACGGCAAAAGGAAGACCTTTCTCTCTGTCTCTCTCTCTCTCACTGTCCACTCTGCCTGTAAAAAAAAAAAAAAAAAAATACTGGGAGGCGTGCTGTCAAAATACTGCTGTGGAAAATAAATAACCACCCCTCTCCTCTTGTTCCACAGTCATTTATTTTCTGTTTTTCTTAATTTTTCTATTTAATATTTTTTAAAATATTTATTTATTTATTTGAGAGGCAGAGTTATAGACAGAGAGAGGGAGAGACAGAGAGAGCTCGTCCATCTGCTATTCATGCCCCAGATGGCCACAACAGCCAGAGCTGGGCCAGGCCACAGCCAGGAGCCAGGACGTTCTTCCAGGTCTCCCATGTGGGTGCAGGGCCCAAGCACTTGGACCATCTCCCACTGTTTTCCCAGGCCATTAGCAGGGAGCTGGACTGGAAGAGGAGCAGCAGGGACACAAATCAGTGCCCATAAGGGGTGCTGGTGCTGCAGGTGGAGGCTTAACCTGCCATGCCACGGCACCAGTCCCATTTATTTTCAATTTCATGATACCTCAACGCATTATCTTTGTATTTCATTCATTTATTTGTTAAGCTTTTTTTTTTTTTTGACAGGCAGAGTGGACAGTGAGAGAAGGAGACAGACAGAAAGGTCTTCCATTGCCGTTGGTTCACCCTCCAATGGCTGCCGCGGCCAGTGCACTATGGCCGGCGCACCGCGCTGATCCGAAGGCAAGAGCCAGGTGCTTCTCCAGGTCTCCCATGGGGTGCAGGGCCCAAGCACTTGGGCCATCCTCCACTGCACTCCCTGGCCACAGCAGAGAGCTGGCCTGGAAGAGGGGCAACCGGACAGGTTCTGGCCCCCAACCGGGACTAGAACCTGGTGTGCTGGCGCCGCTAGGCGGAGGATTAGCCTAGTGAGCCATGGCGCCGGCCTTGTTAAGCTTTTTAAAAATAATTAAAATAAGCTAGGCAAAACCTCAGTTAAAAATGACCACACTTCCTCAGAGAAATCAATAACATACAAAAAAGAAAGACACTCATTGAAATAAGAAAACAGGATGGAGGGGCGGTGCTGTGGTGCAGCAGGGAAAGCTCAGCCTGCGGCGCCGGCATCCCTCCCATGTGGGCGCTGGTTCTAGTCCCGGCTGCTCCACTTCTGATCCAGCTCCCTGCTGTGGCCTGGGAAAGTGGTGGAGGACGGCACACGTGCCTGGGCCCCTGCACCTGCGTGGGAGACCTGGAGGAACGTCCTGGCTCCTGGCTTCGGATCTGCGCCACTCCAGCTCTTGTGGCCAATTGGGGAGTGAACCAGCGGTTAGAAGACCTCTCTCTCTCTCTCTCTCTCTCTCTCTCACTCTCACTGTGACTTTCAAATAAATAAATATTTTTTAAAAAGAGAACAGGATGGATGACACTAACGATGGTGACGGCGATGGGCAGTGATGACCGGGGGTGCTGGTGAAGATGACGGTAACGGTGATGGTGGTGATGATGACGTCGTGTTGACGATGGTGAGGATTGTGGAGAAGATAACGACAAGTATGACGACAGCCCTAGTCCTGTCACTCACTGTGTCGTGCCTTTGGACAGGCGAATGAACCACTCTGTGCCTCAGTTTCCCCATCTGCAAAAGGAGCATGAGATACCCCCCCCTTAGGGTGAGGGCTGGGTGAGCAGTCCTAGGACTAAAGCTCGATGAATGTGGCCAGCGCGGACAAGGACAGGTCTTCTCCCTGAACATCAGCCAGGGAGGTTTGGGGTCCACATCCTTGGCTGGGATCTCTAAGGACCAGAACAGAGTCCACTCCGGCCAGAGTGCCCACGGGGGGTCAGGCTTCCCAGGAGGCTGGCTGTGTCCTGTCAGCTCTTGCTGGGAAGCACAGGCTGAGGCTTTAAACAGGCAGTTGTGAGTCGGTCAGGATCTTGCGTCAATGAGACACTGGTTTGTAAGCGGACAGATTTTCTAAGAGAAAAGATACACCTGTCACTGGAGATCAAATCAGGAGTGAACTCGCTCTGTTAAGAGATATCAACCCAGTTGTAGGAGAGGTCAGGCTGTCTCTTGGCTTCAGTCTTGTTTCACTCAAAGTCAATATCCCTCTGTAGCCCACATCCTGTTCACCGTCAGAGCCAGGGGCTCCAGAAAGGCAGGAGGGGCAGGTGCATGTCCAAGCCAGCAGCTGCGCAGTTGTGAGAGTGTGAGGGGCCAGGTATTTCAGGTGACAGGCTACCCTCCCCTCCCCCCCCCACCCGCCTTAGAGTCCACCATTAGGCCGCTGCTGGACCACAACAAAGCTGTCTCTGGACCATCCTGGGAAGGTGCCTGGGGCACTAGGCTGGGTGGCCTGCCAGATGGGGGGACAGCCTCCCGGACCCTCAGGATGTGCTGCCAGTGGTGGGAGGCAGTAGGGAGCAGAGCAGTGCTGTGCGCCCCTGGCGCTGGGGAGATGCTCCTGGGACAGGAGGGCTTAATGAAGAGGAGAAGTCCACGTGGGCCTGCTGCATGGGCATGTCTGATGCAGCCCTGGGGGAGATGGTGCATCTTCTGGGACAGCGGGGGTGAGGTCAGGATCCCAGTGGTGGGCAGCAAAGCCTGTCCGTGCTGTCCATAGAGCTGGGGCATTTGTGCAATGTATTGAGTGTCTGCTGCATGGACTTTGGGCCGGACTGTGCAGTCCGAGGAAGGCTCTGCCACTCAGCACCTGGACAAAGTCAGCTGAGTCTCTTGGCTGTCCATGGCTCAGTTTCTTCACCATTACAATGGGGATGGAGATGGCACCCGTCTTATAGGTTTGTGATTCCAACAGAGGAGAACAGATGGGACACGTTGAGAGCCTTTATGGGGATGTGTTGAGAACTAGGTTCAGCGATGGCTGTCGTGGTGGTGATGGCTAGGGCAGGAGTGATATGAAGGTGACATTGATGGTGACGAAGGTCATGAAGACGGTGGGGTAGCTGAGTGTTGTGATTGTGCTAGTGCGTGTCATGAAGGTGATGCCATATAACAAGGATGGTGATGATGGTGATGGGACACTGACATGGGTGGCACTGGTGATGGCATGGACTGTGCACAGTCAGAATGAAGAGTGTGGAGACTCCCTGCGCTGTCCCCTGCCCTCCTAGCACCGCCCCCCCCCACATGAACATTATCGTCCTTTCACTTCTGTGAGACGTGGATAATCGGAAGGCTCAACCGTCAGGGCCCCGGGACCCCAGGCAAACTGCTCCTGAGCTGCGTCCGTGGGTCAGGACATGGGAGGCTTGCAGGAGCCCAGGCTGTGTTCCCTCAGACACAGGTGTGGGCGCAGGGCAGCGTGAGCTCCGCTTCTGCAGAACCGGTGCCCCAGGGTCGTGGTGAATAGCGTGTCAGCTGGCGACACCTAGCATGGGGCACGTGGGGAGTACCAGCCCAGTGGTGCGGTTGGCCACCCTCCCCCTCTTGGCTCTTCCCCGGGAATGTGTCCCCAGGGAGCCAGCACGTGCCTTGAGGAGGGCCGTGCATGGAGCAGGCTGTATCAGGAGTCCCCGTCCCCTGCTCAGTAGAACATCCACGGCCTGTCTCCTGCCCGGGACAGACGGCAGCACGTGCTGCCTCCGTGACCACGCCCTGGAGGAATGACCACTCCCTGAGGACAGCCCACTAACACGCAGGTCTCTGCCCCAGTAGAACGCCGCAGTTACCCACAGCCACACTGGTGCCTCACCTCACTGTGCTGGGCCTGGGAGGGGGCACGAGGGTCCCAGGCTCTCTGCCAGTGACGTACCGAGCTCTGCAGTAGGTGAGAGGCATTCTGCCTACAGACAAATGGAGACTATTTCATTTTATTTCCATTTTAAAAATTAATGTTAATTACACAGTGATTCACCAACACATTAAAAGGCAACATCCTTGGAAATTAATCTTTAGTTAAGCAGCCTGCGTGAACACACTGTCCTTGCAGAGCCAGAGCACAGCCAGCAAGGCTCTGAGAACCTCCCCCACCCACCCACACCTGCCGCCTGGGCCCTGTGCTGGGCTTAGCCTCTCCGTGCTGGCTTCTGGCGAGCAGGCCAAGGCACACACAGAAGCATCCTGCACGTGGTGGGTGCACGGTGGAGGCCCATCTGCCGGACGTTTCGGCCAGGGCAGCCACTGTTTCCTCAGCGCTGGTTCTCCGGCTGTGCAGCAGAACATGGTTTTGCCAGGTGTCAGTGCCGGGGAGCCGGGGGAAGGGTGTGTGTGACCCCTGTGTACCTCCTCAAGTACACACCGTGACTCCGGGGCCTGTGTCTCAGGCATAGGCAATGTGAACACTACATCCCGTGGCTACAGGAACAGAGACATATTTGTGACCCCAGGCCATGGGGAGACAAAGAAATCTCGGTCATTTTGTTGGAACTGCTGGAGAGTGATGTACTCCCTGACCAGTAGGGTTCCAGAGAGGCTGAGATGCAGACCGCACACCCTGCAGACGTCTGAACGGCACTGGGACGGCCGTCCGATAGTGCAGCTACTACAGGGGAACCACAGGTTCAGAGGGCATCCTGGAAGTCTCTAGGACCCAGCCGTTCCTGACGCGGTCACACCCGTGGTCGTTAGCCAGGATTTCAGTCACCCACAACCAAGAAAGTCCTGGTCGTCAAGCTGTCTCAGTGACGACAGTTATCCCTAATTAGCACCTCCCACGTGGGCGGTTGATGCATAACAGGTGACAGGACGTGGACATGCGTGGCATCCCCGTCACCCCACGAGGCACTCTCCCTGGCACCCGCGAGAAGGCAGACAGGCTTGGAAGGGCTCAGCACACACACCGTCAGGACTGGTGCACCGTAGAGTTGTCCCTGAGCTGGGCCCTCACACGGGTGCACACAAGCTGGACGCAGGAGCAGAGGCCCCGAGGCGGCCCTGGGCAACAGGAGGCCGTGGGTGCCAGGGTGGAGGTGCGTGGTGAAGACTGGAAGATGAAGTTGGGAGTGTAGACGCCCAAGGGTCAGCACAAGGTCCACCCAGGGAAGTGATTCACGGCCGGTGCTGCCTCCTGGGAAGGGAAACGGGATCCGTGTGGAAATGCTAGGGAGGGAACGGGGTGCAGGGCACAATGAGCCATGCACCCCGCTGGCACAGACCAGCCAAGGAGTGGTCCCTTAGAGGGAACTAAGCCCCTGCAGAGCTGGGGCCCAGAGGCGGGGTGACCTTGTGTTCTTTTTCCACACCCTGCTCCGCTGCCTCCCGGGGCCAATCCAGCCAGAGACCAGCCCAGTCAGGTCCTGGGACTTGCAGCCCACGGGGCTGGCCCTGCACACAGGGGAAGGAACGTAGGGTCGGGGCAGCACAGCATCCTTGAGACCAACCCTGAGGGGCCCAGCGACTCCAGGAGCCCCCCCCCCCCCGCACTTCCAACTCCAGTCTCACGGAATCGGCAGTCGGCCCCTGGAGAAAGAGCTCCCCACGGGCGACAGGAGTGTGGTTAAGTAAGCAAACCTCAGTGTCTTTCAGTCTAGACATCAATGAGGTTTCATGGAGCTGTAATTTCAAGGAGAATGCACCAGGCGATTACTGTCTCTCAAGTGGGATTTTCTTCCTTTGAAACGGATCAGTCGGACAGACTTGGCGCGGCGGTAAGCCAGTGTTGACAGTGGATCCCGGGCAGAAGCCGCTGTCCCCGTGGTGTCTGTGACGAGCCCCTTGCTGCTACACAGATGACACACGCCATGTGGTTCCAGCCTGAGGTCTCGGCACGCGGCTTGCCTGCTCTGCCCTGAGGAGGACGAAGGAGCCCTTGATCAGCAAACGCGCTGCCCAGAGTCCTGGCGGTCACTCGCAGCCCAGCTGGAAGCCATCACGTGTCAGTGTACTGCGTGCAGCCGCAGGGAGCTGAGCCCAGCCCCTGCCAGGCAGAGGCGGCACCCTGGCGTCCCTTCTGCCGGGAGCTGGGACTGCTCGGTGTGGGGTCCGGCTTCCTGCCCTCGGCTGCTGGGGCTGCGGCTGCGGCTGTTCAGTGGCCACGGCAAGGTCCAGTGGAGGTGAGAGGCCACGGTCTGGCAGGCTTAGCTCCTGCCTGCGGTTTTAGGGACAGAAAGGAGACTCTGGGCCAAGTCATCTCGCTTTGCACCTGACGCTGTTCTCAGTGCTCAGTCCTCCTGTGTGTGTGGCAGTGGCGCTGTTCTCTGTGCCCCTGTGTGTGTGACAGCGACGCTGTTCTCTGTGCTCTGTGTGTGACCTTGATGCTGTTCTCTGTGCTCTGTGTGTGTGTGTGACACTGTTCTCTGTGCCCCTGTGTGTGACAGCGACGCTGTTCTCTGTGCTCCTGTGTGTGTGTGTGACAGTGACGCTGTTCTCTGTGTCCCTGTGTGTGTGACAGTGACACTGTTCTCTGTGCCCCTCTGTGTGTGTGACCGTGACGCTGTTCTCTGTGCCCCCGTGTGTGAGAATGTGACACTGTTCTCTGTGTCCCTGTGTGTGTGAATGTGACGCTGTTCTCTGTGCCTGTGTGTGTGACAGCGACGCTGTTCTCTGTGCCCCTCTGTGTGTGTGACTGTGACGCTGTTCTCTGTGCCCCCGTGTGTGAGAATGTGACACTGTTCTCTGTGCCCCTGTGTGTGAGAATGTGACGCTGTTCTCTGTGTCCCTGTGTATGTGACTGTGACACTGTTCTCTGTGCCTGTGTGTGTGAATGTGACACTGTTCTCTGTGCCTGAGTGTGTGACAGCGATGCTGTTCTCTGTAACCCTGTGTGTGAGAATGTGACGCTGTTCTCTGTGTCCCTGTGTGTGTGAATGTGATGCTGTTCTCTGTGTCCCTGTGTATGTGACTGTGACACTGTTCTCTGTGCCTGTGTGTGTGACAGCGACGCTGTTCTCTGTAACCCTATGTGTGAGAATGTGACGCTGTTCTCTGTGTCCCTGAGTGTGTGTGATAATGATGCTATTCTCTGTGCTCTGTGTGTGACCTTGATGCTGTTCTCTGCTCCTGTGTGTGTGACAGTGACACTGTTCTCTGTGCCCCTGTGTGTGACAGTGACGCTGTTCTCTGTGCTCCTGTGTGTGTGTGTCAGTGAGCTGTTCTCTGTCCTCCTGTGTGTGTGTGACAGTGACGCTGTTCTCTGCTCCTGTGTGTGTGAAGTGATGCTGTTCTCTGTGCTCCTGTGTGTGTGTGTGACAGTGACGCTGTTCTCTGTGCTCTGTGTGTGTGAGAGTCACACTGTTCTCTGTGCCCCTGTGTGTGTGACAGTGACACCATTCTCTGTGCCCCTGTGTGTGTGGCAGTGACACCATTCTCTGTGCCCCTGTGTGTGTGGCAGTGACACCATTCTCTGTGCTCTGTGCTCCTGTGACACTGTTCTCTGTGTCCTGTGTGTGTGGCAGTGACACTGTTCTCTGTAACACTGTGTGTGGAACAGGATAATCTGGATTTCACAAGGGAGTGAGTGCCTCTCAGTTCCCTCCCAGTGTGTGGCCGAGTCCTTTCTCGGGTGTGCCTCTGTGCCCCTTGTGCACAAAACGTGTTTACTCCAGACCGTGCCAGGATCCCGGCCTGCCTGCAGCAGCAGAACCGACTTCTAAAGGATAAACCAGCTCATTCTCACTCCCTGGTCAAATTCCTCCCAGGCATCTGCATCATCAGAATCCTTTTTTTTTAAGGTTGACTTATTTCAAAGGCAGAGTTGGAGAGAGAGAGACAGAGATCTTGCATCCACTGGTTCACTTGCCTCATGGCTGCAACGGCCGCCAGGAGCCTGGAACTCCATTCGGGTCTCCCATGTGGGTGGTAGGGGCACACACACCTGGGCCATCTTCCACCACTGTCCTCTCCAGCTGGATTAGGTAGAAAGCAGGCCCAGTCCAGCCATGGCTCCCACAGCCAGGTGTGCGTGCACATCACCGGCGTCTTGTGAAAGAGAACACAGGGCTGACCCTGCAGGTCTGGGTGGGTCTGGGACTGCATTTCTATCGCACCTGCTGAAGCCGGTTCCCCAGGCGGCTGGTGTGGCCAGCAGGAAGCCCCTAGACCCTTCCTGGGTGCTGAGAATCCAGGGCACAAATGCAACACTAGGCTGGGGAGGGGGGCGGGATGTAGATAGTCACTCATCAGGCCCCACGGCTCACTGACCCCACCCTCAGTTCTGGGAACTGGGCCTGAGCACTCCTTCATGGCTCTCCTGATGCCTGGGTCGCCAGGGTTCCAGGACTTACAAGGAGATTCTGCCTAGCGCCATATTCCTCCTGGGACTCTTCCCTGGGACAGAACCCTGGGCGGGTTCTGACTGGTGGGGCCGGGTCACAGGAGGGGCCTACAAGGGACACTGGGAAGGTCTGCAAAGGATGTCGGGAAAGGTGTGACTTCCTTTCAGAGCTGGGAAACGCCTGCGAAGGGAACCCCAGGGTCAGGCAGAGGCTGCCGAACAGCCGTGGCACCTTCTCCCAAGAGACCTTGGACGCCTCCCCACACCAGCAGCACTGTCACCTTCTGTCCCTCTGCGGCCAGGGTCGCCTGGCCTGAGGTCTGGGACATTCTTCCCCACCTCCACCCAGTCCTTTTCAAAGGCCTCTGACTCCCCCAGTCACCCCTGAACCCGACCGCAGACTCCACTGGCCTCGCCCACGACATCCTGCTCCTCTCGGAGGGGACACTGCTCTGGGACCTCCGCCCACGTGTAGCCCTCACAGTGCTAACTGGCTCCGGCCGGCTCTGGCTGCGCCCCTCTCTGCCCGCGCCATTGGGGGGCTGCTTGGCCTGTCATCAAGGCTGCTCCTTCACCAGAAGCTCCCTTTTGTGGGGTCTGTGGAGGGGCCCCAGGACTGGGGTCTGTCCCCCAGCCCCCTGGGGTATGGATGAGGTTGACCCCCAGGTGGGGAGGGGCCCCCAGGACTGGGGTCTGTCCCCCGGCCCCCTGGGGTATGGATGAGGCTGACCCCCAGGTGGGGAGGGGGCCCAGGACTGGGGTCTGTCCCCCGGCCCCCTGGGCTGTGAGTGAGGCTGACCCTCAGGTGGGGAGGGGGCCCAGGACTGGGGTCTGTTCCCCGGCCCCCTGGGGTGTGAGTGAGGCTGACCCCCAGGTGGGGAGGGGGCCCAGGACTGGGGTCTGGCTGTCCTGCCTTAGCAGAGAAACACTCTCCTGCATTTTTACAGCGGATGGGCTCGGAGGAGGAGTTCAGGGGAGGAAGACAGACGAGGCCCTGGTGGCCACTCTCAAGAATGACTGCCCTGTGTCACACATATCCTTGTGAACCCAAGGTGTTCAGCCAGTTTGTCCCCAGGAAGAACATCGTGGCTGTGGCAGGTGTTGTCCAGTGGAGTGGAGAGTGTGCGGAGTGGACCAGGCATGGAGAGTGTGGAGGGTGCACGGAGGAGAGAGGACCCTGTGCACACCTGGGGTGCCTGAATCTAGGGGTGCCCATGTGGTCCCTGCACCCATCCGCAGAGCGCTCGCTCAGGCTGGGGTTGGTTAGCGTGGGCCACGTCTCCGTGGGCGAGGCTGGGGAGAAAGCATGGCTGAGCGGAGGACACCCTGGTGATTGGAAAGTCGGTTCAGGATCAGAGGGGAGCAGAGGGAGAGGCACTGCTGCTGGGAGGATGGAGGTGTCAGAGGTCGCTCAGCACCAGAGCATCAGGGAAACTTCAGTTCCCAGAAGGGAGGCTCTCCTCCTTCCCTGGACTCCACGTCAGAGCAGATCTCTCTCGATGGTGAACCGGGAGGCAGGAGAGCAGTGGAGGAGGAAGCGTCCGGAAGGGATTTTAGCGCACAGCCGCCTCCTTCCCTTTCACCAACCACAGCCAGAGGACAGCACCCAGGGCTGACTCTCAAGACGTTTATTTTTAATAAAGTACCAAAATCTATCATTTCAGTTTTTAAATCCTCCAAAATTTTCTCGCTCTGTATAGTTGCTTCAACTACACCTAATACAAAAGGAAT
This sequence comes from Sylvilagus floridanus, assembly GCA_949820135.1. Lineage (NCBI taxonomy): Eukaryota > Metazoa > Chordata > Mammalia > Lagomorpha > Leporidae > Sylvilagus > Sylvilagus floridanus. The sequence goes on from OX463233.1 coordinate 181,207,378, forward strand.
GTTCTTAGTATCTTTCGAGTAAACCTACTACTTTCAATTCCGGTTTCCTAGAAACAACAGCCCGGTCTGGCCTCTTGTCTCATTGAGCTATGATGGTTTCTTAAAGCCCCTGGTTCATTAACACACAACCTGAATACGGTTTGGGCTCAGACACACTGAGGCTGACCTCCTGCGGTCCACCCTGGCTGCCCAGGGAGTCAGCTTCCCCGGATGTGATGGGAATGCAGGCTCAGACCCACCAGGACCTGTAGTCAGGACTGTGTTTTTCTTTCCAGAGACCCTGGTGATCCGTTACACGGTGCCTCCCCTGGTAGGGACAGGCATGGCTAGGAATGGAAGAGGCTGACTCCACATGTGGCTGGCACGCGCGAGAGGAACGGAGTTCGTGGGGGGTCCACTGGACACGTGCCGACCAGGGAGCCCTCTGAGTTGTCACCCGATGTGCGGCGGGATCCACGGCACTAATGAGTGTTAAGTCTTCAATCCAGTGAAGCAGCTCCGCCTCCAGGTGGCGTCTCCTCGTGGGTCTCACCAGAAGGTGAACTCCTCACCGTTCTGGGGCAATCCCATGGGGCGGGTGGTGTGGCTAGCAGGTAAAGCTGCCACTGCAGCACCAGCGTTCCATATGGGTGCGGTTCGAGTCCCAGCTGCTCTGTTTCCGATCCAGCGCTCTGCTACGGCCTGGGAAAGCAATGAAAGATGGCCCAGTCCTTGGGCCCCTGCACCCATGTGAGAGACCTGAAGAAGCTCCTGGCTTGGAACCGGCCCAGCTCCCACCATTGTGGCCATTTGGGGAATGAACCAGCAGATGGGAGATTCTCTCCCCCCACACACCCCCCGCCTTTCAAATAAATAACTCTTTAAAAAACAAAAGGAAGTTTTTCATTCAAAATGGTCTCACAAGATGGAATCCACTTCATCTGATACTGAACAGAAAACAAAACCAGTGATCTGTTTCAGTGCTGAGCAATCTGTGGGTTTTTTTTTTTAAGATTATTTATTTATTTATTTGAAAGGCAGAGTTACAGAGACACAGAGAGAGAGGTCTTACATCTGCTGGTTCACTCCCCAGATGGCTGCAATGACCAGAGCTGAGCCAATCTGAAGCCAGGAGCCAGGAGCTTCTTCAGGGTCTCCCACATGGGTGCAGGGCCCAAGCACTTGGGCCATCTTCTGCTGCTTTCCCAGGCCATAGCAGAGAGCTGGATCAGAAGTGGAGCAGCCGGGACTTGAACTGGAGCCCATATGGCATGCCTTCGCCCCAGGCTGGGGCTTTAACTCGCTGTGCCACAGCGCTGCAAACCCCCCACCACCACCGTGATTTTTAAAGGAACTGAATTTAAACTAAACCTGAGTGATGTGTCACTCTAACATACTGCCATCCTTGTTATAGCCCTGTGCATAGCATCATTGTCACGTGTCACTTCTCATGTGTGAAGCGATGCGGGCTCCTAGACCCCTCCTCCACCCCGATGTGTGGCCTTTGGTCAACTCCGCAATCTCCATGTGCCCCAGTTTCCTGGCTGAAACGAAATGTGGGTGGCACCAGGACCTCCCTCGCGGGGTGTGGCGTGACCAGCACAGGCCTGTCACACAGCAGGTGCTCAGTGAGTGCGGTGGCTACGCCACACCCACAAGGTCACCTCCTCAGCAACACAGGCAGAACCAGTCTTTGCATTTGTCATGCTCGGGGCTCGTGTGAAGGCACCCCCGGGCCCACAGACTTTTACCGACTCCTTTCCCATCGTCCTCATTATCAGCAGCCTGGACTCAAACATTTCTTCCTCTTTAATGTGCATTTGAATTCCTCTCCAGGAGCATCAACCTGTGTGTCTCACCGCCTCCGTGTCACTGCTTAAACCCAGGGCTGAGACGCATAACAGCCCTGGAAGCACCATTGTGCTATTTTCTCTCTTAGACTAAAATAGACTTTCTGATTTCGTGCAGCCCTGCGTTCCCCGCCTGCCCCGGGTCATTAGCGGCTCACGCGCAGCCATTTCGCAGCCTGCCAGCTGGAGACAGCGTCTCCTGGGTTCCCAGTCAGCCACTCCGATGGCTTCTAATTTATACCCGAGGGAGAGCATAAATTGCCGTGGCTCTCCTGGCGCTCCCTCGGGCCCCGAAGCAGCCAGTGCCGTGTTTCTCTCCCCCCTCCCTCCCACGCACACAAAGCTCGCTTGCCTGACTCACCTGCCAGGGGACGTGCCTCCAGGACACTTGCAGGGCCCCGACGCCTGGGCGCCCCCGTGCCCCAACTCTCAGCCGTCTGTGCTGCTTTGGTAGAAGGCCAGGGACGGAACGATTTGTAAACCACAGGAATCGTCTCCTCCCAGCTCTCGAGGCTGCGTGTGCACAGTCAGGCACGTGCAGGGGGCTGTGTGGGGAGGGCTGCTCCGTGCTGCAGCGGTGATGTCTCCTTGTGTCCTGCCGGGCAGATGGACACCGTTCCCCCAGCCTGGAAGCCAAGGTCACCAACCCCACTCACAACAGCTGTGCCTTCGTGGTGAGAAGCCTCCTGAAAGGCGCGCCGTTTCACCCTGCTGCATTTGGGATTTTCGGATTCTGGAGGGGACACAGACGCTCCCCCGTGGCACCCCATCTGCGGCAGAACACGACCTTCCCACCCGCCTCCCGGCACCCAGCCCCATCGGCTCCCTCTGGGGAAGGGCCTCCTCCTGCCTGCAGGGGGTGCTGTCGCTGCACCTGACTGTAGGAGATGCTGGGCGGGGGAAGGGCTGTGACAGGGCACGCAGCTGAAGTGTGTCACGTAGGTGAGAACACACCAGTTCTGTGGGATGCTGTTCAGACTGCAAAACAACACAGACACAGTGCATCAGACAGGCTAGGAAGCCTCCATCAGGGTGGCGGCACGGCCGGGGCTGGTGGGGGTGCTCGCCCAGGCCGTAGACCCCCAGCTTTGCCACGGTCCCACCTCTGTAAAGGCACCAACGCCATTCATGAGGGCTCCGTCCCGTGACCTCATGACCTCCAAAAGCCCCACCTCCTAAAGCTAGCACCCTGCAGATTAGGGCTTCAGCCTACAAACGTGGAGGCAACGTGAAAACACCCCCGGATGCAGACTGCGCAGACTTCATCTTGCCGTCCCAGTTCGCCCGCATCCCCACATTCTGACCGCAAGTTGATCAAAGAACCTGACCTCCCCACTGCTCACACTCAGCACCCAGGGGCGGGCCTGGCCCACAATTCAGAGCTGACGTGGACCAGCTGCAAGGGTGAACGTCGAGGAAGTTTGGGACGGCCGAGCTCCTGGTCGTGGACACAGACTCGGATCCAGGTTTGACATCATCCTGACAACCCCGTGTGGGCTCTTAGGACAAATGTGTCACCTGCACAGGCCACACCTGAGCTGGGACACACCTGGTGGTATCGAGAGAAGCGGAGAGAATTTCCCAGCTACTGCAGAGATAAAGGTGTGTGGTTCCGACCTCCCTGGGAACGAGACCCCTGCCCGGGAGCCTGGAGGAAGCGTGGAAGCTCAGCCCTGGGAGCACTGTTCCTCCCAGGGTCGCTGCACCGCGTCCACCGCTAGGACACAAAGGCACAGACGCGGCAGCCTTGACGGACAGAATAAACACCCGGGCTCACAGGTGTTCTCTCCCAGCCGTGAGGACGCCGGCCTGCTGCTGCTCCGCCAGTTCTGCTACGCGGATGCCAGCGGGGCTCCGGGAGCGGGCGGTGAACCTGCAGGGTCCCGGTTCCGGCGGCGGTGGTGTTGGGGGCCGACTCACCTCTCCCCGCCGGGACGCCGGAGGTCACTGCTGACTCACCTGCTGCCGTTCCTGTTCTCCGTCCCAAGGTCAGCCCTGTCCCTAGACCTCGCTCACACACCCAGCCGCAGGTGCGTGGCCACTGCTGCCCCCACAAATGGCCGCAAACCCGGTGGCTTAGAAAACCCAAGAGCGTCTTCTCAGAGCCAGCAGGTCAGAGGTCAGGCACGGATGTCCCTGCGCCAGCGGCAATGTTGCTCACTGTGTTCCTCCTGGGGACTCCAGGGAAGGAGCCATTTCCCTGGTCACGTGGGCTGTCCGAGAACTCCGCTCCTGTGGCTGTGACGTGGGCTGTCAGAGAACTCCACTCCTGTGGCTGTGAGCCTGAGACCCCAGTTCCCTTGCTGACCGTCAGCCGAGGCCTTCCAGCTTCTAAGGCCCAGTGCTGCCCCGGCTCTCACCCACCCTCTGTCTTCAATGCCAGTGATGGCTGAGCCGCCTCAGACTGTGGCTCACCCTGGTTTTCCGGGCTCGGCTCTCTGCCTGCTGGGAAAGGGTGCCCCACCTTTATTCCCAGCTGCAAGGCCTCTCGTCCCATGGAAAGGGGTGTGTCCACAGGTTAGGGGTTAGGTGTGCACGACTTATGGAGCCATCACTCTCACCACTGTGCACTTGACCCGAAGTTCTCCCGTTCCGTTCCTCTCCTCGGGATGCTATCCCGGGATAGGCCGGATATTGGTCTGCCTCATCTGACTGGACACGCAAGCCTGCCCGGGCTCAGGAGGAGTCTCACAAGTCCCAAAGGCCCGTTCAGTGAATATTGGGGGGGGGGTGCCAGCTGGCACACACAGGACACCCTCAGCCATGTCGAGCCGGAGTTTGCCAGAGCAAGTGTGGCTGGGTGAGCTGGTGGCGAGAGGGCGCCGCCATGAGAAATCCATGCTCAGCCCATGGGAATGGAGCTCGGGGTTACCAGAGTCCTGGCTAAGAAAACCAGAAGTCACAGTTTCTGGAAACCCCTCACCTGCTAAGCAGCGACCACTACTCACACATTTTTAAGCCCTGACCACATAAAGCATCCTGAAGGTCCTGCCCACCGGTCTCTGAGCTGGCACCATGTGATTCTCCCTCTGCACACTCCACCATTGCTATCTGCTACCCTCATCAGAGGCCCAACTGAGGGACTAACTGATCTTGGACATCAACCTCCAGAACTGTGGGACCAAAATAAGCCTCTTTGCTCTACAAAAGTAGGCTGCCTTGTGTATTTCATTACAGTAATAAAAAGCTAATTAGCACCAGTGACATGTACAAGTGTCATAAAAGTGACACATTCAAGTAATATAGAGGCAGCATGGACACAGGATACAGACAAGACACACAAGCAACCCACACTGTAATGGACACACATGAGCAATCCACCCAAGCGTGTGCATGTATAGGCTGCGCACAATGACACAGAGCAGCAAATTCAGGTCACATATTGTCAGTATACTCATAATGCATGGAAAATAGCATACGCCAAGTAGCCCAGGGGAGCATATGATCAGCTAACCCAGGTGTAACACACTGCAGCATACATGTAGTACATACACAAAGGTAACATCCAGACAGCAGGATAGGAGGAGCACCTCAGATCACACTTCTAAGAACACACACGGGACACAGAGAAACAGCACACACAAGTGACTCACAATATCACCCACGTAGCACTTCCGTATGTAACATACACAGGCAGCCCTTAAGTCACACCCAGGACGACAAACACAGGGACCAGACGGGAGAGGTGCAGGCTGCTCATGCAGGTGACACAGACGCTGCCCACAGGACTCACCCACAGGCTACCACTGCAGCCCCAGACTCAGACCTAAGGCTGCTGAAGGGCCAGGTGTGGGCCCACACTCCCTTTCATCCCGAATGCAGATGCTCTGGGAAATGCAACGTGTTGGAAACCCGAGTGTTGGGAAGAGAAGGGCAGTTGTCTCGGCTTCAGTGATGGGTTCCGAGAAAGCAGCAGCGTCAGTGCATGGTCTCAACTGGTCTTGGAACAGCACATCACACATTCTAAGTCACCCTCTTTCAGTTGTCCGTGGAGAACACGAAGGTGTTTAAATAAAATAACCCACTGGAGTCCACTTCTTTTCCAGATCCACAGGTGCAGTAAATACTTTGCAGTGAAACCTTCATTGCTTAGCTGAAATAGAGCTTACACGGATTCTTCATTGACTTCCCTTGTAAATCTTTCCCGGTTCTGTCCTGCTGCCAAGGCCTCTCCCATTGTTGGAAGTGGGGCTTCTGAGCACTGTGGTGACCACCAAGCTGGGACATGGGGTGACCCTGAGATCTTGGAGGCCTCTGGCATCAGCCATCAGGAGGAATCAGAAGGGGGCAGATGTAAGAACAGGAACGCTGTGTTCTCAGATGGAAGAGCTCAAAGACAATGAGGCCAATGACCCAGCTGTGGAAAAGGCAGGAAGCGATTTCAGACGTGTGCTTCCAGGGGCAGGGGGCTTTGCATTCTTCACTTCTAAAGCAACGCGAGTGCCATGCCTGCTGTGGGTGGCACTCAAGAAGCTGTGGGCAGCTCACCGCGGTGGAGCTGACAGAAGAAGCTGTCCCTGGAAGGTCGTGCCATCCACTAGGTCCTCAAGAGAAACACCCAGGATGGGGTGAAAAGCTGAGTGTGCTACTAAGCCAAGCACTTATCCCCTTTGCTTCACATCTTGTGCTCAGGATATCAGAATTGGGCTGGGGGAGATCACCCAAAGTTCTCTGAGAGAAGCCATTAAATTTGCAAGTGTTTCTGATGCTTGGCACTGGCCAGAGTCCAGGTCTGCTCTTGGGAACACAGCCGTCTGTAGCAGAGATTATGGCCTGTGGGTGTAACACAGCCTTGGACTTGAGCTTCTGGGGAAGTGGAAGGTCATTCTGGGAACATCCATGACAGTCACCTGCACCTTCTCATGCACTCCAGATGCCCATTGCTGCCCCCTGGGATGAGCTGGGGAGCTGGCCCACCCCGTTATGGCAGCTCTGCCCAAGCTTGTCCTCAGCTCCTCTCTGAGTGTTACCTGTCGCCAGTGCTTTTGGTGGAGCCCAGAAGACTGAGAAAGGAGGGTCTGTGAATTACAAAGCTCTCTCAAAAGACATCAAAGTCTAATTTCAATTTTCAGGAACAAAAGGCATGTCTTGAAACAGCATTGCAATTACCTTGCATGAGAAACATCCAAACCTTTTAGCACCATTTCCATTTTCTCATTTCTTATGCATGATCTTAGTGCAGAAGGACACCCATCTTAGTTTTAATTAAAAGTTCATAATGCTCAAATGTATTTAGAAGAAAAAAGGACACAAGATCCCCTTTGAGGATAATTACGCGCTTACAGCCTCCGTGTCCCACAATGTGCCTGGTGCGGACCCTGCTGGAGCTTTTCCATGGTGGCAGATGTCGAGTGTGTGCACTGCCAAGGACTCTCCCAGGCAGGCGATCGTGAGTATGGACCAGTCACATGGCCAGGACTACTGTGGGGTGAAGGAGTGTAGGCCTGAGGGCCCGTCAGAAAGGACTGACCTCCTTGGGCCATCTGCCCCATGCATCAGAGTGTCCAGCAGCCCTGGAATCTCTGGGATGATGGCCACCATTGATCAGCCCCTTGGCTGTGAAGGTGCTTCAGTAATGGGACCACACCATCCAACGTTTTCCAGGGGCCAGGCTCTGTCCATGGTGCTGAAAATCTAAGTCTGCAAAAAGGATTGCTCTGCTGCCTTCAAATTCACAATCTGGAGTTACAGAAAAGGGATAGCTGTGATAAAAACACAGCCCTTGACTCTATGACAGATTTGGGACAGAAGATGACAGGGAGTTTTGAAGATACACAACAAGGTTTGGGACTGTAACCCCTGAAGGACTTGAAACCATAGCTATGACTTTCCAGGAAGGGGAACTGAGGTGAGCAGATGAAGACCTCTTAGGTACAAAAATCATTGTCATAGCAACAGCTGACACTGAGAAGGGGGCTCAGGAAGTGGAGGAGGCTCCAGGGGGGGAACAGGGACCCAGATACAGAGAGGGATCTGGACACTTAATGTCAACAAATATGAGTCTTCAGCCTACCCAGGGCTTTGGCCAGTGAGGAGGGCTCCACCCCAAGAAGAGGGGGTTTTGGTGAACACTGTGGCTCTGGGAGGAATGGTGAGTGAGAGGATGAAGAGGAGCTGGACACTGTCCTGGAGAGCTGCCCACTTCCTGCTCACCTTGTGCCCAAGCTTGGCTTGAGTGGGGAGAGGCCTCTAGCTCTCAAAAAGGATGCCTGTGGTATCATTAGGGAGGTTTTGGAATGGCTGAGTCCCAGCCTCGCCTTCAGAGGTGCCGCTGTAACGGCTGGGCAGAGTTTGGAAATCAGGATTGTCCATTGTCCCCCAGATGACTCTTGGATCCAGCCATGGCTTTGATCTACAGCCCCAGGACTGATGCACATGGTGTCTCCCCTCTCCTAACACCACCCGAAGGCGGAACTCTGTTTTAATCCATCTCATTTTAAACCACCCAATAAGAAAGCTCACTTCTACCACACACTGAACTGTATTGATTTTTCAAATCCCCCCTAGGGATTCTTAGAGAAAGTAGGGGAGAAAGCACCATCTGATCTGGGGGCCCCTTGTTCCTTTGGCACTGCTGATTTGCTCAGGATTATTGGGGTGGCAGTGAGGCTGTGGTTGGCACCAGATGAGTCCTCACCTATCCAAGGCTGGCCAGAGAGGAAGTGACTGTAGAGCTGACTGTTAGCACCCTCCAGGACAGCCCTGAAGTGGAAGTGGAGCTTGTAGGGGAAGTCCACGTCTGACCCAGCTGGCCTGAGCTGGCCCTCTTCCTTCCTGCCGTCCATTGTGCCTCCATTCATAGGATCAGTTTCTTGATGGACATATGAGACGGTGGGAGCTGATGGGCTCAAAACCAGGTAGATCCAGAGCCACACCTCACTGAGAGAATATGAAAAGCGAGTCCTGAGCCAAATCAGCCCAATTGTGATATAACCACAATTATAGAATTGACTAAGACCCCGTACTATAAAATTAGTTATTTTGCATGTAAACTTAGAGATTATGCTGGATTCTAAAAACAAATCTTATTTCTGAGTGGCTCTGAGTTTGAGTGTACGAGATGCTTGGGGATGAGGGATGGTTCTTGAAAAGGTGTCCTTGCTCCAAGATGAATCAGAAACCAGACAGTTCTCCCTGTGCCAATCAGAGGATGGATGGGCGAAGAAAGCCAAGATGTGAGTCATTGAGGGTCCAGCCATTAGTTCCAGGCCCTGAGATCCTGGGGCTGTAGATGCACACAGTAAGTGCTTGGAGATGTCCTGGTACTGTAGGCTGGTAAGTGCCCAGCGACTACCTGGCATCACGGATCGTGCTTAGGAGCGGTGGCACTGTGGACGTATGAGTGCTCAATAATGGCAGCAGCGAGGTCCTGGCATCGTGATGTACACAGTAGGTGCTCACTGATGGCCTGATGGATTTCTCTCCAGCCCAGCTGCTCACTGGATGCTGCTGTGAGGTGCTCAGATGCACAGGGACTCTCAAGAACCACCACAGGTAGCCATCCTAGGTATAAAAGGGGCTCCACAGACACCCCAGCAGGGAAGGTCACCTGAGGAGGCATCAGAGTAGAGGGACAGCTGTCCATAGACACTTACAAATCAGGCACTGTCTCGCAGGTTACTAATCATGATCACCCACATTCACCTGCTCTGTGCAGGCCTCTCCCCAGCTCTCTCCACCAAACTGGAAGCAGCCCAAGATCTGTGTCTGTGGTTAGTCACCGGGGGCCCAGCACCTGAAAGAGCCCAGCCCAGAGTGGCTGAGCAAAGGGTACTGGGTGGGTGAGTGAGTAAGTGACACCTAAATACTGCAAGACAGGGCACCTTAGCACCTCATGTGGGCTGAGCCATGGGCAGATGGGCACCACCATTCCCTCCGCAGTAACGGTTCACATCAGAGCTGCTTTGACCCAGCGACCCTGCTTCCAGACTGTCCCACATATCTGATACGGGCAACGATAGCAACAGTTACATCCAGGAGGCATGTGCTGTAGCCTCCATCTTCAGTGACGTGGTACTGAATGCAGAAAGACCAGAAACCAGAGGATGGGACCTGCCCCCACCACCATCTGACTGACCCTCTGCAGGGTAGGACTGCCAGTGGTTCTGAAGTCCATCAGAGGGAACTGTCACTGTCAGAAGAGGACATTCAGTGTACGTGGAGTGAGTCATAGCCACTTGGAAGACGGTGCTCGGGTATGTCGGATGTGCACACCCACGCTCACACATGCATACTTGTGTCCAAAAACACCAAACAACCTCCTGTGGTTCTGCCTTGGTGATATGATTATGAGCAATTTTTTCTGCCTTTTTCTTGTGTATAGACTTCAAATTTTTCCATAGGATATATGTTTTGTAATAAAGAGCTGTTTTTTTAAATAGCGGTTATCTTGCAAACAAAATGAATGGCAGCTGGATGCTGGGGCACACACAGGCCCATTGGACGAGGCCGAACCCAGAGCTTGATGTCAGCCCTGACTCATGCCACCGCAATCAGTAACAATTGGAAGTGAATTTTAAGTAGGGGTTTGATATTCAAAGGCTGGTTGTAAAATTGTTCTAAAAGCTTTTTAAAAATTAAAAACAATAAATTGTGCTATTGGCATAAAGGCAAAAACTGATTCCCCTTTCAAAAAAAAAAAAAAAAACCGTGTGGGAACACTTGGCTCAGGCGGCAGCAGAGTCTGCACAGACAGAACGCTCGGCTGTGTGAGAAGCAGACCAGGGCCCAGGCTGGCGCCACGCAGGTGAACATGATAATGACAAGACGCTGAGGAGTGCGGGCCCCAGCCACAGAGTGGGGTGACCACGCAGGTGAACGTGGTCATGACAAGACGCTGAGGAGTGCGGGCCCCAGCCACAGAGTGGGGTGACCACGCAGGTGAACGTGGTCATGACAAGACGCTGAGGAGTGCGGGCCCCAGCCACAGAGTGGGGTGACGAGGCTGCAGTCTGGGACCTGCTCCTGTGCCATCACACTCACAGTGAGAACCTGTGCTCTGGCCAGTAGGAGGGTGGGCACAGGGGAGGGGACCCCGCTGACTTCAGCCAGACTCTGCTTTGAAAGCACCCCAGCACCCTCAGGTGTGAGTGGAGAAATCAAGATGTCTGCCCACAGCTCCCAACGGCTCATCACACACAGAAGACTCGCTGACGCTGAACCTCAACCAGCAACCTGCAGCCATCACTGCTCATGACGTGCTGGGGCTGGCCGGGGCCTGGATGTGCTGCTGCCACGGATGCCCCACTCCCTGGCTTCCAGATGCAAGAAGACTGTGCGCAGAATGGAGCCAGGGGCAGCCAGGTAGGTACAGGAAGCACACACCCTGCGCCTCAAGGCTGAAGAGTCACAGAGTGGCCCCAGGGTGCACTCACGGCAGGGCCAGTGTCCACACCTGGCTGCCCAGTGAGAATCCTCTTTGCTGCTTGCTGTTTGTGGAGGCTGTTCCTATGGGCAGCGGCTAGACAGGAGCTATCCCGGGGGTTGGGGGGGGGCAGAGCAGGTGGGAACACACCTGGGCTGGGACCCTGCAATGCACGTGAGTTTCAAGCCCCTGCGAACCAGAGACAGCACAGCATCCCAAGGGAGGAAAAATGCAGACTCCCAGGTTGCAGCCCAGGCCTGGACATCTGCATGAGCAGGTGAACAGTCAGCAGGACTAACAGCACTCATCCTCGCACGCCCTGTCCTCTGAGGAGCCTGAGGCTGAGCGCTTGCTCCAATCAGCACCACGCTGAGGACGGGGAAACTCTGGGTGTGCCACACAGGTCAGGGTGGGAGTCAGCCGTGAGTGACGAAGCCACAAAGCACAGCCCCTTGGACAAGATAGAAGCTTCTTCAGAGAAACAGCACAGAGAGCTGGAGGCCAGGACCAGTGTCATCGCTCACTGCCACAGGGAAGGGGGCTCCTCCACCTTGTTCCCAGGGTGTGCTCGGTAAACAATGCCTCCTGTGCTCCACGATGGCTGCTTGAGCCCCAGCCCCCACAGCTGCATTCCCTGAGCCTGGACAGGAAGGCCACTGTCCTTCTCTGACTCTGTGTTCCTTCCTTATCTGATCTCCCCCAGGCTTGGACCAGCTTCACACAAAGCCACGGCCGCTGCTGCCTGCATCCCAGGTGAGCGCCAGTAGCTCTCCCGGCAGGGCCAGGCAAGAGGCTGTGTGTGCCCGGGATCCCCACCCACACAGAGAGAGCCTGACCAGCAAGGACCCACCAAGGAGATGAGAGAAAAGTCCTTTAGGAAAGCTCTGGGAGCCCGGGAGACTGGTGAAGCCAGGGGCAGAGCAGAGGGAGGGCACCATTTACCATGGCCCCGACAGACGTGGCTTGTCAGCCTAATAAAAGCAGAGGGGCCCCCAGACTATGCAATTATGGGAACAGGCGGAGCCGTGTAGGAGCCGGGCCATTATCTCATTCCTCTGGACAGACTCCATTAGGCCCATTACTCTCCTGATTAAATCTCTAAGCGCATCTGTCCAGGGGAAGAAAGATCGCTCCTCTGCCAGAGGACGTGTGAGAGCAGCCCCCCAGGACCCGCCCTCACAGCCCCCTCCCTCTCTCAGCCCCAGCCCCTTCACGGGCTTCACCCCCGACACCTGCCCTTGACCGCAGTTAGGGGCGGCCCTCCTGCTGAGGGACAGTCCACCATGGCACATCTTTGATTTCATCTTCTCCCAGAAGCACTTGAGGGAAGCAGGTCTGCCACCGGGAAATGCGTCCCTGATTGCTCCCGGCACTGCCTTCTCCACTTTGTTCCCGCCTCCATCCCTGTCTCTCCTCCCCCGTGACCCCTCAGAGCCAACATGCCGCAGGCTCGACTGCCAGCCACCCCCTCTTTAGAGACCGTCGCTCAGGCATCTCGGTTTCCACAGAAAAGCCTCCTACCTGGGCCCTGCAGCCCCGACCCCTTCCCGGACTCCGCCTGCAGTGAGATTCTGCCAGCTCCCACCACCCTCCAGGGAAGCCCTGTCCTCCCAGCACCCAGACGCAGACGTGTGCCGCCCCCACATATGCTTATGAGCCGCCTCCAATCGACGACCACGGCCAGGGACCTCTTGGATCTGAGCCCAGACAATCAGGCACTGTTGGCAGCACTTAAGGACACCAGGAGCTGGAGACGCAGGGCTGTGTGTGCTCTGCATGCGATTCCCCCGTGAGAAGAGACGTGAGGAGTTGCTGTCTAGGGGCCGAGCGCAAATGATCAGCCTCAACACCACGGCTTCCGGAGTTCCACAGGCAGGACACGGGCACCTGAGGTTAGAATACACCCTGCGGGCCGGCGCCATGCCTCACTAGGCTAATCCTCCGCCTGCGGCGCCGGCACCCCGGGTTCTAGTCCCGGTCGGGGCACTGGGTACTAGTCCTGGTTGCTCCTCTTCCAGTCCAGCTCTCTGCTGTGGCCCAGGAAGGCAGTGGAGGATGGCCCAAGTCCTTGGGTCCTTGCACCCGCATGGGAGACCAGGAGGAAGCACCTGGCTCCTGGCTTCGGATCAGCGAAGAACCGGCCATTGCGGCCATTAGGGGAGTGAACCAGTGGAAGGAAGACCTTTCTCTCTCTCTCTCTCTCTCTCTCTCTCTCTCTCTGTCTATAACTCTCTCTCTCTCTCTCTCTCTCTCTCTAACTCTCTCTCTCACTGTCTATAACTCTCTCTCTCTCTCTCACTAACTCTGCCTGTGAAAATAAAATAAAATAAAATAAAATAAAATAAAATAAAATAAAATAAAATAAATAGAATACACCCTGCATTCCCTGAAGGGGCCGTGAGCTCCACAGAGACGTGTAGAGCATCAGCCCATCTCTGCCCTCCCTTCCCGCCCAGCAAACGCCTCTGAGTTGGGACACAGTGACGCCCACAGAGCAGAAGCATCAGGACAGAACTCCACAGACCCAGTCAAGGCTGGGTTGTGTTGGTGTGTGGCTTCTCACCCAGGCAGCAGGGGCCACTCCTGTGCCCAAGAGGAGGCCAGGGGGCAGCACTGCCAGAGGAATCTGCTCTCAGAATTCACACTGAGGCCGAAGTGGCTCTCGGGAGGTGGAGCTCGCTTACCACGACCACAGACATGCAGCAGTGCCGCCCGAGATGAAGCTCACTTCCTCGGGCTAATCCCAGGAGCCTCACCGGGAGCCCAGACAGAAGTGTCCAGGAGAAAGGGCGGACACCCCCTCCATGCTCATCACCCCTACCTGCTCGCTGGCATCTGCGAGGAGGGCCCGCGGGTCCCACGGATGGCAGAACGTGGCAGAGAGCCCCCACCTGACAGCACAGTCTGAGCAGCAGGGCAGGGGCATCCGGGGAACAAACGCTGCCAACCCCCACTGCCCACGAAGCTGCCGCTCCCAGTCCAAGCCCCTCCTGGCCCACGCTGGCAGGTGTCTCGGGCCGCATTCTGGAGAAGGTGCCGCGTGCAGCTGGCCCTGCCTGCTTTAATTAAGGCCCATCTGTCTGACTGAGCAGCACTGGTCTCGCCTGCTTCAAGGGGTATTGACAGCCTCTCGCCATCAGGATGACCAAGTGCGATCTCCCGTGCAGATGCTGGGGGCCCTGACCCCTACTCAGTCACCTGACATGTACGTTCTCCCCTCTCCCAGGTGAGCACCAAGGATTGGTCCTTAGACCCCACAGCACCTGCCGCTTGCCTCACGGTGCAGCACAGCAGTGCGTGTGCCTAGAGGCCGGGATCCAGTCCACGGTCTCTGCAACCCCAAAGGGCATCCAGCCCCAGGACCCGCTCTCAGGAGGGATCACCAAAGGAGCGGACGTGCACAGGGAACAAAGGGATGAGCGTGGGAAATGCTGCTCACAGGGCCCGCGCCTCCCGGGAGGAGCTGGGACCCAGCCAGGAGGAGCCTCCCGGACAGACACCCAGGACCAGGCGCTGGCAGCTCCTGGCAGCAAGTCCCGGTGAAAGCCAGGCCAGTTCCAGTGCCTCAGCCCCCAGGAGGCCGCGGCCAGCACGCTCCGCAGTGTTCCTAAGTGAGGATAAACCCCTGTCTCCCAGAAACGCAATCCCGTGCGTTAGTAACCACAGCCTTAGATGCTGGAGAAACAGGGTGTGGAAGGAATGGTCCCTGAGCCACAGGTATCCCCCGTGCGGCTTCTAAAGCGACAGCTGGTTTTCTTCTGGGAACACAAGGACAGGAGAAGCCCTGGGGAAGGTCACCTAGTCGGAGCCCTCTGAGGCCGGCGTGTGGGCGTCCCCTCGTCAAGTGCAGGAGGTGAGGGCCCTGGCCCAGGGGGAAGCCCGGGCAGGTGGGGCCACAGCCCTGATGCACTTCATTCCCCGATGCCACACGATGCTCCCAGGATCAGCCCTGCTGGGGGTGGCACTCGGGCCGTGGGTGAGCCGCCACCCCAAGTCCCCAGCTCAGGAGTCCCCCTGGGGGCCTCACCCTCACTCCCCACCCAGGGCCCTAGGTCCCACTCGCAAAAACTAAATGTTCTCTGCTTCTTTCTCCAGAGTCTGAAATCATGACCAATCAATACAGAGGGTTTTTGCTTTTGTTTTTGTTTCTTTTAAGAAAATGCCAAAGCCAAAACAAGGGAAGTACCCCACCTCGTCCCTCACTGAGCCCCGAGCAGGCGGGCACGGAGGACCCCCACCTCGTCCCTCACTGAGCCCCGAGCAGGCGGGCATGGGGGATCCCCATCTCATCCCTCACTGAGCCCCGAGCAGGCGGGCACGGGGGACCCCCACCTCGTCCCTCACTGAGCCCCGAGCAGGCGGGCACGGGGGACCCCCACCTCGTCCCTCACTGAGCCCCGAGCAGGTGGGCACGGGGGATCCCCTGGACTGCGAGCAAAGGCTGGAGCTAGGAAGGCCCAGGGGACTCTGGGAGATGCCGGGCCTGCCCCTCCCCGCTGGCTCTGTGGGTCACTGTTGCTGTTGACAGCAAAGCCCCGGGGTGTCCCGGGAGACCCTGAGAAGGTGCAGCTGGGGCACTGTGGCCGGCCATGGTGGCTTCTGAGGACGCGGGAAGGATGGCGGGGCTGCAGCGTGACGAGGCACACGTCTGACACCAGGCAGGGCCGCCCCCGAGCCCCCGGAGCCCCAGGCCCTGAGCCCACACCGGGGGAGCAGCCCTCCCTGCGCTCAGTGCTTCAGCAGGGAGCCGCTCACCGTGGAGTGTGCTCTCCACGGGCCAGCCCCGCCAGCGCCCTGGCCTGCGTGCACAGGCACCGCCTCCCCAGGGCCCCCCCTCCTGTGCCTGGGGCGCACCCCTCCCGCTTCCCACCGAGCCCCTGCACCATGGCGCCCTCCCCCCAGACACACACACGCCTCCAGCTGCCTCAGCTGTGGCAGTGAGTGGCACTGGCCCGTCCCCTGCCACACACACCCTAGGAGAGCCCCCAGACAGCGACCACACTCTGCTCACTCACAAATGCCCATCAGCCCCCACTGCTGTCAGTGCCTGGCTGCTTGCAATGGGGACAGGGGTGTCCTTTCAGAGACGGGTACAGACAGGAGGCCACGGCTTGGCTTAGCACGGCCCAGGGGAGGGCTGCCCCACCATCGGTCACTCACAGCCCCTGACAAGAGGGCTCTCCAGAGCTCCAGGTGAGCCTGTCCACACGGGGTCTGAACTGGCCCTGAGCTCTGACGAGGGAGGAGCAGCGGGTAAGCCCAGGGTTGGCAGGTGCACAGGTGGGCGAGCACAGGGAGGGCCATGGCCCCCGGAGGTTGTGCTCTGACGAGCGGATAAAATGACCGGGGACGGTCTGGCCAGCCTGGAACACCAAGGCAAGAGTCACTCAGCTGAGGGCTGAGTGAGCAGGGGACAGGCCCCTGGTGGCCTGCCGTGGTGGGGCCAGGGGACAGGCCAGCCCCACAGGGCCACACTTCCTCCCTGATGGAGGAGACCTCCCACAGACACAGCCCCCAAGGAGCCCAGGGGCTGACAAGGCCCACAGAGCACGTGAAGCGTTTGGAAGTCGCTGTGGGGTCATCCTCTCATCGATTGGCTGCCAGAGCATTGACCGCTTTTGCTCTCAGATCAGAAAGAATAAACTGTAGCAAAGTCAGCTTCAGTTCTGTTGGTGCCTGATGAATTCAAGCGTTGCTGGCACTTGACATGTCTTTCATTTAAATTCTGCAAAATGGAAATGACCGTCGACACCACAAGGTCAGCACAGCAGGGGCCGGTGGCCTGGGAGGTCACACGTTCTGTCTTCACCCCTCAGCTCCCAACCCCAGGCACAGGTCCCTGTGTGCCCCATGCAGTGTGTCCAGGGTGGACTGGGACACGACCCTTACTCTAGAAGGGAAGGTCATATCTCACCTGTGAGGTCCACTTACTGTGCATAGATGGCCACGGTCCAGGCCCTAAACATCCTCACAGCCCCAAATCCCTGTGAGAAGCCCCCTTCCCAACTCTCTCCCTGTAGTTTGGGGTACACGCTGCACCCCAGAGCCGGGCGGACCATGAGATGCTGGCCGGGAGCCCTGACAGCAACGTGACGAGGGCGAGAACGGAGAGCCAGCGTGCCGGGGGAGCGTGCATGCATACACAAGCGTCCTCAGCTCTCGGCACTCAGAACAGAGCTGCCCAACATGCCGGTCCACCCGAGGTGGGCGGGTTCCCTCGGGGAACCCCACTCCCACACCCTGCTGCCCTGTGGGCTTTCCTGGCCCATGTCCATCAGGGCCCTGCCGACTGCAAATGACAGAAACCCCAGCACAAAATGGCGTAGGCCGCAGGGGATTCACTGACACCAGAAGCCACAGCAGCAGGAGCTCGGTCTACTGCCCAGCTCCTCCTTGCTGGGAACCTTCTGGAAGGCTCCCTGGGGAGCCAGGGACTCCGGCACCACCTGCTTCGTGCCGGGGAAGCTGTCCAGGGTCCTGAAATAGGGCAGGGCAGGCAGGGCCAGCAAGGGGAAGAGCCCTGGATTCCTTCCGCTCCAGGGCCCAGCACTGGTTTGCAGGGCGGTGCTGTGCCCAGCCCTTTCCTCCCTCCTTTAAAAACGCCACGCCTGCTTGAAAGCCCCTGTTTTGACCCCACCACGTGAGGACGACGGACCTGTCCCGGGATACTGGGAGCATGGGAGCAGAGTGGGTGCACAGGTGACACCTGTGCCCTCAGCCACAACCCCAGGAGAGGTGAGCTCAGCAGGACCACAGCACAAGGCCCTCCAGAGACGACGCCCTGCTGGCTTCCCCAGGGTCACTGCTCCCTGTCCACACTGAGGCGTGCCCAGAGCCAGGGGAATTCGGAGAACCACTGCTTTCATGGGGACAGTTTGTGCTGAGACTTAATTCCAGTGGAGAGAAAGTCGGGGGTCCTGACGCCTGAGGCAGGTGATCCTCCCTCCAGGCCCACGCCTGCCTGGTCAGTGCCCATGCATCTCCGCCCAGGTTGTACCCAGACTGCCAGGAGCCCAAGCGTCAGGTCTCACACTGAGCGTGAAGCACTTTACTTGGGGTGCACCCTGGTCCTAGATGCATCGGTCCCCGGAATGCTAAGGAAATGAATGTCTGTTGTGTGAGCCTCAAGTCTATGGCACCTACTACAGCTGCCCATGGACTCAGAGGACCGCAGTGGTGAGCAGAGTGTGTAGCGTGGGAGACTGAGGGACGTGACAGCAGTGGCAGTGGGGCTGGGACACTTCATTGCAGGTCCTCACCCCTAGCTGAAGATGTGCTCAAACCATTTAAAAATGGCTGCTAGAAATCACGACTCAGCACCAAAATGTAAAGCAAGTTACAAGCAGAAGCCAAGGGAGAAGGTGAAGTGGAATGCAGCCATGTGTCACGGAACATTCAGCCAAGGACAGCTCGCGTGCGCGTTCCCACAAGGACAAAATCCCGGCCAGCGACTCACTGCCCAACCCGAATCCCTACCGCTCAGCGGCACGTGACTGCAATGACAAACGCTCGGTTAGAGCCAGCCAAGCCAGAGGGAAAAATAAACAAAATCAGAAAAATGCAGAACAACTAGCAAGATGGTGACTACCGAGCTCACACCATCAGCAATCACACCAAACGCGGTGGTCAGAGCACAACAGCCAGCCAACAGAGCCTGGCGGGGCGGACGCAAAAACACCAGTGCTGAGGAGGCACTGCAGGCGGCCCACTTAGAAAGTCCCACGTGCTTCTGTGGAGAGTGGAGAGACGGGGCAGGTGCCCCGTGCTCACGCTAATGGACACGAGGCCCGAGTGAGCACATTGGCGCAGGCAGAGTGGACACAGGGCAAGGAGCTGCAGGGAGGGAGCAGGCCACAGCAGACTGCAGGCTCCAGGCGGTCACCGCGCTGTCCATGCACCAGTATCGACAGACGTGCACTCAGCCCCGCTCTCGGGAACTGAAGACGCCGCAGGCAGAGCGGCTCCTTAGCCAGCTGGACTGAGGGCATCCCAGAGCGTTCTGCTCAGCACTGGGCCCGCGTGACCTCAGGGGCAGGCAGAACGCTCACCAAGCTGACCAGACCCTGGGCCACGGGGAGCGCAGAAAGTCACGCACAGCTGTGTCTTTTTTTTTTTTTTTTTGACAGGCAGAGTGGACAGTGAGAGAGAGAGACAGAGAGAAAGGTCTTCCTTCGCCATTGGTTCACCCTCCAATGGCTGCCGCGGCCAGCGCACCGCGCTGATGCGATGGCAGGAGCCAGGTGACAGGTGCTTTTCCTGGTCTCCCATGGGGTGCAGGGCCCAAGCACCTGGGTCATCCTCCACTGCACTCCCGGGCCACAGCAGAGAGCTGGCCTGGAAGAGGGGCAACCGGGACAGAATCCGGTGCCCCGACCGGGACTAGAACCCGGTGTGCCGGTGCCGCAAGGCGGAGGATTATCCTGTTGAGCCACGGCGCCAGCCAGCTGTGTCTTCTTTAACTCCATAAAGAAATCAATGCGAGAAAGGCAGCAGGAAACCCCTCAGGGCTGGGAAATGGCACAGCACGCAGCTGAATCACCCGCAGCCAAGAGGAAGCCCCAAGAAGAGTAAGTCTGTGTCTAGAAACATCCATGGTGTGTATACACCCTGAGAACACACAGGGGCTGTCAAGCAACGGCGCAGCCACCTCCCTCTTCCCAGCGCGGGCCTGGTCTAGACAGCGGAGCCGGTCTGCCCAGCCATGCGTTCTACCCCGAGTCTGCTCTGGAGCTGCTTGGTTCACAAGGCAGGATGGGTCCCAGCAAGCGCACCCCTTCCCCGTCCCGACTGCAGGCCGACTGTGGTGGAGCCCCTTCTCTGCACTTCGCTGACCTCCCCAACAGGTGGATCTTATTGCACAGAACGCCCAGGCCACCTGTGGTCTCCAGGACACAGGGACAGACCCCCAGCAGCTGGGCTGGACTGAAACCCCGTCAGAGGGCCTGTCTTGGGAGGAGAGTGGTCAGCTCCTGGGCAGGGAGACACGCGACACTCCAGACAGGCGCCAGCGCCTCAGGAGGCTCCTCACCCGTGGTGCCCAGGGCAGGCTGAGGAGCGGCCTCCCGAGTGCGGAGGCCCCTGGGAAGGGCAAGCGCCCCAGGGGTCTGAACGGCCCCTGCAAAGCTGCCAGCAGCCCCCTCGAGAGGGCACGGCTGCGTGGAGGAGTGGCTGAGGGGCTCCCCAGCCCGTCCTGCCCAGAAACCAGGAGCGCTTCCCGACCTCGGCTGGGTGGCCTGGCCTCGGCAGAGGCTTCCTGAGGCGGAGACGCGGCCCGAAGGCGCCCGGCACCCGCAGGCTCCAGCTGGCTGAGACACAGCGCACAGCGCTGAGACGCGCTGAGAAGAGCACTCTGCCCTCATTAAGCCCGCCCTCCAGAAGCGCGGGCAGACAGCGGCTGCGCGGTCATCCTGGGGCAGCCCAGGCACGGGCTCCGCGGTCAGCGGGGAAGCGCCTGCCCTCTGCTCAGGCTCCCTCGGCAAGGGCTCCCCTCCTGTGCCCTCCCGGCTGCCCCACCTGGCTGACACGGTCCCAGCTGCCCCAGGACCTTGAGAGGGAGGGCAGGCCTGTTCCCGAACCAGAGCGCCGGCCCAGCCGCGGCCCCACCAGCCGCGGGTTCGGTGTGGCGGCTCGGGCCTGGGGACCGGGATGCCCTTCCCCTAAGACTGGATGCGGCCCCACAGTCCCCACCCCTGTTTAAGAGCAGTCGCCATCTCCAGCAAACCTGGCCCGGCCTTGCAAGGCTGGGCTCTGTGTGCGGTCAGATCTGCGCGTCCAGGCAGAGCAGAGCGGGTGCTGTTTCTGGTCCTCACCAGCTGGAGCGGGGATGACGCAAGTGCTCAAAACCATCTGGGTCTCGCACGTGGTGCAGAGGCCCAAGCACTTGGACCGTCTTCTGCTGCCTTCCCGGGAGCATGAGCAGGGAGCCGGATTGAGAGCGGAGCAGCCAGGACTGGAGCGGCACTCGATACGGGATGCTGGCAGCGCTTAACCCACAGTGGCACACACGGGTCCCCTCCCTGCACGTTTTTGTCACACGAGCCAGTACACGCTCCATTTTTCAAAAGCTCCGAGTCCGTTTCTGCCTCTTGAGGTTGAATCTGCCTGAATCTTTGCAAAGCCGCCCGAGAGTCTGAGGCCCGGCACTGGGAGGGAAGCTCCCATAGTCAGAATGAAGCCCTTTGAACCGTGCTGGGCCAGCACCTCCCCGAGCCTCGGGCATTCTCCAAGAACTCAAGGTTCCAAACAGCTTCGGGGCTCTGCCCTGACCATGGGGAGGCAGCGTCTGTTCCCGAGGACAGAGCACAGCTGCCAGGGCTCCAAGTGCCAGGTGCACACGCACCTCCAACGGGCAGCAGGGCACACAGCTCTTCTCACCAAGGTGACACGGACAGGACACCCGGCCCCACCCCTCCCCTAGCAGGCATCCACATGAACCCGATCCTAGCACCCCGCGCTCTGGCCGCTCAGAAAACCGAGTGCCCTCCACGGGGCCTGTGTCTGGCGCTGCCACCCCAGCGCAGCAGGCTCCACCCTCCACTCCCTGCACAGGGAAGGGGGGAGGTGAGGGGCGCAGAGGACTCGCCCCTGCCCCACCCAGCGAGCCTCTCCCCAGAGAGGATGCGCAGGAGGAAGAGCTCCTCTTTCGTTTTACCTACCTAAAGGCAGAGTGACAGTCAGGAAGAGACAGAGGCCTTCCACCTCTGGCTCCCTCCCCAGATGCCTGCACCCGGAGGGGCTGCGGCCCCAGGCAGCAGCTGATCCCAGATCGCTGCAATGAAGGAGAGCCAGGAACCTGTGGAGTGAGAGCGCCCAGCTCCGCATGAGCCCTGACCATGGCTCCTGCTGCCCGGGGACACCCAGCCTGGGGCATTCAGCCTGGCCCTGGGGCAGCAGGGCAGGGAGGAAGAAGGAAGGCTGCACCTGCCCTGGGGCCTGAACGCCTCAGAGCTGCTGCTCTCCAAGCGCTTCTGGGGCAGAGCCAGCTCCAGGCAACCTCCTGAGTGTCAGATCTGATTAACCACCTGGAAAGAGGCCTCTGGGAGAGCTGTGCGACTCTGAAACTCGGCTGCTTTAGAGTGAAACTGCAGCAGTGTGACAGGATCTGAGGACGGAGGGGCGACGTCAGAGCCCGCGCTCCGTGACCCTGTGAGGCGGCGTCCCATGGGAGCCGCCAGTGAGGGGCGGAGGGGCGGTGTCAGAGCCCCGCGCTCCGTGACCCGGTGAGGCGGCGTCCCATGGGAGCCACCAGTGAGGGGCGGAGGGGCGGTGTCAGAGCCCCGCGCTCTATGACCCGGTGAGGCGGCGTCCCGTGGGAGCCGCCAGTGAGGGGCGGAGGGGCGGTGTCAGAGCCCCGCGCTCCGTGACCCGGTGAGGCGGCGTCCCGTGGGAGCCGCCAGTGAGGGGCGGAGGGGCGGTGTCAGAGCCCCGCGCTCTATGACCCGGTGAGGCCGCGTCCCGTGGGAGCCCCAGCAGCGCATCTTCAGGATACATGTGTTTTGTGGTTGAAGTTCACAGAAATTTAGCGGCTCTTTATTGAGCTGACAACGTGTGTGATTAACATGTGTCCCTGAGTTATGCCAAGGACTCAGTCATCAAGAACAGTGCCAAACCTGAGCGCCAGCACAGGGCTCGGCTCCGGGGCCAGAGCTGACAGGCACCGGCAGCCAAGGCCCAGGGACGAGCAGGGACCTGAGCAGGTGCAACAAACTGAGACCACGAGTTTGCTCCCCACGAGAAAGTGGACATCCCGGGACCCTGGTCCTGGGGAACACTACCCTTGAACCCCATCCTGAGGGTGCACAGGACCCTGAGAGCACAGAGATGGCTTCCCTGGGGACTGAGGACGGGGGCTTCCAGGCCATCGGGACAGGAGCACACACAGCAGCCTGGCCAGATGCCGACGTGCCTGGAAGGGAACCCTCACGTGGCGAGGGTATTGCGCCAGCTCTGCAGAGTCCGGTTCGTCGGCTGCCTGTGCACATCTTCCCCAGCTCTAGCCGCACAAGAGCGAATCGCTTTCCCACGCAGACATGACCCCCATCGTGGGTCTCCTGATACTTTGAGATGACCCTTGCCATGTGTCTGGTGGGCAGTGGTGGGGTTCTTGGAACCCCACTGTGGGGACAGATTCCCTGTTCAAATCCAGGCTCTTCCTGCCCGTGGTCGGGCGATGCCGAGTGAGTCGCCTCTCTGAGCTCGGCTGCCCTGCTGCAACCTGTCCACGTGTGGTCACTGTGACAACGCATTCCTGGCTGACAATGAGCACCAGGAACAGCAGCAGGGGGTGGGTGGAGGGGAGGGAGCTCCATTGCTGTGTGGACAGTGTGTAAGGTAAGTAAACCCCGACTTCAGAGTCCTGGCGCTGTTTGCTGGGTTCGCTTATCATTCAACAAGTGATTATTGAGGAGAGTAAGTAAGATAATGTGTGCCAAGATCTTAACCCGTCACCTTCTAAAGGGCGAGGGCAGGCATTTGGCTAGCACTTAAAAAGCTGGTTAAGGGGCCGGCGCTGTGACGCATCGGGTTAACACCCTGGCCTGAAGTGCCGGCATCCCATATGGGCGCTGGTTCAAGTCCTGGCTGCTCCACTTCCGATCCAACTCTCTCTACTGTGGCCTGGGAAAGCAGTAGAAAATGGCCCAAGTCCTTGGGCCCCTGCACCCACGTGGGAGACCCAGAAGAAGCTCCTGGCTCCTGGCTTCGGATCGGCGCAACTCCAGCCATTGCAGCCAACTGGGGAGTGAACCAGCAGATGGAAGACTTCTCTCTCTCTCTCTCTGCCTCTCCTTCTCTCTCTGTATAACTCTGACTTTCAAATAAATAAATACATCTTCAAAAAAAAAAAAAAGCTGGTTAAGACCTCCGCACCACCTAGCCGAGTTCCTGCGTTTGAGCTCCTGCTCCGGCTCTGGGCTGCAGCTCCATGTTCATGCACACCCCGGGAGGCAGCAGTGGTGGCCCAGCACCTGGGCCTCTGCCACTCTTGGAGAGACCTAGGTTTAGTTCTGGACTCCTGGCCTCATGCTGGAGGCCAGCCATGGCCACGGTGGGCATTTGAGAAATGAGTCCCACTGGGACATAGCCCTGTTTGTCTCCCTCTCTGTTTCTCTGTCAAATAGTAAAAAAAAAAAAAAAAAAAAAAAGGCACCCTGCTTTGAAAAACAAACTGAAGTGCCCAAACGTTAACAACAATCACCCGTGGGAGACACGAGGACCGGCAAGGAAAACGTGCCAGTTGTTCTGAGCCTTGCACAGTCGGGGCTCGTTGGTACAGCAGCAACGCACCCACCTGCACCTCGCCTCTGTGGGCCTGGTCCTCCTGGAATCGAGACACGGCCCCAGAGGGAGTGGGATCCCAGTCGGCGGTGACAATTCCAGCTCCAGTGGAGCTTGAGTACTGAAAAGAAAGCAGCCGACATCATGGGGCGGTGAGGCAGCCCCGCCTCCGCCCCCAGCCTGTGATCTGGGGCTCTCGGCACGGCGCTCCAGCGCTATGGCTCAGCTCCCTTCCTGGCGTCCTCGCTGGCTTCTGGAGGGCGAGAGGTTTGTCGTCCACCTCTGCTCACTGCGGGCTTCCTGGCACCGGCCTGGCGTGCAAAGGGAAGTCCGCGGGAGGCGGCCGTTGGCAGCGCTCCATCAGCTTCCGCCTGTTTGAGGGTTGGAGCAGGGCCAGGCCGGGATCCACGGGGCAGAAACGTCTCTCCGAGGCGCTCTTCCTGCAAGTGGCCTTGCCTCCGGCTCCTTAATTAATAGCTGAAGGGGAGGAGAACCTGCCGCCTGCGCAGTCTTTACTTAGGCCCAGCGCCAATTCCAGCCCCGTCAGAGCGAAAGCTGCAGTGTGCAAGCTCCTGATGAAATTAATGAAGGAGCGCTGACAGGAAGACGCATGGAGCTGCAGGCTGCAGGGACCTTCTCTCTGGAGCCACAGGCTCAGCCTCCCCCGGGGGCCACCTCGGCCAAGGTGCACGGCTCCACCTGCCAGGAGGGATCAGAGCCCAGGGCGCAAGCTCTTACAGTTCCCCCAGAGAGACCACTGTAAGCTCCGACACCTAACCGTGTCTGTGCCCGAACGCGGTGCAGGCTGGGCTGCTGCCCAGTCGCTGTCTCGTGACCCTGTCGCAGGCTGTGAGAAACCAGTGGCCCTGACCACAGAGGCTCAGGATGAGCTCCTAGCGGGGCTGGATTAATTCTCTGCCACTTGTGACACGTGCGTGATGCGTATGCACGCGTGTGTGCCTCTGTTCCTTGTGAGATGCACACATCTCTCTGTGCACACATGTGTGTCGTGTGTCTCTGTGTGTGCACACGTGTGTGTCATGTGTGTACACGTGGGTGTGCATGTATACATCTGAATGTGTCCTGCATTGTGTACATGCTTGCATCTCTGTGCACACATGTGTGTCGTGTGTGTTGTGTGCACACGTGTGTGTCATGGGTGTGTACACATGGTGTGTATGTGTACGTCTCTGAATGCATCCTGCACTTGTGTGCATGTTTGCACTTCTCTGTGCATGCATGTGCATTGTGGATCTGTATGAGCGGGTGTGTGGGTGTGTACATGTGTGTGCTGGTGCATTTGTATCTCTGTGTGGACACGCATGTGTGCATTTGTGCGCCTGTGCATCTATAAGCGTGTGCATTGCATTGTGCCTTATCTGTGTGTGCACGTGCATATGTCCCCCAGCTGCCCCCATCTCAGAGTGAGGCCCAAAGATGCCACATGGAAGGACCCCTCAGGGCTGGGAGTGAGGAAACACAGGAAGAGAGACCCGCAGGGCCGTCCCTCTCCATCTCCAGGTGGCTTTCCCTGGGGAGACGCCCCACGTGGGAGTGCTCTGACTTCACTGAGCTCAGCTCCTCGCCCGGGGAGCCCCAGCACGAGCTCCTGATCCCCACGAGGGCTCCCTGAGGCTGTGCCACGACCAACCCCAGGGACGGTAACACACGAGCCCCCACGAGCCCTCTCCTCAGGCCTCTCTCTCCGGCTGCTCCCCTCGCCACTGTCCTCCCTTGGGCTGGATGCCCCCTCCTCCAGGAGCACCCCTCACCTCCCTGCTGCTCCCTCTGCCCCCCCCCCAATCTCCCAGGGGAGTAATGAAGCCACTCACTCCAGGAGAATCAGCAGAGAGCCGTGTCTATTTGATCTCCACTTCCTCTGAGAAGAAATTATATTTGCCAGTTCAAAGCACAGAGTAAATGTGCTTATCTACTCCTGCATAATGGGGATTGGGCAAGGTCAGGTGTTTGGAGAGAACCGGAACCAAGCACAGCCCATGCAGGACGGTAGCTCTGCAGCCCAGCACTGCTGCAGGCCGGGGCCGCCTGTGTGCACCGAGACGCGCCACAGAAGACGAGGAGGAGGCGGAACAAACCAAGGGCTCCAGCCAACAAGGCACAATGGGTCCCACCCCGTCAGCGCGGGATGGGGCAAGGAGGGGAAGGTGAAGGCACAGCTGCTCTACCCCACCCTGTCCCATCTCACATCCATCCCACAACCCCCACACATCACCCACCCCCACCCCACATCACCCACCCCACCCCAGCCCCATCAAGTCCCCACCCTAGCCTTGTCGCATCCGCACCTACCCCACGCTGTCTGGCCCCCACCCCACATCACCCACCCCACCCCAGCCCCCTCAGGTTCCCACCTGCCCCACCCTGCCCTGCCCCCACCCCACCCCACCCACCCCACCCTCCACCCCACATCACCACCCCACCCCAGCCCCCTCAGGTTCCCACCTGCCCCACCATGTCCTGCCCCCACCCCACATCACCCACCCCAGCCCAGCCCCGCCTTGTCCGCACCTACCCCACCCTATCCCATAGTAGTAGAGGTGCTTGCTGTCCTCTGACCCGAAGACGGTGATCACCATGCTGTAGAGATGCAGCCCCTCCACCAGCATCCACGCGAAGACGCTCAGGAAGAAGTAGTGCAGGAGCACAGCCAGCACCTGGCAGGGCACCTGCGTCCACGTGGGCAGGGGTTGAGACTCCCCCACTCGCGTGCAGCCTCCAGCATCCACTGCCGGGACATCCCCTGGTCCTGCAGCCTCATTGGCTTCCTGGGAAGGCAGGGTTCCCCCTTCTCAGAGCGATTCGGGTGCAGGGCGTGGCTCAGGTTAGCCCATGGAGTCCCCACGCCCTCTCCCAGGCGCAGTAATGGGCTCTGGAGAGGACAGGAGACAGGGCCCGGCCAATCAGCACAGGCGTCTCCATCCCCCGCAACAGGGGTGGTCCGGGGTGGTCACATGACCTGGCTGGGCCTTGGCAGAGCCACCAGGTAGAGCACCCCTGCCGCTCAGGTGGGGACGGGTCCCTGGAGTTGCAGTGGGCAGCCTGTGCAGGGGGGCCATGGGAGGCAGCTGAAAGACAGGGACACACTGATGGCCTGGCGGGACCTGGGTCCACCTGTGCCTGAAGCTGTCATTCCTGCACCCACACCCGCTCGGTCACTTGGAACCGACACGTCCAGTCCAGAAGCTTGAGCAGCTGTGTTGAAATGAAGGAGCAAGGTGAGGGAAGCCTGTCCCGTTACCTGATTGCTTCGAGTCTGGGTGCTCAAGAGATCTCCCGCCTTCTCTGAGGGGGGGTGGTGGGGCAGGGCCTGCGTGGTCCCGAGGAGGCTCTGGCTTCTCCGGCCCCAGCTCCCTGCCCTCCCCACGCGCAAGGCCGTGCGCTCTGCCTGGCCCTCAGTTCCTGCCAGACTGGGGAGAGAATCATCCCACGTCGGAAGCCCTGGTCGTCTGACCCTGGGGTCCACGTGGGCTGACACAGGAGGCACGGCCTGGGCGGAAATCCGAGGAGAAAAGAGGGCAGGGAGGAGAGGAACTTAGCGAGAAGAAGGGAGAAATGATCCTAAAAAGAGAGAAGAGCAGGACTGGCCACGATTTCTGTTCGTTACTCCAAGCTCACCTATTCACCACAACAGCACACGACAGCCAGGGCTGGGCCAGGCTGAAGCCGGGAGCCCAGAACTCTGTACAGGCCTCCCACATGGGTGGCAGGGAGCCAACTACTTGGCCATCACCCGCTGCCCCCGGGTGTGCAAGAGCAGGAAGCTAGGTCGGAAGCAGAGCTGGGACTCAGACACACGCCCTCCCGATTATCCTGATGGATGATCTTTTTTTTAAAGATGTATTTATTTATTTATTTATTTGAGAGAGGGAGAGACAGATAAAGATCTTCCACCTGCTTCTTCACTCTGCAGATGGCTTCAATGGCTAGGGTTGTGCCAGGCCAAAGCCAGGGGTCAGGAGCCTCATCCAGGTCTCCCATGTGGGTGGTACAGAGGCCCAGCACTTGGGCCAACCTCCGCTGCTTTCCCAGACGCATTAGCAGGGAGTCGGGTTGGAAGTGGAGCAGCCAGGACTCGAACTGGCACCCACATGGGATGCCGGCACTGCAGGAGGAGACTTAGTCCACTATGCTATGGTATCAGTGCTCCCAGTCTCCTTTTCAAGATTATTTTGGGGCCAGTGCTGTGGCATAGCAAGTAAAGCCGCCGCCTAAAGTGCAGGCGTCTCATATGGGCACTGGTTCAAGTCCCGGCTGTTCCACTTCCAATCCAGCTCTCTGCTATGGCCTGGGAAAGCAGTAGAAAATGGCCCAAGTGCTTGGGCCCCTGCACCCACGTGGGAGACCAGAAGAAGTTCCTGGCTTCAGATTGGCACAGCTACAGCTGTTGCAGCCAACTGGGGAGTGAACCAGCAGATGGAAGACCTCTCTCTCTCTCTCTCTCTCTCTCTCTCTTTCTCTCTCTGCCTGCCTCTCCTCTCTCTAACTCTTTCAAATAATAAATAAATCTTTTTTTAAAAAATATTGCTCAATAGGCTAATCCTCCGCCTGCAGCGCTGGCATACCGGATTCTGTCCCGGTTGCTCCTCTTCCAGGCCAGCTCTCTGCTGTGGCCGGGAGTGCAGTGGAGGATGGCCCAGGTGCTTGGGCCCTGCACCTGCATGGGAGACCAGGAGGAAGTACCTGGCTCCTGGCTTCAGATCAGCGCAGTGTGCCGGCTGCAGCGCGCCGGCCACGGCGGCCATTGAAGGGTGAACCAACGGCAAAGGAAGACCTTTCTCTCTGTCTCTCTCTCTCTCTCACTGTCCACTCTGCCTGTCAAAAAAAAAAAAGATTATTTTGACATTTTGACTATTCTGCATCCCTTGCAATTGGGTATGAATTTTATCATTTTAACTGTATTCATTTATTAGACAGAGAGACTGAGGCAAGACAGACATGCACAGAAAGCAAGCTCCCATCACTGGTCTGTTCCTCAAATGCCCACAGTGGCCAGGAGGGCCTTAGCCAGGAGCTGGGAACTTAATCCAGGTCCCCGTGTGAGTGGCAGGAACTCTGCTGCCTGGCCATCCTCTGCTGCCTCCCAGGGTCTGCAGCCCCAAGAAGCCGAAGTCAGGAGCTGGATGGAGCCTGGCGTGGAACCCAGCACCTGCTGTGGGACACGGGCATCCGAACCACTGCCAAGCAGCCCCCTCCCCACCGTACGAACTTTAGAACCAGTTTAGAAATTTGTACCAAGAAGTCAGCTAGGGGAGTGACAATGGTGTAGAATCTGGAGACGGACTTGGGCGTGGTGCAGCTTGACTGTCTTCCGTCCTGTAGCCTGAGGGGCTTTCCGTTTATCTGGGTCTTTAACTTTCCTCAGAAATGCTTAGCAGTTTTCAAAGCATACATTTTCGTGCTTGTTAAGTTTATGCCTGAGCATTTGATGCTTTTCGATGTCATTGTAAATGGAATTGTTATCTTAAATTCATTTTCAACTTTCAGCTGCAAGCGTATAGAAATACAACTGATCTTTGTGTATTGATCTTGTATTCTGCAACCTTGTTGAAATCAAGTCCCCTGTTTAATATCAGCTTTTTTTTCCCTTTGCAAATGTCACAGCAAGGACAATTTTAAATTGTCGCAGCTCGACTTTTCAACTGCATCTCTCATGGTGGAAAATATGGGCTTTGTGATGGCCTGAGGCATTCTCAGCCCGAGAAGCGCCATCCTGCACCGTGCAGCCCCAACGCGCGTGGAACAAGGCTGCTGGCGCAGGAAGTGGTGCTGCGGTTCCAGCTGCTGTCAATCAACTCTCATACTCCAGCGCCAGCAGGAGAGACTGAAACTCACACGATTGCAGGGACCTGAGGGGCCTCAGACAACAGACCTGATGGCCTGGCTAAAGGGTGACAGCACACAACTGGACACAGTGACCAGAGGGCACGCACATCCCGTCCACGGCCCGGCTGACACCAGGCCCTATTTCCCATGTGAACCTGTGGGTCTATCTTGACGTGTGAAATCTCCCATCCGTCAGACATCAGCAGCAAATATAACCGGTGGGGCAGCCTGTTGGTGGCCAGTGTGACCTGGCCATGAGTCTTTGACCAGAGGGTTCAAGTCCCCATGAGGAGCCCCTGGTCCCCGGGGAGCCTTGCTGCCTGGGTGCCATCAGAGTGGGATGCAGCAAACAGGAACCCTGGGGACACAGCCTCTGGCTACACTGTGGTCCCCAGCCTCCCCCACCCACCCAGAATCACTCCTTCCGTGAATCCCAGGGGGTGGTCAGCTTGGGACCCCCCCACACAGCTTTCAGGGGTCGGCTTTGCTCTGTTTCCTGTTCCGGGGTTTTCTCTCCCAGATGCAGACCCTGCCAGGACACCCCAAGCTGAGGCCATGGGGGGAGGGGCAGACCCCCCCCGGGGGTCTCTGTTTTCCCCACCGAGGCTTCCATTGCTGGGTCAGGGGAGGGCAGCGGGAGCCCTAGACCCAGAGCCCATGGCGGACGGACAGGGCCAGGCCAGCACGGTGACCACAGGAGCTTCGTGCCATGGCCAGCACCACCTGCTGCAGTCCCTGCTGTCACAGTCCCCGGTGGGTCCCTCACTGCGTTCCACGATGGCAGAAAGCAGCCCACACGTCTGCCAGCAGACCCGACAGCCACCTGAGTGATGACCGCTACTCGTGCTGGCTCGGAAGGAAAGCAGACTCGATGGCAGGACTGAGACAGCGCCACAGCAAGGGCGTGGGCTGCATGGTGGCCCCCAGCTCTAAACAGCAGGGTGACCCTTGGCCCACAGCCTAGGGCTGCTCTCAAGTTCAGGCCTCTGGACACATGACCGGGACTGGAGGAGCCCAGCACCCAGGCCCCAGCACCTGCCCGACCCAGGCCAGACCAAGCGCCCAGGCCCCAGCACCTGCCCGACCCAGGCCAGACCAGGCGCCCAGGCCCCAGCACCTGCCCGACCCAGGCCAGACCAAGCGCCCAGGCCCCAGCACCTGCCCGACCCAGGCCAGACCAGGCGCCCAGGCCCCAGCACCTGCCCGACCCAGGCCAGACCAGGCGCCCAGGCCCCAGCACCTGCCCGACCCAGGCCAGACCAAGCGCCCAGGCCCCAGCACCTGCCCGACCCAGGCCAGACCAGGCGCCCAGGCCCCAGCACCTGCCCGACCCAGGCCAGACCAGGCGCCCAGGCCCCAGCACCTGCCCGACCCAGGCCAGACCAGGCGCCCAGGCCCCAGCACCTGCTCAAGAACCTGCTGGCTTTGCTGATCAGCTTGATTTTCTGCACAGACCCAGAGCTGCTCAACCCCAGGTCTGCAACAGTGAGTGACAGCTTTCTGCACCCAAAATCAGCTTCTGCTGGCCCAGGGGTTCTAAGTGTGGGCCCCAGAGGGCAGCAGCAGCAGCACCTGGTGAGTCGGAGAGATGGGAATCCCAGACGTGCTGGCGGACGCACCGCGATGTCCCTCCACGGAGCTCCACACGCAGTGCTCACAGCACCTCATGCGTGATGAAGAAGCGAGGCTCAGGGGCACGATGGGGAAGCAGGGTGCCGATCCCGCAGCCACACTGGGAAACAGGGTGCCGAGCCCGCAGCCACACAGGATCAGCCTGGAAGGGTGGGCAGTGAGCAGTGCAGGGCTGCAGCAAGGGGACTGCCAGGGGGTGGGGGGCCTAGCTCCAGGTCCCTCCCCAGCCCCCCGCTGAGCCCTCCTCACAGAGAAGGCCGGGTGCACCTGCAGGGCCATGTGCACCACCAGGAAGGGCCTGGGGGCTGATGGGAGGGGAGAGCTAGGGCGGGGCTGTGCCGTCTGCCAGGAGCTGGGTGCTCAGCAAAGCCTCCAAGGACGAAAAGAAACTCTGTCTTCAGGATTACGTGGAAACAGGAGAACAGTGTCTCACATATGTGGTGTCACAAGTACATAGAAATTGCTTTTAAATCAAAACAGAAATTTCAGATTTGACAAGCACTGAAACAAAAAAGCCACCAGCGGCGCCAAAAGACCCACTTTAAGTGGCAGAGGAAAACTTCCCTAGCATTGAAGACAGCTGCGTGAAGGGATTCTGGGAACAGAAAACAAGAAGAATGAGCAGAAATGAACGCAGCCCCAGAGGCCCGAGGGGTCCACGGAGCACAGCAACACTCATAGGGCAGCCCCGGGCAGATAGGAGCGGGAGAAGGCAGCCTCAGTTACCGTAACAGCGGCTTCTTTCTGTCTTCAATTTATTGTCTGAAAGAGTTACTGGGGGGGGGGGGGAACGACCTTCCATCCGCTGGTTCACTCCCTAAATGGCCCTAATGGCCACAGCTGGGCCAGGCTGGAGAGAAAGACCTTCCATCCGCTGGTTCACTCCCTAAATGGCCCTAATGGCCACAGCTGGGCCAGGCTGAAGCCAAGAGCTTCATCTGGACCTCCCACGTGGGTGCAGGGGCCCAAGCACTCTGGCATCCTCCACTGCTTTCCCAGACACATTAGCAGGAAGCTGGATCAGAAGTGGAGCAGCCAGGACTCAAAGTGGAGCAGCCAGGACTCGAACCAGCACCCATATTGGATGCCAGCACTGCAGACGGTGGCTTTAACCCACCGCGCCACAGCTCTGGACCCCGTAACAGCCAATTTCTTGGGAGAAGCCGGGGAATCCAAAAGGTGATAGGTGATGTGTCCAAAGTTCTAAAAGTAGAAACAGCCGGCCGGCGCCGTGGCTCAACAGGCTAATCCTCCGCCTTGCGGCGCCGGCACACCGGGTTCTAGTCCCGGTCGGGGCGCCGGATTCTGTCCCAGTTGCCCCTCTTCCAGGCCAGCCCTCTGCTGTGGCCCGGGAGTGCAGTGGAGGATGGCCCAGGTGCTTGGGCCCTGCACCCCATGGGGAGACCAGGAAAAGCACCTGGCTCCTGGCTCCTGCCATCGGATGAGCGCGGTGCGCCGGCCGCAGCGCGCCGTCTGCGGCGGCCATTGGAGGGTGAACCAACGGCAACGGAAGACCTTTCTCTCTGTCTCTCTCTCTCACTGTCCACTCTGCCTGTCAAAAAAATTAAAAAAAAAAAAAAAAAAAAAAAAAATAAAAGTAGAAACAGCCAAGTCTTTTGTATCCAGTAAAAATATTTTTTTAAGAATTATTTTATTTATTTGAAAGACAGAGCTACAGAGAGAGGTAGACCAAAGAGAAAGAGGTCTTCCATTCCACTGGTCACTCCCCAAATGACCACAATGGCCAGAGCTGAGCTGATCCAAAGCCAGGAGCCAGAAGCTTCTTCCGGATCTCCCATGTGGGTGCAGGGGCCCAAGGACTTGAGCCATCTTGTACTGCTTTCCCAGGCCATAGCAGAGAGCTGGATCGGAAGAGGAGCAGCCGGACTCAAACCGGTGCCCATATGGAATGCCGGCACTACAGGCTGGGGCTTTAACCCGCTGCATCTCAGCGCCGGCCCCGAGTAAAACTATCTCTTAAAAACCCTAAAAAGAGGGGCTGGCATCATGGCACAGCAGGTTAAGCCGCTGCCTGCAGGGCCAACACCCCTTGTGGGCACCAGTTGGAGTCCCAGCTGCTCTACTTCTGACCCAGCTCCCTGCTGATGCACCTGGGAAAGCAGCAGAAGATGACCAAGCGCTGGGCACCTGCACCCATGTGGGAGACCCGATCGAGCTCCTGTTTCCTGGCTTTGCCTGACACAGCCCCATTGTTGTGGCCGTTTGGGGAATGAAGCAATAGATACAAGATCTCTCTCTCTCTCTCTCTCTCTCTCTCTCTCTCTCTTCCCTTCTCTCCTCTCCCTCTCTCTCCCTCTCTCTCAACTCAACCATAAAAAAATAGAAGTGCCAAGGGGCCGGCACTATGGTGTAGTAGGTAAAGTGCCTGCCTCCCGTATGGTCACTGGATGGAGTCCCAGCTGCTCCACTCCCCATCCAGCTCCCTGCTAATGGCCTGGGAAAGCAGTGAAGGATCGCCCAAGTATTTGGGCCTCTGCTCCCACTTCCCAGAAGAAGCTCCTGGCTTCTGGCTGTGGATTGGCTCAGCTCCGGCCATCACAGCCAACTGGGGAGTGAACCAGCAGAAGGAAGACCTCTCTCTCTCTCTCTCTCTGCCTCTGCCTCTCTGTAACTCTGCCTTTCAAATATATAAATAAACCTTTAAATATATATATATATATAATATATAAATGAACAAAAGCTAAGAGAATACATAGTACCGGAATGAAGTGCAGAAAACACATTGTAGCAGAATACCTGACACTCTCCTTCCCTCTCTTAATTCACTTAAAAAGCAATTGTAGGAAGCAACATGCAGGCCATTGTGTTGCTGGGCCTACGATGCACTTCAATGTAACATAGCAAAGAGGAAGCACCAATCAGCACAACAGAGGCGCTGCGAGGGAAGCAGCAGAGCTTCGGGACGCAACAGGTGGCACACGCAGCCGCAGAAGCAGGCGAGCGGCAAGAACCGCAAACCCGTCACACCTGCCTGCTCTTCCTTCTGGCCTCGCCTGAAGACGGAGACCCGTGCAGGCTAACAGCAGCAGTGTGGTTAGGCACGCACTCTCCAGACAGGACGCGTACACCAACCACTGCACCAAGTGGGAGGAAGGGAGGGCAGCGCTATGTAAGAGTAACATTTCCGTAACTTGTCAAAATTAAATTAGCGTTAGCTGGAGTCAGTTCTGCTAAGCTGACAGCAGTGATAAACATTATCGGGTGAAGGGGGAAGATTCCCCGGGGTTGACCATAAGTTTTGCAGGGGAGGGCAATGTTGTTTCTGCCAGGGGCCATTTGAATATGTATAACAACATAATTCGGGGGCCACACAGAATGGCCGGCTTACAAATCAGCCTGCTGCAGATGTCTTGGATTTCCCATCCTTCCTGCTGTTGCCTTGCAGGGCCGGATCCAGCGACTGTGTGGGCTTAGACATCCCCACCCTGTCCTAAAGTCCTAAAATAATGCAGACTATGATCTCCAATAAAAATGGAATTAAATTAGAATCAATAAAGAGAAGGAAGTTTTGGAAACACCGAAATTCAACAACCACCCCCAGTGGGTCAGTGAAGAAACCCGAAGACTTACGAAGGTGGACAGCAATGAAGCCGCAGCGCAGCCAGCAAAGGCGCCGGCCCAGTGACCTTCACGGAGGTGAACGCCTACGGGAAGAAACAATAAAGACCTTCAGCCGGTGACAGCAGCGCCCGGGGACTGAGGACGATCTGAGCGAACAGAGCCACAGCGAGCAGAGGGAAGGAAGCCACAGAGAGTCCAGGACATAGAGGAAGTGCACGAAATCAACCAAACCCAAACTGACAAACCCTTAGCTACGCGAACAAAGACAAGGGAATACTCAAACTCCTGAAATCAGGAATGAAAGGAGGGATATCGCTGTGGTCTCTCAGAAATAACAGCAAAATCATGGTGAGACAGCACGAGTGACTGTGGACAAAACGGATTTCCTGAAACAAAATCAACCGGAAGCGACACAAAAGCCAAGAACATGGAAAGACTGGGAACAGGCAGAGAGGCTGAATTGGTCGCTTTTACACTTCCCACAAAGAAAACCCCAAGCCCAGGGAGCGCTGTGGGGAGTCCAAGCAAACATTTAAAGAAGCATTAACAGCAATCCTCTGCAAACTCTCCCAGTAAATAGAGATGGGAGCGTTTCCCAAATCACCTCTGTGTGGCAATCACCGACAGCAAACCCAGACAAAAGCAGCCCACAGAAAACTGCAAATCAATGCACCTCGTGAACACAGGTGCCAAAATCCCTTTCAAAAACGAGCAGACCGAATCCAGCTCCCTGCACACACCGCCGACGGGGTGGGATTGACACCAGCAATGAAATGTTAGTTTAATAGCTGAAAAACCTACCAGCGTGTGACATAACGTCCCTGGAATAAGGACAAAACTCACAATATGATCCCAAAAGATGAAAAGAAAGCACCGACAATACATTTAAACACAGTCAACACTGAAGCAGAAGAGAAATCCCGCCACCTGACAGCGTGTGTCTGTCAAAGACTGAACGATTCACCCTAAAACCAAAGTCCAGGCGACTCCGCCCTCACCCCTGCCCTGCTGAGAGGCTGCGGTTCAAGCCAGGGCAGAGAGGCCGGATGCCACGGGACGAGCAAGCCTGCATTTACAGAGAGCAGAATCTTGTACGCAGAAAGTCCTAGGAACCCACGACAAAACTAATACATGAGTTAAGCAAGTCTGCTGATTAAAAACAATTTTTAATTATATTTCTTTTTTAAAAGGTTTTAACTGGGGCCGCTACGAGTAAAAGCCGCCACCTTCGGTGCTGGCATCCCACATAGGCATTCATTCGAGTCCCAGATGCTCCACTTCTGATCCAGCTCCCTGCTAATGGCCTGGGAAAGCAGCAGAAGACGGCCCCAGTGCTTGGGCCCCTGCACCCACATGGGAGACTCGGATGAAGTTTCTGGCCTCTGGCTTTGAACCAGCCCAACTCCAGCTGTTCAGCCATTTGAGGAGGGAACCAGCAGATGAAAGATCTCTGTCTCTCCTTCTCTCTAACTCTGCCTTTCAAATAAATAAAATTTTTAACGGGTTTAACTACAAATAAAAATTGTATCTATTCATCGCACATGATGCATTCCCGAGTCAGCAGCTGGAAACGCCTGCGGGGGCGCCGGCTGCTCAGGCTCTGAGAGCCCGGTTCCCTCCCCTTGGCAGGACACTGCCCTCAGTGTTCAGTCCCCCAACTCCTCTACTAACACCTGTTCCCTTCATCCAGTCACGCTGACCCCAATCATTTTACAGTTAGCAGAGATGGACGGAAGCTACACAGCCAGGGGGAGGCGAGGCTGCGTCTGCGCCTGGTCTACGGCACTCGGCACTCGGGGCCTTTCCCCAGCAACCCCCTCAGGACATGGCCGCTACAAGAGCGTCCGCGACAGCGGTCAGACAGCCGATCTCCGCCTGAACCCAGCCGTCAGCCAACGGTCAGTCTGTCATGGCGACCTGGCTGGCCCGGCCCAGCCCCAAATCCCAGGGTCACTCACCCCTCCGTCTGGTGGGTAAGATTCTCTCAGTGCTGGGGAAGGAAGGCCAAGGCCAGAGTGGGCAGTTAGGACTCCATTCACTGCGCCTGGCATTCTCTGGTCTCCGGCACTGGACCCAACTGGCAGCCATAGAAGCCCGGTTTCTGGAACACAGCAGACGTCTAGTGTGCACCGACCACGGCCCCATCTGCACCAGGGGTCCCCGCCTGTCCCGCCCACCCAGACCCCCCAGGGAGCCACATCACCTGTTCCCTGAGGAGGACACTCACCAGAGGCTGAGCAGTGAGACTGAAGGGCCTGGGTCCTCAGGGACCCCCCTCGCTGCCCTGCCATCCCCATGGCAGGGGCCTGACTGCAGGGTGAGGCCCTTGCACCCCAGGAGGCAGCCATACACCCCAGCAGGGAAGGAAGAGCTCCCCTGGGTTCAAAGGTCAGCCACCCAGCCAGCGCCGCAGCTCACTAGGCTAATCCTCCACTCCAGGTTCTAGTCCCGGTCGGGGCGCCGGATTCTGTCCTGGTTGCTCCTCTTCCAGTCCAGCTCTCTGCTGTGGCCCGGGAAGGCAGCGGGAAGGCAGAGGATGGCCCAGGACCTTGGGCCCTGCACCTGCATGGGAGACCAGGAGAGGCACCTGGCTCCTGGCTTCGGATCGGTGCAGCACGCCGACGGTAGCGGCCATTTGGAAGGTGAACTAACAGAAAAAGGAAGACCTTTCTCTCTCTCTCTCTCTGCCTGTCCACTCGGCCTGTCAAAAAAAAAAAAAAAAAAGGTCGATCACCACCCACACCTGCATCCATTCTCTCGGAATGCTGAGAGGGAGGGTCCAGGGGACAGGGGCTGAGAACCCAGCAAGCTCAGTGTGGGTGTAGGACTCTCACGCGCACACCGTCTCCAGCTACGCCTGTCATGACCTTGGATCTGGCCTTGGGAACCAAGGACACTTTGCAGACACTCTGCTGGTCCGAGCTCTGAGCATGCTCAGTGGGGCGCCAGGGGCTGTGGGAGAAGCCAGATTCGCAGACGCAGTCGATATCCCGGGACGCTGTAGGGCAGCCATGCTCTGCGTGGGAATGAACCCTGCTTCTCTGCTGGCCTTCAGCTGCATCTCACTGGTAACTTCTTGGGCGGACACAGCCACCCCCCACCTGTGAGCTGGGAAACGGTACCAACAGCCCAGGGAGCCCAAGGCTGCTCGGCTGTGCACGGCGGCGTCACAGAGCAGGACACGGCCCCGTGGCCTAGGGGAAGGGCACTAAGGCCAGGTCTGCACCCCCTGCTCTCTGGGGGAGGGGTGGAGCCCCTGCAGCTCCCTGCCGCAGAGGGGCTGCGGCGGGCTGTGTCGTGGGACAGGGTGGGCTGTGCCTGTCCCGCCCTGCTACGCAGGCTCCAAGGCTCCTGGACGTGGGTCCTGGGGGGCTGCCCAGCATGGCAGGTGGAAGGTGAGCGTGCAGAGAAACGCGAGCTCTTTGTGATCTCCTTTGAATTGAACACTTTACTTGGAAGTGACTGCCTTGTTCCCTTGCACAGATGTCCAGGCATTCTGCTTTTACTGCTAATCTCACCGTTCACCCACTGGTACCCCTGAGACCCCTCAGGAGAGCTGGGAGGGCGTCCAGACAAGGAAGCCCTGGGACGCACACTCACAGTTTAACTGGGGCGAACCTCTCCCTAATTTACATTATAAGCACGTCCTCTCCCCCATCTCTCTCCCTCCCCCTCCCAAGCACTCCCTAACATTGCCTAAACACCTAACCTCCCACTGGGGGCGCCATCCACCTCAGCCCCTCCCTCCTTTGACCCCGGCGGTGTCTCTGGAGGTGCAGACCCTGGGTGCATCTTGCGCGACAGCGATAGCGGGAAGCTGCCATGGCCCGGGCCGAGCTGGATCAGACAGGACCTGCAGAGGCCCGGCCAGCACCAACCGCAGCCCTGGTCCCAGAAAGGACGCCCCGGAGCGACTGGGCCACCCCCACAGGGTCTGCCCGGCTCAGCCACGTGACGAGAGCGCAGGGCCTGGGCCCTCTCTCGGACCAGTTTGCTGTGGTGGGGAACCAAACCCACACCAGCTTTGAATGCCTTTGAGGGCCATCGCTTGCCCAGCCTGGGGCCACCCAGCCGAGCCACCCCAGACC
This sequence comes from Sylvilagus floridanus, assembly GCA_949820135.1. NCBI lineage: Eukaryota > Metazoa > Chordata > Mammalia > Lagomorpha > Leporidae > Sylvilagus > Sylvilagus floridanus. Next base: position 181,246,992 of record OX463233.1, read on the forward strand.
CCAGTGCCATTTGCCGACCGCGAGGCAGAGCACGGGCAGCCGCCCAGCCGCTGAGGCGCTCAGGAGAAGTTGCGAGGAGTTGTGAGAGTGGAGGAGGGGGACAGCAGGCGCCACGGGTGGGGGCCAAGCTGGTACAGAGCCGAGGCGGCTGCAGGGCGGGGGAGGGGCGGGCACGGGCAGCTGTATGCTCTGCTCCAGGCAGGAGCGCTGGAGGCTAATTGGTCCTCAGAGAAGAGCCTGTTTCCCGTTGCTATGCACCAGATAAGAACAAGAAACATGAGGATTCGCTTAATTCACTCTAGAGCACCAATTTCCTCCCTAGAGAGAGCTCTGAGATGGGGCAGCCCCACGCTGCCCCCAAGCAGAAGGTCGCGTTTCCTGATCTGGAGATGAAGCTGCCCAGTGGCCCGGGGGCGGGCTGCAGCTCTGGGGCCTGCGGGAGGCTTGGCACTGGATGCCAGTAGCCAGCGTCCCGCTGAGTACGGGGAGAGCTCCGCTGCCTCCTTCCTTATCCAGACCAAGGCTGAGCCCTCCGTGCCCTTAGGTGGCCCTCCAGGTTTTCAACTTATCATCCCTCCAGGGCTCAGGGTCCGGGGTCTCAGCCCACCCTCCGCGTCCAGCGGCCCTGAGTCTCACTCTGGACTCTCCCCGTCCAGGGCCCCTGCCCGACCCTCCGCAGTGCATTGTTGGCACTCCACGGGGCAAAGGGAGCAGAGCTGCATCCTCTCAACCTCTTCACCCCGGCCTTCCCCCCTCCCTTGCTCCTGAACGATTCAGGAAGCCGGTGGTCAGTCTTGTGGCTAAGACCCTGGCGTCCCCCATCAGAGTATGTGGGTTCAGTACCTTGTAGGGGAAACGAGGCCACAGCCAGAGACACAGGAAGGAAAGTGGACCCGACACTGGCCCTGAAAGGTGGCTTCTCCCTCTCCCTGTGGGCCCCTCCCCCACCGTGCCCTGATTTGGGGGACCGTCCGCACTGCTGTAAATACTTCATGGGCCCCGCTGTGCTGGGGAAACTGACTCCTGTAAAGGCAGCAGCCTCTCAGGCAGCAGGACTGTGCACACACGTGTCTGTGCACACGTGTGTTTGTGTGTGCTCTGGCGGGTGGCATGCATCTCCCTCGGGCCTGGGTGGAGTGGGCAGGGGAGGAGGCCTGCGGGGGGCCGCCTCTGTCCTGCTGCCCACTGCCCAGCCCCAGGCATGAAGACAGCTCGCTCAGCCTGGCCTTCAACGAAACACCGGTGCTGACCCTGCCTCTGTGAACCCCTTCAGGTGTCCATTGAGTGCTGGGAGGCCCACAGTGATCCAACCCGGCTCCTGCTCTTGATGCCGGGCATCCAACACACTCACCTCTCTGCCCTCAGCTCCTGGGAGAGATGGGATGACCGCCTGGACCGGGGAGGGGACGATGCTTCCCCCGCACACGCCCGCCCTTCCTGGAGCCTGGACATTCTGGGGAGGGGCTAAGATGCAGCAACGGGCCCCTCTCACTCCGCATTCTGGGCTGGGACCCAGGGATCCTTGCTCTTCACAGGTTCCCCTAGAGGCATCTGGTCCGGCAGAGGAGCACCCCACGCAGCCAGACTTTCACGGGAACACACTTTTCAAAGTCCCTTCCTGCCTCCTCCAGGCCCTGGGCTCCTGAAAATCTGCTCAGTGCCCCCAGAACACTGCAGCCGGGCCCCACTCCCCGCCCGAGGGACCCGGTGAGGCTGCTGCTCCACGGCCTCCACATCCTGGAAAGCCCCAGGCCTCCTCCCCACCCCGGTGGTGCTGGAGAGCGAATGAGAAACCGCAAACCTCAGCCAGGAAGAGGCTCTGGGCCGCTCCCGGGGCGAGGCCGCTGCTCTCCGTGTGGCAGTCGGGGGTCAGGAGGAAGTGGTGAGCTTGGTGTGCCAGTGCGCTTGGCTGGGGGTGCTGAGTGCATGGGAAGGGGCAAATTGCCTCTGAATCACCCTGCCTGCTCTGCCTGGGGCCCGAGAGGTCACACAGACCCACTCAACAGCATGCACACACGCACACACACACACATGTGCAATCACGCACAGGCTTGCACACACACAAACACATGCAGAGGCGGAACCTCAGGCCCGCGGTGCCATCTGATTAATCTTGCTGGCTGCCGAGAAGCCAGGCCCCTCTCTCTGGCTGTCGCCATCTTGGGTCTTTGCTGCTGGTGCCAGGGTCACAGAGACGGGGTAGGGCCATGTGGAGGGAGGCTCTGTCCCTGCCTCCGTCTGTGCTGGCCTGAGTCGGAGCCCTGCGGTGCCAGGGTCAGCCCTGGCCTGCCAAGCTTGGACTCCGCAGCCACACCCCTAGCATCCAAGCTGACGCCACCCCTGAGCAGCTGGCCGGGGTGCCCCTCTGGGCCCTGACTTCCCATCTGTAGGTCTGGAAGCCAGGAGGCGCTGTGAGGCCATGCTTCGTGCCGGCTCCTCCAGCGGGGCCTGACCCAGCCCTGGGCATTCCTGCCCCGCCCATCTCTGCCCCGGCTCCCCTGATGCAGCCTCCCGTGAGGCAGCAGGGCACGGGCAGAGCCGTGTGGTGACTTCTGTGGCTCTGGGCCACCTTGCCCGCACGGCTCCTCCCTCCTTAACATAATATTTCCAATTATGCTTTATGACTGGCGTGAAGATGAATAGGTTGATATTACACATTAAAACACTTTCTTTGAGCTAAGAACCCTGTTTTCCTTCTAATTTTTAAAGATAAAACACCCTGCTGCCCCTAAATCCACAGGGGCTCCAGCACGGCCTCTGGGTGCCTGTCTGAGACCCCACTCCTCCCAGCCGGCAGCCAGGAGGTCTCAAGGGGCCTCAGGCAAAGTCCCACGACAGATTCTGATTGGACTGGCTGAGGTCACATTGTTAGGTAGGAATCAGAAATGAGCTTATGTGCGTGTGACAAAGGCCTAAGGAGTCAACATCTAGGTCCAGCATCCGCATCTCAAAGTCATCCCGATAACCGATAACCGATAAGCATCCTTCCTCTAGTAGGGGCAATGCCAGCTAGACTTCCTCTGTCTGATGGGGGGGGGGGGGGCTCAGAAAGGAATTTTTCGTATTTACATTCAACAAGTCCTTTGTTCAGGAGGAGGAGAAGAGGGAAAAGGCAGGAAGGCAAGACCCATCCCCTTAAAAACCCTGGCCTCAACCGGCCTTCGCGCTCAGCCCTCTGCCTCTCTGCTGCCTCCCGCCTGCCTGCCCAGGTGTACTCTCTCCACTCAACCATGTAACCTCGCTCTCCCCCAGTCTGAGCGACTGGGCACTCTCTCCCAGGTTCTGTCTGGAGAGGAGCCTGTCCATTCATACAGATGTCCCTGCCCTAATAAACCTTGCTATTTTGCTTTCCACCACTCTGTCTCACACTTGAATTCTTTCTTGCGTGAAGACAAGAACCCTTGCTTCTTCGGTAACAATGTGACCACCCCTGAGCTTATCCCAAGGCCACAAAGTGGAATATGCTGATTAGAAGGTGTGGTCCACTTGTCCCTGGAGCTTCCCAAGGTAGGGTAGTGCGGCCTGGAGACAGGCAGGTGAGCTCCAGGAGGACACAGGGGCAGCTGGTGACCCCTCAGGGGCAGCGACTCTGTCCACCGCCAGGAGCATCTTTCCCAGAAGGCAGTGCCCGAGGCCCCAGCTGGCACACAGAGGGCCCTTGTCCCCAGAGCTGACCTCTGTGAGCCAGGCCTGCCTTGGCCCCTTAGGAGGGCTCCGTCCCCAAGGGCAGGGACACAAAGGCCCCCACTGTTTGGGAGGAGGAGGCTGGAGCATCTGTGTGGTCAGTCATATGGAGCAGTCACCTCCTCCCCTGGTCACCACTGGACAGCCAGATTCCTCCTGGACTGGACACTGCCCTTCAGTCCTGGGACAGGAAAAGCTGCCTCCCCCCTCCCCAGACCATGCAGAGCCCCACCCCCACCGTGCATTTGAGCACTTCCTGCGGCTGTGAGCCCCCTGGAGGAGGCGGATTGGGTTGCTGGGTCGGGGTCACCTTCAGCTGCAGTGGACTGGCAGGGCCTGCGAAAGCTGCCCTGCTGGTGGTGGGAGGAAGCTGGAGGATCCCACCTACAACCTGGCGGAGAGCAAGGGCTCTGTGAGCACACGCACGCACACGTGAACACACACACACATGGACGTGCACAGGCAGGCTTCCTGCAGCCACACGCACAATGTGCACACGCATAGCAGCTGTCTCCCTGCAGGCAGAGGTGCCCCAGGCTCTGCAGCCGCTGCTGCTGCCTGGCAGGGCCAGGACGCCTGGCATCTCCTCTGTGTAGCGGTGAGGCTGCGGGGGAGGGGCGGCTGGGGGCTCTGCCTCTCCCCCTTGGCCATCTGCTTCCCTTCCTGCCTGACCCGAGGTGCAGGGCCCAGGGACGGGAGAGGGGGAGGCAGGGCCGCAGCTGGGCCGTCTGGGGAGGGTGGGCGCTTGTGAGAGGGCTGGGAGAGCACACAGGGCGGCCTTGTCTGGCGAGCAGGAAGGGGCGGGGCCTCGGTCAGCAGCTGTAGCCTGTGCAGGGCAGGGGTCACTAAGGGTCTATTTCTAGCCCAGCCTCGGCCCACAGGCTCCAGGGGGCACTGAGAGAGGCTGCAGTGCCCGGCTCTGCCCCTGGCCCTTCCTGCAGCTGTGGCCTCCCTCAGGGCAGAGGTCAGAGTTCCCAGGGCAGGAGGGGGCTGAGGGCCCACACCAGCCAGGAGGCTCCCTGGGGACAGAGCAAGCTGCTCTACACCCCTCCACGGCCCCCCGCTGCTGTGGGGGAGCGTCCACGCCCCTCTTTCACAGGGCCACCCTGACCTCTGACCTCTCCCCACTCCAGGCTTCAGTCTCTTCTCTCACTGTGTCCTGGATGAGACCAGCAGCCCCACCCAGGCCCAGGGACATAGCATGGGGGGCGGGGCTCCAGGGGCACCAGGTGTCTTGGCAGGGGGCCCCCCACACTGCCACCTCCTGCAACTTCCAGGGAGGCCTGCACGGGCTCCGTGAGCCCCTGGGGTAGAGAGCGCTGCTGCCAGCCTGCTGGGCTCCAGAGGTAAGACCCCCAGAAGTCAGGTGCAGGGGGCCCCGCAGACCGGACAGGGAGGGGGGCTGGCTGCCCACACAATGTTGTCTCCCCAGGCCCCAGGCTGCCACCAGCTCGGTTCCTGTCCCTAGGGTCTGTGTAAGCTGAGACGACCCAGCCTCTCCAGCTGTAACAGGGTGGGATTTCAGCCCCGAGAGAGAAGAGGAGGTAAACTGCACTCAGAGGCACGAGAGTCCTGGGACCCCACGTGCTCCTGACCCCTCCCCTTCCGGGAGGAATCAGATGGAAGTCACTGCAGCAGCCAGGGGAAGCCAGGGAGGACGCAGGTGAGGTGGATCTGCCTCCTCCAGGAGCGAGGAAGGGCCCCGCAGCTGCGATGGCTCTCTCTCAGTTTCTCCAACTGCTCGAGGCTGGATCTGCTCTGAGTGTCCCCACTGGGCATTGGCTGGACCAGGGCTTCCTGGTCTGGAGCGTGGGGCAGCTCTGGGGATGCGAGGTGGAGGGAGGAAGCAGCCGGGGCACCTGGGAACATCCTTGTGGGGGAGCCGCCCAGTCCTCCCCTGCCCTCCCAAGTGGGGATTTGAGAGGGGAGGGAGTCTGTGCTGTGGTTCCTAGGAGCCCAGCTCACGGGAACGCAGACTCTGGGGGCCCCACTTCAGGACAGGGATCCCTTCAGTCTCAGCCGTACGCGGCCACACCACGGGCCCTGGGAGCCTCCATCTGCCCTGTGACCTGTCCCTCCCTCCCCACGTGCCCAGCTCTGGGTCTCAGGGAGCTGTCTGTGTCTTCCCCTGGACTCCTTCTTCCCAACAGCCACCCCCTTCCAGGTCCCACCCCCGCCCCCCGACTACCACCCGTGCTCAGAACCCCGGGCAACCCCTCTGCCTGGGGCCCTGGCCCCCTGCACCCCAGCAGACCTCACACAGCCTCTGGCTGGTGAGAGATTGCAAAGCCGTTGGCTCTCAAGGCTTTGAGCCCACACTGAATGTTTTATTTGAAAGCAAGTGATCTGTTGGACAGGCGGGTGAACTGGCTCATGGGTGGTAAACACCGCCATTGTATGGTGAGCCTGCCACCTCCCCTGTGTGCAAAGACGGGCCAGCCTTCTCACCACCCCTCCCTCGTCAATGCCTGTTCTCACCAGATTCCACACATTCTCCACGGAGGCCCAGCTGCTCTCGAGGCCCACACGTGGTAGAGCCGGTAAAGCCACCACCTGCAGAGCCAGCATCCCACATGGGCACCAGCTTGAGTCTCAGCTGCTTCCCTTCTGATCCAGCTCCCTGCTAATGGCTGGGAAAGCGGCAGAAGATGGCCCCAGTGCTAGGGGCCCTACTGTCCAAGTGGGAGACCCAGATGCAGCTCCTGGCTCCTGGCTCCAGCCTGGCCCAGACCTGACCTTTGCAGCTATCTGGGAAGTGAATCAGCGGATGGATAATCTCTTTCTGTGCCTCTCTCTTTCAAATTAATTCAAATATTAAATATTTTTTTTTATTTTTGACAGGCAGAGTGGACAGTGAGAGAGAGAGACAGAGAGAAAGGTCTTCCTTTGCCGTTGGTTCACCCTCCAATGGCTGCCGCGGTCGGCGCGCTGCGGCCGGCGCACCGCGCTCATCCGATGGCAGGAGCCAGGTGCTAGGTGCTTCTCCTGGTCTCCCATGGGGTGCAGGGCCCAAGCACTTGAGCCATCCTCCACTGCACTCCTGGGCCACAGCAGAGAGCTGGCCTGGAAGAGGGGCAACTGGGACCAGAACCCGGTGTGCCGGCGCCGCAAGGCGGAGGATTAGCCTGTTGAGCCACGGCGCCAGCCAAATATTAAATATTTTATTTATTTATTTGAAAGACAGAGTTAGAGAGAGAGGTTGAGACAGAGAGAGAGGTCTTCCATCCGCTGGTTCACTCCTCAGATGGCTGCAACAGCCGGAGCTGCACCGATAAGAAGCCAGGAGCCAGGAACTTCTTTTAGGTCTCCTATGTGGATACAGCAGCCCAAGCACTTGGGCCATCTTCTACTGCTTTCCTAGGCCACAGCAGAGAGCTGAATCTGAAGTTGAGCAGCCAGGAATCGAACCAGCGCCCATGTGGGATGCCGGCACTTCAGGCCAGGGCTTTAACCTGCTGTGCCACAGCACCGACCCTAAATAAATATTTTTTTAAAAAAATGAGCAGCTCTCTCCACATACATGCACGCAATGGAAACTTAACAAAATAATTCTTCTGTCTAAAGGGCTCCAAGTGTTAGAATGTTCTCTTGGATTCAATTATAATTGCAGTACTGGGGGCAGACAATTTCTCAATGTAACTATTCTAAATATAGATATGATATATACATAAATATGCTATATGCCGTATTCTGTGCTATATATTTCATAGAATATGCTTTGCAGAATGTAAATTATATCTTAATATCTGGCATCTTAAACATTTATAATTGCTAAATTCAGAAAGAAAATGCAGCCGTAAGGAAGTGGATTGGGGGAACTCCTGAACCCCATTGGAGGAATCGCCTGTCGCCTTGTGGTGAGCTGGGGTCTTTGTTACCCACGCGGGACGAAGGCCCAGGGTTTCGGGGGGGAGGGGTCCCGACGTCCTGGGTGGAAACAGGGAGTGGCCCCAGGCTCTGCCCAGGCAGACTCCCTTCCTAGAAGTGCTGACCCCCTCCCGCTGGTCGCAGCCAGGGCCCGGAGGAGCTCATCTGCCTGGTGGGACCCACGCCCAGACACTCTGGGCCACCCTGGGGTTTCCCTGCCCGGCTTCCCATCAGGGCAGGGCTGACCTGACCACTGCTGATGCTCTGGTGCCTGGGCACCAGCCTGGGTGCACACATGGGCTCCCGCCCAGGGCCCTGCACTGGGTCCTCTCAGGTTCAACCCCCAGAGCCGGCTAAAAAACAAAAGCAGCTGAAATATTTGCCAGAAGTTTCTCACAGCCCAAGGGTGAACATGGGAGACCCCAGCTTCCCCTTGACCTCCCCACCCTGGGCCCAGCTCCTAGCCTCGTCCCCCATCCACCCACCGGTACTCAGCCCCACACCCCTGCTCTTGATCATGGACTACTCGGCTCCTGGGGCCTCCTCACCTTATCTTTCCACCCCCATCCCACACCATCAGGGACCCCAGAGTCATCCTCACGGGGTGGGGAGGGGGCCGGGGCTGCAGGCAGGGCCAGCTGATCCCCTCCTGCCCAGCACTACAGAGCAGTGAAGGGCCAGGCTGCCCCTGACCTGGGCCACTGGGAAGGGGCGGATCTGTGCCAGCGCCTCGGTCACTACCAGGGCCCTGGGCAGGCTGCAGCCTGCAGCCTGAGCTCTGCCGGGGCCGTCCCTGCTCTGCACCTGCATGCGGCCCACGCAGGCCGGGAAGACCGAGGACCCCAGAGACCTGTGCTGACGATGCCCCCCCCTGAAATCCGTCAGCCCTGGGGGCGAGCAGAGTCCGGAGAGCAGCACCTGGGACAGCCCCTGGCCCAGACCCCTTGGCTGCTTGCCCTCCACCCGCCCAGCCCCCGTCCCTAGACCTGGAGGCCGGGACATCCTCTCTGACACTCAGGACGTCCTCAGGTGTGGCCGCGTGGGGCGGCGGCGGGATCTGAATCCATCGCTGGCCTCGTTCAGGGAGGCCCCTGCCAAGCACCCACACTGCCCCCACCCTACTGGCCCTGCTCCTGACATCCAGGTTGGGGTCCAGGGGCCTCAGCTGAGGGGGCAGCTCCTCCCTCCCAGCGCCCAGCAGCCCCGCCTAGCCCAGGGAGCCAAGTGGCTGCTCACAGCTCCAGCCCGGCCAGGCTCTGAGTCTCCCCATCTGCAACCAGGCCACACGAGCAGGAGCAGGGGGTTGACGGAACTGGCATTTCTTGGCTCTAATGAACTCACTCTGTCTGTCTGTTGAAGACACAAACTGACTCCGTGGAAAGTGGCTTGTCCACGTGCCACAGGGTGTGGCCAGTGCTGCTGGGAAGGACTTGGGGGAAAGACAGTGACTCATGCCCGCCTGTCTCCCACGGGAGTGGCAGGGACTGAACCACTTGAGCCATAACCAGTGCCTGCCAGGAAGCTGGAGTCCGGAGCGGAGCCAGGATTCGAACCCAGGCACTGGCAGAAGGGACGCGGGCGTCTGCACCACTGGGCCAATGCCTGCCACAGCAGATGCTTTCTGCCCCAGTCACCCACGGGACCTGCTCGCTTCCCCCTGCTCCCGGCTGTGTGGGATCGTGGTCCACAGCCCATGTGGACACTGCATGGGGCCCACACTGCTGGCCCAGGTGGGCACAGAACCCGGCTGGCTCGTGCTGGGATGCATTTGCCCCGTCCTCTGGGGTCAATCCATGCCAGTGGCTCAGTCGGGAAGTGGGCGGCTGCCGGAACACCCCGAGGTCCCGTGGGAACTGGACCGGCCCAGGAGTGTAAGGCAAATTGTCATTTACGTGAGTGGCCGTCTGTCTCCGAGGACAGCTGTCTGGGAGCCAGCCGTGACATTGGGTCACTGCTCCTGGCAGACAGACACCGCGCCCCGCAGCCTCCATGAAACAGGCACCACCCCAGGAGCTGCGCCTGCGCCAAGCCCTGGCCCACCCCTGAGGGCAGGCAGGACGCACGGCTGGGTGCACGCCACACCTGCCCTCGGGGCTGGAGCCATCATCGGCCACAGGGAGACAAGGGACTTGCTGCAAGGGCACTCGGGCAGAGCAGGGCACGGGCCCCCCGGGCAGGCTCCGCCCTCGGGTCCAGTGCACGGTGCGGCCTCCACCACAGCAATGGGATTTACTCACAGGGCTCCTCACCTGTCAGGTGCACCTGCGAGGGGCGGCACCTCTGTGAGGGGCAGGGGGTGGACAGACGGCAAAGCGAGGGTGTGACCCCAGAGGGAGAGGGGAGGGGTGTGGGCTCCCCGTTCCCAGTGACCCTCCCATGACAGCCACACCTCCTCCATCAGGACCCTGAGTCAGGACTCCCCGTCCCCGGGGACCCTCCCCTGATAGCCACGCCACCTCCATCAGGACCCTGAGTCAGGACTCCCCGTCCCCGGGGACCCTCCCCTGATAGCCACGCCACCTCCATCAGGACCCTGAGTCAGGACTCCCCGTCCCCGGGGACGCTCCCCTGACAGCCACACCACCTCCATCAGGAACACGGCACACGCCACACCCCGCCCGACACTGCTCCCCTGAACACGGCACACGGCACACCCACCCGACACTGCTCCCCTGAACACGCCACACACCACACCCACCCGACATTGCTCCCTGAACACGCCACACCCACCTGACACTGCTCCCCTGAACATGGCACACTCCACACCCCGCGTGACACTGCTCCCACTGAGACACAGCAGCACACCACGCTCCGTGTTCTGCACCCTGCTTTTTACTCGGAGTTGGTCTTGGAATCCGCTCACAGCAGCACAGGAAGACTTTCCCTATCTCTAGTGGTTGCTCAGTGATCCTGGGCACGGCCGCCCCGTGGCTCATGCGTCAGTCACTGCTGATAGGTGCTCTGTGGTTTCTAGACTTCAGTGGCACAGCCATGTGGAGGCGTGAGCTCAAGAGCCTGCTCCACACACAGCACCTGGGCTCTCAGCGCTGTGCCTTAACAATCGCTAGAGGAAGGAGTTGTGTCACCTGCCCTGACCTCCAAGACGAGGAGGGAGCACAGAAGCCCGGAGGTGGAGGGTGCGGTGCTGCCTCGACTGTAGTAATGGGTTCCCAGCAGCGCAGACGCCTCCGCTCTAAAATATTTTTCTTTTTGCATTTTTATGTGTCGGTTCCACAACAATAAAGCTGTTTGAGCAAGAAACAAAGCAAAAAGAGAAACATCTTTCATGCAATTATTCGAGCACATTTGGGAGCCCATCTGTTGGATGAATTACTAGAAGCAGATTTTGTGAGGTTAACGATTGTAAAGATGAAAGAACTATGAAATGATTTGTATGAAAAATGCACTCAACACAGACATAAAAATAAGGAATTTTTAATCCCCATTTGAACCTTGTTTCAACAAATACTGAAATAGGGAAAAGCAAAGCAACACTGGGGGATGAATGAACATTTAGTCACTAGGTTCTTTTCTACAGGATGTACACAAAGGAGAATTGGATGCATGCTTGGACGGATGGATAAGTGGGTGGGTGGTGGATGGATGGATGGACAGATCGGCAATTGGATGGACAGATGGGTGAGTGAGTGGGTGGCTGGGTGTTTGGATGGATGGGTGGGTGGATGAGCGGGTAGGTGGGTGAACAGATCAGTAGATGGATGGGTGGATGGGTGGATGGGTGGATGGATGGGTGGGTGGATGGATGGATGGTTTGGCAACTGGGAGGATGGATGAATGAATAGGTGGGTGAGGGGGTAGCTTAGTGTTTGGATGGATGGGTGTGTGGATGAGTGGATAGACAGAGAGACAGAGGAACAGATGGATGAGTGGGTAGATGGATGGGTGGGTGGATGGCCCATTTTATTCATCATCCTAGAGTCCCACTCTTCGATCCCTCATTCGTACACTTATCCTCCATTCACTTCATACCCAAGTCCTGTCAGCCCATCCATCAACCCACCCATTGTCATGTGACTGTCCAAACATTTGTCTGATCATCTCGTCACTGTTCGTTCACTCACTCTCATCTGTCCTTCCTTCCTTCCACCCAGCCACCCAGTTACTCACTAACCCATCCACCTGTCTATCTGTCTGGCCACCATTCTGCACACACACCCAGCCTCTCATCCATTCTTCCATCCTTCCACCTGCTCATCCACTAGCACACACCCCCCCCATTTCAACCCGCTTCCACTTCCTTGTTTTCTCACTTCTGTTCACTAACGACCCTCGCTCCAACTCTCATCCCTTCCACCCAGCACCTGACCCTCCCAGCTCTTCCGAGTGGCTTCCCTTGGGCACTTGACGGAGCAGTGGGAGAAGGTGATCAGAGCAGCAGTTGGAGTTTGGTGAGTAACTGGAACTGGGAAGCACCTGCTGTGTTAGTCTCTGGCCCATTCCTTACCTTGGAGAATTCTCCATGACAGAAACAGAGGAGAAAGATTTATGCCGCCAGGTCCGGAACCCACTGTCTTTTGGTTAAAAGAATCTGACGTGTTCATTTAACCAGACGCCACCTTGTTTGATTGCCACATTGTCACATCAGAACCACTGTGCTTACCGGACATGGGTGCTCCCCACCAGCCACCCGAGTGACTGCTCAAGACAGCACACGCACGAATGCGAGGTGGCCAGCAGAGCAGTCATTCTGACGCTGGAGCTGCTGCTCCTGGGAACTCGGATCAGCCCACTAATGAGGGAAGTTTCATGCACTGGACCTGGCTCTTGTCCTAGCTCGAGGCCTCTCAGTCCCTCCAGGGCCCATTCTACACCACCACCACCACCCGTGTCCACTGTGTACACGGCCCCTGCTGACAGCCTGGCTGCTCTTGGCTGAGGGGCCCTGGGGGCCACCCGGGTGCATGGTGGGGCCGTTAGACGCTCTTCTCCGGGAGGCAGCCTGGGCCCCACTGCTCTGATGCCTGCTCTGGGGTGTTCTGAGGTCTCTGACACTCATCCTTCTGAGACCAGGCCCCGAGGGTGTGGGGAGGGCTCTGGGGAGGGCTGGAGGGCTCGGAACCTCAGAGTCATTGCATTGCTTCCTCTCTCATCCCTAAGTATTCTCCCTGAGGGAACAAAATCAGGAACTATTCTACCCATGTTACAGACGGATAACCTGAGGCTCAGAGATGTTGCTGTGTCCTCAAGTTGCCCTGAAGTTGAAAGAGGGGGCGCTCCTGCAGCAACCTGCAATGTTCAGCACTTCCGCTCCCCTGGCGAGACCCTGCCCACGATCCCGGCTCATCTGCAGGCTGCTCAGAGAAGGCATTTGGCACAGAGGCTAGGACGCCACTCGGGGCACCCACAAGCCGGATCAGAGTTCCTGGGCACGAGTGCCAGCTCCACTTCCAATTCCAGCTTCTGGCTAATGAGCACCTGGGGAAGTAGCAGGTGATGGCTCAAGTACCTGAGACATACTCGGGCACTCCCACGCGGGAGCATTCGGGTACTCGGGCACTCCCACAGGGGAGTGCTTGGGTATTCCCACACGGGAGTACTCGGGTACTCAGGCACTCCCACGCGGGAGTACTCGGGCACTCGGGCACTCCCACGCGGGAGTACTCAGGTACTCGGGCACTCCCACGCGGGAGCATTCGGGTACTCGGGCACTCCCACATGGGAGTGCTCGGGTATTCCCACGTGGGAGTACTCGGGTACTCAGGCACTCCCACGGGGGAGTGCTCGGGTACTCAGGTGCTCCCACATGGGAGTACTCGGGTACTCGGGCACTCCCACATGGGAGTACTTGGGTACTCGGGCACTCCCACATGGGAGTACTTGGGTACTCGGGCACTCCCACATGGGAGTGCTTGGGCACTCCCACATGGGGGTACTCGGGTACTCAGGCACTCCCACAGGGGGGTACTCGGGCACTCAGGTGCTCCCACATGGGAGTGCTCAGGTATTCCCACAGGGGGGTACTCGGGTACTCGGGCGCTCGCACATGGGAGTGCTCGGGTATTCCCACAGGGGAGTACTCGGGTACTCGGGCACTCCCACATGGGAGTGCTCGGGCACTCCCACATGGGGGTACTCGGGTACTCAGGCACTCCCACGGGGGAGTACTCGGGTACTCGGGTGCTCCCACATGGGAGTGCTCAGGTATTCCCACAGGGGGGTACTCGGGCAGTCCCACAGGGGGGTACTCGGGTACTCGGGTGCACCCACACAGGGGCCCCAGGCTAAGTTCCTGTTCCTGGCTTCAGCTTAGCCACACCAGTCGTTGCAGGCACTTGGAGAGTGAAGCAGGGATGAAGTTCTCTCTCTATCTCAGTCTCTGCCTTTCAAATAAAATGAAAACAAACAACCTTTACAATCCACCTTAGCAAATGGCGGCCCACGTGCTCGGGCTCCTGCCACCTGTACTGGAGCCCTGGTTCTGACCCGGTCAGTCTCAGGTGCTTCAGGCATTTGGAGAATAAATCCGTGAATGGAAGATTGACCGATCTCTCGCTCTCTCGCTCTCGCTGTCTCGTCCTCCGTCTCTCTCCCTCCCTTCTTACTTCCCTCCCCCATCCTGTTGCTGAACCTTTCAAATAAATAAACTTTCGGACATCTCCCTTATCCACAATCTTTCCACGAGAAAGGAGCTTCCTGCCTTCTGTAATTGAACCAAAGCCTAGGATTAGGTGGGCTGCCTTTCAGAATCCCCGCATGGCTCCACTCCAACAGTGGCTTCAGCATCGGGCACTCCCAGCCCAGCCCAGGAGGCCATGGGGCCCAGTGTGCCCCCTTGACCCTGTGGGGATGTCCTGGCTGCGGCTGTGCCTGGCCCTGCAGGCAGTTCCCAGGGGGCTGAGGTCTTCCCCAGCAAAGGTTAGACCAGGACACCTGCTGCTCCACCCCCACGGGCAGGACGCTCGGCTGGGTGCACGCCACACCTGCCCTCGGGGCTGGAGCCATCATCGGCCACAGGGAGACAAGGGACTTGCTGCAAGGGCACTCGGGCAGAGCAGGGCACGGCCCCCCCGGGCAGGCTCCGCCCTCAGGTCCAGTGCATGGTGCAGCCTCCACCACAGCAATGGGATTTACTCACAGGGCTCCTCACCTGTCAGGTGCACCTGCGAGGGGCGGCACCTCTGTGAGGGGCAGGGGGTGGACAGACGGCAAAGCGAGGGTGTGACCCCAGAGGGAGAGGGGAGGGGTGTGGGCTCCCCGTCCCCAGTGACCCTCCCCTGATAGCCACGCCACCTCCATCAGGACCCTGAGTCAGGACTCCCCGTCCCCGGGGCTCCTCCCCTGACAGCCACGCCCCCTCCATCAGGACCCTGACTCAGGACTGCTCGTCCCCGGGGGGCTCCTCCCCTGACAGCCACGCCACCTCCATCAGGACCCTGAGTCAGGACTCCCCGTCCCCGGGGCTCCTCCCCTGACAGCCACACCTCCTCCATCAGGACCCTGACTCAGGACTGCTCGTCCCCGGGGGGCTCCTCCCCTGACAGCCACACCACCTCCATCAGGACCCTGACTCAGGACTCCCCGTCCCCGGGGACCCTCCCCTGACAGCCACGCCACCTCCATCAGGACCCTGAGTCAGGACTCCTCGTCCCCGGGGACCCTCCCCTGACAGCCACACCTCCTCCATCAGGACCCTGACTCAGGACGAGGGGTGGACTGGGAGAGGCCACCTCACTTCCTGGAGAGCCACCGAGGATACCAAAGCAGGCAGGGCTGTCCTGGGCTGAGGGAGGAGCAGTTGTCCACGGAGCAGCGACAGCCATGGAACAAGGCGGAGCTCTGGAGACTAAAACCCACGACAACCAGCCTCAGACAGCTGGGCAGAGCCCTCACGCCTCACCAGGGCCCTGGGCTCCCAGCTTGTCCACAGGTGGGTCTGCTCTGCTGCCAGTCCTGGTGCACGGGCTGTGAGCTGTGGGGATGGGAGGGGCTCCTTGTCTCTCCGTGATATCCCCACACGTGGAGGTGGACACAGCCCCAGTTCCAGTCCCAGCGTCTCACGGCACAGGTCTTGGGGACCCCAACTCTCTCCACTCAGCAGAACTGACCAGAAGTGGGCAGAGAGGCAGCCACAGCCCCAGCCCCGCTTAATTGGATTTCGGTTCTGGATCCCGGTCTGTGTCCCCAGGGCTTCCTGGAGAATTGGATGTGAGGAGCTCCCGATAACAGCAGACAGGGTGGTGGGGGCGGTGGGGGCGGTGGCTCAGGTGCAGGGGCTGCTGCCTGTGCTCCCCGAGATAAGGGCGGAGGGACAGAGGAGGACGGGCGCAGGGGCCGGGGAGGACAGGAGCAGGGGCCGGGGAGGACAGGAGCAGGGGCCGGGGAGGATGGGAGCAGGAGCTGGGGAGGAGGGGTGCAGGGGTCGGGGAGGAGGGAGGACAAGCGTGGGCCCCGAGAGGAGGCACTGTCACTGAAGCAGGGCTGCGCCTGAGGGCGGTCAGGCGGCCTGGACTGAAGGGAAGGAGGCCGGGCAGCTGAGGGGCTGCAGGAGGGTCCCCGAAGCAGAGCACACAGGACAGGAAGTAGAACCAACTCTCGGGAAGGCATCGCGGGGCTGTGGTGGGGCCACCCTGCTCCCTCCCCTCCGCCCCGCTCTTCCTTGCAGACTCAGGACCTGGGTGGACCTGCAGATCCTCGGCCCACACCCTGGGGAGGGAGGGAGCTGCCCCAGACTGACAGTTCCCGGGCCCAAGGGAAGGGCTGGTGTCCTCCCAAGGACCTGGGGGGCGGGGGAGAGGCCGTGCTCCTGTGTCCTCAGCAGCAGCTGCCCAGGAAACTGACCAGGGCCCGGACCTTGCTGACCGGCACGTGCAGGTGCTGGGGTCAGACCCACTTCTCAAAGCTCTCCTGGGAAGGAGCCGGCCCCCGCCAGGCCTGGATCAGGAGTGTCCCAGGTCTGAATCCCAGCTGCAGGCGAGTAAGCCCAGTGAGCTGCAGGACCTCGTGAGGTGCCGCCCCCTGCAGGTCGCCCCACGCCACCCCAACGGAGAACCATGCTGCCTCCCCACACCTGGACCCTCCTGCCCTCGTGCTCCCCCTTCCCCCATTCTAATCCCCACACAGCGCAGCACCCACCAAAGTCTCCGCACAGGGGTAGGGACCTTGACGAATGGATTCTACCTTCACGTGAACAGGAAGGGCAAGAATACTGCGGAGAAGATTAAGAGGAAGGGGGGGGGGGAGTGGGGATTCTCTCCCCGTTTTCAGCACCAACAGGTGTGCAGGGCGCGGGGCAGAGCGGAGCAGGCAGAGGGGCAGAGCAGGGTGGACGCGCAGAAGTGGCGCGTGCGGACCCCGTGGCAACGCAGCACTTCCCCTCTGCAGGAGCTGGGGGTGGGACGCGGTGTGGGACACTGCCTGCTCTCCTACAGGAAGGAGGAAAACTAACCTCCCACCTCCCACCTCCCACCTCCCACCATTCCCTCAGAGGATTTCAGATGGACCTGAAGCCTGACCGTAGAGCCAAACCAGGAGACGCTTCGGACGAAAATGGGAGACGCTCTAAGCTGGAGAGACAGACCCCTTCACGAGAGAAAAAATATGCAGAAAGTAAGGAACACGCAGGTCTGACTGCGCCGGAATTTAGTTTTCTAAAGACAGATTCTGCGAGGAGATGAGCAAGCGGTGGAGAAGACGCGTCTCCCTCCCTCCCTGTCAGATTGTCTTTAAAGAGGCACGGGGAGATCAACAACTCCAGCCAAGTTGTAAACAACCAGTTCACAGGAAATAAATTACAAGCAGCCATCAAACCCATGGGAAATGCTCAGCGTGGTAGGACAGAGGAGAGGCGAGCTCCGGCGAGCAGGGATTTATTCCTGTCTGGGGAGGGGGCGAGGAGCCCTGGCGATGCCAGGTCACAGGAGCCCTGAGCTGTGCTCAAGAGGTCAGAGGTCGTGCATTTGAATGGCCTCGTGCAGACCACAGCAGGCGAATGTGTGAGGACGAAGTGTGGCTCCCGATCCTGCTTCTCAGACCCCACCCCGGGGACGGAGTCACGCGGGCAGAGCAGGGATGAGATCCCTGTGCCGTGGGCGGGCCGGCAGGGCTGGAGGAGAGGGCACCAGAGGCGTCTTGCATGAGAGCCCAGGCAGCTCCTGGTAGCGTGACAGGTGTGGTCCAGCAGGCCTCCCTAGGGGCTGCTGGACGTTCCTGGGCATCCTGCACCTGCATTCAAGTCCGCCCTCACTGTGATGCCCCGGGGCTGAGCCGGGGGGACTTGAGTTTTCAGGTGGTGACTGTGGAGTGGACGGTGCGATCCCAGGGAGGAATCACTTTTCCTGCCCAACACAGGCAGAGCAGCCTACAGGCAGTGCTCCGGGGTTGCAGTGCTGAGAGTGTGGTCTCCCAGGGGGTTGGGGCCACAGCAGCCCTGTTGACCCTCTTGGGACAGGGGTGCATGGGCAGTTGAGGGACTGAGGACACAGAGCTGCTGGTCCTGGGTCCCCTGCCCACAGGCACCGTGGCCCAGTCACTGTGGACAGTCTGTCTGCATTGCACCTGGCATTGAAGACAGGCATCCCAAACTGGAGGACACACGTGAGGCTGTCTGCTTAATTTGGAAAGAGACCCCAGGGGTCAAAACTGAAGCAGCAAAGGGGTTCACCGGCCCCTGGCATAGTTCATTCAGGGCAGACGGCCTCGGGCACAGCCAGGGCCAGGGTTTGACCCCTTAAGCTGTCTTGCTCGCTCCCTCTCCCTTCCCCGCCCCCACATCAGCAGGCGACTTATCTCAATGGCAGCACCAGGGGCACTCGTGGGCCCACAAGTCTCAGCATCCACAATTTCTCTTTCCTGACAGTGACAGACAATGGGATGGTCCAGTGTGTGGCCACCCTGGAGGCATCCAGGGCAGCTGGGGAAATGGAAGATCCCCAGTGACCAGGTGTGGTTCCACTGCCCTCCCATGCCCATGGCGCTCAGGGGCAGGACAGGGGGAGGGGATGCTGGGCAGGGGCACACACACACAGGATCAGTCAGACAGCAGACTGGGGGAGGGGATGCCGGGCAGGGGCACACACACACAGGCACACAGGAACCTGGGTACAAACACCAACATTGTGTCTGCACACATACACACAGGCACATGTGTGACACACACCGAAGCACTCACACACATGTATATACATCAGGTGCACACACACAAGCATTCACCCACAAACGTCCATCACTGAGGGAGCAAGAGTTGTTGTGATGTGAGCATCCCCGGACAGGGTGGGTGGAGGTGGCCCAGGTGGGCTCTAACTGGGGCTGACTCCTCGCAGGCCGTAGCCAGAGTGAGGCCCAAGACCACAGGAGACGGCAGAGTGGAGACTGGCTCCAGACAGAGGGTGCTGGGGCAGGAGCCTTGCCCTACAGGAAGGGACAGAGATGTGGCCTGCAGGGGTGTGGAGAGAGGAGAAGGGCAGCAGCAGGTGGACAGAGGCAGGCACTCTGGATGCTGGATGGGCCAGGCGGGCCAACGGGAGCAGGCTCAGGAGGGCTGAGGACACAGGCAGCGTCTGTGCTCTCTGTGGCTCTCTGTGGTTACCCCAGGGGGCGTGTGTAGCCTCTCCCAAGTCCAGAGACAGCGACGTGCACACACCAGGCAGGGTCCTTGGGAGGGGGAAGAGGGAGCCACTGCAGGACACCCCTGGCCCCTGCCCTGGACAAAGGTTGAGAAAAGGGTATGCTCAGAGGACAGAGCTGGGCAGAGGTCCGTGTCCATGGGCATCCACACATCTGACGGGGGAGGCTACTGGCTCTTCACAGGTTCACTGTGGACTCAGAGTCCCTGGTACCCGGGGACCATGGCAACAGCTGCCAGGGCAACGCCAGCACGTCTCCATGGAGCACAGGGGGGAGGCGAGCCTGGGCCACTTCAGCCACACGTCTGCCCTGTCAAGGTGGAAGCCACTTTGAACACCATCGGCCGGGCCAAGGCTTACCCAAGCACCAAGGGACACAGCACTCCTGGGGACCCACAGTGCCCTGCCAGAGCCCACGGCTGTCTGTGGTCACTGCCACCCCCTCGGTCACGCTCAGGGGAGGACAATCGAGTGGCCACGAGGACACTTGTTCAGCCCCATGTGGCTGGGCCCAGCCGAGGTCCCTCCTGCGGCCCCCAGACCCAGTCAGCTGAGTGAAAGTGGGTGTGTGGGTCGGTGAACGGCTCTCTTCCTCCTGGGGTGGGGGCCCAGGGCTGTCTCTGGCTGACCACATGGAATACCTGGAGGAGGCTTCAGTAGGGCTCAGAGAGAGCTGGTTCCAGACAGGTGCACCCAGGACAGTGGCTCTGAGAGAGCTTTGGGCGCTGAGAGCCTTGTGGCCAGTCTTCCCCTCACGAGCAGGGAGCCCAGGGGCATGGTGGCTGGAGGAGGCCCCAGGTCGTGGCAAGGCTGGAAGGGTGTCTGGTGTGGACAACAGAGGGGCCAGGGCAGAGTTTTGGGGCTGGCATGGACCCCTTAGCAGGGGGCACCGGCCAGGTGAGGCCACCACCTGGCAGGAATAGAAACTAATGTGCAGGAGACGTGTGGGCACCATAGTCTCCCAGTTTCCGTATTAGTCGCATGGCCGTGGGTACGGGATTCCAGCTGGATGCCAGCATATCTCGGGCATGGCGCCCCACAGCAAGGGTCCTGTGCCTCCCGCAGCCCCGCCCGCAGGGCCCCAAGGAAGCAGAGGGAACTGGCCAAGGGGAACAAGAAGAACACAGCCGCGGGGCAGGGGGCTTGGCCAGCACGGGTCAGCGTCCGGGGGTCGCACGCGTGCAGAGGCTCCCTGGCGCCACCAGAACCTCAGGAAGCCAGGGCTCAGGGCCGCCCCCCACCCCCGCACTCTTGCCCCACGTGGTCCAGGTCCGCTGAGGAACGCACAGCGGCGCTGGGGTCGTGCGTGCGCCTTGTGCTGTGCCTCGGGACCCCGACCTGGTACTGACGGAGGGAGAGGCAGCTCCCTCAGCTCTGGAGGCCACAGCATCCATGATCAGGGTGCGGGCCTTCGGCCAGGGCCTTTGGGCTGCATGTCCCGTGGCAGAGAGCAAGAGAGGGCAAGAGACTTGGGGGTGGACTGGCCCTGTTACAGCCCACAATGACCACTGCCGTAGTGACGCCCCAGCTCTGTGACAATGACTGCTGCTGTGGAGATGACCTGCCCCTAGACCAAGACTGCTCCATGACAATGACTCACCCTGACAGTGACCTGCCCCCAGAGGACCCAGTCTGTGACAATGACTCACCCCCAACAGTGACCCAGCCCTGTGATGACCCAGCTCTGTGACAATGACCAGCTTGCCGATGACCAATGACCGGCTCCGCAATGATGTCTTAACCCATTCATGGGTGATGACCTCATGGCCTAATCACCGCTTAAAGGCCCCGCCCCTGCACTCTGTTATATTTGTGTTTTCTTCAATTTCTTAAATTGTGATTGACGCGTAATCATACCTATGCCTTTACACTGTGATCATTTGATCCATGTAGACACTGGGTAATGACCCAATTAGAGTGATTAGCATTTCCGTCATTCCGGAAGGAACACCCACAGAGACTGCTGTATGAGGCTGTTTTGCCCGACTGTAATGGGACACTCGAGGCTACTTGTGAAGAGAGGGCCTGCTGAGTGTCTGCTTGTTGTGGGAGGCCAGAGGTGGCTCAGGGCAGCACAGGGAGCATGAGTGTCCTGTGGCCTCTCTCTTCTTACGTTACCACCAGGATCATCGTGGGGTGTGCCCTGTGGACCCTACGTAACCTGATCACCTTCCACAGTCCCCCACGGTCAGTCAAGTTCCCACCCTCTTCAGGCTTCAACAGACCACAGCCAAACACAGCAGCCGCTTACACAGCAGCCCCCACGTGCACCCGGGAGTGCCCAGGCCCCAAGCTGGGGAGGGCTGCACCCATCTGAAAGCCACTAAAGAAACGACCTCTCGCGGGGCCAGCACTGTGGCATGGTAGGTAAAGCCGCCGCCTGCAGTGCTGGCATCCCATATGGGCGCTGGTTCCAGTCCCGTCTGCTCCACTTAGGATCCAGCTCTGTGCTATGGCCTGGTAAAGCAGTAGAGGATGGCCCAAATGCTTGGGCCCCTGCACCTGCACAGAGACCCGGAAGAAGCTCCTGGCTCCTGGCTTAGGATTGGCCCAGAGCCAGCCGTTACGGTCACTGGGGGAGTGAACCGGTGAGTGGAAGACCTCTCTCTGTCTGTAACTCTACCACTCAAGTCAAATAAATAAATCTTAAAGAGAGAGAGAGAGAGAGAGAGAGAGAGAGAGAGAGAGAGAGAGAGAAATTGGCCCCAGATCTCTTGGCCAAAGCGCTTATCTGTTCTTTTTAGCAGGAGGCTCCTCCACCCTCAGCCTGTGACAGGTGAGAACACAGCTTCCTTTACAGCAGATGAGTGAATTTCATTTCTCTCTGGGCCCCATTCTTCCTATGTGGATCCCAGCTCGTTGGGGCTCTGCCCAGGTTGCTGCTGAACCCAGGGAGCTGGGGCGGGGCCCAAGGAGGCCACTTGGTCCCTGATGTCATCTGGCCCTCCAGGAAGGGACTTCCGTAGCAGGGCCCCAGGGTCAGCTCACGCAGGCTGCGACAGCTGGTTGTTAAATTTTCAGGGGAGCCGTGAGCCAGCCGTCAGACACCAGTTACGGGAATTCCCTGAGATGAACACAGTTCCCAGGAAAGGTGGCAGTCGCCGTCGCCACCTCCTCGCTGCTGTACCACCCCTGCCTCACCCATGTGCTGGGACCCCGGGCTGTCCGCGTGGTGATGTCACAGGAACTCAGCACTGGGTCGGCTATAGCATCAGCCAGCATGGCTCTGTAGCCGGCTGTTTTCCTGGCCTTGGCCCTTGACCTGGGGGTGCCGCAGCAGACCCACCCTCCATCCCCCCAGGGTTTTATGGCTGGAGGCTCCCTCGGTGCCAGGTACAAGAGGACTCCCTCTCCCTCCCCTCCAGGTCTCAGCTGTGCTGGGGCTCTGCCCTCCCTGGTGCTGCCCAGGAGTGATCCACGTCCTTACTGCCCTGCAGACCCCTGAGCTCATGGAGTGTCCTCTCCTTCCCACCTCCTCCAGGGCTCCAACAGGGGCAGACCTGGCCCCCCTCACCGTCTGCCAGGGGCCTTTTCTGTCACCCTGTGGTCCCACCCTGCGCCCTCCTGCACAGTTTGGGGTCTCCTGGGTCTTGGCTGCTGCCGGTCACTACCAACTGAGTGATGCCCACCAAGTTACCCCACATGGCTCCTCTGAGTCCTGTGGCCTTGGGGGCTGTCACTGGATGTCAACAGTGACAAGGAGGTGGCAGGGATGAGGAAGTCCCTGCACCTGCACACAGCAGGGTTGACTGAGCACAGAGAGGGCTGGGGAGGACCAAGCACAGTGAGGGCTGGGGGGAAGAACTGAGCACATTGAGGGCTAGGGGAGGACTGAGCACAGCGATGGGGGGGGCTGACCACAGAGAGGGCTGGAGGAGGGTGAGGACTGAGCACAGTGAGGACTGGGGGGGGACTGACCACAGTGAGGGCTGGGGAGGACTGAGCAGAGTGAGGGCTGGAGGGGCGGATTGAGCACAGTGAGGGCTGGGGAGGACTGAGCACAGTGAGGACTGCGGGGACTAAGCACAGTGAGGGCTGGAGGGGAGGACTGAGCACAGTGAGGACTGGGGGAGGACTTTGCACAGTGAATGCTGGGGGAGGACTGACACAGTGAGGGCTGGGGAGGACTGACCACAGTGAGGGCTGGGGAGGACTGAGCACAGAGAGGGCTGGGGGGTAAGGACTGACACAGTGAGGGGTGGGGAGGACTGACCACAGTGAGGGCTGGGGAGGACTGACCACAGTGAGGGCTGGGGAGGACTGAGCACAGAGAGGGCTGGGGAGGACCAAGCACAGTGAGGGCTGGGGGGAAGAACTGAGCACATTGAGGGCTAGGGGAGGACTGAGCACAGTGATGGGGGGGCTGACCACAGAGAGGGCTGGAGGAGGGTGAGGACTGAGCACAGTGAGGACTGGGGGGGACTGACCACAGTGAGGGCTGGGGAGGACTGAGCACAGTGAGGGCTGGAGGGGCGGATTGAGCACAGTGAGGGCTGGGGAGGACTGCGCACACTGAGGGCTGGGGGAGGATTGACACAGTGAGGGGTGGGGAGGACTGAGCACAGTGAGGGCTAGGGGAGGACTGAGCACAGAGAGTGCTGGGAGAGGACCGACACAGTGAGGGGTGGGGAGGACTGCGCACAGTGAGAGGTGGGGAGGACTGAGCACAGAGAGTGCTGGGGGGTAAGGACTGACACAGTGAGGGGTGGGGAGGACTGTGCACACTGAGGGCTGGGGGAGGACTGACCACAGTGAGGGCTGGGGAGGACTGAGCACAGTGAGGACTGGGGGAGGACTGAGCACATAGAGTGCTGGGGGGTAAGGACTGACACACTGAGGGCTGGGGAGGACTGACACACTGAGGCGTACTGGGAGGGAGCACAGAACTGACCACCAGAAGGACAGCAAGTGCTGGCCTGTGTGGAAAGCATTAAGCCCAGCAATACACGGCCTGTGTATGTCCATCTCCTAGGGCTCCAAGACAAATGACCAGACAGTGCCAGAAAGCAACGCAGACCCATGTTCTTGTCTCCTGGACTCTAGCAGCCCACAGGGAGTTAAAGGGTTCAAATCAGGGGTCCGTGGAGCAGACTCCCGCCTCTGCAGCTCTGGAAGCCCCCTGGGCTTCTGTATTCACAGGACCTTTCCTCGCTGGTCCACTGCTCCCTCCCCCTCGGACCACTCCGGTCACCTAGGCAGATCCCCAGCTCAGGACTCAGCTCAACCCCCTCTGCAATACCCCTTGGGCCCCCTGAGGTCAATCACAGTGAATGTGGGGCCCACTGGTGCGCTCAGCAGGGAGGATGGAGTGGCAGGAGGGGTGGGCTTTTGCAACAGTGCATCCCGCATCAGAGTGCCTGGGTTCAAGGCCAGCTCCCCCCAGGGACAGTGCCCCCAGAGGCAGCAGGTGATGGCTCAAGGGCTTGTGATGTGGGCGAGGCAGGGAGTCAGGAGGAGCCACCCCCCCAGTCCCATCACCTAAGCACTGACTGCCCTCGGCCCCTCCTCACACAGCTGAGCCTCACTCTCCAGAGACCTCCCCGAGCACTGCAGCCCTGCCTAGACAGAGAGCAACCCCAGCCTGGTGCTGGGCTAAAGACGAGCCCCGTGGACGGGCTAAAGGCAATGAGACTTCGGTGCCTGTCACGCTTCCTCCCTGCAGAGGCGCCGCAGATTCACGGAAACACAAGGATGCCGGGTGGAGGCTGGAGACGCAAAACGCCCTTCACCAAGCCAAGCACTCGGCGGCTGGTGGCCGGATGACGGGCAGACTTGGCCTCACCACCACCAGGCGTCCGTGAGCCTCCCCAAAACTCTCATTTCCAGCTCTGCCCTTTGAGGACTGAGTGGTGAGGCCCCCCTGCTAGGCACTGACGGGTGGGCGGAGGGAGAAGCCCCTCCTCTGCTCCGGAGCCCCCCTGCATAGGGCCTCCCAGGCTTCAGCTCTGCTGACTGCCGACTCGCCAGCACCAGCGGGCACCATTCCCTCCGCGCTGGGGTGGCCTCCCCCGCCCTGTCCACCCTCCTGGGCCTCGGCGCTGGTTCATGAGCAGCCCTGGTGGCGCCAGCTGGGGAAAGCGCCAGGTAAGCTGAGTGCAGACAGGTTTCACGCCCCTGTGTACCTGCTTCCCGCACGTGGCTGACGGCAGAGCCGAGCCTGACGAATACCCACCTCCCTCTTCTTCGTCACTGAGAGAACAGCTCACTCGCCAGGCCACAGGTGGAGGCTCTTGGCCTGTCCTACTGCAGTGGTCACATGGTTTGTCATTACAGCGAATTCCCAGCTGATAGCATGACATTCTTAATTCTCGTTAACCAGAGCCTTGGTGGTTTCTGGGGACACCAGATGACCAACTCTGGCTTCCTCTCACCATGAACTCTACTGCCTTCCGGGAGTCACTCTAGCACCCAGCATGCTGTAGGTGCACAAACTGGGTTGACTGAACCCAAGCGAGGTTCATGGTCCAACATGGATCCCTAATTTTTTTTTTTAATTTTTGTATTCATTTGAAAGGCAGTGTTACAGAGAGAAGGCCGTTTGGTGGGACCTGCTTGTTCACTTTTCCAAAGCCTGTTAACATTAGCCTGTTTCCTGCTGTTGTAGCAGAATACGCAAAGCCTGGTCATCCACAAAGAATAGGGGTGGACCTGGCTCCCAGCTCCAGAGCACGGCCCAGATGCTGGTGAGGGCCTTCTAGACGTGTCACAGCAGGGCTGAGGACACCGTGCCGGGAGCCTGAGCCATTCCCTCAACGGCCCAGAAACCTGTAAGCATTCCGTCTCAGCAGCACACGTGACCTCATTTCAACCTTCCAAGCAGACACAACCCCGAAGCCTGTGTCCTCTTGCCCGCGAGAAGCCCATGGCTGACAGGCGGCGACACAGGTGTTTATTTGGAGTTGGGGTTGGTCTGCAGGGCGCCTAGCCCTCCGGTGGGCGGTCAGCGACATCCAGTCCGGTGGGAAGTTTGGACTGGGCCTGGGGCCTCCGGGCAGGTTGCAGTCACCTCCCGCCCGGGCCTGGGGCTCCTAGGAAACGCCTCAAGACGAGCCCTTAAGACCTCGGAGCTCCGCGACCTGGGCACGTGCGGGCTGCAGCCAGACCCCTCCAGTTCACTGGAGAAGGGGGTCTCAAGCTGGGCGGGCCCTCCAGGAACCGGCGCTCAGGAAGGCGCCCCCGCAGGGCCAGGGCGACCCGACCCTAAGCAGCAGCCTTCGCACTCCGCCCCCTTGACCTGCGGCCCAGAAAAGGAGCTAAAAGAGCCCGGGGGACCGCCAGGGGACCACCCCCGGACACGCGCCAGCCCCGGACGGCCGCCCTGGCCGCCTCCCGAGCTGAGCGGGCCGCGGGACGAGACCCTCTCGGTGACCGAGCAGAAACGGGGCCCCGGCAGCAGCGGCTGCGGCCCCACGGAAAGAGCGCGCGGGGAGCGACCGGACGCGCGCCCGCGCAGCGCTTTCGTCACGCCCCCAACGACCGCAGCCAACACGGAATTTAAAAATGCGCGCTCCCCGCTCGCGGCAGCCCCCACCGTGGCGGGCCGTCCGAGGGCGAAAACCAGGCGCACACCTTCCCCGGCGGCCGGGGCGGCCCCCCGAGCCGTGGCGAATCTGCCGAACCCGCGCGCCGGAAGTGCGGCCCTTCCCGCCGGAAGTTGCGCCGCCTCCATTTTGTGGCCCGCTATGGCGGCGGTGTTGAGGTTGGGGCCGGGATGCGGAGCTTTTGACTGAGAGGGCGGCCAGCGGAGCCGTCGGGGGCGTCGCGCGGCGCGGAGGGCACCGGCCGGGGCGCCGGGGACGCTGTCATGTACGGCGCGGGCGGGGGCCGTGCCAAGCCCGAGAGGAAAGGGGGCGCCAAGGAGGAGGCCGGGCCTGGCGGTGCCGGTGGCGCGAGCAGCCGAGTGGAGCTGCTGGTTTTCGGCTATGCCTGCAAGCTGTTCCGGGACGACGAGCGGGCGCTGGCCCAGGAGCAGGGACAACACCTCATCCCGTGGATGGGGGACCACAAGATCCTCATCGACAGGTCGGTTTCTCCCCGGCCCGCCGGGCCTCCCCTCCCCCCACCCCTCCCGCTCGAGTCCGTCCGATGGACACTGGGTGCCGCGGAGCCGGCGGGGGCCCGGGGCCTCCCTCCCGCGCCCGGGGCCCTGGTGCCTGCGGACTGGGATGGCGAAACCTGCCCCGAGGCTCCGGCCGCCTCTGCCCGCGCCGCGCGCTCCCCGCCGGCTCGTCGGGGTGAGGTGGTGCGGGCAGCTGACCTTGCTCCCACAGGCAGCGTCCTTAGGGCAGGTTTCGCTGTCCCGGCACCGAAGGGTCTGTCCGCGCCAGCGCTGCTTTAGGTGATCACCCTGGAGGCCCGAGACCGGGGGGCTCCGGAAGGTTTGATTCGCAGAGGGTGACATGACATGATGCAGGGTGTTTGCTCCCCCCACCGCCAGCGTGCACCCCCTCCCCCCCCGGCCTTGTTTTCTGCGGGGCGGGCGGGGGGCGGTTTGGCGACACTCCTTCCGGTCGCGGACTGCGAGGCTACCCAGTGGTGACCCAGCGTTAGACTGCGGAGTAGCTGCGCGTGAAGGAAGCCGGCGTCGAGACCCCAAAGCTGGACCCTGCAGAGCCCTGGAACGTGACTGTAGGGAAGCCCTCGGGGCTGGGCACCACGGACGCGCTATGCCCGCCTAGGCCCGCTCCCTCCCCGACCTGCCCGTGTGGAGTTAGGGGGAGGCCGCGAGGACTGGGCGGGGGGCGGCCAGGTCTGCACTGTCCGGCCGCAGCTGTGCCTTGGAGCCGGGCTCCCGCTGGCCGCGCCTCGGAGCTGTTGCTCGTCTTTATCACGGGAGTCGGGGCTCTTTCTGCAGCTCTCCTTGTATGCTGTATGTGGTCTGAGTTAGGGCTTCCTAGCCTGGCGGGGAGCAAACGCCACACATGTACATGTGCAATGGTTGTAAATGATAATCTACGATTGTAAGTTAAGGAGGTTTACGTCAAAGTACAACTAATTTTGAAACTTAATAAAATGCAGTCACTTGGCTACCTTGGAATGTTGGGCCTTTTTTTCCCACGTTAATAATTTTGATCCCCATTACAAAAGTCGGCATTAAGAAAGCAAGCGGACTTTTGCCTGTTGCTCTACATTTGTTTTGCAACGCTGATGTGTTAGGTGCAGGCTCACGGCATCTTCGCTGAGTCTTACTTTAGAAGCTGAGCGGAACAGCTCTCTTTATTCCCAGTTGGACCACATTGCCGGTCGGTCTGTGCTAGAGACATGGATGTGTCCCCGTGTGTGTTTCCTGGGAGTGTGAAGTGTAGAAGCAGATACTGACCCTGCACCTGTGACGGTTGCGCGTTCCAGTGAACCTCCTTAAACTGCACGTGTATGTCACTGTTCCTATGTATGTGTGTCTCTCTATCACATAACCCAGCACTTATTTCCTCAGCCAAGTGGCTAGGGGCGAGCCTAGCCAAGATTTTACCTCCAATGGACGCAAGTTTCTTTGGTGAAGATTTCTCCTGAGAGTTCGGGACTAGCAGAAAGAAGCGAGGAAATTTCGACCGTTTGGTTCTTACGGATAGGTATTTATGTATTCGGTTTGTGTGAATGTAAGCTGTGATATTTAACTTTACAGAAAAAAGATTTTTGAAAGGGCATTCCATGGTTGCCCAAACCATAAAAGCGTAAGAACTGCCAGTGAGGTGGACACCAGTACCACTGATGCTGTTAAAGCATTGTTTGCCTTTAATTGAGATTCTTGCCACACTGTAGAGAGGAACTTGTCCTTTGTTAAGATAACTTGAGTTTAAAAGTAGGTGAGATACAACTAGCTGAGTTAAAAATATATTTGAGAATTTTCTTTATTTGCTTTAATGTTTTTATCTCTTTGTTTCACGTGGTAAGTATGCCTGTAAGATGTCACGCACACACCCCCAGCCCGGACGTTGGTTTCTGTCCCCTGACCAGCGCGCTCATATTACAGATACGATGGGCGTGGTCACCTGCATGACCTTTCTGAGTACGATGCTGAGTACGCCACGTGGAACAGAGACTACCAGCTGTCCGAAGAGGAGGCACGAGTAGAGGCCCTGTGTGATGAAGAGAGGTATTTAGCCTTGCATACGGACTTGCTTGAGGAGGAGGCGAGGCAAGGTACTGCTCAAGAAAAACTTACTTAAGCAACCAACTTTTACAAATTTTTTAAGTATTTAAAAATTTACTCCCATTCATTTTTATACTCACTCTTTCTGATGTTATCTTGACAGTACCCAGTGGATTGGAAAAGCAGGAGTCTTTGCGTTCTGAGAGGACCTCAGGATAGTTTATATATAGAGCCACAGAGAATTTTCCCAGCTTTTGAGGGCAGACTGGGATTTGAAAAAAAAAAAAACAAAACAAAAACTCTTTTAACTGTTCTTCTTTAACAGTATTGTATGAATTAAAAAATGATGTTCTTGTCTTTGCCTTAACAATCTTTAATACAGTTCTTAATCCCAAAATTTTCTCAGCAGGAAGAAATTTTCCACAAAAGGCCTGTATTCTTCTGTCTGTGGGTAAACATGTACTGGCAAAAGTACATATTGATAGATGTAAAGTGTGACTTGTAAAACTCATTTTCACCTCAAAGAGGTTGAGAAAGTGTGTTGTACGCTTTACTGGTAGCTACAACTTTAGAAATATGTCAATTTTTCTCAGTTAATTTCCGTTTTGTTAATAAAACTCTCATTTTTATTCAAGAGGAAGAATACAAGCGATTGAGTGAAGCATTAGCCGAGGATGGAAGCTACAACGCTGTGGGGTTCACTTACGGCAGCGACTATTATGACCCGTCAGAGCCCACGGAGGAGGAAGAGCCTTCCCGACAAAGAGGTGAGGGGCAGGCGCTGCCTGGGTGAGCTGTGTGGCAGGATGCTACGTCCATCACTTATCAAGCCTTGAGACACGAGTACAAACCTGAGTGGCATTCTTCCTTTGTTAAAGCAAAGCCAGGAACTAGAAAGTAAATTGTCCTGGAGATGGAAAGTGAGTCGGACTTTGTTGTCTGCACTGGCTCCCAGCTGCCTTGTTGTTTGTATTTTTTCTGATTCAGAGAGCAGAAGTTACCCAATCTAGGTTTCCTTGATTCAGGATTGCTAATGTACTATGGTTCATTCTCGGGGCATTGAAATGGGAGGCTTTTTTTTTTTTTTTAAGGTTTATTTTATTTATTTGAAAGAGTTATAGAGAGGGAGGGAGAGACAGAGAGAGAGAATCTTCCATCCGCTGGTTCACTCCCCACATAGTCACAAGAACCAGGGCTGGAAACCGGGAGCTTCTTTCAGGTCTTTCACAAGAATGCAGGGGCCCAAGCCTTTGGACCGTTCTCCACTGCTGGATTGGAAGTGGAGCAGCCAGAACTCAGTCTGGTACACAGATAGAAGGCTGCTGCTGCAGGCAGCGGCTTATCCTGCAATGCCACAGCGCCAGCCCTCGAAAATAGGCATTAATTAGGCTACACTAGTGTCGCCTTTCCCTCCTCCTCATGTGTACATTCTGCCTGTACCCACCCTCCACTGAAGTAGTGGCCGTGCGGGGGTTGCACGGTTACTCCCAAGAGGAGACAGCACAGGATTTCCTGGTGGTTTTTGACAGGACGCAGGGCACATACTTAATCACAGTTCTTTAAAATGATACCTGTATAAAATGGTTTTTAATTGATGCTTTGCTGGGAACTTTGGCCATAAAAAATGGTACAGCCAAAATTCTGGGCTCGTGTTAGACTGGAACAGATGTCCCCAGTTCCTTCTATAAGCCCCTAGAACACCATGTCATAGCATTGCCCGACGATCCATCACTAGTCATCAGGAACGAGACAGAGCTGAAACATTAAGGCTGGGTCACTTCTAACTTTAAATTAGAAACCCAAATATGTAGAGTCGTAAGCTAGAGTCATATTCTACAGATTGAACTTTTCACAGCTGACTTAATCTGTTATTTGGGGATTATTTGCTGTCTTGTAAAGCAGCAAATCTCTTTAGTGAGTGTGAAGTGATTACAGCCGTTTAATGAAAGCAGGATGCTCTCTGCCCCCCACCCTACAGCCCCACGAGGCTCTCCCCGTGCTTGCACGTGGGGCAGGATCTTGGGAATCGTAGTGGCGTGGTTCACGCATGTGCAGGCCTGCTTTGGGCCCTTCTGTAGTCCTCCACGTTCGTTGTGGGTTTTATGAACTTCGCAGATTCTTTGCTGGTATAACTAACCATGTTGAGTTAAAGGCTAGTTAAGGAACTTCACCATCCCTCGGAGGTGGTACACTGGAAATATTCTTGCAGGTCTAACAAGTGGACATTCATTTGTTTATTCAGAGTAAGTTACCCTTTGGGGTTTCTGGATAGTTCAAATTTTGCTGTCTCATCTCTGAACCGCGAACAGTATTTCTGCTTTAAATCCAGAAAGAAAGGAATGCATACTGTCACTATCTCACCAATGAAGAACTGAAATACATACTTGTTTTTCTTCCCCATCCCCAAAGATTCTAGTGGCAGTCTTGAGAAAAAGCCATTCTGTTAATTTCCTAACCTTCTAGATTAGGGATCAGCCACCCATAACTACCAGCCTGTTTGTTTCATGGTGTTGTTGAGGTTTTTGGACTCTGCAGGGTTCTGTGGATTCTCCAGGAACCATCCAACCCCCTAAACTGGAATATTTACTCTCAGCCTTTTACAGAAAGGGTTTGTCAGTCCCTGTTCTCAACGGTGGATTGTCCCAGTGTCGTTATTGGTCTCAATGACACTAAACTGTTTTGTAATTACTGAATGATTATAACTTCAGTGTGACTTAGTTTATCTTGTAAGTATTAGTGGTTTCCTCTTTAAAGTTCTCTTTCTTATTTTATAATATTACTCTTGCTGTAATTATGTTTTCAGAACTTTCTCTTATATGCTTATGACTTTTTGTTAATGTGAAGTGGGCCTTATGAAACTTCTGTCTTGATATTTTATGTTTAACTTGCATTAATACAAATAAAATATCACGTACATGCACAGAGGTTTATAGAATAGTTTGCTTTCCAGTATCGTTAACAGCCCAGTTTAGTGTCATGTTCTCCCCACCCTCCCCCTGTTGAAGTGGTTAAAAAGAAATGTTTTCTCAGGTGCATTAGCAGGGAACTGGACTGGAAGCTGAGTAGCCAGGACTTGAACAGATGCTCCTGTATGAGATGCCGGTGCCGCAGACAGCAACTTAGCCTGCTGTGCCGCATGCTGGTCCCTACCTGTCATTCTTAGACAAGACCTGGGGCACGTGAGCAGAAGCAGAGCGGCTCTTGCTTAGTGGAGTTCGTAGTGCAGCTGAGTGGCATCAGGCAGTAGCGCCCATGTTTTGCAGTAAAACCTGCCCCAGATCCCCCCACCCCCCCCCCCCGTTGGCTTTTTGAGAAGAGTGTAGTCTGGTGGGAGAGCTATGCCGATGGTTGCCTTTTCTGTTCTGGTGAAGATTTAGCATTTATTTCTGTAACAGTCTAACAGTCTGTTTTTAAAGGTCTAAGGTGTTGAAATCTTAAAATGCTAGCTTTTTAGTTTTTCACTATGTTTTGATTACGTTTCACTATTGCTAAATTGGTAATTTTTGAAATGTATTTAGGTGCCTTGGGAATCAGAAAGTTGCAAAAAATAGCTATCTGTATAGCACAGGGGTGTGGAGCCTGTTTTCCTGCCTCAGGCCATTTGGATGTCTATGACATAATTTGGGGGCCTTACAAAATTACCAGCTTTTTTTTTTTTTTAATAAGGATTTATTTATTTATTTGAAAGAGTTACGGGGGGGGGTCTTCCATCTGCTGGTTCACTCCCCAGTTGACTGCAATGGCTGGAGCTGTGCCAATCTGAAGCTAGGAGCCAGGGGCTTTTTCTGGGTCTCCCACGTGGGTACAGGTGCCCAAGGACTTGGGCCATCTGCTTCCCAAGGCCATAACAGAGAGCGAAATCAGAAGCGGAGCAGCCGGGACTAGAACCGGCACCCATATAGGATGCTGGCAGTACAGAGGGCGGCTTTACCCACTACGCCACAGAGCCGGCCCCCAGAATTACTAGCTTTAAAAGTAGCCTGCTGTAGATGTATTGACCTTCAAGTCTTGCCTGTAAGTGCCCTGGCAGGGCCAAACCAGGTGATTTTGCAGGCTTTACATACCCTGGACGTTTTGTTAACTAAACAAACAGGCTGCCCTTCACCCCCCCCCTCCTCTCTGTGTACCTCTGACTTTCAAATAAATACATAAATCTTAAAAAGGGGGAGGGGGACAACGCTGTGGCACAGCAGGTTAATCAGCCACCTACAGTGCCAGCATCCCATATGGGTGCCGGTTCGAGACCCAGCTGCTCCACTTCTGATCCAGCTCTCTGCTGTGGCCTGGGAAAGCAGTAGAAGATGGCCCAAGTGCTTGGGCCCCTGCACCCACATGGGAGACCTGGAAGAAGCTCCTGGCTCCTGGCTTCAGATCAGCACAGCTCCAGCCGTTGTGGCCAATCAGAGTGAACCATCAGATGGAAGACACCTCTCTGCCTCTCCTCTCTGTGTAACTCTGACTTTCAAATAAATAAATACATCTTTAAAAATAAAATAAACAGAAGTAGAATACATCTGGTTGTTAATGAAAGAGAGGTAGTTTTCTAGGGAGGAGAAACCCTGACAGATGTGCCCTCCTGTTTTACACTTTGATGGTGAGAGTCAGTTGTTTGGGAATTGATTACCTTGTCTTCCGCCTGATGCTGTCAGGAATCCATAGAAGTTGTTGGGTGAGGCCTTGGCAACATCATTTTAATGTGAACATTCATCAGCGAGGCTGGGAAGTGAAGAGAAAGCTTTCTCTGAGATACTCAGTGCCAGATGTCTAGGGTTTTGTTCGAGGCGTTCATGCCGATGGTGTCCCTGAACTCACACAGCCTGGAACGACTGAGGAGACAAGAGTGGGGCTCTCGCCCTGAGTCCCAGCTGACGTGGCCTGGCCCTTGTCAGCACTCTCTGCTGTTCCACCTGCTCTGAGGGAGTTCGTGACAGGAAACGGGGAACGTCAGGAACCAGGATGCTGCTCACTGCTCCCGCCTTGGCAGTTGCTCTCTGTGGATGGACACCTGCCCTGGTCATTGCACTGCAGGCTGTGTGATTGAATGTTAGTCTCCCAGGGTCTGCAGTAGCAGGAAGCTGAGCCAGGAACAACAGCCAGGAAAGGAACTCAAGCGCTCTGATGGCAGTGGTGTGGGGTTGGGGAAGGGTGCTTGTAAATGCTGAGTGAAGCTCCTGCCTTGTCTTCCGTTTCTTAAAAAGATTCATTTTTATTGAAAGACACAGAGTTACAGTGCATTAGCAGGGAGTTGGTTTGGGAGTGGAGTGCCCAAGACTCCAGCCAGTGCCCATATGGGTTGCCGGCATTACAAGCATCGGCTTAACCCACTGCTAATGTGCCTGGGAAAGCAGTGGAAAATGGCCCAAGTGCTTAGGCTGCACCCACATATGGGGGACTTAGAAGAAGCTCCTGGCTTTGGATCGGCTCAGCTCCAGCCATCGCGGCTATCTGGAGAGTGAACCAGCAGGTGGAAGACTGACTACCTTCCACTCTCCCCTCCTCTGTTGCTCTGCCTTTCAAATAAATAAAATCTTAAAAAAAGAAAAAAGATGTGCTAGCTGTGAAATGGTGTCTTACTGTGATTTCAGTTTGTGTGACCTGATGGTTACTTTCATGCCATAGTGACCACTGGTATTCCCTGGGGAACGTCTGTGTAAGAAACGAGGGAAGGTCATGTCCCAGCCCCTCTGTCACTGCATTCCTTTCCCTGCCATGCAGGTGGCATCCCACCTCTCACGTCCACATCCACATGTGCACACTCCAGGTCCTGACTCCGTTTTTGAAGTTTTGTGTTTTATTTATTTACAGAAAAAAATGAGGCAGAAAATTTGGAGGAAAATGAAGAACCTTTCGTTGCCCCTTTAGGATTGAATGTCCCATCTGACGTGGAGCTGGTAGGTGTCTTCCTCTCCCAAGCATGACTCCCGTTGTCACTGTTCATTACGTGTGCTGTGTGCGGACGTGATGACCATAGCAGCCACTGCTTAGGTGTGTGATGCTTCAGCGCAGTGTTACGAGGTCTGTGGGAGAAAAGTAGATGGATTACAGCACAGTGACTCCATCAGAGCATCTGGGACTTTGGTTTGGGTCTCAGGGCTCACAGTTGGGTCCTCAGGTTGGACCAGCGTGGAGAGAAGGTCAGTTCCTGGGAAGTGGGCATCAGCCACGTGGGGCATGTAGCTTCTGGTTTGGTGTCTGTGGGCACTTCGCAGTTGGTAGGGGATTTCCTGTCATGCTTCCAGGCTGTGCCGCCCACTAGGCATCCTGTCCTGGACCCCGCAGGCGTTTGCTGTCTCCGGCTCAGCCTGTCCACCCACTGCTTCGGTTCCTTGTTCCATTAGGGCTAATTTGTAACAGGCAGCTTTCTCTTCTCTTGTTTTCTGATGGTTTATTGAGGAGTTTTTGTACTCTGGGCTCTGTGCTAAGCCACTTTGTATGTTGAATTTCGGGGTGCTGACACCTGTGAGGGAACTGCTGTCACTTTCCCCTCCAGCTAATTGAAGAGACAGAGGCTTGGGAAAGTCAAGAACTGGGCTGAGCTGTGGCAGGAGGGACCATGGACCACGGTCATCCCTAGGTGCCACCTGGGCTGCCCGTGCTTCACGGCTGGTTCTGTCTGTACGAAGGGTGCTCCTGGTGCTTCTGTTGCCTGTGCATACTCGGCAAGGGTGCCCAGGTGTCTGCGCCTGCCCTGACGTTTTCTCTTGACATTCTCCTGGCTGGATTGCAAGTGACAAAGCTGCAGTGGTAATACCTTTCTTACTTATTTGTTCTGAAATAGGCAGTTTGTTCTGTGGGAGAGACCCATTGAGATTAAGCTGAGAAAAATCACAGTTGCTCCATTATCTGATGATAAAAAATTTGTATTTAACATGGACTATATGGAATTTTCCTTTTTTTTTTTTAAGATTTATTTATTTGAAAGAGTTACAGAGAGAGGTAGAGAAAGAGAGAGGTCTTCCATCTGCTGGTTCACTCCCCAGATGGCCGCAACAGCTGGAGCTGCACCAATACAAAGCCAGGAGCCAGGGGCTTCTTCTGGGTCTCCCACGTGGGTGCAGGGGCCCAAGGACTTGGTCCATCTTCTACTGCTATCCCAGGTCATAGCAGAGAGGAAGAGGAGCAGCCGGGACTCGAACTATAAGGGATGCTAACGCTTCAGGCCAGGGCATTAACCCGCTGTACCACAGCACCGGCCCTGAAATTTTACTTATATTTCTTAAATTTTATTGATGTATTTGAAAGGCAGAGTTATGGAGAGAGAGGAAGAGCCAAAGAGAGATCTTGCATCATTGTTTCACTCCCCAAATGGCCGCAGTGGCCCGGGCTGGGTCAGGCTGAAGCCAGAAGACTTGGAACCCCTGCTGCTGCTTCCCCAGGCACATCAGCAGGAAACTGGATCAGTAATGGAACAGCTGGGACTTGAACCATCGCCCACATGGGATGCCGGCAGTGCAGGTGGTGGCCGAATCTCCTGTGCCACATGCCAGCCCTGCAGATGGCTTTTAGAATTGTTGGTGGAAGCACAATCCTGGTGAATTCCTGTGAAGGTGTTTGATGGCAGTGTCAAGCCCTCTGGCTGATGAATTGTCCAGCAGAACCGCACACGTCTGTCACCTGTTGGAGAGTCAGGCCAGCCTCCATGTGTAGTGACTCCACTGTGGGTAGAGTGGGGTCTCTTGGTGGAGATGCTCTGACCACATGGGGGCTGTGGTTGAGGCCAGGGGCAGGTCTGGTCTGCATATTTCCCTTCCTTACGTCAGTGCCAGCGTTGAGTCTTTGCATCCACTGTGATTCCTCTGGCAGTATTTCATTCTGGAAGTGTCTGTGCTGGTGGAGAAGTGCAGAAGGCAGAAGTGCTTGCACCAGAAGCTCCGTTTTGGAGCTGAACTTGGGGGTGTCCAGGCTGGGATAAAGGGACTGCTGCGGCCTCTGTGAGCAGAGTCGTGTGGCCACTGCCCAAGGAAGGCTGGTGTGGCTGTTGAAGACAGGAGATTAGGGCATTCTTGGTTTGTAAACTCAACTTCTAGGTTCCACCCAATGAAATTAGAACACAGGGGCCTTGCTCACTTCCACTCAGTGTCTGGCTGGCCCATGGTGACAGTTCATGTGGTTCCCCCATCTTGTGTCACTGGGCTCTAGACAGGAGCCATCAGGTGAACTGAAAGCATATTTTAGCTGTTGACAGTGGTTCTGTGAATACGATTCTCAGTTCCCTGAGAAGTTCCAATTTCTTCACATCTTATCCAGCGTAGTGTGGGTGTGTCCAGTCAGGTGTCAGTTTGGTGGCAGCCTGGACACCCTCTGTTTGCTTCCTGAGTCCCCACATGTGGATCAGCCCTGATCATGTGTGTGCTTTTGGAGCCAGAGGAGCTCCCTCTGTCCCGGGTTCCGTGCTGTTGGAACCATTTGCTGTGCGCTTCATCTCTGACTGTGTGCACCGTGTTGGAGACTTTGGTACCTACTGACCAGGCAGGGTGGGAAGCGGAGAGTCTGTCACTGTCCACCTGTCTGGAGGTGGCACAATGGCCTTCTGAGCACCAGGTACTGTCTGTTCCCTGACAGATGCAGCTGGGATATTGCTAAGGGAGCTGTGCTCGTGGACAGAAAGGAAAAGGGGAAAGGGTGCGGTATGTCATTGCTGTCACATGTGATGTCTGGCCTGTTAGGGTACTACTAGCATAATAAGCACTTACTGAACACCTGCTGTGTACCAGGATTCTTGAATCATGTTTTTCACTTAGTACTCAGATGAACTCTCGGAATACGTACGGT
Organism: Sylvilagus floridanus; assembly: GCA_949820135.1. Lineage (NCBI taxonomy): Eukaryota > Metazoa > Chordata > Mammalia > Lagomorpha > Leporidae > Sylvilagus > Sylvilagus floridanus. The sequence goes on from OX463233.1 coordinate 181,284,987, forward strand.
TTTCCATTCTCCAGATGAAAGACACTGAGGTATAGAGGTGTGGCCAGGCCTTGATGCAGCCCAGTGGCCCACTCTGGGCCTAGAGCCATAGCGTGAGGTTTATCAGCTACCGTCCCTCTCAGAGCCTTGTTTTCAGCGTGGTGGAGCCCGATGGCGTTGCCTTGGTGCGGTGGCCTTTTCTTCCCGTTGGGAAGGGCACTTGGCACAGGCCTGCTGCGCTCCGCTGTCTTGCAGTGTTTCTCCAGGCATTTTGTGGCAGCTTCTGTGACTTTCCACACAGAGTGTAGGGCTACTGATGGGGGCCGATGTCCCACTGCTCCCGTGTGGCTGCAGGGCTTTGAACGCACTTCCCCTTGTTTCCTGCTGTGCCTCGTGTGAGTTGTGACTCCGTCTGTTGTTAATCTGGGGCTGTGGGCATCCCAGGTGTTGAAATTCTGGGCTCTGCATTCTGACATTTTCAAAAGCTGGGAGGGCTTACAGTGATGTGGGTTTCCTGTCTGTAGAAGTAGTCCACCAGAGTCCCTTCTTCGGAGACGGAAGCCATGTTCATGGAATTCTGAACAAGAAGAGTGGTGTTAGCCCCCTTCTTGGGACTCGTCAGTATTTATTTGAGAGTTACACAGAGAAGTAGAGGTCTTCCATCCGCTGGTTCACTCCCCAATTGCCCACAATGGCTGGAGCTGCACCAATCTGAAGCCAGGAGCCAAGAGCTTCTTCTGGGTCTCCCATGTGGGTACAGGGGCCCAAGGACTTGGACCATCCTCTGCTGCTTTCCCAGGCCCTAGGAGAGAGTTGGATCAGAAGTAGAGCAGTCGGGTCTCAAACCGCCGCGCATATGGGATGTTAGCACTACAGGTGGCGGCTTAACCCCCTGTGCCACAGCGCCGGCCCCTAGTCAGCTTTCTTAAACAGCAGGCTTCCCCACTCTTTTTGGATCTTAAAGATGTTTCCCTCTTTCAGGTGGCCTTTGTAACACATTCGTATTTATATGTTGACAGTGCCTTTAAAATATCATGTATAGTAGGGGTGACCATGATTTTTTTTTTTAAAGATTTATTTTATATGAAAGAGAGAGAAGGAGAGGTGGGGTGGGGGAAGGTCTTCTATCCGCTGGTTCACTCCCCAATTGACTGCAGTGGCCGGAGCTATGCTGATTCAAAGACGGGAGCCAGGAGCTTCCTCACAGGTCTCCCACGTGGGTGCAGGGGCCCAAGGACTTGGGCCATCTTCCACTGCTTTCCCAAGCCACAGCAGAGAGCTGGATTGGAAGTGGAGCAGCCAGGACTTGACCCAGCACCATAAGGGATGCCGGCACTGCAGGCAGCGGCTTTACCTGCTACACCACAGTGCCAGCCTCATGTGATGTTCTTAAATGGAAATGGATTCATAAAAAACATGCATCGTATTTTAATAATAGAGAAAGAATAGCTTCTTCTCCTTCATACCAACTTAAACTCTTGATAACAAAACTTGAAGTTCCTGTTTATCTATGATCAGTGTTCATTTATAAAATTATTTGTCTTTTTTTTTCCCCCCAGAAATCGGTTCATTTGAAAGGCAGATTTTCCATCCACTGGTTCATTCCCCCAAATGGCCACAATGGCCAAGACTGGGCCACGCCAAAGCCAGGAGCCCAAATACTTGGTCCATTTTCCACTGCTTTCCCAGGCCATTATCGGGGATCTGTGCCACAACACCACTCTTTCCATTGCTTTTTAACTGCTGTAGTAATATTATGTGCTTAGTGGTCCTACTTTTAAGCTATGTTAGACCAAGAAGTTGATTTGGTCACTGGAGAGCCTGTACTGGGAGGACTCGCATACTTTTCTTCAAGGATCAGTGTTCCAAAGTGATCGTCAGTCACTGGCGTGGTGATGGAGATGCCGTCTTAGAAATGAGTCTGTTTAGCCAAAGCCAGTGACAGCTGGCAGCAGGGCAGTTTCAGCTCACAGCAGGCCTTTGACGTGGAATCTAATTTATTTGGAAATTAGTAAATTTTAATTGTGGAATTTATCCTTTTTAAGTGAGAAGTGTGTTATTAATGCAAAGATTAGATTTGAAAATCGATCCATTTATTTTAGGAAGGATGTGGCCCTGAAATTACAGTGAGCATCTTGAATCCTTAACTGCCCATCTTAAATGAGGGTAGCTTTCAGTTGCATTTGTGTGTAATTTCTTCGCTTTAATTTCTTCATTGATACTAAGGGCAGTTTGGATGAGTGACTTCTAGTTTCCAGACCAAAAAAAGTAATGCATGGGCAAGAAGTGCCAAGTGCGGGTTGAGGAAGAGGTAACTCATTTGCAGTATGTGAAGGATAGGGCAGGGTCTGCCAGCTAGTGAGTAACTCAGTGTAGGGGCCAGCGCTGTGGTGCAGCGGGTTAAAGCCCCGGCCTGCAGGACTGGCATCCCATGTGCTCCAATTCCAATCCAGCTCTCTGCTATGGCCGGGGGAAACAGTAGAAGATGGCCCGAGTGCTTAGGCCCCTGCACCTGTGTGAGAGACCTGGAAGAAGCTCCTGGCTCCTGGCTTCGTTCGGATCAGCTCAGCTCTGGCCATTGGAGTCATCTGGGGAGTGAACCAGTGGATGGAAGCCCTCTCTTTCTCTCCCTCTGGCTCTACCTCTCTCTGTAATTCTTTGAAATAAAATAAATTAAAGTAAATAAATAAATAAACTCAGTGTAAGGCAGCCAAGGGATTTGCCACCCAGGTGTCCCACCCTGCTGTGGCCACACCTTGCTTGAGCTGTCTTTCATTTGGACATTGTGCTCTAAGTGAGAGTGCCAGTAAGCTGGAGCCATCAGCAGCGTCTTCCAGGGAATAGAAACGAAGGGCATGGGGAGCAGGCCTCAGGTACAGGAGTAGAGATACTTGACATGGGTAACGTGGCCTCCATGCTGTGAGAGCTAGGAAAGAGGAGTGATTCTCGGGCCCTTGAGAAATGGTTAAACCTACTCCTTTCTCCCTAGAAAGTTCCATATGTTAGGTGCAAACTTACATATGATCTCAGAACATTCACAGCCTCAATGCACGCCGTAGAGCCCAAGTTAAGATCCCTGTTACTCTGTGGCATAGCGGGTAAAGCCGCCCGCCACCTGTAGTGCCCTTATCCCGTATGAGCACCAGTTTGAGACCTGGCTGCTCCACTTCAGATCCAGCTCCCTGCTAATCACCTGGGAAAACAGTGGAAGATGGCCAAAGTGCTTGGGTCCCTGCAATCACGTGGGAGACCTGGAAGAGACTCCTGGCTTCGGATTGGCCCAGCTTCAACCATTGTGTGACCATCTGGGGAGTGAACCAGCAGATGGAAGATCTCTCTATCTCTCCCGCTCACTCGCTCGCTCTAGTTTTGCCTTTCAAATAGATAAATTAATCTTTAAAAAACAACAAAGATCCCTGTTACATAGAAAGATGTGGATTTGGGACCAGTGCTATGGCACAGCAGATAAAGCCACTGCCTGCAGTGCCAGCATCCCACGTGGGAGCCAGTTTGATTCACGGTTACTCCATTTCCAGCCCGGCTCCTTGCTGATGTGTCTGGGAGAGCAGTGGAGGATGGCTCAAATGCTTGGCCCACATGGGGGCCCAGATGAAGCTTCTGCGTCCTGGCTTCAGCCTGGCCCAGCTCTAGCCATTGCAGCCATTTGGGGAGTATACCAGTGGATGGAACAGTGTGTGTGTGTCTGTGTCTGTGTCTATGTCTGTGTCTGTGTGTCTTCCTTTCTCTGGGTAACTCTTTCAAATAAATCTTTAAAAAAAATTATGTTGATGGATACAAAGAAAGTTTGCCGCCCGTGGGTTCTGTTCCGAAGTGGGATGGTTCACCTCCATAAGTGCATTTCCTCCCCAGACAGACGCAGCTTCGTGTCACCAGGGACAGTCCCGTGCTCGTACTGGTCTCTGCCAGTGTGGATGTCTCTCAGCCTCGAAATGGACAGCAAGACCAGGGTGTCGTCACCGTCGTCTTCTTTTTAAAATTTATTTGTTCATTCAAAAGACAGAGCCACAAAGAGGGAGAAGGAAAGAGAGAGAGACCCCTCATCTGCTGGTTCATTCCCCAGATGGCTGCAATGGGCAGGGCGGGACCAGGCTGAAGCCAGGAGCTTCTTCCGGTCTCCCACGTGGGTATAAAGGCCCAAGGACCTGAGCCATCCTCCCCTGCTCTTCCAGATGCTTTAGCAGGGAGCTGGATCGGAAGGGGAGCAGCCGGGATTCAGACCAGCGCTGATGTGGGACGCCAGTACTGCAGATTGTGGCTTCACCTGCTGCGGCACAGCACTGGCCCTGTCTCTGCTTGTAGTTGCATTAGGTGGCCAGCGGGAAAGGAGACAAACTGGTAACATTTGTGTGTGTTTTCTCACAGCCACCGACAGCCAAAATGCATGCCATCATCGAGCGCACGGCCAATTTCGTGTGCAGGCAGGGGGCGCAGTTTGAGATCATGCTGAAAGCCAGGCAAGCACGGAACTCCCAGTTCGACTTTCTGCGCTTCGACCACTACCTCAACCCCTACTACAGGTTCATCCAGAAAGCCATGAAGGAAGGGCGCTACACGGTGCTGGCAGAGAGCAAAAGTGAGGAGGGCAAAAGTACGTGACCCCCACTGTGCTGGGGTGCGTGGCTGGCGGGAACTCCTGGGAAAAGCGTAGACGCCCGTCCTGAAGGCAGCCTCAGGCCTGCGCAGGCACTCGTTAGGTCCTGGGTAGCCTTCTGGAGACAGGTGCGGTACGCCACATGCTGACGCTGTTGGACACTGCGTGTCCAGGTCAGAAGTTTGCCCTCGTTGGGCCGGTGCCGTGGCTCAACAGGCTAATCCTCCGCCTTGTGGCGCCGGCACACCGGGTTCTAGTCCCGGTCGGGGCGCCGGATTCTGTCCCGGTTGCCCCTCTTCCAGGCCAGCCCTCTGCTGTGGCCCCAGAGTGCAGTGGAGGATGGCCCAAGTGCTTGGGCCCTGCACCCCATGGGAGACCAGGAGAAGCACCTAGCACCTGGCTCCTGCCATCGGATGAGCGCAAAAGGAAGACCTTTCTCTCTGTCTCTCTCTCGCTGTCCACTCTGCCTGTCAAAAAATAAAAAATAAAATAAATAAATTAAAAAAAAAAAAGTTTGCCCTCGTCTTGGCTGCTCACATCAGGGGTCCTCCCTTGCTGCCAGACTGTTCTCCCAGGGCACAGGCTTGTGTCACATGTCCATACCCTCAACATGAAAATTGTTGAATTTACTAGGATTTACTTTTGATACTGTTATTTTTGTGAAGTAAATTTATTGGAATTCTTAGGCAAAGGGCATTTTTAAATAATACTCAGAGACAAGTCCTTCTCTCTTTGTATATTTTATTCATTTGCAAGGCAGAGAGACAGAGATCTTCCGTTTGCTGGTTCACTCCCCAAATACCTGCAGTAGCTGAGGCTGGGCCAGACTGAAGCCAGCCAAGAACTCCATCCAGGACTTCCATGTGGATGACAGGGCCCCAAGAACTTGAACCATCACCCGCTGCCTCCCAGGTTGCACATTAGCAGGGAGCTAGAATCAGGTGCAGAGCAAGAACTTGAAGTCGGCACCCCAGTAGAGAGTGTGGGTATCTCACGCAGTGTGCTCACCTCTGTGCCCCACCTGCCCTGAGAAGCCCTTTGTGTCCTCGCGTGACCTGTTTGCAGGCTGCGTGAGACAGGAGGCTCAGCGCCACTGCCTGCTCCTTACTGCAGATCTCATCTCCAGTTTCATTTGTCATGGCTTTTTATTTCTGTTGGTATTTTTTTTCTTCTCATAAATCAGTAAGATTTTTTCCTTTAAAAACAAACAAAAACAAGCCCAAAGCTCCAGCATTGCCCTGAGTGGTTAATTGTGGAGGGGATGCCAGTGGCAGGACTCCTGCACCTCCCCACCTGGCTTCCTTCTGAACAACTGGGGGTTCTGGGGGTGCTCTCCAAAGGTGGTCGGGGCAGATAACCAGGGAATGGATAGACACAGCTCTGCCTTTGTCTGCTGCTATGTTTTTGCATAGTTTCTTTGTAGTTTTTACCCCAGAGTATACCAAAATACTGAAATGTGGTTTTGATTTCAGAATCGGGCACCAACTCTGACAATGAGGAGGAGGATGATGAGGAAGATGGGAATTACCTGCACCCGTCTCTCTTTGCCTCCAAGAAGTGTGACCGCCTCGAGGAGCTGATGAAGGTTGCTGTCTCATTGGACTGTGCCTTTTATGCCAAAGCCAGACTCTGCTGCGTTAATTTTGGAAAGCACCAAGCATGTCGTTTCTTGTTAACAGCTCTGTTTTGTTTTCTGTCTTAATTCTGTTTTCATTAAGCTGTATCGTGCATTTTCATTTTGAGCTTGGTGACAGATACTTTACTTCCTTTATTTCAGAATTATCTGTGTTACAGATCTCATGAACAAGTAATTTTCTCTGTATTATAATTTTACCCTCAGGATATTTAGAGTAAGTAGAATGTTTAGATCAGGCTTTGGGCCTGAGGCTGAGATGCCCACAACCTACATCCGAGTACCTGGGTTCAACTCCCAGCTCCAGCTCCTAATTCCAGCTTCCTGCCAGTGCAGAGCCTAGGGGGCAGCAGGGGATGGCTCGAGTAGTTAAGTCCTGGCCACCCACGTGGGAGAAGAGAGAGATCTTCCACCTACTGCTTCACTTCCCAGATGGCTCAGACAGCAAGGTCTGGGCCAGACTGAAGCCAGGAGCCAGGAACTCCATTGTGGTCTCCCACATGGGTGGCAGGGCCCATATGGGAAGCCAGCACTTTAGGCCAGGGCTGTAGCCTACTGCACCACAGCACCAGCCCCACAAAATAAATTTTTAAAACAGTAAATTAGTAAAAACAAGCTTTAAATAAATAAATTGAGTTGTGTCTTTTGTAACAGAGGAGTCCTGTGTGGTTCCGGTATAGAATGTGCTGAGCTATGTCTTCTCTGTCCCCAGCCCTTGAAGGTGGTGGACCCAGATCACCCACTGGCAGCGCTTGTCCGCAAGGCCCAGGCTGACAGCACCGCTCCCACCACGCAAAACACAGACGGCAGCGCTGCACAGCCCTCCCAAGTGGAGTACACGGCGGACTGTGAGTACTCGCTGTGTGTTCTGACTGGAAGGCTCTTTCCCTGGGGAGAATGGAGAGGGAGGCGGTGCAGATGTGGTGCACTGTGCAGTGGGGCTGCGCACCTCTTCAACCCCTTGCCACCTTAATGTGGGCAGGGTGGCTGCCCCATCTCCAGCACCAGTTCTGCATCCCAGGAAGGCAAAGGCGGAAAGCAGATGCTGGCTGCTTCTGTCCCTCTTTAAAGATCTCAGAAGCCACACTCAGTGACCTGTTATACTGTACGTGACACGAGCAGTGTGGCAGGGAGAGGCTAGGAAACGAGGCCTACAGTTGCCCACATGGCTGCTCTGAACACAGAGCTCTTTGAAGGAGAACAGGTAGGCACAGGCCTGTGTAAACTGTGAACACTACAGATCGTCCTGCTGTTGACGTGCGGAGTCAGGGAGATCTGGGGCGTGCATGTGTGTGTTGTTAAAATTAAAGGGGTTGGATATTGTGTGGACACACCTTATTGTATTGTCTGCCATGGTTGCTTTCTTTAAAAATGCACACAGCGTGGACAGTTGTCCCTTAGGACCTGTGGCCCCCGCAGATAGCAAAGCCTGCACCTGCTCATATCCCTGTATTTGCATAGAACTTGGTTCCTCTCGTGAACTGCATTACTTACAACACCTCACACACTGTGAATGGTTGTTGCATAGTGTGGCTTACAGACTCGTGGCCCAAAAATGTCTGTACATGTTTATTATGATGTACAGAAGGCCAGCTAGTGTGTGCACCACAATTACGTTTCTTGTTCTCACTGATTGCCATTCTTTATCTTTTTAATTACATACAGATTTTACCAACTGAAGGTAAATCTTTAAAGATTTTAAAGTGACTTTGATCTCAGTGTCGGTCTTCATTTAATTATTTTATTCAGAGGTTAAGTGTTGAGTGAGAGAAGCACCTTGAGCGAGGCCACGGGAGTTCATCGGTTCCACGAGCTTCACATGCAGATGTGACCAGCTGCAAAGCCTGTCTGTTGCTGTGGTAGAATAGGAGCTGCTCTTCCCTGGGACAGGCTTTTGTTACATGTGCTAACTCCTTTTGCACTTGCCTTTTAGCATTGGCACAAGCTGATGTATCATTTTGATGTCCTAGATGAACATTGTTAGACTTGAAAAATCAGTTACTTGAGTGAACTTTGTACATGTTCCCAGAGGACCCTCTTGAAGTCAAGAACTCAAAAAATCTTTTCAAATGGTCAGTGAGTTGGATCATCGTATCAGAGCTGACCCGTGTCAGAGTTGCGCTGATTGGGTGATTGGGATCTGTGGTGGGCACGTGATCCAAATACCCCCACAGGAAGCACTGCCCAGGGCTCCACCAGCCTGCACCACAGTGTGCAAACCCTGCGCCCACTCAGCAGCAACAGGAAGCACTGTCCAGCTGCCCTCGTCATGCACATGACAGAGGTGCCGTCCCATCACTCCCTGCTTTCCATTTCCAAGCCTGTCAGATGTGTCTGTGCACGTCTGCTAGCTCCCTGCAGCCATCACACTGTTGCAGAGAAGGAAAATGGAAGTTCAGAGCAGAAGGGTCTGTTGCTAGTGAACGCACAGTTCTGTACGGAGGCGAGCCCTGGGGCAGCACAAACCCTGCAGGGCTGGGCAGGCGGCAGAGGGGTCACTGACAGGGCATGCAGCCGTCTAGGTGGGTGGTGGCCTGAAACAGGTATGGTGCTGTGGAAGATCATATTCCAGACAGCTCACTCACTCCTGTGACGCCCAGAGGCCAGAGGAGCCAAGGCAGCCCTCACCTCTGTGAGCCCCAAGAGTCAAGATTGCCTGATTCTCTCCATTTTGCTGTTTCCTGATAGGAGTTGCTGCAGCAGGGGCCCTCGCAGTACTGCAGTTGTTTTGAGGTCCTCCATGTCTGTACACAGGAAAAGTGGGGGGCGTGTTTGTAGGAGTGAGGTAGCTGGCATCCATACTACAGGTTTTATTTTATTTTTATTTTATTTTTTAATTTTTTTTAAATTTTTTTATTTTTGACAGGCAGAGTGGACAGTGAGAGAGAGAGACAGACAGAAAGGTCTTCCTTTGCCGTTGGTTCACCCTCCAATGGCCGCCACAGCCGGCGCGCTGCGGCCAGCGCACTGTGCTGATCCGAAGGCCAGAGCCAGGTGCAGGGCCCAAGCACTTGGGCCATCCTCCACTGCACTCCCGGGCCACAGCATAGAGCTGGCCTGGAAGAGGGGCAACCGGGACTAGAACCCGGTGTGCTGGTACCGCAAGGCAGAGGATTAGCCTGTTGAGCCATGGTGCCGGCATGCTACAGGTTTTAGACACGTGTTCGGGTGTCAGCCCCGCCTGGAGGTCAGAGCCCTGAGCCCAGTACTCAGTCTGCCTCCCGAGCAGTTGCACTCGGGGCCACCACCACAGCTGCCTGCCTGAGGACAGCGTCTGGGAGGAGATGTGGCCTGATTGCTCCTTCCTGAAAGACCAGAAGCTAGAGCTCTGGCTCTAAGTCACAGTGAAGCCTTGAAGAATAAATGGAAACCTTTGTGTTCGGTCGGTCAGGTGTGCTTTGTGACCTGAAACGGAGTTTCCCCACTGTCGCAGCATCCCAGAGGGCACAGCCTTACGCTGCACGCTTCACCAGCGTGTCCAGCCCCACGCAGCACCTCCTTTCCACCCGCCATCTTTCCCTGCCATCCTTTTTTATATCTCGTGCCCACCTCTTGAGTCTGCTCTTGTGGCGGTGCAGTGAAGCAGCTGAGGGCCCTGGGGTCCTGTGTGGCTCCTCCTGGCGGGGGGGGGGGGGGGGCAGGGTCAATGGCAGCAGCCGTCTGCCAAGGTCTGCCATGATTTGGGAACTGCCTGGAACCCACAGGCTGGTTGATGCAGTACTGATTCATGATCAGTCATGGGTTGTTTACATTATTTAAGTTATTTACAGATCCAGCTCAAATAGAGGAAAAACTGATGGTGGTATTTAGTTTTGGTTTCCCTGTTCTATGGTTCAAGATAGCGCTTTTTCTTTCTTTCTTTCTTTCTTTTTTAAAGATTATTTGAGTTACAGAGAGGCAGAGAGAGAGATCTTCCATCCACTGGTTCACTCCCCAGGTGACCACAATGGCCAGAGCTGTGCTGATCCGAAGCCAGGAGCCAGGAGCTTCTTCCAAATCTCCCATGTGGGTGCAGGGGCCCAAGCACTTGGGCCATCTTCTCCTGCTTTCCCAGGCCACAGCAGAGAGCTGGATGAGAAGTGGAGCAGCCGGCACTCTAGAACCGGCACCTATATGGGATGCCAACACTGAAGGCAGCGGCTTTATCCACTACACAACAATGCCGGCCTCTCTTTTCTTTGTTAGCGATTGATTTATTTATTTCAAATGCAAAGTTAGAGCAAGGAAGAGATAGACAGATCTTCCATCTGTTGGTTCATTCACCCAAATGACTACAGTGACTGAGGCTGACCAGGGCTAAACCAGGGCCAGGATCTCCATCTGGATGTCGCACGTGGGCGGCAGGGCCATCAGATGCTGCTTTTCCAGGTATATTAAGTAGATGCTGGTGTCTCAAATGGCAGCTTGACCCACCATGCCACAGTGCTGTCCTCTGCGTGTTTTTCTTTGTTTTACAATTTTTTTTTTTTTAAGATTCATGTATTTATTTGAAAGTCAGAGTTACAGAGACCATCCACTGGTTCACTCTCCAAATGTCCTCAGCAGCTAGAGCTGGGCCAGGCTGAAGCCAGGAGCCAGGAGCTTCCTCCAGGTCTCCCACATGGGTGCAGGTGCAGGGGCCCAAGCACTTGAGCCATCCTCTGCTGCTTTCCCAGGCCATCAGCAGGGAGCTAGATCGGATGTGGAGCAGCTGGGACTCAAACCGGTGCCCATATGGGATGCCGTTGCTGCGCACAGCAGCTTAACCTGCTGTGCCACAGTGCTGGTCCCTGATGTCCAAATTTCTGTGAGTGTGCATTGCTCTGTACTTTAAAAGGTTGGTGGAGTCTTTCTACTGAGAACACTCTGAAGCAGAAGCCAGGAGCAGATTGTGACTTGATCCTGAAAGTCCCACCAGGTGCCTCTTCTCACAGTGCCACAAGGTCCTCACAGGCTGTGCCTGTAGCCTGTGGTGTAGATGCCTGTCCTCGGTCACTGCTGCAGCCCTTGCAGGGGAAGCTTTGGGGAGACCATTTCCTTTTGGGAGCTCCTGGCCTCACAGGGAGCTCGAGGCCTTGCTTGCTCTGGCTTGTAGCAGCCCTGCTCTCATGGGCTTTCCGTGGCGTCCGTAGCTGCTCTCTGGGGTGCTGAGAGCACAAACAGCCCTCTTGGCACTGCAGCGCTTCTGTGTGCAGACGAGGAGCAGGATTCACAGGCGTTGGATGATTTAGAATGTGACAGCTGTCTTGAACATTGCTGACCACTGTGCCAGCAGACTGTCCGTCCTCTGGTCCGAGGTCTGGGGCAGGGTGGCTGAACCCAGGCTGCCAAGGCTGGGCTGCAGTGGAGCTCACACAGCACTATCGCCTGCTCTGAGGCAGGAAGTGTGGGGTAAAGCACAAAGGTGCAGTGGACGGCGTGTGGCCTGTATCTCACACACGGCTGCAATACCAGCAGGCAGGAGAAATGCTAGGGGAAGAGTGTGCCGGCCGGGGCCGACAACGTCAGCTTCTGAAGAGCAGCCAGAGAGGACGGGAAGGCCTCGCCTCTCGTCGGGCTGCTCAGCCCTCTGCGAGTTTTCCTCGTCCATCTGTGCCTTCTCCTTCTCCTTGTTTCTCACAAGGGACAAGGGCTGAGCCTACAGAGCTCTGAAGCCCCCGCACTGTGAGGGTTTCTGGGTTTCAGTCCTGCATCTGGGGTAGGAGTGGTGAGTGTGGGCTGCAGGAGGGAGATCTGAGAATGAAGTATCGTGTCTTCTGCAAGAAGCAGGCCTGTGCAGCAGGAGCACTGAGTGCCTGCGGCACCCTGCCTGCTGTGGGTCCCTGAGCAGAGGTGAGGACAGCCTCACACATTCCCCTGGGAGGCTCATGGCTGCCACATGTCCCCGAGAGAAGGGGGAGGCCACGCAGACATCTGTAGCCCACCCCTGAGGGAAATAACTGCTGTCAGTGGCCTCCTCCAGACAGCCATGGAGGGCCGCATGCTGGGGCACAGTCTTGACAAGGCTGCTCCCCAGACAGGCAAGTGTATACCCTGGTGCCCAGCTGCCCCAGAGGGCAGCCTTGTGCTCAAAGGTGTGTCCCCTGGGTGATGAAGCCTGGCCGGCTAAACACAAACAAGACCCCTGGTAACCATGCAGGAGGTCTGATTGCGCCCTGATAACCAAGTGGGAGGTCTGATTGCGCCCTGGGGCAAGCGTCAACTGAGGACTCAGCGACCCCTGGAGAGGCGTGGCGCCATGCTGTGTGTGGACTGGCCTCTGCCACGAGGCACAGCCCACTGGAACCTGACAGGCAGTGCCACGGGGTGGCCAGGACACATCCTGGACGGTGGACAGCAGCATTCCCGGCAAATGGAACTGGCTTATCACTGGTTCTACTGCTCTCAAGGGCTGGAAGCTGCATCCTGGCTGCTTGTGGCTCATACACAGAATGTGTTGCATGCTGGACTCAAAGTCTGGCCCCATGATTTAGAAGACTAAAGATACACACTTGCTGGTTTTCATGAAGAGAACGAGTTTGTCTGTGGCTCACCAAGATGTAACCCAAGAGGACTTGAAAGTGAACGTGAAAGGAGAATGAGAATACTGTATTTAGCCTAGTAGTTAACACTCCCACATCCAGAGTGCTGGGTTCAACTCCCAGCTCTGGCTCCCAACCCCAGCTTTCTGTTATCATAAAGCATGGGAGGCAGCAGTCATGGCTCAAGTAGTTGGGTTCCTGCCACTCTGGTGACAACCTAGGTCGTGTTTGCAGCTTTGGCTGCCGTGGCATCTGGGGAGTGAACCAGCAGATGAAAGCACACATGCATGCATTCTCTCTCTCTCTCTCTCTCTCTCTCTCTCTCTCTCTCTCTCTGTCTCTCAAACAAATTTTGGAAAAAAAGAAAAAGGCTGATCACAAGAAGTACAACTGCCCAGGTACCCCAGATTTGGTAGCTAAGCCCCTGTGTACTCACCTGTTTGTGCACATGTCCCAGGGAGCAAGTGTGTGAACACAGGCAGCTGCATCAGAGTTAGTGCTGAGACCATGGCCAGGTGGCATTGGTACCGCAAGTTCAGGTTACCCGGAGTCAGGCTTCGCTGGCAACGGGAGTGATAAGTCCTTAAGTGATTTGGAGGACAAGAGACCCTGGAAAATTCATCAAACGGCCAGGACCGTGCCTCATGGCTTCACCTGCAGAGAGCAGAGCTTTATGGCTGTGAAGGGTGCCTGTTCTGTCCACTCCTGAAAGGGGCCTCCCTAGCTCTGCCTCGCCCGGCTGGGGGACTTCACAGATTGCCCCATGTGCACAGTTAAAGTACCAATGTGAACAAAAGTGCACTTGATTAAATTCTGAGTGGAGACGCTGAAGGTCAGTTATTTCTAAAACATTCCAGAGTCCACATTGGGAGCATCCAGCGAAACAAGAACTGAAAGCAGCGGGTATGCGGGGTTGCTTTAATCTTTTTTTAATTTTTATTTTTTAAAGATTTATTTATTTGCAAGGCAGAGTTTACAAAAAGGGAAAGAGAGATCTCCATCTGCTGGTTCACTCCCTAGATGGTTGCAGTGGCTGGAGCTAGTTCGAAGCCAGGAGCTGCCTCTGGATCTCCCACACACATGTAGGGACCCAAGGACTTGGGCCATCTGCTGCTGCTTTCCCAGGCACATTAGCAGGGAGCTGGATAGGAAATGGAGAAGCTGGGGCTCCAACGGATGCCAGCACTGCAGGCAGCGGCTTTACCAGCTCCTCCACATGCTGCCCCCTGTGCTTATCTTAACAAGTGGTTCTGTGGTGTCTGAAATCATACTGAGCCAGAATTTGAGAAGTGGGTGAAAGAAGCATAATAAAGGGATCCGTGTCCTATTGGGTACTAAAAAGTGATCTTACAGTGGCAGTCACATCTAATCATCCTGGTGTCTGACATGGCTGGCAGGGGCCAGGTCCTTGGGCGGCGTCTGCTACTTCCCAGGCATGTTAGCAGGCAGCCAGGACTCAGACTGGCTCTCCAGCATGGGTTGCGAGGTGTCTTCAGCAGTGCCCTAACCATACTCCAGCAGTGCATCTTGGAATCTGAAGCGTGAATATGCTGTTTGCCCATTTGCCGTAGGGCTGTGGACACTGACATCCTGCAGTTCCCACAGGAGCCAAACCTCCAGTCGGTTTCTGTGCATCGAGGCGAGTGCCCAGCACTGCAGTATCAGAAGGCTGGGTGATCCCAAGGCCTTGCTTCACAGTTTTTTGTTTTAAAGATTTTATTTATTCATTTATCTATTTGAGAGGCAGAGTTAAGAAGGTGAGACAGAGAAAGGTCTTCCACCCGCCACAACAGCTGGAGCTGGGTGGAAAGAGAACCTGGAGCTTCTTTGGTCTCCCACATGGGCGCAGGGGCTCCAGGACTTGGGCCATCTGCTTTCCCAGGCCATAGCAGAGAGCTGGGTCAGAAGTGGAGCAGCTGGGACTCGAACCAATGCCAGTGTGGAATGCCAGTGCCACAGGCAGAGGCTTAACCTACTATGCTATAGTGCTAGCCCTCACATGGTGTTTTAAAGCAATTGGCCTTTTTACCTGATGCTTGTAGCTTCATAATTGTGTTTTCTCACCAAGATTTCATCTGCTTGCATAAATTTTAGTTAGCTATGTCAAAATCGTAAGTTTTTTTTTCTGAACTAGCAGCACAAAGATGTCACCTTCTCGAGTGGAGCCCTGCTCACTGGCATACAGCTGCCAGTCCACTGGGAACGCCTGCAGTGTCTTCAGGATGCAGAGCAGATGAGGAGGAGGCAGCAGGCCTAGAGGAAAAGTGTCTCAGGAACAGTCACAGCACAGTCCCTCCCCGAGCAAGTGCCACAAGTGGAACTTGTTAGGAAAGTTAGAGTGCTCCAGCAGGATGCAGGCACCTATGTGGAGCCACAGACAGTTCTGTTCAATTAATGGGGGAAAGTGTCTTTAGTATGTAAACAGCTTCCACAATCAAATGGGGAAAAACCAGTTAAGTAGAAAAATTTTAGAGGTGAGAACGGCCATGCCTTTTTTTTAATATACAGATTTTTTTTTAATATTTATTTATTTTACTTGAACATCACAGTTACACAATGAGAGAAGGAGAGGCAGAGAGAGAGAGTTTTCCATCCACTGCTTCACTCCTCAGTTGGCCCCAATGGCCAGAGCTGTGCTGATCCAAAGTCAAGAGCCTGAACTTCCTCCAGTCTTCCACATGGGTACAGGGGCCCAAGGGCCTGGGCCATCTTCTGCTTTCCCAGGCCATAGTAGAGAGCTGAATCAGAAGTGAAGTAGCCGGGTCTCGAACCAGCGCCCACTGCAGACAGTGGCTTTTCCCGCTACACTACAGAGCTGGCCCCGGCCATGCCTTTTCTAAAGATCACCCATCTGCAGGCTTCGTCCCTGCTGATCTCAGAACCTGGCTCCGTGGAGAAGCAACCCCCAGGCCACTGGCTGTGTGGGTGCGTCAGGATGGTGCCAGCATGTGTATCACTGATTATTAGAGTTAAGGTAAATTGAGTGTTCTGGGCTGTCTGTGTGACTTAGATAAAAATGCAGGAAAAACCTCCAGTGACACGTGGCTCCCCAGAGTGGCTACAGGAATGTGCCTTGTGAGATTTTTCAGTAGTAGTGAAAGATTGCTCGGTGGAAAACTAATGGAGTCTCACAGGCTGGCGCCCCAGACAGGAGCCTGCATGTCAGGGAGAGCCAGGGGAATGGGTGGCAAATGGGAGGAAATGCCATGTGCTTCTGTGTCGCAGCGTGGGTGAGAAACGTCTGCCCAGCTGGCGGGAGCTGCTGGTGCTGCCTGGAGCTGTGCAGTGTGGCCTGTTTCCTTCCCAGAAGACATGCAGGTCTTGTTCTGAAACTCAGTACTGTGTGGTAATTCCTTACAGTGCTGCCATTGCAAAACACAGGTTCAAGCCTGCTCTGATGGTGTTAGGTATTCAGTGAAAGCCGGCCTAGTAGACCCTGCCCCTCACCACTTCCGTGGCTTGGTGCAGGCGCCAGAGTCGCCTGCATTTCCATCTCTCGTTGCTTGGTATTTCGTGCTCTCCTTGGGTTGTCCTCATTGGGTCGCCCGCAGAAAGAGCCTCTGTCTTCACATCTAAGGCATCTGTTCTAGGAGCTCCTCAACTGGAGATATGCACATCTAACAGCCTTGCAGGAAGCTGTTCAGTGCGCTCTATTTTGTATTACTTAGTTTCGGTTATTTAACTATAATCCTTGCAGAAAAACACGATAAATTAAATGAACTGTGCAGGAGGCAGAGATGCTGAAGTACTGCCCACTGTTGTAGCTGTGGTTTTCTTAAAATGTGTTGTTCTATAAATAGCTTAAGTGAAACCATTTCTTGTGAATAGACTTTTTTTTCTTCTCTCCCACTTTTGAAAATGTTGCTTACGACATTTCTTCATTTCTGAAAATCATGACCTTGAAGTGCTTTATTTTCCAAACTGTTTTTTAAAATGGCTTTATTGTAAGTCAAGGGAAGCAAAAGGAAAAAAGAAAAAATATTACTCGAGACCACCATCTAGAAATCACTGTTGTTAGCATTAGTGGGCATTGTTCACACAGCAGTGATGGTGGGGATACAAGGAGAGAAAGAGCCTTGTATTTGAAAAATAAAAGGTCGTCTTGGTGCTAAAATCAGGTTAAAACTTGGGTTGGCAGAACTATTTATATTAAAGTGGACATAAATGTAATTTCACTTGAATTTAACACAAACACCTCTAATCTAAAAGCAAACTAATTGATAGACTTCAAACCTCAAGAATGCATTTCTGCTGGAACTCTAAGAAAACTTATAAGGAGAAAGTAAGAGTTTGGTTGTGCCTGTAGTTGGTTTTCTTTTCAAGCTGTATATTTGGATCCTCAACACTTCTGGCTGTGAAACTAGAGGCATTCATCATGAAATAGCATGCCTTCATTCCTCCTGTAAACTGCCTGCCCTCCGGCTTGAGTCCCGGCTGCTCCACTTCTGATCCAGCTCTCTGCTATGGCCTGGGAAAGCAGTAAAAGATGGCCCAAGTCTTTGGGCCCCTGCACCCACGTCAGAGATGTGGAAGAAGCTCCTGGCTTTGAGATCAGCACAGCTCCAGCCATTGCGGCCAGTTGTGGAGTAAACTCCTCTCTCTGCCTCTCCTTCTCTCTCTGTGGCTCTTTCAAATAAATAAATAAATCTTAAAAAAAAAAAAAAAAAAAAAAACCTGCCTGCCTTTGTCCTTATGTAAAAAGGACAGGTCATCTGGGTATAAAGTTCTTGGTGACACTTTTCTCCCCACGTCCTTGTAAACCAGGATCTAGCACAGTCCTTTATATCACCAGAAACCTGGTTTGGCTGGATCTTGTTGACTAGCTGATTTATATTTCTTAAAAAATAATATTTTATTTCTTTGAAAGAGAGGAAAAGGCAGAGAGGTCTTCCATCTGGTGGAAGCCAGGAGCCAGGAGCTTCATCCGCTTCTCCCATGTGGGTGCATGGGCTTCTGCGGTTTTTTCCAGGCACATTAGCAGGGAGCTGAGTTGGAAGTGGAGCAACAAGGGTTGAACTGGCTCTCATGGGATGTCAGGGTCGCAGGCAGTGGCTTTACCCACTACACCACACTGGTGCCCCTATTTCTTAGTTGATTTTCATTTGTGGCCCCTTGTGCTGTACTGAGCCTTTGTCTGAAATGTCTGCTGCTGCTGCTGCTGCTGAGCCACAGCTGCCCAGAGCGTCACGAGTTACCTTTCCTTCCAGGGCACTCTGCTTGCAGGACCCCAGTGTCTGTACCAAGTCTGCCGTTGGCTCTGTTTCAGTCGCCATGTCTCTCTGGCTCCTACTTTGTGGGGGGACTTCATCTTCTATCCATGTCTGTTTTATTGCTTGAAGCTCAGCTGCTATTGGCTCTGTAATGGTGGGGTTCTGTCCCTCGGTTTGTTTTCCAAGTTCTGCAGCAGAGGTCGTACTTTTCCTGTCAATGTCCAGAGAGTAAATCCTTCCCACTTTGCACGTGACATGATCTGTCACAGCCGTCCAGTCCTTTGGCTGTCATGTGGAAGTGGCCACAGGTAGTTGCAAACTTGTGTGGCTGGCCACCAGTGAGACTTCATGAAAAGACAGCAGAATTTTGTGTCACTGTCGTATCATGAAATAGCATTGTTGGATTTTTCCACTAACCTTTTCAAATGGAAACCCCGTTCTGCACTGGTGGCACCAGCAGGCGGGAGGCCTGACTTCATCTGGTGGCCTCGCCTTCTCTGCTTCCCCAGATGTGTCTGGCTCACATGGCTCCAGGGCTCCTGTGGTCATGTTTTCTTCAGGATTGAGTTCGTGCGGCCTGCATGTGGTGCTCCTCCCTTCTCTCCTTTCTCCCCTGGCCTCTTCCTCTCCCCTTCCTCACGAAGCCGGTGCACAGGGCGTTGCTTTTCCTCCAGGTGCAGCCACCTCGGAGAGGCCCGTTCCCACCTGCGCTTAGGAGACGCGAGGAAGACCACGTTGCTGCGGACCCCGGAGCCTGGAGTCTTCCCCCTTGGGAGGACCCATTGCAGATCAGGGGCTCCCATGGCGCCCTCTTCACGGTGGGGCTCAGGGCTCACTTCAGCCATTTTCTGTGTTTACCTAGAACTCTGTGGAAGATATTTTTATTTAGCAAGGCTCAAAAAGCTCTTACTTGAGGATCACTAATAAAGATTTTCCAGAGAAAACTATAATTTGCCAAAAAGAGAATTTTTAAACACATTGGGCTAGTATTCCAAAGTAGTTTGTTCATGTGTCTAACATGGATTCATTTTGCTAATTTCCTGACTTCACATGTCAGTCTTACATCAGGACCCAAGTCATGCAGTCTCCTGTTCCCATTTGCTGATGTTGAAGTGAGTCTCCTTGTTCGAGGATGTGATTAGACATGCCGCATTGTCGAGGAGTTAGAGAAGAGCAGATGAGGCCCGTGGCTGTGGTGCACATGTGAGCTGTGCACAGGCCGCCGGGCCCTGCTTAGCTGCAGAATGTGTGGATGCAGTGTGTGGTGAGCCAGGCTTGTCAGTATTTGGGGGATTGGAAGTGCAGTAATGCTTTTTACTTAAAAACTGTGGACTTAGCATTTTTAGGAGTTTTTGTTTGATGTGTTTTCCCTAACAGACTTTGCGTTATAAAGAGCTAATAGACAGCTGCCCTGCCGAGAAGAGGCAGGGCAGGGAGGCTGTGGGCAGGCTCAGCAGCTGTCTCAGACAGTGGGCTTCCCTGCCTTGTGTTCTTCCTCTACTCCTGGGGCGGGGTGGGGAGCGCCACCGGCTTCGTTGGGTGCTGTCCTTGCCCTTGGCAATGTTAGCAGTTAATGTGAATTTTGTTGTTGAGCTCAGATAATGTTGACCTTTACTGGGTTCAGGTTTTCAGAGTGCAGAAAGCCTAGCTCCATCTGTAGACAGATCAGGCTGCTGGCAAGAGCCTGCCAGACCTCAGATTGGCGACTGTTTCAGGGATCTGAGTCAACAGATAATAAAACGGTGGTTTTATTATCCGGTGGTGAGGTTTATTTTGAGCAAAAAGACAACGTGGAATTTCACGTCATGGACTGAGACCGGTCTGTCAGCCGAGCAGATCTGCTGGAAGCAGGTCCTGTCCGCAGCAGGTGCGCGAAGCCTGGGCACAGTCCCAAGCAGTGCCCAGGAGGTCTCCCGTGCTGTTGTCCGTGATTCCTGCTGCTTGGAGGTTTCCTCCTAGAAGCCTCTTGACCATTCCGTATGAATCAGTGAGCATAAACTGTGCTTTGGGAAGTTTGCAACACAGGGCACGTTCTGTGCAGATTAGTTTATTTGCGGGTTGACCAGTGGCCTAGATTGGAGAGGAAGCCCCACCTGCGTGTCAGGGATAGGCCCAGTCCTGTAGTCCCTTTGTGTCTTGGAGAAGCCCTGTACCTGTAGACAAGATGGAGAGAGCACAGGAAAGCCACATAACTCTGGGATTAATGGCAGATTTTACCTACAGTCTCCCATACTTTGGGGAATATTTTTTGAAATTTTCATACAGCCAGATTATGAGAACATTTCAAACAACTTCTTAGAAAAAGGTATTTTTCTAAGGATTGCATTTGAAATGTATAGCTCCCATCTCCCAGTTCACTGCCCAAATGCCCACAGTAGTCAGAGCTGAGCTAGGCTGATGCTGGGAGCCAGGAACTTAATCCAGGCCTCCCACCTGAGTGACAGGGATCCAAGTACTTGAGCCATCACCTCCTGCCTTCTGAGGTCTACATGGACAGGAAGCTGATTCAGGAGTCGAAGCCAGGAATCAGACCCGGGCACTCTAACCACTTGACCACCAAATAGCCTGCCTGCCTCTTTTTCTTTTTTCTTTTTTCTTCTTTTTTTTTTTTTTTTAACAGGCAGAGTTAGACAGTGAGAGAGAAAGAAAGGTCTTCCTTCTGTTGGTTCACCCCCAGGTGGCCACTACGGCTGACGCGCTACACCGATCAGGAGCCAGGTGCTTCCTCCTGGTCTCCCACACGGGTGCAGGCGCCCAAGCACTTGGGCCATCCCCCCACTGCCCTCCCAGGCCACAGCAGAGAGCTGGACTGGAAGAGGAGCAACCGGGACTAGAACCTGGTGCCCATACGGTATGCCGCAGGCAGAGGATTAGCCAAGTGAGCCATGGCGCCAGCCCATGCCTTCTATTTTTAAAAATAAAAGTTGAAGTTTATGAAAGGCAGAAAGTGTCCCAGCTTTGGGTTAAGTAGAAATACCAGGTGGTTATGGGACCCGCTTTGTGGCACAGCAGATTAAGGTGCTACCTGCAACCCTGGCATCTCATGTGGCTCCAGTTTGAGTCCTGACTGTTCCACTTTTTTTTTGAAAGGCAGGGTTACCCAGAGGCAAAGAGAGATATTTCTTCCATCCACTGGGTGGCCATCCAGATGGCCACAATGGCTGGAGCTGAGCTGATCAGGAGCCAGGAGCTTCTGGGTCTCCCATGTGGGTATGAGGGCCCAGGGACTTGGACCATCTTCTGCTGCTTTCTCAGGCCATAGCAGAGAGCTGGATTAGAAATGGACCAGCTGGAACTTGAATCTGTGACCATATAGCATGCCGGCACTGCAGGCGGTGGCTTTACCACTAAGCCACAGCGCTGGGGATCTTAAAAGGCATTCTGAGGGGCTGGCGCTGTGGTGCAGTGGGTTAACGCCCTGGACTAAGCGCCGGCATCCCATATGGGCGCCAGTTCTAGTCCTAGCTGCTCCTCTTCCAATCCAGCTCTCTGCTATGGCCTGGGAAGGCAGTAGAAGATGGCCAAGTCCTTGGGCCCCTGCACCTGCATGGGAGACCTGGAGGAAGCTCCTGGCTCCTGGCTTCGGATCGGTGCAGCTCCGGCCATTGCAGCTATCTGGGGAGTGAACTATCGGATGGAAGACCTCTCTCTCTCTCGCTGCCTCTCCTCTCTCTGTGTAACTCTGTGACTTTCAAATAAATAAATAAATCTTTAAAATAAAAAAAGGCACCCTGAACAGGACAGTAGACCTCCCCCTGTTCCCCACTTCGGGTGTTGCCAGTGTGCCCTGCCTCGCCCCCACCATACCTCGTCCAGCATATGACCTTTGGAACTGTGTTTAGAAAGTCAAATCTGATGGGCGGCGCCGTGGCTCAACAGGCTAATCCTCCGCCTTGCGGCGCTGGCACACCAGGTTCTAGTCCCGGTCGGGGCGCCGGATTCTGTCCCGGTTGCCCCTCTTCCAGGCCAGCTCTCTGCTGTGGCCCGGGAGTGCGGTGGAGGATGGCCCAAGTGCTTGAGCCCTGCACCCCATGGGAGACCAGGAAAAGCACCTGGCACCTGGCTCCTGCCATCAGATGAGCGCGGTGCGCCGGCCGCGGCGACCATTGGAGGGTGAACCAACGGCAAAGGAAGACCTTTCTCTCTGTCTCTCTCACTGTCCACTCTGCCTGCCAAAAAAAAAAAAAAAAAAGTCAAATCTGACGGTGGTCGCCACCTCCACCCCGGTCTTGGCGGCCATCTCCCTGGCCTTGCCTCCTCCTGTGGCCTCTCATTCTTAGGCTGCCATCCTATGGCCCTGTTCCCTCTAGCAGTCAGCGTGATCTTTAAATCACATCTCATCACATTGCAACTCGAAATCCCCTGGTGCCATTCCACCCATTTCCATCTCAGAGTCCTTGTGCCTAAAGCAGGCTGTGGGAACTGCAGCCCAGGGCCTTTGCACTGGCTCCCCTCCTGTGTGTGTCAGCCCCTCCCCAGCCGCTCTGTCTCCAAGTGCATGCTTGGGGGGGGCGTTCTTCAGTCTAGGGGTGAGGACACCCACTCCCCATATCAGAGTGCCTAGGTTTGATTCCAGGCCCCGGACTCCAGCTTCCTCCTCAGACAGAGCCTGAGGCAGCCGTGATGACTCAAGTGATCAAGTCCCTGCCACCAAGTGTGAGAGCTGGAGTGTGTCCCCAGCTTTGTTGCAGGAATCCGAGGAGTGCACCAGCCGATGAGTACTTGCCGCCTCCATTCCTCCCTCAAGTAAACTTAAAAAGTCTGTGCCCTCAGTTCACCTGTAATCACACAGCCTATTCTGTTGTCTCCGTCGCCCTCAGCAGTAAGAGTTTTGTTCACTTGAACTTGCAGTCCAGGAGCTCCAGGAGAGGGCCGTGTGTGCTGCTGACGTCTAGTTCATGTTCAGACTCTGGAGTGTGATGACAGCCGGCTTGAACGTGCGTGCTTCCTTGCTGTCTGGCAGAGCCGTCGAGTGGTCAGACTCCCCTGACACTGTTTCTGTGCCATTCAGGTGTTTGGTTCTTCGAATCTACACTGCTAGAATTAAGGGCAGAGCAGGTGTGTTGCCATGGCCATTGGATGTGCAGGCTGATTGGGCGGATTTGTGCAGTTGTGTCTGGAGCTGCCCCGCCTGGAGGGCTGCACGCTCAGCCCGTCACCTCTGTTGCTGTCTGGCGCCAGTGCCTGGGTTTTCCTGTTCTGGTGGTTTGATCCTGTGGGTTTGCTGGAGAATGTCCACCAGTAACTCTCCAAGAAAGGCCACAGAGATGGGGTGGGTGCCACTCGTCTGAGAGCTTGGGCCCCTCACTGCTGCTCCAGTCTCCTGTCCTGCTGACTGGGTGCTCATTGAGCAGATGCTGAGCTGGCAACACGGTGGACCAGTTCCATCCATCTGGGAACCTGCTCCGTGGGCAAAGCAGGCAACAAGCAAATGAGTCCACAGCCATCCTCCCTTCCCACAGTTTTGAGTTACCCACAGTTGGCCAGAGTTTGAAAACACTCAATGAAAAGTCGGAATAGAGCCTTCGAACGCTTTAAGTCTCCTGCCGCTCAGAGCTCCCCATCCTCCTCAGTGCTGCTCCCCCACCTGTGCCCTGAGCCATCCCTGGTGGGCAGCACTCGAGCTGTGTGCGCTCCCCTCCTGCAGTCACGCGGCCGCCTCTGTGGTCGGACTGCTCTCACGGGATCTCAGCGCTTCTGTTCAGGTGACCCTAGGAAGTAACCTGCCTCAGTCAGGAGCCTCACTTCATCTCATCACGACCTTCTGCACCGTCACAGAAGGCTGAGGCAAGTTTGGTAAGATTTAGAGAGGGAGAGACCACATTCACAAAACTTTTGTGGCAGCATACTGTTAATGGAATTTTGAATTTTTTTAATTTATTTGAGAAGGGGAGGGAAACAGAGAGCCTCTGTCCGTTGGTTCAACTCCCTAAGTGTGCAAGGTAGCCCAGGCTGATCCATACTGAAGGCAGAAGCTGGGAGCTTAGTCTGAGTCTCCCACATGGTGGGCAGGGACCCAGTCCTTGAGCCGTCACCTCCTGCCTCCCAGAGTGTGCATTAGCAGAAGCGGGAATCAGGAACCTAGCCAAGACTAACCAGACACTCCAGAATGGGACGTGGGTCTCCACCACTAGGCCAGCTCCTGTGCCTTGTTAGAGATGGGAGCCCCTTCCTGTGCCGGATTGTAAACTTTCATCATTGGTGCATGTGTGTCAGGGAAAACGGTACCTGTGTGGTTCAGTTTATCTGTGGTTTCAGGCATACGGGAACTGGGGGATAAGTGGGGACAGTTGTGTGATTAGGTGTGTGGAGGAAAAGGGTCTAAGGGACAGCCCCTGGGAGGGCTCTGTGTGACCAGGGGCCCCACGTGAAGGAGAGGTTGCCAGGGCATCAGTGGGACAGGAAGGGCTGTGGTGGGCCCTGGTTGGAAGGGACCCAGAGCAAGGCTCCAGGCCAAGGAGTGACGACTGGCACTAGGTCCAGCAGAGGGGCCATTGAGGCCAGCTGTAGAGTCTGCAGGAAGTACGGCCAGGCTGACCCGAGGCTCTGGCCTGGGAGCCAGGACCAGCAGCACGGCTGCTTCCTCGGGTGGGGGCTGAGGGTGAAAGGAGTTGGAGAAAAATCACAGATCCTGTTGTGGGCACAGTTAGTTTGAAATATGGGCTTGTGGACTGGCAGTACTGCCCCCATGTAGCTCAAGGCTGGGGGTAGGACTCTGGTCGACAGTTCTGAATGCGGTGTGAAGCCTTGAACTTCAGAGATCTAGGAGAAGATGGGTGGGGGCATGGCCCCTGCAGGGGAGTGGACTCTGAGCCAGCTCCCGTGCCAGCTGTGGAGCTGTGCGGGTGACGAGAGGGCCATTCTGCTGCCTTGTTGCTGCTCTGCAGACGTGCTCAGCCGGAAGTGCTTGGTGGCTAAGACAGCGCTGTCCCGCTAGCGTTCCCATATTACATAGATGGATGTGACTTTAAGAACATGCGTGCTTTTCTCCATAGAACTCAATAAAGCTGTTTCCATTGTTCATACACGCACAGTTGCTTGTCTTCAGAGTTAACTGTTAGGACAGGAGGTTGAATGAGTTTCCCTGTGAGAAGCCACTGCACAGAGGGCCTGTGGGAGGTGCTGAGGCAGAGTCAGCCAGGGAGGAGAGCTGGAGGCTGTGCCTCGTGGCTGTAAACAGCATGGTTTGTCCATGCCCCTCTGGGTGCCTCTTAGGGTTTGTCTCATGGGTTTGTTGGAGGGAGGCTTTTGCGCCACTGAGTGCTTCCTGATTAGAGTGACAACATGTCAGTGTTTAACTCCCTCTGTAACCAAGGCCCCTCAGAAAATCCACATAAAACCCTAAGAACAAGAAGTAACCTAAGATGTGCTATGCTATGGTGCCTAAAGAGGGCGGCGGGGGGAATCCACCCTTCGTGGCTGGCAGGGTGACTTCCCTCCACGCAGATGTGGCTCACTGCCGGGCCTCTGCCAGGTTTACCTCTATTCTTACCTCGGTCAAGTGGCGCGGCACAGTGGGAACCTCCACGTGGGGCTGGCAAGGCCTGTGTCCTGGAGCCGGCTGTGTGGTGCCTGTAACCAGGGAGCCTGACTGTGGCCTCAGCCTCCTGCGAGGGTATTCGAGCTCTTAGGTGTCAAAGCAGCAGGTGGGCCTTGCGGTCAGCTGCCGTGGTCCTCACCACACGTTCTTCCCAGGCTGGGAGCTGGGCAAGCTGCTGAGACTTTGCTGTCGCGGTTTTTAAGGTGTGCCACCCTCGGGGCAGTAACTCTGCCAGCAGCCCTAGTGTCACAGGGATTGCGGCAGGGGCGTGAGTCCCGAGGTGCAAGGTGAAGCCTGCCCGCCCGCCCGCCCGCCTGAGGAGTGGGAGGGGAGCTTTGGAGGGGCTTCGCGGCAGGCAGAGGCCATTGAGAGGCAGGCTCTCAGGTGTCTGGGGATGAGAGCTGCTGTGACTCCCTCCCCTAAAAGCTGCAGGTCTCCGAGGCCGTGCAGGAGTTCTTGGAGGGCTGCCTTGGTGTGGAGACACCGCTGTTACAGGCTCCTTTCTCTAGGGTGGCTTTGAGATCTGTGCAGGTGTTCAAATGGCTGTTCACCTTTTCATTGTGTGATTGAAATACTGTTGGGAAAGAACAGTCTGTGTGGCGAAGTCATCAGCGGGGCAGGTGGCAGCACGGTGGTTCCGGCATTCGGGTTCTCCTGTCACGTTCTCACTCCCCGAGACAGCCCCGTTTCTTTTTGCAGGCTTGCTGTACATCTCCACTTTGTGCCATATTTTATCCAGCATCTTTAGGGTCTGTAGTGAGTGAGTTTCTGTGTCAGTCTTCCGTCTTGCAATGCTGCTCTCCGAACACTTTGTTTTAATTCAGTGTGGCAGGAGGTTTGAGGGGGTCGTGTGCACTGACAAGCCTGCAAATTTGTATTTCTGAAGGAATGATCCATTTCGAAAGCATTTCTCTCACTTCTGTCACACAAGGAATCCAAGTTGGAGCTACACTGAATGCA
This sequence comes from Sylvilagus floridanus, assembly GCA_949820135.1. Lineage (NCBI taxonomy): Eukaryota > Metazoa > Chordata > Mammalia > Lagomorpha > Leporidae > Sylvilagus > Sylvilagus floridanus. The sequence continues at coordinate 181,311,421 of OX463233.1, forward strand.
GTTATCTGAAACTGTAAACTGTCTTGTTTTTGCAAGTTTAGATGTGTTACTCATTTTGGCTGCAATTAATAATACACTTTGCTGCTTTTTAGGTTAGAGGCCACCAGCCAGGACAGGACAAGAGGTCTGGTCTTTGCTGGTGACATAGGAGGGCTAGGACCTGGCAGCAGCCCACAGAGCTGCGGTCACTTCAGTCAGTGCTGTGGTCTGAAGGGGACTTCACTCCCAGCCCACAGGGAGGTTCAAGCCTCAGGGTCCCAGCTAGGGCGGGGCCTGGTCCAGGGTGCTTGCAGGTGGGGCCTTTGGCAAGTGATCAGGTTCTGGTGGCTTTGTAGGGTGGTGTCTCCGATTCTTGTGTCCCCATGAGAGCCTTCCCTCTGCGCTCACTCATCACGTGACAAACTGGGAACCTCCAGAACCGGGAGTCTCAGTCTCCCATGAGCAGTTCCTCCAGGGGTGTCTCAGAGAGCACTGTCAGGCCTGCCTACACTCCCCAAGATACCCAGACACCCACGGTGGGTGCAGGGCCACACCTCAGGATCTGTGGCGGGAGAGGGGAGAGTGGCGGTCCATCCTCTCAAGGTGATGCTATGTCTCACAGAAGCACAAGCCTAGTTTTGCCAGGAAAGCCTGTATTTAACCGGTGTATCCGTCTGTCCATCAGCAGGCAGGTGCACTGGGATCATAGGGATGACAAAGACCTGCTCTCTGCCTTTCTGGGGCCCGGAAGGCTCCAGCCCTGTTTGCACAGGTGCTCTGTCTCAAGCCTCAGCCTGTCTTCCCATGCAGACCCTGGAGTGCGAGCGTGCTGGGGCTGTGTGTCCCACCCTGAGGATTTAGAGCAGTGCTTTGCAAGCATTGAGAGTAGCTTGGGGAGTTCACGCACGTGTCCATCAGTAACAGCCCATAGCCCCTGTGGACCATGTGGGCTCCACCCTCAGCTTCCTTTGAGAACGTTTACATCACTGTACTTCTGCAGTGCTCTTCCCTGTGTGGCACTCATTACTGGAAGCCATGGGTAGTATAGAGCGTTCACTCTTGTTTTCAAACATCACTGCTTTTTAAAAGGCATTAGTTGAAGGGCCGGTGCTGTGGCACAGTGGGTAAAGCCATTGCCTGCAGTGCTGGCATCCCGTATGGGTGCCAGTATGAGTCCTGGCTGTTCCACTTTTTTTTTTTTGGGGGGGGGGAGCAGGCAGAGTGGACAGTGAGAGAGAGAGAGACAGGGAGAAAGGTCTTCCTTTTTGCCGTTGGTTCACCCTCCAATGGCCGCCGCGGCCAGTGCACCACACTGATCCGAAGGCAGGTGCCAGGTGCTTCTCCTGGTCTCCTATGGGGTACAGGGCCCAAGCACTTGGGCCATCCTCCACCGCACTCCTGGGCCATAGCAGAGAGCTGGCCTGGAAGAGGGGCAACCGGGACAGAATCCGGCACCCCAACCGGGACTAGAACCCGGTGTGCCAGCGCCGCAAGGCGGAGGATTAGCCTATTGAGCCGTGGCGCCGGCCCACTGTTCCACTTCTGATCCAGCTCTATGCTGTGGCCTGGGAAAGTGGTGGAAGGTGGCCCAACTCCTTGGGCCCCTGCGCCCGTGTTGGGGATCCAGAAGAAGTTCCTGGCTCCTGGTTTCAGATCGGCTCAGCTCCGGCCATTTCGGCCATTTGGGGAGTGAACCAGCGGATGGAGGACCTTTCTCTCTCTGTAACTCTGACTTCCAAGTAAACAAACAAAATCTTTAAAAAAAAAAATGAATTAGTTGAAAATGAAAATTTCTAAATTAGAAGAATATTTTTGCCCCCTCCTAATGAAGAAGAAATTAAATCTGTTAGAGCCAGCCACTTTGTCTGCAGTGAGACTAGAAATTAAAATTCTTAATTACATCATTGGGTCTTTTGTGATTTTTGCTGGTTTTGAACATTTTACAAAAAAGGATAAACTTTGGGACTTTGTGTTTTTTAAGATATATTAATTAAGATACATTAATTTATTGAAAGGCAGAGTTACAGAGGACTAGGGAGAGTGAGTGCATGCTTCTGTCTGCTGTTTTACTCCCCAAATGGCCATAATGGCCAGGTCTGGGCCAGGCCAAAGCCAAGAGCCCAGAATTCCAGCTGGGTCGCCCCCACGGGTAGCAGGGGCCCGGCTTTGGGGCCGTCTCCTGCTTTCCTAGGCAGTTAGCAAGGAGCTGGATTGGAGGTGGAGCAGCAGGGACACAAACCAGGCGGAATGGTTGACAGCATTTCAGGCAGTGGCTTTACTGGCTGCACCTGCCCCTTGAAGGACTTTTACAAAAAAGATATATTTATTTGAAAGAGTTCCAGGGGCCGGCACTGTGGCGCAGCAGGTTAACGCCCTGGCCTGAAGTGCTGGCATCCCATATGGTTTCTGGTTCAAGACCCAGCTGCTCCACTTCCGATTCAGCTCTCTGCTATGGCTTGAGAAAGCAGTGGAAGATGACCCAAGTCCTTGGGCCCCTGCACCCACATGGGGGACGCAGAGGAGACTCCTGGCTCCTGGCTTCGGATCGGCGCAGCTCCAGCTGTTGCAGCCAACTGGGGAGTGAACAAATGTATGGAAGACCTCTCTCTCTCTGCCTCTCTCTCTGTAACTCTGACTTTCAAATAATAAATAAACGTTTAAAAAAAAGAAAAAGTTCCAGAGAGGGTAAAACAGAGCAGGAGAGAGAGAAAGATCTTCAGTCCACTGGTTCACTCTCATGACCACAACAGGCAGCACTGGGTCAGGCCAAAGCCAGGAGCTTCATCCAGGTCTCCCACATGGGTACAGAGGCCCAAGACTTGGGCCATCTTCTGCTGTTTGCCCAGGCCATTAGCAGGGAGCTGGATTGGAAGTGAAGCAGCCAGGACTCGAACCGGTGCCCATATGGGATGCCGGCACTGCAGACAAGGACTTTACCCCCTGTATCACATTGCCAGTCCCCTTGAAGGACTTCTGTTGAAACAGTGGACTGCCATCTTGCAGGGGTTGGCATGTGTGCGGCAGTGGGGAGCCGCTGTGCATTACTGTGTGTGATGCAGTCCCTGAGCAGCCGAGTGCCATCAGGATTTCTAAACAGGCTGCGTCATGGGGGAGGTGGGAGCAGGTCTGTGGGTGAGAGGTTTCCAGGACAAGCGTTTGAGTGAGCACAAGGTGCCTCTCCACAGCTGCTCTCAGAAGCACGGGACGTCTGGGCGGGCAGAGCAGTGACAGGCTGCTCCTAGAGGAAGTTCACAGTCATTTACTTTGGGCGTCCTTGTGCCTATTTACTTGCCATTTGTCCCTGGTGTGTCTTGGCTTTGCCAAATGTATGTTTCCCTTTTTTATTTATTTATTTATTTGAAAGAGTTATATAGAGGCAGAGAGAGAGAGGTCTTCCATCTGTTGGTTCACTCCCTAGTTGGCTGCAACAGCCAGAGCTGCGCCGATCTGAAGCCAGGAGCTTCTCCCAGGTCTCCCACGTGGGTGCAGGGGCCCAAGGACTTGGACCATCTTCCACTGCTTTCCCAGGCCATAGCAGAGAGCTGGATTGGAAGAGGAGCAGCCAGGACTAGAACCAGCACCTATATGGGATGCCAGCGCTGCAGGCCAGGGCGTCAACCCGCTGTGCCACAGCGCCGGCCCCCAAATGTGTGTTTCATGAGCAGCCTTTCTGTACCAGAAAAGAAAACCCTGTGGATGGAAATGCACAGAAGTGGTCGTAGCATTTGATGCTGCATCTCTTCCTGCAGTGCACGCTCGTCTGTCGTCACCGCTCTCACACCCCCAAAATGTGTCTCTTCACAGCAACGGTGGCAGCCATGTATTACAGCTACTACATGTTACCGGATGGCACCTACTGTCTGGCCCCGCCCCCTCCGGGGATTGACGTGGCCACTTACTACAGCACCCTTCCTGCTGGAGTGACTGTGTCCAGCTCCCCTGGGGTGACAACCACTGCTCCACCGCCTCCCGGAACCACACCTCCACCTCCCCCAACCACAGCCGAAACAAGCAGTGGGGCAGCCAGCACCACCCCCACCACCACCACCACCACCTCCACCTCCACCTCCACCTCCACCTCCTCTACCACAAGGTGCGTGCACGGCTTCTGGTGCCTCTGGGCTTCGTGATCTGGGTCACGTACACAAGTCTCCACAGTAGTGGTGAAAGTGAAGTTGTTGTCAAGCCACAGTTTCCTGGAGTTAGTTCCTGGGACTGGAGCGAGCTCTGGTCTCACAGTAGGCAGGGCACCCTCAGGGCATGTGGCCTGGAGTGTGTCCTGTTTAAAAGAGGCTCGGAAAATTTGGCAGAACACCTATCTATTTCTGCAAAAATGGCCCGCTGTCTGATCGTGCTAAAAATGTCAAATGGGTAATGAAAGATGTTGAATCCTGCTTTTTACTATAATAAAAATCAACCCGTGACTCATTCTTGGTTGTTTCTAAAGATTAGCTCGTGATTGGAGGGAAATGTTAATTAGGAAAAAAGTGAACCTTAGTTTGTTGCTGTCTTGCTTTTCAGTAAAATCCCCATTCCACTGTTGGCAGCGGTTCTCTGGTCCCTGCTTAAATGCACTGACTGTAGTCTGTGCAGCACAAGTCGAGAGCCTCCATGCTGATTTCTAACCTCTGTGTTTGCGTGAGCACCTGAGGCCCCAAGAGAGCCTTCCGTAGTGCTGCTGAGACGGGGCCAGGTGCTCACCAACCTCTCTCCACAGTGCACTTGCCCCCGTGGCGGCGATCATCCCCCCTCCCCCCGACATCCAGCCTGTGATTGACAAGCTGGCAGAGTACGTTGCTAGGAACGGCCTTAAATTTGAGACCAGCGTTCGTGCCAAGAATGATCAGAGGTGAGATGAAGTTTTTACAGCAAGCTGTGGAATTCCTTTGTTTTTTACCCTTTTCTTGGTTCATGTGTCTTCAGGGAACTGTATTTTCTAGTTGACCGTGTTAAGTTACTTAGAGTGAGGTGGTGTTTTGTTTGTTTTTAATTGTGGTACCTGTTTTGTGTTTGCTTTGTTTTCTAAGTGCATTTGCTGAAGCTGACTAAAATAAAAGGCTGGAATAGAAGTCGTTCTTTCTAAGACTCTGCCTTAGAAATCTAGACAGACGTTTGTTTCTGAAAATGGACGTGCGTGCTGCCCCTCAAAGCGGAGTTTGAGCGTGGGCTGCGGCTCAGGCTCCCTCCCCAGTGAAGTGGACAGAGCACCTGATGAAGGCTCGGTCCTTGAGAGGGATCTGGACCTGCGTCTGGGCCCTAGGAAGTGGCCAGGGAACACATCGGAAGTACTGCCGGCTTTGGCTGTTTGTGCTCGTCGTTTTTGGATGACTTAACTTTCTTTTTCCGTTCATAGGTTTGAGTTCCTGCAGCCGTGGCACCAGTACAATGCCTATTACGAGTTTAAGAAGCAGTTCTTCCTCCAGAAAGAAGGAGGAGGGAGCACACAGGTACGGGGCTGGGGTGGGGGGTGCTCTGCCTCAGGGGCTCTTGCTCTCAGACACGGTGACTCTGTGTCCTCGGTGTGTGCAGGCTGCACTGGATCCTGCCAGTGCAGCTCCCACGTGCGCTGTCTTCAGCTTCTCCCATCCCATCACAGCATACTTCAGATCTGTTGGAAGTGTCCACTCAGGTCACATTGCAAGGGTCGCTTGCCCAGCATGTTCTAAACAAAAGCTTGCTTGTTCCAGCAGTGGGTGTTTTGCTGGGCCACTGCTTACGGCTGTGTGTCTGCATCTGTTACGTTGACCTGGATTAAGTCTGTTGGGTAGAAACCCCTCACGTGCTACAGCTGCACCAGGACCCCAGCCAGCCGCTGCCCATCCCTCCCCCTGTCGGTCCCCACCATGGTACGGGTGTGTATGGAAGCAATTCTTCGTGGCCTGTAGTCCCCTGAGTGTCACAGACACCTGGCAGTTTTGCCAGAAAGATGATCAGTCAGTTCCTTCAGACCCTTGTCTCATTGCTTAGACGGAAGGCAGTGGGCGCATCTGTAGGGATGAGGATGAGTGGGTTTCCCAGACACTGTGGGAGTGGCTGCACAAGCATCCTAGGGCTCTCTCCGAGTCTGAAGCCGTCTTCCCCAGCGCTCCTTAGGTCTAGTGAAGGAGATTGCCCTTTGACACATTCTGAATGGAGCCTGTGCAGCGGCTGGTGACCAGTGCTCAATCTCTCCAGGCCGTGTCGACACCAGAAGAGGCTTCTGCAGAACCTGCTTCTGAAAAGCCCCGCGATGGTGGGGAAGACGGAGCCCCTGAGGACACGGCTGAGGTGGGAGGCAGAGGAGGCTCGGCTGGGAAGAGGGAGGTGCCATCCGGCAAAACCCTGGCCGACGGGAAGCTGGTGAAAGGTAGGAAATGCTGCTTTGAGGGGAAGTCTTGGCTTTGTGGGTTTCACTTTAAATTAGCAAGAAAGAGTTGTCAGTAGCTCAGGTCCAGGGATGGGGGAACGGCAGCACCTTCAGTGAGAGTCACACAGCTCCCCACTCAATCCCTGTCCCTTGTTGCATTTGGGGTTGTGTGAGCATAAGCGAGGCTCATGGAAACATTGTTGGACACCCTCTTCTTAGCAGTGTGATGGCAGTGTGTAGAAAATTTCAGATAATGTTTCATACTCCCTCGAGCTTCTGAAACTGCAGACTTTTGTAGCACTGAAGGTCAGTTTATTTGTCAGAGCAGGTGCATTGAGAATCTACCAGGCAACACCTGGCTGGCTCAGGTGTGCTTACCTGGCTGTGTTCTTGGAAGGAGAGTTTCTTGGAGCACACATACCATGTGCAGAGGGCAATAGAAGAAAAGGCAGGCCACGTGCCCAGGAGCTGATTCTGCCAGGGGCTCTGAGAAAGGCCTCGTGGAGAGAAGGGTGTCCAGCTGGGTTTCCCAGGGACGGAGGGCCACGGCCATGGGCAGAAGCCTCATGATGTGAGTGCTTGGCTCGTGCAGACAGGGTGGACCACAGGAGCTACGTGGGTGGTGATGTGAAACACGGTCTCAATGGAGATGTGGCCGTGGCCGTGTCATGAGGCTTTGCTTCCTCGTGGTACCCTGGAGCCTGCCGGGGGTGGGGAGGCTGACCTTACAGGTCTGGGGTCCATCCAGTCGGTAACTTTGAAGAGGCTGAGGAAGAGGAATTGTTCAGGAGTTTTTTGGTAGATTGCTGGCCTGGAGTAGAGCTGTGACAGAGATCCAAGTGTCGTGGACTGTGCGCTCTGGGTCTGAAGGAAAGACAGCACAGATGCAGTATGGACGGGCACGGCCAGAGCCAGAACTCCTGGTTTTGCGTGGAGAAGCGTCTGATGAGTCAGCGGTCATGCAGAGTGACCACACTGACCTGGACACAGACAACAGTTACGTGGGTGACCACACTGACCTGGATACGTAACCAACTGGAAAGGTCCCTAGAGGTTTCCAGGTTTCCTGGGCTCATGGGTCCCTCCCCGGCCACCTTCAGAGTCTGACTGCAATAACCTAAGGAGAGTCGTCAGCAGAGGGTAAGGATGATATTGCTAAAGAAACCAGGAGGTGGCTGGCATCGCGGCTCACTTGGCTAATCCTCCGCCTGCGGCGCCGGCACCCTGAGTTCTAGTCCCAGTCAGGGCGCCGGATTCTGTCCCGGTTGCTCCTCTTCCAGTCCATCTCTCTGCTGTGGCCCGGGAGTGCAGAGGAGGATGGCCCAAGTCCTTGGGCCCTGTACCTACATGGGAGGCCAGGAGGTGCGCTGGCCGCAGCGGCCGTTGAAGAATGAACCAACGGTAAAGGAAGACCTTTCTCTCTGTCTGTCTCTCTCACTGTCCACTCTGCCTGTCAGAAAAAAAAAAAAAGAAACCAGGAGGCAGTGCCACCCACCTGTTGAAGGATAAGCCTGGTGAGAGTTGACTTCCAAGGGGAGGAAACCCTTTGGGCTTCATTGGCTGTGACTCCCCGAGGAGCATCCAGGAGACAGCAGCACCCCAAGGAAGGAACCCCACAGACCAGGTCTGCCTGAGCCAGCTGTGGGAGACAGGGAGGTGGATGCTGGGTTCCCAGGCAGCTGCCCCACAGGACTTCTCCCATACTCGCCATGCAGCTCACCCAGTTTCCCTCTGCAGCAGACAGGCTGAGATCTCTAAGCAGAGGTTTACAACACTGACAAGACCTACCCCGCTCTGGATTCTAGAGGGCACAGCACCCCTCAGGGAGGGGGAGCAGGAGAGTTGTTCCCAGGCCTCTGGGTATCCCTGGAATAGACCCCAAGGAGCAGCTGAGAACTTTGTAAATCTCTAGTTTGCATTTCATAAAATAGAAAATCCTCCAAAGCTAGAGCAACTGCTAATCTGAAAGCTGCTGCAGTGAAAGCACTGAGAATCAGAATGGATGAGAAGGTGAGTCAGGAACCTGCCAGATCTGGAAGGACAGGGTGGACAGAGGTAGAAGAAGCTTCCGGGTAGGAAGCAGCAGATGTCCTGCCCGTGGACGGTGGTCGTGGCACTCCTATGGCAAGTCCTGGTGACAGGAACACGTGCCACATGCAGGAGGCGTTGCTGTGGCACAGCAGGTTAACACCCTGGCCTGAAGCACCAGCATCCCATATGGGTGCCGGTTTGAGTCCCAGCTGCTCCATTTCCAATCCGGCTCTCTGCTATGGCCTGGGAAAGCAGTAGAAGATGGCCCAGGTCCTTTGGCCCCAGGAGAAGCTCCTAGCTCCTGGCATTGGATCGGCACAGCTCTGGCCATTGCAGCCAGTTGGGGAGTAAACCAGCAGATGGAAGACCTCTCTCTCTCTCTGCCTCTCCTCTCTCTGTGTAACTCTTTAAAATAAATAAATACATCTTTTTTAAAAAAATAGGGGGGAACACGTGCAATGCTGGCTGAAGACAGCAGTGCTGAGCAGAGCCCCGGACATCACCTGTCCAAAGCCATCAGAGAAACAGCCCTGTGTATTCAGACACTGTGTAATGGCTTAGATGCGTGCAGTAAACAAAGCAGGCGCTGACTCTGGAACCTGAGAAGAAGCCACAGGTGCGTCTCAGGAAGTGGAGACGGCAGAGAGCGCGAAAGGGAGTCGTGGCAGTGAAGGCAGAGAAGCAGGTGTTGGCGCGTACAAGGTCCTGTCCCCGTGAGCCCTCAGCCCGCAGGGTCACACTCCAGCTTCACTCCCAAGTCCAGGTTCCTGGCCCGGGACAGTTGCAGTGCTGGTTCCAGTCTTTGGACCCACATGGGAGACTTGGATGCAGTTTGGGCTCCTGGCTTCAGTCTGGCCCAGTCCTAGCTGTTGGAAACGTTGGAGGAATAAACTGCAGATAAAATTGTTCTCTTGTCTCACTGCCTTTCTAATAAATACATCTTTTTTAAGATTTTATGTATTTATTTGAGTGGTAGTATTACATATAGAGAGGTCTTCCATCTGCTGGTTCACTCTCCAAATGGTGGCATTGGCCGGAGCTGGGCCGATCCAAAGCCAGGAGCTAGGAGCTTCTTCTGGGTCCTGGGCAGGGTGCAGGGGCCCAAATGTTTGGGCCATCTTACACTGCTCTCCCAGGCCATAGCAGAGAGCTGGATTAGAAGAGGGACAGCCAAGACCCAAACCGGCGCCATAGCGCTGGCCCCATAAATACATTTTTTAAATCAAAGTGGAAATGAGTGAGAAAATAATAAAAGGCCAGTAAGATATGCAGTCATTGTTCATGTTTAATACAGAAAAAAGCAAATGCAAATTTATAGCATGAATATATCTTACATATTTTAAAATATATACGAATGTATATTTGAGTTTGAATGAATTAGAATATTTTCTTTTTTTTTTAAGATTTATTTTATCTATTTGAAAGACAGAGTTACAAGAGAGAGGTAGAAACAGAGAGGTCTTCTATCCACTGGGTCATTCCCCAGATGGCCACAATGCCCGGAGCTGCGCTGATCCGAAGCCAGGAGCTTCTTCTGGGTCTCCCACGTGGGTGCAGGGGCCCAAGGACTTGGGCCATCTTCTGAAACTGCTATCCCAGGCCATAGCAGAGAGCTGGATTGGAAGAGGAGCAACTGGGACTAGAACCAGCACCCATATGAGATGCTGGAGCTTCAGGCCAGTGCTTTAACCCGCTGTGGCACAGCGCCGGCCCCTGAATTAGAATATTTTCTAAGAAAATGTAAATAGCTGAAGTTTCGATCAGAGATAGGAAACTGACACAGATCTGTAGACCTAAAGAATTTTCAAAGTACTGGTGAAATACTGCTCCAACTGGACAGTGGGCTGAGACAAGTGAATGGTCACATTAATTCACTCTTTGAGAAACAGGACACCTGTATCCAAGTGTTAAGAAAGAGGGAGGGGCCAGCACTGTGGTGTCGCAGTTAAAGCCGCCACCTGCAGTGCCGGCATCCCATATGGTTATTCCACTTCCAGGTTATTCCACTTCCAGTCCAGCTCTCTGCTGTGGCCTGGGAAAGCAGAAGATGGTGGTGAACCAGCAGACCTCTCTCTCTCTCTGTCTTACCTCTCTCTGTGTAACTCTGACTTCCAAGTAAATAAATAAATCTTTAAAAAGGGGGGTGGGGGCGGAATTCCCCAGTCACCACCTTGCACGGTAAGCTTCGTTCCTAAGCTCAGCCTGGCTGGCTAGAAGTCAGGTGACCCCACGGCCCAACCACAGGCGTCAGCTCCACCCCCACCCTGACGGGATTCACTGCTCCCACTTCCCTACCCCCCGGCAGGACCCTGCATACGTGGGTTCTCTCTCTTGCTTTCTCGCCCTCTCCCTCCAGCATGTTGGGTTTGGGTTTCCCCACCTTACAATAAACCTTTCTCTTAAAAAAAAAGGAACCTTCTGAAGCTCTGAAAGTTTGGTGGTGTTCAGGCCACTGTCACTTGAAAGTATGAATATTAAAACATTAAACTGAACCCAGGCGTGTGTTGAAGTGGTGAACAGGCTGTGAGCCGGCGGGTTGCTGCAGAAGCCCAGAGCGCCTCCTGTGCAGCTGCTGTCGCTGTGCGCATCTCCACGAGCGCCGAGACAGCAGCGGTGTTTCCTGAGAGTGGGTACTGGCACTTACTCCAGCAGTGACTGATGTAGGAAGACAGTCATGTCACATCTGACACACATGCAGTACATTTTTTTAAGATTTACTTTCTTATTTGAGAGGCAGAGTTAACAGAGAGAGAAGGTGAGGCAGAGACAGAGAGGTCTTCATCTGCAGGTTCGCTCCCTAAATGACCACCGTGACCAGAGCTGGGCCATGTGCTGATTACATTGCAGTACTTTCCATATCTGAATCTGAGTTGGTGCCTGATCCTGTGTAGAATACAATTGTGTGTCATTGGTTTCTCCATGGTCTGGACACCATAGAGTGCTGTTAGAGAAACCCAGGTGGGTGGGCTGTGAGTCCCACGTGACCTCTGGATGCCAGCAAGAGACATGGTGAGCACAGCCTGTGGTTGTTGGGAGGCGGCTCCCAGCAGAGCACAGCTCGCAGCCAGTAAGTAGAAGGAATGCGCTTCGACAGTAAGTGGTCAGCATGAGCCAGCCACACCATCAGTCACTGTCATGTGTCATGGGCTGCGGTCACTGTACTGTCGCTGTGTGGACGCAGCATCACCACCAACACGTGAAGGAGGTTACGGTGGACAAAGTAGTGCTCACTTCGGCAGCTCATATGCTAAAAATTGACATGATGGATAAAGCTGTGTGTTAGCATGGGGCCTCTGTGATTTCTGCCAGCTGTCGTCGACTGAAACGCTGCACAGCTTGACTATTAGTTTCGAGGCTAGGCTAGAAGGTGGAGTAGAAGTTGCTGCCCGAGCGGAGGAGGCCTGGTGCTCTGCTCTGTGCAGGTGCAGACCTCGTTCCCGCCTCGAGGCTGGGACCAGCAGCAGAAAGCACAGCAGGGGTGTGCAGGAGAGGGCAGCTCCTGCGTGAGGGGTGTTCTTGGCGCCAGCCCCTGGGCGGAGGCAGAGAGCCTGGGCTTCTCCCTCCCTGCCTTGCTTTGAGAGCCCGAGAGGCAGGACCCCAGCGTCAGTGCTGGCTCCTCCAGAACACGCTCTGTCTGCCCAGGACCCCCGCCCTGCCAGGGTAGCGGCTGTGCCAGGCACTGAACTCCCTCCTTAGGGTGTCCTTGAATGGCTTTCGTAAGTAGGAACTCAGGGTTTTGAAAACTAAGGAATCCTGCTGCAGCCCGTTAGCTTTGTTAGAAGCCATGCGCCCTAGCGTCCTAGAGGAGAAACAGGTGTTGTTACGGGTACTCGGGGGAGGGGGGACACTGGAAAGATTTTCCCTTTGGGGCCTTTATTTTTCTCTTAAATTACATTTTCAAAATTTCTAAGGGGAAAAATACACCAGCTACATTTCTGCTATACTGGGTGTAAATTGGTCTCAGGTGTAGAGAATCGTCTGATACGGCCGTCACCGAGTAGCAGCCAATACAACATTAGCTGGACAAAGGGATGAGTTCTGTAATTTTGCTTTGTAAGAAAAGACTTGTGTAGCTGGGATTGTTGTCGGAAGTATTTTTTATAGTGAAGACACATCATAAACCTCCATAATGCAAATTCAGCTACATGCTGAGCTGGGGATAAGTTTTAAAGAAGAAAAATAACAAAAATTGACCATTTAGAATGACAAGTGGCCATACTCTGGCCTTCAGTGAGCGGGAGCCTACCTTAGCCCTGGGTAGCGCCAAGGCCACGCAGGCCCTGCTGCGCTCAGTGTGAGCTGCCGAGGGCTAGACATGGCTCACTGCCCCAGCCGTCCCACTTGGCCATGGGCATTTAGCAACACCACTCTGGCCCTGTGAGCATCCCTCTCACCCTGTTTCTGCGTGAGATGTGGCTCCACCGCAGTTGCCACCTTGCCACCCACTGAGATTCAAGGAGGTGGGAGCCTGGGACAATTTCTGCTGTGTGGTTCTAGTTGCCTAAAAATGCACATTTCCCCTTTCCTCGCCAGCTTCATTTGCTCCAATAAGCTTTGCAATCAAGGCCAAGGAGAATGACCTCCTTCCCCTGGAGAAAAACCGAGTGAGGCTTGATGATGACAGTGACGAGGGCGAGGAGAGCACAGAGGGCCCCGAGAGCTCGGGCAGCGCTGCCACCCCTCACCCTGCGCCCACCCCGCCCTGTGTGGTCGTGGAGGAGAAGAAGCCGCAGCTGACCCAGGAGGAGCTAGAAGCAAAGCAAGGTTGGTTGGTAGCTTTTAAACTTCCGAAAGAAAGAAAATATGCAAGTTAGAGATTTATCTGCTAAGCCAGAAATACCGAGGCTGCCAACTGGGACGTGAGGATTGGAAACATGAACCATGGGGAGCTGAGTGTGAGGACAGTGGTGTGTTGTGTGCAGCAGCAGGAGCAGTGCCTCTGGTGGTTGTCCTCGGAGAAGCCGTGCTGGCCGTCACAGCTGACGCACCGGCTGTGTGCCATGCTCTGAGCCCTGCACAAGCCACCAGGCCACACTGGGGGATGCCCTTTTGAGAGGCTGGCTGTCAGCTCAACCATGGGGCTTTTAGATGATGCGTGCGAGCTGACTGGCTGGCCCTGGCTCCTCCTCACAGGCCACGGTGCCTTTGTGTGGCAGCAGCGTGTGGGAGGCATTGCAGTGGTTGCCAGCTGCATGCGTGACGTTGAGCTGTCCAACTGGTCTTCTCAAGTCGCTTGTTCTGTATACAAACAAACAGATGAAGCAGCGTTGATGGGGAATGACTTACCTGCAGTATGCCTTTCTGCCAGGAGCCTGGCCCGTGCCACGGCTGCCCTCCCCAGGCAGCTCGTACGTGCGCCTGCATCTGTGCTGCCGCTGTGGACACTGATGAGCTTTTCAGATCATTTGGAGTAAAGCTTTTCCCAGAGTGCTCATTGCACATTTGTGAGGGCCGTGCTGGGTCTCCCCGTTATCCAGCTCTCGCTAGGATGACCTCCCTCACCTTCTGACTTAGAAAATTAAATGTCAGCAGCAACAAAAGGCTAACTCCCTCACAGTCAGGCTTGTCGCGTGTGTTGGGTTTTTGTTTGTTTGACTGCATCATATTGCCCTTCTGATGCCCATGATAAAATGCACATAGCAGGATGGGCTTGCACCTGCTACACGCCTCACTGGCCCCTTGTCTGTTCCCAAGCAAAGCAAAAGCTGGAGGACCGCCTTGCTGCCGCCGCACGGGAGAAGCTTGCCCAGGCGTCCAAGGAGTCCAAGGAGAAGCAGCTTCAAGCAGAACGGAAGCGGAAGGCGGCTCTGTTCCTGCAGACCCTGAAAAATCCTCTGCCAGAAGCGGACACTGGGAAGATGGAAGAGACTTTCAGTGTCGAGGTGTGTTCCGGGGGCAGGAAGGGAATGTGGTGTGGCTTCCTGCAGCCAGAGTCAGGGGTAGCACACACCAGGCCCTCCCCTCTGTGAGACCAGACTTGCACCTGGTAGCTGCGAGTCTGTGAGAAAGCGACTGTGGGGCTGGGCTGGCACTGTGGCGCAGCAGATTAAGCTGCCCCTTTGCAATGCCAGCATCCCATATGCTGCACTGGTTTGAATCCCAGCTGCTCCACTTTCTATCCAGCTGCCTGCTAATGTACCTTGGAAGGCAACAGGAGGTGGCCCAAGTGCTTAGGCCTCTGCTACCCACAGTAGGAGACCCAGATAGGAGTCCCGGGCTCCTGCTTTATACTGGCTCAGCTCTGGCCATTGCAGCCATTTAGGGACCCAGGAGCAAAGAGTTCTTCAGAAACATCCTTAGCCTGAAGCAGCATGGGCCCCCACCCCCAGCCTTGGTCAGGGCTGTGGTGTGCGCCTTGCTCAGGGGTACTGATGCCTGCCTCTGTGCAGCAGTAGAGCTCTGGGGTCCAGAGAAAGCTTCTGCGTGAGCACGCGTGGCCGCCACGTGTTGGGGTGAGGAGGCCCCAAGGCTCAGGAGCAGGTACTTGGGAGATCATGGGACTCAGCTCAGGCCAGCTTTGTGAGACATTGCCTGCAGGGTGGCTTAAGGATGCTCAAGAGTCTGATGCAAAATTTGACAGCAGTGTGACAGTCTTAACAGTGCACCAAGAGCAAAGTATGAAACAGAGGAAAACTTCCTGTAAAAACTTCTTGTTACTGTTTTGTAGCCCCTATGACAAGGACAGTTTCTGGCATTGCTTTGTGGTAAAATGGAGCAATGCGTGCGGCCTCCCCCAGCACGCTGCTGTGCTTCCCGGGAGCCTGGGTCAGGGGAGCCGGTGCTGGTCCTTTGTGACTGGTCCTTTGTTTCTGGCATTGCTTTGTGGTAAAATGGAGCAATGCGTGCGGCCTCCCCCAGCTCACTGCTGTGCTTCCCGGGAGCCTGGGTCAGGGGAGCCGGTGCTGGTCCTTTGTGACTGGTCCTTTGTTTCTGGCATTGCTTTGTGGTAAAATGGAGCAATGCGTGCGGCCTCCCCCAGCACACTGCTGTGCTTCCCGGGAGCCTGGGTCAGGGGAGCCGGAGCTGGTCCTTTGTGACTGGCTCACTACGAGCCTCGTGTCCAGAGCTCCCTCCTTTTCAAGGCTGGTGATAGCAGGGAACTTCAGGTGGGATTTGAAAGGAAAATGGAATCGAAACGTTCTGCTGGAAAAAATTGTGAAGTCCGGTCTCGTTTTTATAATATGCACTTGCGTGAACTTTCTGAAGACTGCCTTATGCTTCATTTTATAGATAGACCACATGTTGTTTCTTGGATTTCTGAAGGGGGAAAACATCTCCATATAGATTTTAAATATTACAGTAGTGGGACCATACCCTGTAGGTTATTCTGACTTCTCACTTTTTTTCCATTACAGTATGGATCTTTCCATATCAATATTTAAGTGATGGTTGGGGTGTTACAGGCACTGTAACCATCAGTCACGTGTGTCCTTACCACACCACCACCATCTGTACATGTGTCACTGTTGTGTTAATTGCATATCTGCCCCTAGAACACCCCCACGTGTGTCGCCGTCACACTAACTGCACCTTGTCCAGTCATGTATCTGTCCTTAGGACACCATACATCTGCCACAGTGGCCACCTAACTCTCCACGGCACTTACTCGTGGCAGTGGGCCGAAGGAGGCTCTTTTTTGGTGGAGCCAGCTCTCACGGTCAGACTGGAAATGATGTTTGCGGCGTGTGCTCTCTGGCCTGGTAGCTTCCACGTGTGGCTGAGCCGCCCACCCTAATGGTTCAGGGACAGAATGGCTGCTTTTTGCAGTGAGGGCTGGAGGAAGCAGTTAATTGAGTGTCGATTTTTTAATGGCTTTACCGTCTTGTTTGTGGCATCTGTCGGGGCTGTGATAGCGCACATCCCACCACTCCCTAAATGGTTGGGGCAAAGCCATGCCAGGCGGGTGGGGGCAGTGTGCCGTGGGTTCACGGCAGGCGGCAAAGACGCGTCCTCTGGGCCCTCTGCCTGTCTCCATCACTGCACAGAGCTCCAGAGTGAATCCATGGCCCCGGTGCACCTGAGTCCCTGTGTATTTCCCTAAATGCAGACAGGGACTGGTGCGCACAGCTGTCTGACCACCTCCCCTCATCTGCAATCCACGGATGGAGAGGTCAGAAGGTTAATGGCCTCAGGCAGTGCCCACTCGCTGCCCGTGTCCCCAGCAGTCTGCATAGCTTCCTGAAGCAGGGAGCACACTGCCCACGGTGCCTGTGCCTTCAGGGCTGCTTGCACCGGCCGCTCCCGAGCCGCGTGCTCAGAGCAACCTCGGTACCGGGGGTGTTGAGGCCAGGAGGTGTCCTCCTCGTGTCGGCAGCAGTGGGCTGCAAGGCCTAAGGGTGAGCCCCGCTGCTGCAGCCCCTGGGCAGCTAACAGTGCATCGGGCAGGAGGCACAGGTCCTGAGCCCAGGAGTGGGCAGGTCACATGACCGGCTCCTCAGGGTCCACCCTGCAGGGAGTGTGATTGTGGTGGCTACTGTGGGGAAAGCAGGGCGTGCTAGCTACTCAGTGGCGTCTGTGCTGAGCAGGGGACAGTACGTTGAGAGCCCACAGAACAGCCGTGTGGACGGCACCCCAGAGCCCTGCGCTCGGCTCTGCACGTCTGTTGCTGTGTTTACTGTTTCTGGGCATTTGTTTTCTTTAACTTTTTTGCTCTGAATTTGACTACTAGATTTTAAAATGTCCTTTTAATACTTTTAAGCTAAAAAAAAAAAGGTCAACACAATAAATCAGCCTGCCCAAGGTCATTGCCGTTTTCAGCTTTCACCCTGGAGGTAAGATAATTGTTCCGTTGGAGTGAGTGGCTCCTGTGACCTGGTTTCAGCGTATTTGAAAATACTAGCTGAGACCGTCCTCCTTCGTGGAAAGGGAGTGTAAACCCTGACTAGGATAGTGGAGTAAGCGTTACGTGGACCGACAGATAGGGACAAGAAAGAATGGCACAGTTGAGGGGCCGGCACTGTGGCGCAGTTAGTTAATCCTCCACCTGAGGCGCTGGCATCCCATATAGGCACCGGTTCTAGTCCTGGCTGCTCCTCTTCAGTCCAGCTCTGCTGTGGCCTGGGAAAGCAGTAGAAGATGGCCCCAGTTCTTAGGCCCCTGCACCCACGTGGGAGACCTGGAGGAAGCTCCTGGATCCTGGCTTTGGATTGCAGCTCTAGCTATAACGGCCATTTGGGGAGTGAACCAACAGAAGGAAGACCTTTCTCTCTGTCTCTCCCCCTCACTGTCTGTAACTCTACTCTCAAATAAATAAAATCTTTAAAAAAAAAAAAATAGCACAGTTGAGAGACTCAGAGACGTGGCTGAGGGGCTGGCTCCCTTCGCCTGTTGGCCTCCTCTGGCGTCAGGGCTGGCCTTGAGCATACATTGGCCAGGGGCCGCATTGTCCTGCTCCTCCCCCTCCTGGAGCGTGTTGCTAGGCGGAGCAGGGCGTGGGCCTGTCAGCGTGGGGAGCCCCAAAGGAAGGGCAGCAGCTGCGTGCGCCTCCTCGTCGCAGAGTGGAGCACTTCCCGAGGCTGGGATGTAGGTCTTAGTTCTCGTGTAACGGACTTGACTTCATTTTCCATGGAAGTGCCTGTGCCTTGCTTCGGAAAGGAGTGGACTTCCCTGTGGTTAACGGGGCGCCAGCCTCGGCACATGGCGCTGAGGTTCCACACGGTAGCTTCCTCACCCCTCCCGCCACGTGCCCACTTTATTAACGTGTGGCACAGGAATTTTCAGATCACAGAGCTGCCTTGTCCAGTGATGGTGTCCTCTCAGCCTACAGCTCCCAGCAGAGCCACACACGACCCCGTGGGGTCTCCTGCTGCACAGACTGGGGCTCCCCTCACCACCCCAGGGCTGGGGCGCACTCAGCCGCTCCCGTGGCCTTTGCCCTCTGTGTGTGGAGAGGATGGGCTGGCACAGGGAGCGTTTGTCACGTCTTTATTAGGGTGGCATTGAGTGTGTGTGTGCACAGACAGCTCTCAGCTGGAGCTGGAGGGACTGCAGAGGTGGACTTCTTGCCCCAAGTTCGCACGTTTGAAGATGGCTTCACACCGAACCTGAAAGGCCTCGCTCCACGGGAAGGATCTGAAGCAGAAAGGACCTCTCTGCTAAGAGCTCTTCCACAGTAAAATGAATTTCCTGGAAAGGTGGTCTGGGCAGCATGGAGTCCAGGAAGGGAGCCAAGGGGCCAGCCCCGTGGTTCACTTGGTTAATCCTCCGCCTGCAGCGCCGGCACCCCCTATGGGCACCAGGTTCTAGTCCCAGTTGCTCCTCTTCCAGTCCAGCTCTCTACTGTGGCCCAGGAGTACAGTGGAGGATGGCCCAGGTGCTTGGGCTCTGCCCCCCATGGGAGACCAGGAGGAAGCACCTGGCTCCTGGCTTCGGATCGGTGCAACACCGGCCGTGGTGGCCATTTGAGGGTGAACCAACAGAAGGAAGATCTTTCTCTCTGTCTCTCTCTCACTGTCCACTCTGTCAAATGAATGAATGAATAAAGCTCAGTCCTAGGGGGACCGGGACACCTGTGGGCCTCTCCTGCTGTGAGACCCTGGTTCCCAAAGAATTTTTACTGGAAATGGACTTTGGGGAGAAGACTTGGGGTCAGCTTCCTGCTGTTCACACACTCCTGCCTCTGAGACCCTCTGCCCTTGGTGAGTGATGTGTGTCACAGCCATGCAGTGAGGCTAGCACGAGAGGTTCAGGCTGCCCTGACTGACACTTTGTGATTCTGGGTGGACACTCACCCACCCCATCAAGCACCCCAAGTTGTGTTTTCATCTCATCATCAAAGTCAGAAGCATAATTTGGCAAGAATCGCCTGCACCCTAACCCTCATTCCCGTTGGCTTTGTCACAGCAGACCCAGGAAAGGAAAACCTTAGCACTTGCAGGTTTGTAAATGCTGTCCACGGTGCTGATGGCTCTCACGAGCTCCTGCCCAGGCAGGGCCTGCAGGTCCCTTGTCCCTCTCTGCAGGGCGAGGGTGCAATCCAGGAGGCGAGGGTCCAACCAGAGCACTTGACTTGACTTGTCTCCCACCCACTGACCCCTCAATCTGGGTGCGAAACCTGCCTGCGCTGCTTGGTGTTTGGTGACTGTGGTTGAAGTTCACTGGAGGAGTGGCCTTTGTCAGGGAGGACAGGAGGGCTGGAGGCGGACGACTGCACCTTGCAGTCCTGAGGCTCTGTTTTGTGATGTGGGTGCTGGGGCTCCGTGGGCAAAGCTCATCAGGGTGCGTCTGAAAGGACCGTGTGCTTTCCATGTATGTGCGTGCCTTGTTTCAGTGGTCATTCTCAGACTTGAAAAGCCTGCTCTGTTTTCAGTGGTAAGATAAGATCACTGACGAGCAAATGACAGCTTCTTTGTAACAGAGGATCTGCACTGCTGCCCGCTCTCCAGCAGAGCCAGTACTGGCTTCTTTCTGGTTTTGTTTTATTTATTTGAAAGGCAGTGATGGAGAGGGAGAGACAGGGATCTTCATCCTTGGGTTCAGTCCCCACATGGCTGGGACCAGGCCAGGCTAACAGCAGCCAGCACTCTGATAGAGGATGCTGGCGTCTCAGGCAGAGGCCCCCGCTCTGGCGTCATGGGATTGTTTCGACAGTGTCCTCAGTGCTGCAGTCTCTGCGAGCCCAGCCCCCAGGTACGGCACTGGGGGGCACCCACAGGCGAAGTGTCGGCATCTCCCTGTTCACACCACGTCTTTGCTTCATTCCCAGGAAGCTGGTGCTGCACCGAGTCCTCTCCTGGCAGGAAGCAGATCCCTTCCTGCGTCGGAAGCTAAGCTGCCCGAAAGGCCTTCCAGCAAAAGCAGAGATGCACCAAGGGAGGAGGAGAGAGAAAAGAAGAGGAAGAAGCACAGGAAAAGGTCGCGCACGAGGTCTCGCTCTCCCAAGGGCCACTCGTCGTCCAAGTCCGGGTCTCGGTCCCATTCGAAAGCAAAGCACTCGCTCCCCAGTGCCTATCGGACGGTGCGGCGGTCGAGGTGGGTGTGCAGGTGGGCCCGCCCTCTCTTGTGTCTGTGGGGTGCTGGACACTGCCCTCACCTGTGGCCCAGTAGAGCTGGGCAGAAAGTTTAAAACAAGTGAAACTGTTTTAACCCGTGTTTTAACCCGTGCAGACGTGTGAGTGTCTCCATCCTGCAGTCCGAATCACAGCTTTTAAAAGCAATTTTTTGTTTGTTTTAGACTTAACTTTACAGAGCTTATCTACTACAGCCAAGTCTAAAACAAAAGTGTTAAATTCCAGCAGGTGCTAGAAGGAGCCTCACGACTACTGAATGTGGAACCTTCAGAGGGTGGTGTGTTGGGCTCTTAGTCACGCTTGTCTGTACGAACTTCCCCAAGCAACTTCCATTTGAAGAAGAGAGCTTCCCGTGGGCTGGGTTCAGGAGGTTCCACATGGCAGCTACGAGTGCGTGGAAGATGAAATAGCAGCACAAATCGTTTCCTTGTTTAATTCTCAGGGCCTCCTGAGAGTCATTGCCGAACCAAACGCCTTCCAGAGGAGCCCGTGTTTGGAAAAGCAGAAAGGATAAATCTCATTCTGGAAGCAATAGTAATAAACGTGAAATAGTCAGTGTCCCGGAATTCACTGCCTGTTGAAGAGTCAGCACGGTGGCCCGCTCGCGCGAGGCTCGGGTCCTCCTGCTGCTCGGCCTCTGCACTGCCCACAGACTTCCTGAGCGCCTTCACACGGCGCTTACGTAGCTGGGGTTCATCTTTCTCCTGGAGTTGTTCCTTTCCTTAGGAAAAATACAGAAGCCCTGGCCTCTATTTATTTGAAAGGCAGAGTTAGAGAGGGAGAGACAGAAAGGAGAGGTCTTCCATTGCTGGCTCACTCCTCAAATGGCCACAACTGCCAGAGCTGGGCCGGTCTGAAGCCAGGAGCCCCTTGCGGATCTCCCCCATGGTTGATGGGCCCAAGGACCTGGGCCAGCATTCCCCCCTGCCTTCCCAGGCACATTAGCAGGGAGCTGGGTTGGAAGTGGAACAGCCTAGAATCCAACTGGTACTCAGATGGGATGCCACTGTCTCAAGCAGAGGCTTAACCCACTGTGCACAACATCACCGCGTTTATGTTTTAGAGAAAATGTAATTGCACACATGTCCCTCTCTGAATCTGTCCTGAGAGCAGTGGGCATTCCTTTCACGCATGCCAAGTCTGAAAGCTTTGACGGGCACTTCCACTTAGCTCGATGTGCCTCACTCTGTGACAGGTAATGAGGTTTCGGCCATCTGCATCTGTGCTAGTTTTCTAAAGTTCCATGACTTTCTACCGTTACACAGACACAGCTCATTTTTTAGTTAAATGAACAATTTAGCTATAACCTACTTTTAATTTTTGAAAGCTCCAGGAAATTTTTAGTACATATCAAGCCTTTTTTAAATTTTCTCATTTGGAAAATTTCCTGTGATACCACATATGTACAAATCCATAGCAATGGCCCACATGAACCCCTTACCTTCAGGCCAAATAGTAACAGGCCTGGTAAAGTTCTTCCTGCTGTCATTTGTTACAGCTAAGGTGCAGAGTATTACTCCACCACCTGTGGCGCCAGCATCCCATATGGGTATCCATTGCAGTGCCAGCTGCTCTACCTCCAGTCCAGCTCCCTGCTAGTGCAGCTGGGAAAGTAGCAGAAGATGGCCTAAGTGCTTGGGTCTCTGCACCCGTGTGGGAGACCCGGAAGAAGCTCCTGGCTCCTGGCTTCGGCCTGGCCTAGCCCTGTCTGTTACGGGCATCTGGGGAGTGAACCAGTGGATGGAAGACCTCTCTCTTTGTGTCTCCGTCTCTCTAACTGCTTTTCAAATAAATAAATACATCTGTTGAAGAAAAGTAAAGAACATGCAAGTCTTCAGTGCACAGGATTCCTGGTCTTGAGCACAGGAAGTGTCAAGGCCGCTGTGTCCTTTCTGTGGTGGAAAAGCTAGTATAGCTTCCGATGCCTGATGTTTCCATGAATTCCGACTGTTCAGTTTTGAGGAGAGTCCACAGGATGTTTTCCCCACAGTTGTTGCATTCGTAACTGAAACTGCTCTCCTAACACTTGGGACTTCAAGTTTCTAGGTTTATGTTTCTGTTGACTGTGACAGAGTGTCTCATTTGATATATGATGTCTGCAAATAGTTTTTATTTTAGAATAGATTTAATCTGTTTATTTTACATACAGATATATGTCTTGATATGCAGCACTCTCACAAAACTAGTGCTCACAAGGAAGATGTAAAATCTTACTCCTTGGTTTTTAAGTTTCAGTTAAAAGAAAAAGCTGAAAACGTGCTGAGTAGAGTTCTGTGACTGTAGACCACTAATTTTATCTTAATTTGACCTACAGTTAATAGAATTGATTTTTAAGTTCACTGAGTCAAATCTTTGGTGTGTACTTTGCAGTTAAGATAAAATATGAATGCAAAGAGCCGCCTTATTATAAAATAAGAATATTGTAGAACAGACCTTCCGAGGTCTGACCACCAAGTTCGTCCTGGAAGTTGTGCCAGGCGTGTGCTCCTGTTTAAGCCACCGTCATCTGCGTGCCCAGGGGTGGAGGGCGGGTGGCGAGGCTGTCTGTCCTGTGTCTCAGGACTCTGAGGACCTCGGGTCATGGAGCTGCTGGTTTCTGAGCTCTCACTTCTGAAAGTAGCAAGTCCCAGTTTTACCGGGTAGGAATGCGTCTTCCCAGGCCGGCTGCAGATCCGGGTCTTCCCTCTGGTCTGTGCGGGCACTGGGCATTCCCAGGGATCTGGATGGACCGAAGATACAGCAGTTTGGAGTGACCAGAAGGGCAGTGCTCCTCTCTGACTGTCCAGGGAGAATAGGCCACCAGAGCCGTGCTGTCCACCCGAGGCTCGCCACACTTGCTTCTTGGGCCTGACACTGACGGAGGGGATGACTGCTGGCAGCTCAGAGTGAATGCTGACGTCTGACTTCTAACTACAGCACTGCAGCTCTTGAATGCATTTGCTTTTTTATGTTGAAATCTTGTGCAAAATGCAGAAAATGGAGATTGGAAACCCCTGGAGGTGCTGTTGACGCTTGAAGTCCGTCCGCAGTGTCTGAATTGCAGGTGTGTAGGTGACCAGATCTCAAAGGCAGATCAGTCTTAGAAAGTCTGCAGCTTGTCACTTCTCCAGGCGGGTTACGACAGGGTGGTACGCAGTCTTTCAGATCAGCATCAATGAACGGAGATGCTCGTGTTAGTTCCTGTTTTCATTTGTATTTTTATATCACGTCGGGGTCTCTGTCTTGATGGAATGAAGAAGTACTGATACAGTGCACCTGCTGTCTAAAACTCAGTTTTAATGCTTAGGTTCTTTAAACTTTTGGAGAGATTACCTTTTACCAGAGTTAGCCTAGACTTGGGGGAGAAGTCATTCTAGGTATGAATTTCTTTGTAACAGTTCTGTTCAGCACTCATCATCTCAGCAGGTGAAAGCAAGATCGGGTTGAGCATCTTGCGCCCCGTTCCTAAAAGGAAGCAATGAGGTGCTTGAAGTTTCCCTGTGGTCGTGGTGAACACGCTGGTGTGAGGACAGTGTCTGTGGTTCGTGAACTGTGCCCAAGCCCAGATAGAACTACAGGACATCTGCATCATGCGGTACAGGCCGGGCAGCTCACCAAGCTTAGCAAGTGACGGAGAATTTATGAGTGAAATCTGATGCATGTGTGGACTTAGAAAAACGAGAAGCTAAGAACCGCCTGGCTGTTGAAGCTGGGTGGAGGCAGAGCCTGGCCACAGGCCCCTGTTTGATTACGTAGCGACTGAAGACTAGGAGCAGGGAGGGGAAGTGGTTCAGTAGGGTGAAAGCAGCTCTCGCAGGTGTGATCCCTGTGCGTGTGCAGAGAAATCTCTGGACTGAGATGGCACTGGGGTGCCTTCTGCTGAGTCCCTGAGGCCGTGTTACCAGGAGGCCTGGCGAGCTCAGGCCAGCGGTGTGCTCATGAAGTGGGGCTCCTACCTCCTGCACAAGATCACGGAGTCAGAGGAACAGAACAAAATACGTTAAAGCTTCTTTAGGCAAAGTAACACTTGAAGATTCATTTACTGTAGCTTCCTTTAAGAAACCTGACACCGAGAGCCAGTGCAGAGTGGTGTTACATTCAGAGTTACAAAGTTCAGGCATTAAAAAGGAGATTCTCCCCCTTGATTACTGCGTTGATTGTGGACATCTGTGTTAAGCACTCACCTTTTCATCTGTTACATAAATCAAAGGGAATAAAACCAAAGCACTTTTTAAGTTTCAAAGCAGCCATGCTGGGAAGACCATGAAGCTGGTTGGTTCCCGTAGCAAGTTAATTCTGTGGGTTGGTTTCCCCATAGCGGGCTCGTCCCGTGGATTACTTCCCCAGAGTGGGCTACTTCTGTGGCCTTTACGGTTTTTTGTTATGTTTTTCTCAGGAATGACTCAGGGTTTTTTTCATGACAAAAGTGCAATGGGATGATAAGTTGATCTTTGGAACAACAGTGTGTCTTGTTTGTTGTGTTTTATTGTAATTAAAATACCCTTATATAGAACCTGTTTAAATGACAAAATCAAATTGCTCTTTATATTGTTTTTGAGTATGTTGTCATGGAAACAGATCTGAAAGAAATGGTTTTTTTCCCCCCAAATTTCTGTTTATTGCAGATTTTCCCAAAACAGTAATTTTACTAAGTGAACAAAGAACTAAAATGTAAGTTCTAAAGCCACTGTTAAGGGACCCTACAGAACGGACCCTAACTCCCCTGGAGGGGTGAGGGTCTCCAAGTCTCAGTGCCGAAAGCAGATTATGTTACCACATGGATGGGTCCCCCCTTCTTTTCAGCACATGAAAAGGGAGAGTAAATGGTAGCAGTAATTCTGCACCAGTGAGCTCTCAAACGTACATCATTCAGCCTCAGCTGTCGTGAGCATGGAATGTTCTCAGCTGACGTGGAGGTATTGGGCTCTGCGCCAGAGACCTCAGCACATTCTTGAGGATCTGTGCCCAGAGGCCTCATGGTCATCTCACAAGAGAAGCTTCCAGACTCTTCTCATACCATGCTCAGGCAACTGGAAACGACTCCCTGGGAGGTGATGGTGTTGATAGGGTACCCCAGGGAACCAGGGCTGTTATGCAGAGAAGGCGAGTGAAGGCAGAGGCGTTGTGGAGAGCAGCAGCCCAGATTGTAGACACTGACTGCAAGGTGCATCTTTGTTGACCACTGGGAGCAGTGGCACACAGTTCCAGCCTCCAAGTGAACTTGGTTAAACGCTTCGCTTCAACGTGGTGGCGTAGAGTAAGGACCATGTGAAGCCATGTCGCTAGAGCAGTAAGGCTTTGGCAAGGGCTCCGAAGCCTGGGCGGTATCAGCGCTGCAGAGGCAGCAGACGGGCCCCAAAGTGATGCGGGTCCGACGCAGGCAGCCATCCTGAAGGCCGTGTCGTCTCTGCAGGTCACGCTCCCGGTCCCCTCGGAGGAGAGCTCACTCTCCCGAGAGACGGAGGGAGGAGAGAAGCGTCCCCACTGCCTACCGAATGAGCAGCAGCCCTGGGGCAAGCAGGAAGCGGACCCGCTCCAGGTAAGTGGCCTGTGCGCGAGGAGGGGGAAGCACCAAGTCCACAGGAGCTTGTTCTTCGCAGTCAGCGCTGGACGGGGGGCCGGGCTGGGCTGCCAGGAGCATGCCTGAGTCCTGGTCAGTTGCTCCCCATTTCCCGCAGCACTGGCCCTGAGGCTGCCCCTGCTGGCGCATGCCCAGCCCTGCCTCCCAGCAAGTACAGCTCAAGAGGAGCCATCATTTGATCAAATGCTCTCCGTTACTTAGAACAGAAACGCTGTTATATGAACTGGACAGTCTTGTGTCCAAGTTCACACACTCGTGAACCGTGTCTTGTCCTCAGTAAGGACTGGCACTAGAGCCCACGCTCACTGCCTCTAGTGTGCACGGGGCGCGGGCTAAGCTCAGTGCCTTGCAGTCAAATAGTCTTGCCTTGCCCTCAAGTTGCCTTAAAAGAAGCATCTTCAGAGGATGGTGATTAGATCAGGGCTCAGCCAGGAGGGGACGCGTCATTCTCTGACATCACCACTGGGACCTCAGCGAGCGGTAGGACAGGTTCTCTGCTGTGCCGGGAGCTGGCAGCTGTGCGTGGGAGCGACTGGCTGGTTTGTAGTCTTATTGACTATTGGGTTTTTTTTCTTTCTTTCTTTCTTAAGATTTTATTTCTTTGAGAGATAGAGTTACAGACAGAGAGGGAAAGAAAGAGAGATAGGTCGTCCATCCACTGGTTTACTCAGCGAATGGCCACAACGGCTGGAGCTGGGCCAGTCCAAAGCCAGGAGCTTGTTCCAGGTCTCCCACGTGAGTGCGGAGGCCCAAGCACTCAGGCCATCTTCTGCTCTCCCAGGCCACAGTAGGGAGCAGGATTGGAAGAGGAACAGCTGGGACAGGCAGAGGCTTAGCCCTCTGCGCCACAGCGCTGGCCCCTTGACAACACTTTACCTTTTGAGAAAGCTTTCTGGACCATCTCTCCAGGGATCCTGCCCGCCCGCCCCTCCCCCCCCCCTTTAGTGTTTGGAGATCAAGATCGGGCATTTTGGTATTTTTGAGGAGTAAAAAAGCAACAGCATTCATAAAAGATTATTTTGAGTGCATTATAGAAGTATTTTTTAAAACAATGTTGACCAAATCATGTCACAATACACTTTAATGGGATGTTTTGATTGTTTGTTTACTTTTGAAAGAGAGAGGGAGAGACAAAGATCAGTCTTCCATCTGCTGGTTCACTCTCAAATGGCTGCAACAGCCAGAAGTGTGCCAGACCAAAGCCAGGAACTTCTTCAGGTGGGTGCAGGGGCCTAGGCACTTGGACCATCCACCGCTGCTTTTCCCAGGCCCATTAGCAGGGAGCTGGATTGGATCTGGAGTGTCTAGGACTTGAACCGGTGCCCGTGAGAGATGCTGGTGGTTGCAGGCAGCAGCCTTTCTCACTACACCAAGTGCCAGTCCCAATTATTTGTACAAAAAATGACCAGTTGGTGCTGATGTGTGCTGTGGTTTCTAGTGCTTACACGGCACTGGGCCCAGGCCGTGTGTCTGTCTTGTGTGGATGCACTGCCACCGCTGGTCTCCTGTATTACGCGTGGAGTCCCCGACTGCTGGGCTGTCAGTCCCCTGGAGCAGTCACTTCTTTACCGTTGCTGGAGAGCCATGAGGGTAGAACTTAAACACACTTGAGATTCAGAAGAAAGCAGAAAAGGGCAGGAGATTTTTAAAAAAAGACAAATGGGGCCGGCGCTGTGGCGTAGCTGGTAAAGCTGCTGCCTGCAGTGCCTGCATCCCATGTGGGCACCAGTTCCAGTCCCAGCTGCTCCACTGCTAACTTAGCTCTCTGCTATGGCCTGGGAAAGCAGTAGAAGATGGCCCAAGTCCCTGGGCCCCTGCCCCAACATGGGAGACCCGGCATAAGCTCCTGGCTCTGGATCAGCTCAGCTCCGGCTGTTGCCACCAATTGAGGAGTGAACCATCAGATGGAAGACTTCTCTCTCTGTGTAATTCAAATAAATAAATAAATCTTTTTTAAAAAAAAGAAAAACTGCACTGATTTCAAAAAAATTTACACCAAAATAAACTCTCACTTTTAATTCCATTTCCCATAAACTTTTGAAGTCTTCTTAGAATTGCATTAGATGTAAGCAGATTAAAACTAGTTAGAAGAGATTTTAGACTCAATTAGAAAGCAGGAGCTAAAGCTAAGCTGCTTGCAAGACAGTTCAGGTGCACAAATGAGTTGAGGGCCAGAGGTTGTGGCACAGCAGGTTAAGCCACTGCCTGCAATGCCAGCATCCCATCTCAGACCACCAGTTCAAGTCCCGGCTGCTCCACTTCCCATTCAGCTCCCTGCTAATAAGCCTGGGAAAGCAGCAGAGGATGACCCACATACTTGGGCCCCTGCCGCACACATGGGAGACCCAGATGGAGTTCCAGGCTCCTGGCCAAGCCTAGCCATTTTGGTCACTGGGGGAGTGAACCAGCAGGTGGAAGATCTCTGTCTCCTTCTCTCACTCATCCTTTCAAATAAAATCCTTTAAAATGGATATATACAGACGAATTGAAATTTAAAAGATGAAGAGATGCCACCCTGTGTTAGTAACAAGAACGGTGATGGGGCTGCTTTCCTAAGAAGACTTCGGCAAGTTTTCTGAAGAGCACTGGCTGGGTGGTCTTGTCACTCCATCACAGGAGCATTGTCTTCACGTGTGTGTGTTGGATAAAGGCGCTTTAAAACCCTTGAAGCAGAAAATGACAGAGCTGGGGTCAGTGTTACGCGTACCAGGGAAAGCCGCAGCCCTGGATGCATCCCAAATGGACACCAGTTCATGTCCCGGCTTTCCCATTTCTGATCCAGCTTCCTGCTAATGGACTGAGAAAAACAGTGGGAGATGACCCAAGTACATGTGTCCCTGCACCCGTGTGGGAGACCCGGATGAAGCTCCTGGCTTCTGGCTTTGTCCTGGCCAAGCCCTGCCTGTTGCAGCCATCTGGAAGATCTCTTGGAGGATCTCTCTCTAACTCTGCCTTTCAAATAAATAAATAAATCTAAATAGATAGATAGATAGGTAGGTAAAGGTTTAAGTAGATACCATGGAAAATAGATATAGGAGTGTGGGCCATGCTCACCCCCTAAGTCCAGAACAGCATTTCAGCCACAGAGGCAAAGGACACACAACACTGGCCAAGTGTTCAGTGAGTTCTGGAATACCAGATTCTCTCACCATGTGGCCTCAGCACTGGACATCTATGAGAGGGTATGGAAAACCCCCAATTACTTGGAAGTTCAACAACATGCTTTGAAGTCCTACCTTGAAGAAAGCACAGAAAAACTGAGAAGTAATTTGAAGATACTTATAATTGAAATGTAACCTGTTCAGATCTGTAGTATGCAGCTGTGCTTACAAGCAAATGGGTAGCTTTAAATGTTTGTATCAGAAACCAAAAGAGGCCGGCGCCTCGGCTCAATAGGCTAATCCTCTGCCTTGCGGTGCTGGTACACCAGGTTCTAGTCCCATTCGGGGCGCCGGATTCTGTCCCGGTTGCCCCTCTTCCAGGCCAGCTCTCTGCTGTGGCCCGGGAGTGCAGTGGAGGATGGCCCAAGTCCTTAGGCCCTGCACCTGCATGGGAGACCAGGAGAAGCACCTGGCTCCTGCCTTCAGATCAGCGCGGTACACTGGCCGCGGCAGCCATTGGAGGGTGAACCAACGGCAAAGGAAGACCTTTCTCTCTGTCTCTCTCTCTCACTGTCCACTCAGTCTGTCAAAAAAAAAAAAAGAAATCAAAAGAGGGACCTGCGCTGTGGCATAGCTGATAAAGCAGTGCCTGCATCCCATGTGGGCACCAGTTTGAGTCCTAGGTGCTCCACTTCCAACCCAGCTCTCTGCTATGGCCTGGGAGGGCAGTAGAAGATGGCCCAAGTCCCTGGGCCCCTGCACCTACGTAGGAGACCTGAAGGAAGCTCCTGACTTCAGATTGGCGCAGCTCCGGCCGTTGCAGCCAACTGGGGAGTGAACCAGCGGATGGAAGACTTCTCTTCCCTCCCTTCTCTCCCTCCCTCCCTCTCTGCCTCTCCTCTATCTGCACAACTCTGACTTTCAAATAAATAAATAATCTTTTAAAAAGAAAGGAAAGCTCTAGAAACCGTGATCTGTCCTAGGAGCCTGGAAGAAGAGGAGCTGATTCAGCCCCAAGCAAGGAGAAGATAAATGGTCAGAGAGCAAGAGTAGGGAACAGACCAGCAGAGGAGATGAGTGAAAATAGGAGGCAGTTCCTTGAAAATGATGGAAAAGCTGACCAATCTTAGGTTAGATTGATCCAGAATGAGAGGCCTCTCCCGCACTAACGAGATAATAAGGAACTGAATCTGGCTCCAGTTAATTTGACAACTTAGATTCCTGAAAGGAAGCCGAGTTACGGGAGTAGCTGGAGTGAATGGGCCGTCTGAGCAGCTCCCCATCTGCTAAGTAAACTGCGCGTAGAATTTCAGACCTGCCCACCAAATGCCAGGCCAGAAAGAAGGGCTGGGGCCAGCGCACCGAGGCGCCAGGCAGGTGAGCCACCACTTGGAACGCCCACATCCGGGTCAGTGCTGCTGCTCCGCCTTCCTGCTGGTTGCACCTGGGAGACAGCAGGTGATGGTTCAGTTACTTTGGCACCGGATGGTGTTCCTGGCTCTAAGCTTTGGCCTGGCCTATCCCTAGCCATTTTTTTAAGATTTTATTTATTTTATTTGAAAGGTAGAGTTACAGACAGTGAGAGGGAGAAACAGAAAGGTCTTCCTTCCCATGGTTCACTCTCCAATTGGCCACAATGGTCAGAGTTGCGCCAATCCGAAGCCAGGAGCCAGGTGCTTCTTCCCGGTCTCCCACATGGGTGCAGGGGCCCAAGGACTTGGGGCGTCTTCTACTGCCCTCCCAGGCCACAGCAGAGAGTGGATTGGAAGTAGAGCAGCCGGGACTAGAACCGGCACCCATACGGAATGCTGGCGCCACAGGCGGAGGATTAACCTACTGCACCATGGCGCCAGCCCCAAATAATCTTTTTTTAAAGGGGGGTGGGCATTGACGCAGCAGTGGAGTTGCTACTTGAGACACCCTCATCCCACGTGGGAGTGCCTGGCTGAAGTCCCAGCTACTCCACGAACAATCCGGCTTCCTACTGATGTACGTACGGGAGGCAGCAGTTGACGGCTCAGGAAGTTGGGCCTCTGCCACCCATGTGGGAGACCTGGAGTGATTTATGGACTCCTGGATTTGTCCTGTTCCAGCTCTGACTGTTGGCAGGAGTTTAGGGAGTGAACTAGTAGATTGAAGATTGAAATCTCCTTCCCTCTACCTTTCCTTCCTCCCACCCCCTGCGCCTCTCAAATGAAAACAAAAGTTTTAAAACTACAAATTCCGGCTGGCGCTGCAGTTCAATAGGCTAATCCTCCACCTTGCGGCGCCGGCACACCGGTTCTAGTCCCAGTCGGGGCACCGGATTCTGTCCCGGTTGCCCCTCTTCCAGGCCAGCTCTCTGCTGTGGCCCGGGAGTGCAGTGGAGGATGGCCCAAGTCCTTAGGCCCTGCACCTGCATGGGAGACCAGGAGAAGCACCTGGCTCCTGCCTTCAGATCAGCGCGGTACACTGGCCGCGGCAGCCATTGGAGGGTGAACCAACGGCAAAGGAAGACCTTTCTCTCTGTCTCTCTCTCTCTCTCTCACTGTCCACTCAGTCTGTCAAAAAAAAAAAAAAAGAAATCAAAAGAGGGACCTGCGCTGTGGCATAGCTGATAAAGCAGTGCCTGCATCCCATGTGGGCACCAGTTTGAGTCCTAGGTGCTCCACTTCCAACCCAGCTCTCTGCTATGGCCTGGGAGGGCAGTAGAAGATGGCCCAAGTCCCTGGGCCCCTGCACCTACGTAGGAGACCTGAGGAAGCTCCTGACTTCAGATTGGCAGCTCCGGCCGTTGCAGCCAACTGGGGAGTGAACCAGCAGGTGGAAGACTTCTCTTCCCTCCCTCCTCTCCCTCCCTCCCTCTCTGCCTCTCCTTCTCTATCTGCACAACTCTGACTTTCAAATAAATAAATAATCTTTTAAAAAGAAAGGAAAGCTCTAGAAACCGTGATCTGTCCTAGGAGCCTGGAAGAAGAGGAGCTAATTCAGCCCCAAGCAAGGAGAAGATAAATGGTCAGAGAGCAAGAGTAGGGAACAGACCAGCAGAGGAGATGAGTGAAAATAGGAGGCAGTTCCTTGAAAATGATGGAAAAGCTGACCAATCTTAGGTTAGATTGATCCAGAATGAGAGGCCTCTCCCGCACTAACGAGATAATAAGGAACTGAATCTGGCTCCAGTTAATTTGACAACTTAGATTCCTGAAAGGAAGCCGAGTTACGGGAGTAGCTGGAGTGAATGGGCCGTCTGAGCAGCTGCCCATCTGCTAAGTAAACTGCGCGTAGAATTTCAGACCTGCCCACCAAATGCCAGGCCAGAAAGAAGGGCTGGGGCCAGCGCACCGAGGCGCCAGGCAGGTGAGCCACCACTTGGAACGCCCACATCCGGGTCAGTGCTGCTGCTCCGCCTTCCTGCTGGTTGCACCTGGGAGACAGCAGGTGATGGTTCAGTTACTTTGGCACCGGATGGTGTTCCTGGCTCTAAGCTTTGGCCTGGCCTATCCCTAGCCATTTTTTTAAGATTTTATTTATTTTATTTGAAAGGTAGAGTTACAGACAGTGAGAGGGAGAAACAGAAAGGTCTTCCTTCCCATGGTTCACTCTCCAATTGGCCACAATGGTCGGAGTTGCGCCAATCCGAAGCCAGGAGCCAGGTGCTTCTTCCCGGTCTCCCACATGGGTGCAGGGGCCCAAGGACTTGGGGCATCTTCTACTGCCCTCCCAGGCCACAGCAGAGAGTGGATTGGAAGTGGAGCAGCCGGGACTAGAACCGGCACCCATACGGAATGCTGGCGCCACAGGCGGAGGATTAACCTACTGCGCCATGGCGCCAGCCCCAAATAATCTTTTTTTAAAGGGGGGTGGGCATTGGCGCAGCAGTGGAGTTGCTACTTGAGACACCCTCATCCCACGTGGGAGTGCCTGGCTGAAGTCCCAGCTACTCCACAAACAATCCGGCTTCCTACTGATGTACGTACGGGAGGCAGCAGTTGACGGCTCAGAAAGTTGGGCCTCTGCCACCCATGTGGGAGACCTGGAGTGATTTATGGACTCCTGGATTTGTCCTGTTCCAGCTCTGACTGTTGGCAGGAGTTTAGGGAGTGAACTAGTAGATTGAAGATTGAAATCTCCTTCCCTCTACCTTTCCTTCCTCCCACCCCCTGCGCCTCTCAAATGAAAACAAAAGTTTTAAAACTACAAATTCCGGCTGGCGCTGCGGCTCAATAGGCTAATCCTCCACCTTGCGGCGCCGGCACACCGGTTCTAGTCCCAGTCGGGGCACCGGATTCTGTCCCAGTTGCCCCTCTTCCAGGCCAGGTCTCTGCTGTGGCCCAGGAGTGCAGTGGAGGATGGCCCAAGTGCTTGGGCCCTGCACCCACATGGGAGACCAGGAGAAGCACCTGGCTTCTGGCTTCAGGTAGGCGCAGAGCGCCAGCCGTAGCAGCCATTTGGGGAGGTGAACCAACAGAAGGAGGACCTTTCTCTCTGTCTCTGTCACTGTCCACTCTGCCTGTCAAAAAAATTTTAAAATAAAAAATAAATTAATTAAATTTTTAAAGAAAAACTGCAAATTCCAGGGGGAAAGAAGCCAACACTGTCATGGCTGAATGACTTTTGACAAACGCACTGAGTGAGTTCAGTGAGCAAGGGAAAGTCCGCATCTGAACAGCTGGACACCAGAACGGAAAAGGGACCTTGAGGTGTGTCGTGGAGCTACATGCGAGCACATGGAACACTCACACAGCTGTGTCTGTGCACTTGGGACTGCGCAGATTCCTCGGGATGTAGAAACCCCTACCGCGCAAGGCATAGTCGAGAACAGGAACAGTAAAGCCCCGACTTAGAAAATATCTGTGACAGAGGCCTGTGCCAGTGCCAGAATGACCAGGAGACGCTTCACACAGGAAGTCATGCCTGTGACAGATGGTCAGCCATCGTCCCCAGGGGACACCAGGTGCTGGCACTGGTGGGTGTGAACAGGCCCGTCGCTTCGGGAACAGCCTGACCATTGCTGAAGAAGTCCAGCCACGCCTGCTGCTCTGCCCCTTTCATTCCAGGCGTTTGTTCTCTGCAAACATTTGGCCACAGAAACTACTTGGTTCCTAATTGCCAAGAATGGGAAACAGCCAGGGTGTTGAGACAGAGTGGTTCTTGGACATAAACTTGGTGCTTCCGGGAGATCAGAAACACTTTGCCCAGTAGAGGGCGCGGCACTGAAAGGCGCAATAGCGATCCAAACAGCAGGTGCCTTGGAAGGCAGTGAGGGTGCTGAGGGAACATTCCAAAAAAATGGGCTCCTGGGGGCAGTGGGTCTAGGTCACGGTGTGCACTGTGCCAGGCTGGCAGCACAGTCGACTGCTCTCCCCTTGACTGCTCTGCCTCATCGTTTCCTAAAATGAGTGAACTACAGCAGAGGCTCAGAGTCTGTCAAGGGGATTTGCAGTTCAAGTCCCAGCTGCTCCAGTTCCGATCCAGCTCTCTGCTAACGCACCTGGGAAAGCAGCAGAAGTTGGCCCAAGTGCCTGGGCCGCTGCACCCACATGGGAGACCCAGATGAAGCTCCTGGCTCCTGGCTTCAGATCAGCGCAGCTCTGGCCATTGAGGCCATCTGGGGAGTGAGATGGAAGACTTCTGTCTCTCCCTCTCACTGTCTGTAACTCTGCCTCTCAAATAAATAAATAAATCTTTAAAAAAAAAAATCTAGGGCAGTCCCCTTTGTTGTTCCTGGGGAGATGAGTATGTGTCCCAGGGTAGCAGACGGTCTAGGAGGAAGAGACTGTGGAATACCCTGAAGACTTGTCTAGGGCTGTGGGGAGGGGCTGGACTCTGCCCTCGCTCGCTTGCTCACTCGCTCTAACTCTGCCTTTCAAATAAAATAAATCTTTGAAACAAAGAGAAACGAGTCCTGACAGGTGAGGTCAGATTGCTAAGACGAGCTGCTGGCCGGCGCCTGCTTTGTACTCACCACGCAGCGGTATGACTGAGCCAGATGTGGGGTTCCAGTCGCGTGGGACAGATGTCAAGGCCAACTTGGTGGTGGTGGTGGTTGGTCGTGCTTCCTTTGAAACACTGGCACATGTTTAAGATAAGACCTTTAGCAGTTCAGAACACTCCTTCTGTGACAAACTCGCTGTGTGCTCCCCTGAGAGCAGTGTCTCTGTTGTTATCTTTCTTCCTTGCTGGGCAGAGACAGGCTCCCGGGGACACCTGTCACTCAGGCAGCCGAGCTGGACAGTCCAGGCAGAGCTGTCCCTCTCACAGGGTGATGTGCTGGGACCCACAGCCATCTGAGTCCTGGGCAGCCGCTGTTTGCTTGTCTGTAAGCACCTCCAAGGGCACCTGGTAGGGTGCTGGAGGCAGGTGGTGGTCACAGAGCCACACTGTGCAAGCCTTGGCCCAGGGTGGTGTTGACAAGAATGGATGGCAGGCCAGATGTGTCTCCCTGGAGAGGGAAGGACTCTGTGCCACTCTGGTCTCTAGGAGGCCACAGACTCTGAGCCATGCCAGGAACCCCAGAGAGACGCAGAGTCAGCAGAGAGGGGTGCTGGCTGCCAGGGATCGCTTTACAGCCCAAAGGGAGGGGGGAAGGAAACCCCAGCCTGAGAACGCAAGGAGAAAATGTTTCAGCAATGACCAAAGACAAAGTGCAGACCGGTGGCCGCAGCATCTGTTGGATGCCGGGGAGGTTCCGAAAGAGGAGTCAGGAGGGCAGAGCGGACAGGGCCCAGGCCTGTAGCACACACCATCTCACCGAGCACATCTACTCTTAAGGCTTCCTGGGGGACAGGAAGGATGTGGAGAATGGACCGGCTATGCCGGGGAGCAGGCAGAGTCTGGGAAGTATTCTCAACGTAGAACTGTCGGTCTGGCTTGTGTGCGGGGCAGTGGTCACAGCTGAGCTGAGGACCACTAGCGTCAGGGCAGCCACTTGCACAGTGCAGCATCCACCTGAGATGCAGGTGACTCGTGGTCACTGAGCTGCCGTGTGTGCAGCACTTGGCTTTAGACATTCCCGTGGCCTTCTGGGAATTGTCATTAAATCCGCACAGATGGAAGCAGTGTCGAGCGCGATGGCATGTTCAACACCACAGGCATTTACCTCCGCCTCCTGGAGACCGCTTCCTCCCGGGGCTCTTGTTGCTCCCCTTGACTGTCAGTTATGAGTTAACAAGATATGCATGCCTTTAAAGGAAATGAATGTGAAAGGTTCAGTCCCTGGCTTGTCCCATGAGAAAACCCGTGTACTTAGAAACACTCAGGAGACTGTTGGGGCACAGCAGGTTAAGCCTCTGCTTGCAGTGCTGGCAGCTCGCAGCCTGGGAAAGCAGCAGCGGGTGGCCCACGTGTCGGAGACCAGGATGGAGCTCTTGGCTCCTGGCTTCAGCCTGGCCCAGCCCCGGCTGTTCTTGCTGTTCCGGGAGTGAACCAAGAGATCACAGATCTCACTTTTATCCACAAACACACCTCTGCCCCACAGCCCTTTCACATAAGTTGTTATTTAAAAAAAAAAAACCGGCCGGCGCCGTGGCTCAACAGGCTAATCCTCCGCCTTGCGGCGCCGGCACACCGGGTTCTAGTCCCGGTCGGGGCACCGGATTCTGTCCCGGTTGCCCCTCTTCCAGGCCAGCCCTCTGCTGTGGCCCAGGAGTGCAGTGGAGGATGGCCCAGGTGCTTGGGCCCTGCACCCCATGGGGAGACCAGGAAAAGCACCTGGCTCCTGGCTCCTGCCATCGGACGAGCGCGGTGCGCCGGCCGCAGTGCGCCGACCGCGGCGGCCATTGGAGGGTGAACCAACGGCAAAGGAAGACCTTTCTCTCTGTCTCTCTCTCTCACTGTCCACTCTGCCTGTAAAAAAAAAAAAAAAACCAGCTCAGACCCCAGCCCTCCTCTCTTAGACTTTAACCCTTCACACCAAATGTGACTCACAAAGCACTTTCCTTCCAGAAGTCCCCACGAGAAGAAGAAGAAGCGGAGGTCACGGTCGCAGACCAAGTCTAAGGCCCGCTCGCCGTCAGGGTCCCCAAGGAAGCAGGCGGCACACCGGCCCGTGACCCATTCGGCACACTCGGCACACTCGGCACACTCGGCCCATTCAGCCAGCATCTCTCCTGTGGAGAGTCGTGGCTCCAGCCAGGAGCGCTCCAGGTGACCCCTGACCTCCGGGTGCTTCTCCACAGGGGAGGACGGGGGTTGGCGGGCACTGAGGGTGGTCAGGAGGCCCTGGGGAGTGGGATCCTGGTGTCCTGGACCAAGTGTCCCGAGCTCAGAGGGAGCATGCTCGTCAGGAGCCAGAGCCCTGCTGTGGGTGAGGAGCCCCTGAGGCACCAGGGCCACAGCACAGCAGTGCAGCCCCCCAGTCACAGCTACACCTGAGTCTGTCACGCCCTCCGGAGCAGCCCATGGGGTTTTTCCCTGGGTAAGGGGTAGGACAGTGGCCAGTCCTCAGGATCCATGGCACGCATGTAAAGGACCAAGAGGACCAGGCACTGGGGTCCCAGGGACCCAGAGCTCCTCTGTCAGTAGCCACAAAGGCTGGGGGTAAACCAGCAAGTGCAGCTGATGGGCACCAAGGCATGAAAGCCAGCAGCACTGAGTCCCAGCGTCCCTGTCCAGGCACATGGCTCCTGGGGACAGCAGCCCACGTTGTCGGGGGCTTTCCCATCTAGGGTGCATTTACCAAGCACCCAAAGTCAGATGCCCACACATCCCACTCGCTGGCAGGGCCTTTGGAATGAGTTTCGCTGTGTTTGGGTGTGTGGATGCTGGCTCTCCCCAGAGACCACAGCTCACTGGAGCTGCTTCACAGTCGGTGCAGCTTGGGGCATGAAAAGCCCACAGGCGGCCCCTGAGTGCGCGCGCACACACACATGAGTGCAGCGCAGTCATGACCCTGGGGCGGGCTGTCTGCAGTGCCTTCTCACTCCCTTTCCAGTGTGTTCTCTGAAGCGGGTGTAAAGAGAGCCAGATGCGTTTTGTAAAGTGTTTCAAACATGAACGCGTGGTGATGATGTTGGTTTAAGTGCACTCAGTGCACGGCCACTTGGTTCCGGGGAGGGAGCTGTGCTCTGCGTGGCGCGTGTCTCGGGTGTGTCCCAGCCTCTGTGCTCGCTCTCTCTAGGGGAGTCTCTCAGGAAAAGGACGGGCAGATCTCCTCCGCGATCGTGTCCTCTGTGCAGAGCAAAATCACTCAGGTGAGCAGGGAGCTCCTGCTCCACATGTTTCTCTGCGCGTGTTGCTCCCTGGTCCTCTCACTGCTGGGCACATCAGGGCCTGCGCTGACACCAGCTGCCCACGCTGGGGGGTTGCTGGGGGCCTGGCTCCTCCTGGGTCTCCATTTCCTGGGCAGCCTCGTCCTCAGCAGCCGTGTGACCTGGAGCCAGGTGCCCTTCTGGGGGACTCATGGGGCAGCGACGCAGCCTGCGCCCTCGACCTGGCCCTTAGGTCACATCAGCGGGTCAAGCCCATGACCACGACAGTGGCCTCGCTGAAACTGCGCTTGAGCTGTCACTCCGCCTCTGCCCTCGGCTGCCTCCGTTGGCGTCGCAGCACCGTCTCTTCTTTGCCACCCACACCAAGTTGTTTCTCACCTCGGGGATTGTCTGGTGTCCAGGTCTGAACTGGACATTCACGGTTCTCCTCCTGTCTCCCCTTGCACAGGATCTCATGGCCAAAGTAAGAGCAATGCTTGCGGCTTCCAAAAACTTACAAACCAGTGCCTCCTGAGACGGCCACCCACCATGGGGAGAGCCCAGCCCAGGCATGGCCGAGCGCTGGTGGCCGGTGTTGGGCCCGTAGCCCCGTCCGTACAGCCGAGGTCGCGGGATGGGGAGGCCCGCCGTGGAGCACCGCCACACCTCACCCTGGGACTCCATGGACAATGGGTGGTTTTTGTAAATTAATTTTTGATGACATTTTCAGTTTAAGATTTCTGACCAGCAGTCTCTTACCTGTATATTTGTAAATAAGATCATGTTTCTGTGAAAATGTATTATCAAATAAAATGGGAGGAAACCACCTTTTCTAGCTAGCAACTTTGAGACAGTTTCTTCCTTCTCTGCCCACTGGCTTTGTCTTTACCGTTTGTTGTCTGTTATTTGAAGCATATGCGTTACCACAGAGGCTGCGGGGTGTATGGGCAGTTGCTGGGCCTGCTGCGGGGTCGGTGGGTGACACCCTTCCCAGCCACTCTGCCTGTCCCTGGTTCCCTGCACTGGCTGCCGTGAAGGGAACGTGCCCCCCCCCCCCCCAGCCCCTCTGCAGCACAGGCTCAGCAGGACACGGGCGTCACACAGCCTGCGCACCGCCTGCTCCCTGTGGGGCTTCCTGAGACCCAGGTGCTTTGGAGCTCCACAGCTTCTGGCCGCATCGTTGAAAACTGCAGGTTCGTGTATCACTTGAGGTTCTGGCCATTGAGGCCTTGCCTCTTCAGCGCCCGCATGCCGGGCACCTCAGGTGCTGGTCCTGACACCAAGAATAGGGACCTGCTGAGTTGTCCGCATTTTGAGGCTCCGAACATTGCTTTCATCAAATGTTTCAAAACTGGAACTGAAGTTTTCCTCTTTACAAAGCAGAATCTGGGGGACAGGTGTGTTGTAGTGCAGGTTAGGCCGCCTTGGGACGCCAGCGTCCTGTATCAAGAATCCCTAGTTGGAGTCCTGACTGCTTCCCTCCACCTCCCGCTTCGCAATGCACCCTGGGAGGCAGAGCAGCAAGCACCTGGGTCTGTGCCACCCATGTGGGAGACCTGGATGGAGTTCAGAGCTCCAGACTTCTGCCTGGCCCAGTGTGCACACACGTACACACACATGTTCCTCCACCCCCCAACACACCTCTCTTAAATATTTTTAAAATAATAATGATTCTCTCTGTCTCTCTCTCTCTCACTATCCACTCTGCCTGTCAAAAAAAAATAATAATGAAATAGAAAACTTCCTGGAGCTCCCACTGGGGCCATGTAGTTCCACTCCAGAAACTCCCTGCTGTGGCTGATGGGGCAGGACATGTGGAACAAAGGGGCTACAGAAGGTGGGCCTGGGCTGGGGCCCCCAGCACCGAGGGCAGGAAGACTGGAGCAGCTTGGAAGTGCCCAGGTGGGGCAGAGCAAGAGCCACCCCTGCTCTGCCTGCCTCCTCATCCCACCAAGGCCCTCCACGTGGCTGCAGGCACACCACAGAGGGGTGCTTCACACACCGTACGCGCCCGCGCTGCAGTCGGGGCAGTGCTGTGTCAGCTCTGAGAGGCCCGCCTTCCATCCACTGCACGTGGTGTCTGCACCTACACACGCGAGCACACTCTGCACACCTGCTCCGTGCAGTTGGGCTGCACCGGGATTCCGTTCCCCTTCCCGCTGGTTGCCCCTCGGGTGGTCGGTGGTCTCCGCTACCACAGTGAGAATGCTTGTGCAGACGCGAGTGCAGGGTCCTGGCAAGAGGCACGTACACACACACACACACACACACACACGCACACCCCGTTTCCACACAGCAGCTGCCTTCTGGGAGGGGCTCCTGGCCAACAAAATGCGAGTGCCTTTTCTACGTGCTCCCCAGGACAGTACTCAAACGCTTCATCTCTGCTGGATCAGGGAGGTGGGAAGGTCGCATTTGAATTCCATTTTTAAAGGTGAGCAGCTTCTCTTCAAAAATGCATCTGATTTTTTTCTGAATGGTGTTGTCTGTTATGCATTTCTTACAGAACTGTAACTACATGTTAAAGATTCTTGATTTGTGTTGTTTATACTTTTATCTCAACTTATTTCTCTTGATTTTGTTCACGGTTTTCTAAACATGGAAAAATTTCTTAGACAGTCCTTCATTTTTGTTACGGCTCCTGGGTGCCAGCTCATCAGAACTTGTGCCTGCGGTTGGGCTCTGCGCCATCCCCGTTTACTCTGAGCCCCTCTGGTTCACGTGAGGGTCCCCTTGTTTAGCTTTGTAGGTGTCCACTCTAAGGGCTCGTTGAGGGGAAGTCAGGGACCAGACGTGGGCAGGACCGCGATGTCCAGTGGATGCGCCCTCTGCAGACAGCTAAGCCCCGGGCCAGCGGCCTGGACTGACAGCATCTGCAGTGGTCTCTGCACGGTCCCACACTTGGATGATTCTGTGGGGCACGAGCACACTGGTCTTGCTCACCGGCTTAGGCGTGGGTTGGCTTCAAGGTGCCCTGGGATCCCAGGGTGACACTGCTGGTGTGGCCTCAGGCCCTCGCCGTGAACTGTGGGGGGGCAGCAGCAATGCTGGAGCTCACCCAGAGGAAACGGCACGGACTTGGAGTGGGGGGGCGGGGTCTGTATAACTTCACATCAGCGGAGGATGGAGGGGGGCTCCACAGTGACCTGCTTGGTATGGGGTCTTCTCGTCCTGAGTTTCTGGGTGGTTGGAGAATCGGTCCAGGAAAACCCCCTGGGTCACTGCGCATCAGACTGCACTGACACACACCCCCCGACCTCTGCCTGCTGCAGCCTCCAGAATGAGCACTTAGCAAGTGTGGGGTGTCACGTCCCCGGGCTAATTAAACAGCACACCGTCCTGTCCGTCATTTGGAATTCTAGGTCAGGCTTTCCACCTGTGTGTAACAGACATTACGGATGATTCCGGGTCACTCCTGAATACTTGAGTACCCACCCAAGAGCATCTTGCTTGAGGATCAACCAGAGAGGTGGACAAGGGTGTGAGCTCACATCAGACATTTAGTGACCTCCCAGCTTTCATCCTTGGAAAAGTTGGTGCCGGGAACGTACTTGGCAAGCAGAGCCTCTCCCCTTTGAGATGATTCCTTCCTGGGGGCCGTTGTTAGGGCACTGCGGGTTAAGCCACTGCTTGCTACACAAACATCCCATGTCTGAGCGCCGGTTCCAGTCCCAGCTGCTCCACTTCCAACATCCCACTAACGTGTCTGGGATGTCACTGGAAGATGACCCAAGTACTTGAGCCCCTGTCACCCACGTA
Organism: Sylvilagus floridanus; assembly: GCA_949820135.1. Classification (NCBI taxonomy): domain Eukaryota; kingdom Metazoa; phylum Chordata; class Mammalia; order Lagomorpha; family Leporidae; genus Sylvilagus; species Sylvilagus floridanus. Next base: position 181,353,372 of record OX463233.1, read on the forward strand.
GGAGGCCAGGATGGTGCTCCTGGCTCCTGGCTTTGCTGGCCCAGCTCTGGCTGTTGTGGCCATTTGTGGAGAGAGCCAGTGGGCAGAAGGTCAACCATACCCTGTCTTTCAAATAAATAGACCTTAAAAAAAAACTTTAAAAAAGTTGATCTCCAAACATACACACCTACCTGTTTTTAGGAAGGTTGCTGTTTGGCCAGTCGTCCTGTGCTTGGCGTCTCTGTGCCAAGGTCGTGTGTGGCCCAGGTGAGCACCCTGCTCAGATGCGGCCTGTCTGGGTCTTTAGGCCTTAGGCCTGATGGGAGCTCGGAGGCCCCGTTATTTGGCCAGATCCTCAGAACCTGGTGGGAGTGCTGCAAACAAGGAGAGGACAAGAAGAAACATGGGAGTGATGCGCTCAGTGGCCACAGGCTGAAACCTCAACCAAGGGCCGATTGCAGCAGGCGGTTTCCCCCAAGTGGGGCTTTGTTTGTCTTAAAGAAGCGATCGCTCCTCGTGGCTGCCTGCAGCTTCCTGGGAATGTGCCAAGTGCCCTGTTAGAAACAGCCGGCGCCGCAGCTCGCTAGGCTAATCCTCCACCTTGCGGCGCCGGCACACCGGGTTCTAGCCCTGGTCGGGGCACCGGATTCTGTCCCGGTTGCCCCTCTTCCAGGCCAACTCTCTGCTATGACCTGGAGTGCAGTGGAGGATGGCCCACGTGCTTGGGCCCTGCACCCCATGGGAGACCAGGAGAAGCACCTGGCTCCTGGCTCCGGATCAGCGCCACCGCACTGGCCACAGTGGCCATTGGAGGGTGAACCAACAGCAAAAGGAAGACCTTTCTCTCTGTCTCTCTCTCTCACTGTCCACTCTGCCTGTCAACAAAAAAAAGAAAGAAAGAAACAGAAGCAAATGTTACCCCCTTCGGATCTACACGCAGGAGACGGTGCATTGTTGCCTGCCCCCTTGTGCTTTTGCTATTACGAAATGTCTTGGAGTTACTGTCTACGCAGAAAGGGTACTGACAGCCAGTTTCCCCTGCCATTGGCATCTTGCAACAGGGTGCACTCACCTTAATTAGGGAACCAATATTGTCATTAACTGGAATTCTTTGTTTTCGCCTAAGGTCCTTGTTTTACCCTACCTGGAGCTTGGTCTCCTGAGCCCCCCACCCCAGCCGCCGCTGCTGCCACCACTGCCCACAGAAGCCTGGGTGCTTTGTATAGCTGAGTGGCACCCCTGCGTGTGGACGCTCCTCTGCTGATCAGCCAGGCCTCTCATGCAGGACGGTTGAACACTGCCCTAAGTGACCTCACCCAGTCGTTACTTCTCATGCCTGCACCAACAGGGGCGTGTAGCTGGGCAGACACAGCCATGTGCCAGGAAACCTTCAAGGTTCATGTCGTTTTTACATTGAACAAACTTTTTTTTTTTTTTGACAGACTGAGTGGACAGTGAGAGAGAGAGACAGAGAGGAAGGTCTTCCTTTGCCATTGGTTCACCCTCCAATGGCTGCCGCGGCCAGTGCACCGCACTGATCTGAAGGCAGGAGCCAGGTGCTTCTCCTGGTCTCCCACGCGGGTGCAGGGCCCAAGGACTTGGGCCATCCTCCACTGCACTCCTGGGCCACAGCAGAGAGCTGGCCTGGAAGAGGGGCAACCGGGACAGAATCCAGCGCCCTGACTGGGACTAGAACCCAGGGTGCTGGCACCACAGGCGGGGGATTAGCCTGTTGAGCCGCGACGCCGGCTAAACAAACTTGTTTTAATATTTACTCGTGGTGAAGCTCGCCAGCCCCTGGCAGGAAGGCTTAAAAGTGGACTGTGTACTGACCACTAATGGATTATTTCAAAATAGCTAAGAAGGTTTTTAAGATTTATTTATTTATTTGAAAGTCAGAGTTAGAGAGATCCTCCATCTGCTGGTTCATTCCCTAAATGGTTGCAAGGCTGGAGCTGGACCAGACCAAAGCCAGGAGCTTGGAGCCTCCAGACCTCCCCTTTCGGGTGCAGCCGCCCTGGAAGCTGAACACAGAGCTCCCCGCCCAGTCATTCCGCTCAAGGTCCCATTCATACGAGGTACGCATAAGCAAGTCCATAAGGAAAGGGAGTGGTGAGCAGACTGGCACAGGACAATGGCAATGTTCTACAATGGACAAGTAGTTGTGCAACTGTCAGCGTACAGAAACCTTTTCTTTTAATTGTGTGTGTGTTTGAGAGAGAGAGAGGCAGAGCAAGGTCTTCCATCCACCACTTCACTCCCCAAATGCTACAATGGCTAGGGCTGATCTGGGTCAAATCCAACAGCCAGGGTCTCAATCCAGGTCTGCCTTGTGGGTCACAGGGGCCCAAGCACTTGAGCCACCACCTGCTGCCTCTCAGTGTGGCATTAATAAGATGCTGGACTCAAGAGCAGGGCTGGGCCTTGAACACCAGCACTCCGATGTGGGATGCAGGCATCCTAAACATCATCTTAACTGGTAGGCCAAATGCCCACCTCCTGAATCCATTTAATTGCAAACTTTAATGTGATATTTGAATTACAGCTAATAAATCTGATGTTAAATAAACACAAACAAGAGTTTTCACATACTTTTGCAAAGTTTTTTTTTCTGTACAATGATTTTTTTTTTTTTTTTTGCTACGCTTTCTATGAATTGCTCACATCCCTTTTCTAATACTTACTGAATTATTGGTCTTGTTGATTTCAGGAGCCACTTGTATATGAGGGTGATGAGCTCTGTGTGATGTGGGTTGCAAATTATTTTCCCTTGCTTGTCCATTTCCTGACTTTTTGCCACCCTCCCCATGGTCTCTCAGTTGCTCACACCTCCACCTGCGTGACCGCTGGCAGGACTCGAAAGCAGCCCTCGAGATGGTTGGTTTTCAGAGCGTCATGTGATCCCAGCAGACCTCGTTCCAGGACACAGCCCTTCTGTGGGACCTGGGGATCCGGGTGTCCCCTTGGACATGGGATGGCTGGGAGAAGAGCAGGTGCTCCCCGGCTCCCCCGGCTTCCTCCTCCCTGAGGAGCTGACGGAGCACGGCAGCAGCAGGCTCTTCCCTCCTCTTCTGGATCTTTGGGCTCAGCCCCTGCAGTAAATGCCGCATCAGTTGGGGCCTTTGGCTCGCTGCTGGGCAGTGGAGGGATGGCCAGAGGCCAGGTCACTGCAAAGGTCCCCAGAGCGGGAGTGGCCGTCAGCAGCTGCCAAGCAGTAGAGAAGCCAACGAGCCCAGCGCATCCCATCGTTTCTGCTGCTTCTTTGAATTTCAGGAAAGGGGAACAGGCGGCTCCTGATGTTTCCAGTGGGGCCCGGTCAGCTCCCAGGGGAGCCAGGGGCTGCTGCCACCCAAGGCTTGATGCCCAGCCCAGCCCTGGCCCTTCACATCTGGGGGAGTGAAACAGCAGATGGAAAATGTCTCTCTGTCTCTGTTTCTCTCCACCTCTCAAATACATTGTTTTTTAAGGTTCAATATATTCACAGCTGCACAGCCACGGGGTATTTCAGGACATTTTCTCCTCTGGAAAAGGAGGGGTACAGGAGGCCAGGTCCTCGGGAGAAAGGCCAAGGCCTCCATGACGAGGCTGGGAGGTCGTGGTCTCACCCGACTCCTGGGTGATTCGGGCCCCAGCGTCCGTGGAGCTGTGTCGGCCTGGCCTGGCAGACGATGCAATCCCAGCATGCATCATGTCTGCAGTCTGCAAGGTCCTGGGCCACCAGGATTCTCTAGAAAGGGCAGCGCCAGAATCCATTGGTCATGGCAATTCGGAGGGAGGGGCCCCGCCCAACTCGCCTACTTGAAAAGTTGCTTTAATTACAAGTTCATTAGCTATTCAGCGGCACAGCTTGGGGTGTGGCAAATGTTGAGACACAGGATATGAGAAAGCTCCTCGGAGGATCTCACGTTATCCGGATTTCAAACTAGAACAGAGGTGCCTTGTGCCCTCCCTCAGAGGGCCCAGGAGCTGTCAGGCCAAGGTGGAGGTGAGGTCCGGGAAGCCTTGCCCACTTGGAAACTATCCAGATTCCTTTCTCAAAAAACTGCAAAAACAGACATGTGTGCAAAGGCCAGGACCTCTGCGGGCCGCCGCACCCCCAGGAGCCCTGGGCTTGCTGTCTTGTCCCAGTCACAGGCTGAGCACAGAGCACAGCCGCCCGGCGCAGTGGGTCTGGAGAAAGTGTCCGTGTGCCGGGCTCCTGCCGAGATCGCCAGAGACATAAAGCAGGGTGAACAGTGAGACGGAGAGCAGGGAGGCCAGACAGTGCAGTCCACAAGCAGTGGGGCCTGGGAGAGACAGGGTGTAGGGTAGAAGCTGGAGGAGGGAGGGAGGCCAAAAACCCCAGGATAAGTCCAGGTGCTGACGGATCGGGGGACTCATCCATGAGAATGCATGCTCAGCAGGTCGCACGTGAGTGTTGGGGTGCCCGAGGCTCAGTGTGCACACGCGGTTCTTTCAGCTGACCACGAGGTCCCGGCAGTGCGCAGCAGGCTCAGCAGACAGGTTTCTGAGTCCATTCCCCGGCACGAGGAACCCGGCTCCTTGGGGAAATGGCCGAGTCCCGGGCTGGAGCACCTCGCAATTCCAAGTGGGGAAATGCCCAAGAAACACATCCACCCCAAGGCCCTGTCACAGGGACAAGGATCCAAGGAGCAAAGTCTACCAGAACAGCCTGAGTCATAATAGTGTACATGGAGGCCCGGGGCTGTGGCCTAGTGGGCCACGCTTCCGCCTGTGGCGCCGGCATCCCAGATGAGCACCAGTTCTAGTCCCAGCTGCTCCTCTTCGGACAATGGCTCAAGCGCTTGGGCTCCTGCACCAATGTGAGAGACCCAGAAGAAGCTCCTGGCTCCTGGCTTAGGAGCGACCCAGCTCTGGCCATTGCGGCCATTTGGGGAGTGAACTGGAAGGAAGACCTTTCTCTCTGTCTCTCTCTCTCTCACTGTAACTCTACCTCTTAAATAAATAAATAAAATCTTTAAAAAATAATAATGTGGCCGGCGCCGTGGCTCAACAGGCTAATCCTCCACCTTGCGGCGCCGGCACACCGGGTTCTAGTCCCGGTCGGGGCGCCGGATTCTGTCCCGGTTGCTCCTCTTCCAGGCCAGCCCTCTGCTGTGGCCCGGGAGTGCAGTGGAGGATGGCCCAGGTGCTTGGGCCCTGCACCCCATGGGAGGCCAGGAAAAGCACCTAGCACCTGGCTCCTGCCATCGGATGAGCGCGGTGCGCTGGCCGCAGCGCGCCGTCCGCGGCAGCCATTGGAGGGTGAACCAACGGCAAAAGGAAGACCTTTCTCTCTGTCTCTCTCTCTCACTGTCCACTCTGCCTGTCAAAAAAAAAAATAATAATAATAATGTGCATTGGATTTATACAAAGTATAATACCAGGGCTGGCACTGTGATGTCGGGTAAAGCCACAGCCTGCAGTGCTGGCATCCCATATGGGTACAGGTTTGAGTCCCGGCTGCTCCACTTCTGATCCAGCTCTCTGCTATGGCCTGGGAAAGCAGTAGAAGACGGCCCAACTTCTTGGGCCTCTGCACCCGCGTGGGAGACCTGCAAGAAGCTCCTGGCTCCTGGCTTTAGATCAGCCCAGCTCCAGCTGTTGCGGTCAATTGGGGAGTGAACCAGCAGATGGAAGACCTCTCTCTCTCTTCTCTCTCTCTCTCTCTACCTCTCCTCTCTCTGTTTAACTCTGACTTTCAAATAAATAAATAAAAAATCTTAAAAAAAAAAAAAAAGAAAGAAAGAGCTGGCGCCGCGGCTCACTTGGCTAATCCTCCACCTGAGGCACCGGCACCCCAGGTTCTAGTCCTGGTCGGGGTGCTGGATTCTGTCCCAGTTGCTCCTCTTCCAGTCCAGCTCTCTGCTGTGGCCCGGGAGTGCAGTGGAGGATGGCCCAAGTGCTTGGGCCCCCGCACCTGCATAGGAGACCAGGAGAAGAACCTGGCTCCTGGCTTTGGATCGGTGCAGCGCCAGCAGTAGTGGCCATTTTGGGGGGTGAACCAATGGAAGGAAGACCTTTCTCTCTGTCTCTCTCTCTCTCACTGTCTAGCTCTGCCTATCAAAAAAAAAAAAAAAAAAGACAAATACCATCAGGCCATGCAGGTGTCAGTGACAGAAATGAGTCAGTGACCAGCGAACCGTAGGGAAAGACAAATCCCCATGCAGCGCTCCAGGCACCGTGCAGTGCCTAGCGCCAGGGAGTATTCCGAGTGCTGCAGCCAGGTGAACTCCGGAGACAGACAGCGGCAATGTACCAGCTGTGGACTGTTAGCGCCACCGTCACATACATGATCTGTGCTTGAGCAAAATATCACTAAGCAGCCGCTGGCCCCTCAAGGAGGTACAGCTCAACCCCTACTCCCGTGAGGGCTGTGCGGAGGCACCTGGACCCCTTACAAAGAACACTAGCAGGTGGGAGTCACCTGTCGACGGCATGGACCTCTGAAAACAACCTGACTCTGGGCTGATCACAAGAAAAGAATCAGCCGAGGGACTGTCTCTGAAACGCCTGGGTGGTCAGTGGAAAACTGGCTCAGCCACTGCCAGGTGGAGCCTGGACTCCATCCAGGTCTCCGGAGTAGGTGGCAGGGACCTAAGTCCTGCTCCCTCCCCAGATGCACTTGAGTAGGAAACTGGATTGGAAGCAGAGGACTTGGGACCTGAACCCAGGTACTCAATACAGGGGCCGGCCCCTGCTACATCCATTTTCCTGTAAATCTGAGTTCTGAATTTGGGAGCGTGGGTGTGGCCTTCTGGCTGCTGTGGCTGTGGACGGCCACTTCGCTAGTGGCCATTTGGGACAGGCATCCCGCTCCCGGACACCAGAGCTAATCTTTCCAAATGGCCCATGAATCGACAGTAGGCCACGCCCTCTGCCGCACACAGCTGGGACTAGGGAACTGAGAAGCAGCAAAGGCAATATTTGTGGACTTTAATAAGAGATTTATTTCCTTTTGTAAACTTCTGGGATAGACACATTACGTTGTTCTAGAAATAAGTAACTAATGGTGCCCGGGACTCTGGCCCGAGCTTCTGGGTTGACAATGGAATCCACCACTGATCCAAGGAGCCCAAGCAGGAGCAGCAGGGGGTCGGGCTTTGGTCCGAGGGACCTGCAGCTCGCCCCCCAGGGATCCCCAGGAAGCCTGCCAAGGAGTCCCACCAGGCCAGCAGTGGGGGCGGCAGAGGAGGACATGGGGAGGGGGACCCAAAACTCACCCCGGACCCAGAAACACAGCAGGGAGCAGGGGACAGTGGGGAGCTGTGACACGCTGCCAAGGAGACGGCACTAAAGGCAGGGGGCGCTCTTTGACAGGAAGGGCCTGGCGGCAAAAGCCACACTACCAAGGGTACTGAACCCAAGCGCCCACCCACACAGGAACAGAGGAGGGAAAGGGGGCCTCCACACAGTAGGACCCTGCCTGGCTCAGGAGAGGCCCGTCTGCATTGCCAGAATTTCAGCGTCTCAGGAGATAAGCCAGCCACAGAAGGGCACACGCTGAGTCAGTGCTGGACTGGGACAGAGGCTCAGCTTGGGAGGATGAGAAAGTCCTGGAAGGGGTGGGGGAGGCGCTGCCAACAGCAGCGCTTCTGTGCTCAGCACCGCTGCGCTGCACGCTGCACACGCACTGAAGTAACCGGCTGGGGGCTGGTGTGGCACAGCACACAGGATGCCACACCACACAGAGTGCCTGGGTCCAGGTCCAGTCCCAGCTTCCTGCTAACACAGACCCTGGGAGGTGCTGGCTCGAGGGACTGTGTCCCTGCCACCCAGGTGGGAGACCTGGATCGACTTCCTGGCTCCTGGCCTCGGCCTGGGGCATGGTCCCTAGCCATTGTGGACACTTGGGGAACTGAGTCAGTGAATGGGATCTCTCTCTCTCTCTCTCTCTCTCTCTCAGCCTCTCCTTTTCTCTCTGTAACTCTGCCTTTCAAATAAATAAATCTTTTTTAAAAATGTTAAAAGCATCCAAGTTCGTGTTCCAGAGCCTTCCCACTCCCTGCACGCCAGCCCCACCTCCTGAAACGCAGAGGCTGGCTTAGGGCCTGTGCCCTCTTCCCTCAGGTGCAGCCTGGTGACGGGCACGTGTTCTGAGACCATGGCAGAGCGCTCACACACACGCTGAGCTGGCCACAGCTTGTGGGACCAGGTGGGACGTGTGGTGCATTGTGGGGCTGTCGGATGATGGTGAAGTATTTGCACACTTCCCTCACCCCACTCAGGCCTTTGCTAAGCCGACCCCTGAATCCTTTCCCAGTCCTCTGACCCTCCCAGCCCCTGCATCTCCACGCTACAGGAGACTAGAGGAGGGCACCCAGGGGCTGGCAGATCAAATCCCCACAAACACACACGCGTCCTCTCCCACAGCTCTGAAGGCCAGTGGTCGAGCTCACCTTGTTGGGTGCGCATCCAGGTGGGCCTTTCGCAGGCTCCCAACTTGTGCTTCCTACGCCTGGGCCTCCCACCTACTGCTGCTCCCACCGTCTCCTTGAAGAACCAGCCGAAAATCCAGGATTTTCTCCCGAAGGGCTTGCCCTGTAGGCGACATTCCCAGGTTGGGAGCAGCACCTAGGTACCTGTGGGGCCACCTCCCTGCACCACATGTCCTGATTCACCCTCCCTTGTTTCTGTCCCCAGCCCTGCACAATAGGGATCTGGGCCCTTGTGGTCTCTGTCGTGCCCAGTGCCTGGCTTAGCCCCTGGCCCCGGTGCAGGTCTCAGGGCCCAAGAAGGGGGTCCTGTCCTGTGCACATGCGTCAGCCCCTGCCTGCAGCACACACTCATGTTTCTATCACTGGTTCTTTGCTACACAAGCATGCCGGGAGGGGAAATGCGGCCCACCATGCTGAGGGGCCTTTGAGCCGCCTCAGTCGTTGAACGCCTGCCAGTCTTGGCTGAGTCACCTGAGCAGACCCCAGCAGAGGTGACAAGGACTCAGGAGGCAGTGCTCCCAAGGGGATGGGGAGGCCAGAGGCTGAGGGTGCTCTCAAGACCTGCGGACAGAGGCATGCACTGTGCTGGAGTGGTTAAGCCGCAGCCTGCAAGGCCAGCACCCCATATGGGTGCTGACTCATGTCCCAGCTGCCCCACTTCTGATCCAGTTCCCTCCTGATGTGCCTGGGAAAGCAGCAGAGGATGGCCAGAGTGCTTGGATCCCTCCCACCTGTGTGGGAGACCTGGATGAAGCTCCCGGCTCCTGGCCCAGCCACTGCAGCCATTTGGGGAGCTAACCAGCAGATGGAAAGGTGGAAGGTCTCTCTCTCTCTCTCTCTCTCTCTCTCTCTCTCTCTCTCTCTCTTTCAAAAACAAACAAAAAATATGTACCATGTCAGTCACCCCAAGACCCGGGGTACAGGTCCTGCCTGTTCAGGTCAGGGATGGATGCCCTCGGGCGCAGCGGGTTCCCACAGCCCACGGCTGCAGGAAGGGAGGACAGGTGCAGGGGAGGCAGCACAGGACGCGGTGCAGCTCAGACTGGGCTGCTCCACCTTTCTCTCTCCTGAGGCCGCCACCGTGCTCTCTAGTGCACCCTTCTCTCTGCTTTGCACACCCCGCCTCCCCCGCCACCGCAAACACACCACGGCACATGCTCCCAACGTGGGCCATGATTCTTCTAGCTCAGTAAACCCTTCCAGGGAGACTCAAACAGCTCCCACAAAAGTCTCAAGGCTGCTCCTCCTGGGCCTGAGGAGGGGCCCAGCTCCAGGGGGAGGGCCAGCATCACCAACCCCCTGGACGGTGGGCCCCCAGGCTGCAGGGGCATTATCTGAAGAAAGCTGAAAGTGCTGAGGTCAGAGCTAGGGCGGCTGGGTGGCAGGAAGGCTGGGTCGAGGGCACCGCTGACATGCCCCAGGTGAGTGGGTCACACACGGTAAATGCGTGGTTACTATCTCCTGTTCTTTTTCCTGATTTCCTGTTCTTTACAATTCTCACTCAGTCTGAGCGGCCTATGGGTACCATGGGTCTAATCCATTCTTCCCAGCCTTGTGGCATTCCATCTGTTGCAAATTCCCAGTGTGGTCAGTTCAGGGCAGCCACCAGCTTACAGAGCATCTTGGTGGCCCATTTCCTCACTGTAGGACACGGGATCTGCAGGTCAGACCCCAGCCCCCAGCCATGCCCTCGCCAGGCCGGCCCAGTAGTACACCGGGCCCTGGTTCAGCCAGTCTGCTGCAGACAGGCAGTTTCTGAACTGCTTCCCACTACAAATCATTCAGCAGCATTGTGTGTACCCCTCCACGAGCTTTCCTGTGCAAGGATGGGAACATTTTTCTAGCACAGATTCCAAGAATTCTGAGCCCTAAACCATGTTTCTTGAATGTTGACACTGCTCCCAGCACCTTCCAGAAGGCTGAATCAGCAGCCAGAGTCCCGGCTGTGGGGGTGTGCGGTGTGCTCCGTGCTGCCAGTCTGATGGGGAAAAGCGGCATCTCAGTGCTTGGATTCTGTGCTAATGCCAGGCTGGTGAGAGGCTCGAAGGGCATTCTTCAGTTTAGTGCCACCCAGCCCCACCACGAAGGAACACGTGCCTGGCACCAAGCCAAGCATCTGTGTAGTGCACCAGCCCCTGCCTGGATCTGAGAGGCAGAGTTAGAGAGAGGGAGAGAGAGAGACAGAGAGAGGTCTTCCACCTGCTGGTTCACTCCCCAGATGACCACAATGGCCAGGGCTGGGCCAGACTGAAGCTAGGTCTCCCAGAGGACAGCAGGGGCCCAGGCCCTTAGGCCATTCTCTGCTACTTGCCCAGGTGCATTAGCAGGGAGGCGCAAGTCTGGTGAACAGCACCTCTCTTCACTGCTGATCCACCCTCTGTGAGGCCGGCATCGTTACTTGTCCTCTCCCGGTACACAGCGCCTTCCACAGTCCCTCAGCCAGGGTTCCCTCCAGAGTCCCAAGTGCAGTTAGAGTTCTGTTACGGAGTGGGCTCAGCCAACATCAACTATCATCCTTGCTCCTTGACCCAGCCTTGCCTGCCATCCACTCTCCTGTACTCTACCCTCAGCACCTCCAAATCCCTTTAGGAAATCTCTTCCAGCCTAGGCATTTCACAGACCGCATGATCAGTTCAGGGATGGACACACAGCCCAAATGAGCTAATGAGAGACAGCCTTGGGACTTGGTCTGGAGACAGACAGTGTCTCTGGCTGGACTTGGGATGTCATTGTAGCCGCCCCACACAGAGACGGTGAGAGAGAGGAATCAGGTGCTAAGCTTTTGCTGTGCAGCTTGATGCAGCCTTGCCTGATATCTGCTCTGGGTTGTCCCAGTTTAATGAACTCAAAATTCCTTTCCTGAACTAGAACTCATTTGAGTTGGGTCTCTGCCCTCCTGACGCACTTGATCAAAGTTCCGGAATGCCAGGGTTCTGTGGGGCATGGGACCTGGGGGAGTCCACACGGTGGCCTGAAGCAGCTGCAGAACCTCCACACCCCAGAAGGGGCTCCTGAGGTGAAGGGCAGCAGGGACAGGAAGAGCCAGAGCCACAGCTGTGAGGAGGGGGCTCTGCCTGGAACCAGCCTTCCCAGAGTGGAGGGGGCCCCCCTCAGACAGGGGAGTATGGCGCTGGAAGCACTTGAGCCTCAGTGTCCCTGTCAGTAGAATGGGACCTCAACCTTGACAACACAGCTAGGGGGAGGGTCTGGGAGAGGGAAGCAGCTGGTGGCCTTCCCCTCACTGGCCGGCTCTGTGATCCCACCACAGGTCACTTCTCCAGTCCTCAGTTTCTTCATTTGCAAAATGAGAATCATGGTTTCTGTCTCATAAGAGGATATGAGAGGGCCGGCCCCGCGGCGCAGCTGGTAAAGCCGCCGCCTGCAGTGCCGGCATCCCATATAGGTACAGGTTCGAGTCCTGGCTGCTCCACTTCCGGTCCAGCTCTCTGCTACAGCCTGGGGAAGCAGTGGAAGATGGCCCAAGACCTTGGGCCCCTGCACCCCTGTGGGAGACCCCGAATAATCTCCTGATTCCTGACTTCGGATTAGCAAAGCTCTGACTGTTGCAGTCATCTTGGGAGTGAACCAGTGGATGGAAGACCTCTCTCTCTTTCTCTCTCTCCTCTCTCTGTGTAACTCTTTCAAATAAATAAATAAATAAATCCTTTTTAAAAATGTATATGAGAGGGGCCCATGCTGTGGCATAGATGGTAAAGACATCACCTGCTATGCTGGCATCCTATATGGGTGCCAGTTCAGGTCCCGGCTGCTCCACTTCCGATCCAGCTCTCTGCTGTGGCCTGGGAGAGCAGTGGAGGATGGCCCAAGTCCTTGGGCCCCTGCAGCCACGTGGGGGACCTGGAGGGAGTTCCTGGCTCCTGGCTTCGGATCGGCCCAGTTCCGGCCACTTCGGTCATTTGGGGAGTGAACCAATGGATGGAAGACCTTTCTCTTTATCTCCTTTCTCTCCCTGCCTCTAACTCTGCCTTTCAAATAAATAAAAATAAATCTTAAAAAATCTTTTAAAAAAATCTTAAAAATAAATCTTTAAAAAAGGATAGAAGTAGTGAAGTCATACATGAAGGTGCTGAGCATGGTGGGGTACACGCCCAGCCCCCCTCCCAAACACAGCCCCCCCACCTACTGCGACCACAGACCTCCGGTGGAGCCACACTGCTTGGCTTCCAGGCTCCCATCTCGTCTCCCCAAATGACCCCACCCAGGTTTCTGCAACTCAGGCCTCCCTCAACCATCCCAGCCCCCACCCTGAGCCCCAGGGCTCAGCATCCCTCCTCAGCTCCCTTGCTCAGACTCGCCACCAAACTCATCCTCTCCTCAGAGGGGAACCCACTTCTGACCCCGACCCCCTCAGACCCCGACCCCCTCAGACCCCATCCCCCTCAGACCCCGACCCCCTCAGACCCCGACCCCCTCAGACCCCGACCCCCTCAGACCCCGGCCCCCTCAGACCCCGACCCCCTCAGACCCCGGCCCCCTCAGACCCCGACCCCCTCAGACCCCGGCCCCCTCAGACCCCATCCCCCTCAGACCCCATCCCCCTCAGACCCCGACCCCCTCAGACCCCATCCCCCTCAGACCCCGACCCCCTCAGACCCCAACCCCCTCAGACCCCGGCCCCCTCAGACCCCGACCCCCTCAGACCCCATCCCCCTCAGACCCCGGCCCCCTCAGACCCCATCCCCCTCAGACCTCGACCCCCTCAGACCCCGACCCCCTCAGACCCCATCCCCCTCAGACCCCATCCCCCTCAGACCCCGGCCCCCTCAGACCCCATCCCCCTCAGACCCCGGCCCCCTCAGACCCCGACCCCCTCAGACCCCGACCCCCTCAGACCCCATCCCCCTCAGACCCCGACCCCCTCAGACCCCGACCCCCTCAGACCCCATCCCCCTCAGACCCCGACCCCCTCAGACCCCGACCCCCTCAGACCCCGGCCCCCTCAGACCCCGACCCCCTCAGACCCCGACCCCCTCAGACCCCGGCCCCCTCAGACCCCGGCCCCCTCAGACCCCATCCCCCTCAGACCCCGACCCCCTCAGACCCCGACCCCCTCAGACCCCGGCCCCCTCAGACCCCGACCCCCTCAGACCCCATCCCCCTCAGACCCCGACCCCCTCAGACCCCGACCCCCTCAGACCCCATCCCCCTCAGACTCCGACTCCCCTCAGACCCCGACCCCCTCAGACCCCGACCCCCTCAGACCCCAACCCCCTCAGACCCCATCCCCCTCAGACCCCGACCCCCTCAGACCCCGACCCCCTCACACTCAGACCCCCTCAGACCCCGGCCCCCTCAGACCCCATCCCCCTCAGACCCCGGCCCCCTCAGACCCCATCCCCCTCAGACCCCGACCCCCTCAGACCCCGACCCCCTCAGACCCCGACCCCCTCAGACCCCGGCCCCCTCAGACCCCATCCCCCTCAGACCCCATCCCCCTCAGACCCCATCCCCCTCAGACCCCGACCCCCTCAGACCCCGACCCCCTCAGACCCCATCCCCCTCAGACCCCGGCCCCCTCAGACCCCATCCCCCTCAGACCCCGACCCCCTCAGACCCCGACCCCCTCAGACCCCATCCCCCTCAGACCCCGACCCCCTCAGACCCCATCCCCCTCAGACCCCATCCCCCTCAGACCCCGGCCCCCTCAGACCCCGACCCCCTCAGACCCCATCCCCCTCAGACCCCAACCCCCTCAGACCCCGACCCCCTCAGACCCCATCCCCCTCAGACCCTGACCCCCTCAGACCCCATCCCCCTCAGACCCCAACCCCCTCAGACCCCATCCCCCTCAGACCCCGACCCCCTCAGACCCCGACCCCCTCAGACCCCGGCCCCCTCAGACCCCGACCCCCTCAGACCCCGACCCCCTCAGACCCCGGCCCCCTCAGACCCCGACCCCCTCAGACCCCGACCCCCTCAGACCCCATCCCCCTCAGACTCCGACTCCCCTCAGACCCCGACCCCCTCAGACCCCGACCCCCTCAGACCCCGGCCCCCTCAGACCCCGACCCCCTCAGACCCCGGCCCCCTCAGACCCCGACCCCCTCAGACCCCGACTCCCTCAGACCCTGACCCCCTCAGACCCCGACCCCCTCAGACCCCATCCCCCTCAGACCCCGACCCCCTCAGACCCCGACCCCCTCACACTCAGACCCCCTCAGACCCCGGCCCCCTCAGACCCCGACCCCCTCAGACCCCATCCCCCTCAGACCCCGACCCCCTCAGACCCCGGCCCCCTCAGACCCCATCCCCCTCAGACCCCGACCCCCTCAGACCCCATCCCCCTCAGACCCCGACCCCCTCAGACCCCGGCCCCCTCAGACCCCATCCCCCTCAGACCCCGGCCCCCTCAGACCCCATCCCCCTCAGACCCCGACCCCCTCAGACCCCGACCCCCTCAGACCCCGACCCCCTCAGACCCCATCCCTCCTCAGACCCCATCCCTCCTCAGACCCCATCCCCCTCAGACCCCATCCCCCTCAGACCCCGGCCCCCTCAGACTCCGACCCCCTCAGACCCCGACCCCCTCAGACCCGACCCTCCGCAGACCCCATCTTCAGCCCCCGGCCCCGCCCTCTCTCCCGCGGTGCGCGGGCTCCATCCAGCGTCTGCCTGGCGCGCGGCGGCGGCCGCTGCGGGGTCTGGCTTAACCGCGGCCACAGCCCCCGCCCGGATGAGACCCTCACAAACCCGTCCGGGTCCTGCTCTGCCGAGTCCCGCAGGCCGCGGAAGGGCTGCCGGGCGGGGATTCCCGCATCCCCGGGCGTGGGCCCTTTAAGGAGGCGGCGGGCGCGCCTTGTATTAGCATATCTTAGCATATATTAGCCTGGCTCCGCCCCAGGGCGGGCCAGTCGCGCGGGGTGCCGAGAGCCCGGAGCGGAGCGCGGGGCGCGGGGCGCGGGGCGCGGGGCGCGGGGCGCGGGGCGCGGGGCGCGGAGCGGGGATCGGGCGCGCTGCCGGGGCCTTCGAGCGGGATGGGGCGCCGCGCCGCCCGCGGTCCCGGCCCGCCCGCGCCGCCGCTGCCGCTGCTGCTGCTGCTGCTGCTAACGGGAGGCCGCGGCGGCTCGGCGCCCGCGCCCCGCGCGGAGGACCTCAGCCTGGGAGCGGTGAGTCCGCGGCGGGAGCCCGGCGGGCCGTGCGTCGCGCCCGCGTCCCGGGCTGGGCCGCTAAGTGCGCGCGGGCGGTCTCGCGTGGGGTACCGTCGCCCGTGGGTCCCGCGTGGGCACAGCCTGACCGGGCTGCGCGCGGGGGCGCCTCTGCCGGTGCCGCCGAGCTCCGCCGCCCCCCGGACCCCCTCGGTCCAGCCCTGGGCCCTTCCCACGCGCCCCTGGCTGCGCGGGCGGCGGCTGCGAGGCTGGGCTGCGTGGTGGTCTCGGGCTCTGCACGGGGGGCGCCGAATCCAGGTCGCAGCCGGGAGCTCGGAGCGGGCGCCGCGGTGGCTGCGCGGACCCCGTGTCTGCGTGGCTTGGCCCGCAGGGTCCGGAGGGCACCGCACGCCGGCGCCTGGGGACCCCTACATCGGGCCGTCTGTGGCGCGGAGCCCCGGTCACCCCAGCCGGAGCCCCCGCCAGCAGAGTGGGCTGCTGAGCCGCGACGCGCGGGAACTTCCTCGCCGCCCGCCCGCCGCGGGAGAGGGGCCGGCGCAGACCCGCGCCCCGCCGGCCCCGGGCGCCCCGGCCACCCCTGCACTCGGCCCGGGCGTGCAGCGAGGTGCAGCCGCCCGCGGGCCCCGGGACGGCGGCTCCGCGGCCGCTGCTCCCGAGCGGCGGTGCCGGGCGCCCTCTGCCGGCCGTCGGGAGCGCGCGCGAGCGGCAAGCAGGGTCCTGAGACGGGGGCGAGGGCTCCCGTGCGCCCCGCCCCGCTGCCCTGGGGCCGCTGCCTCGGCGGCCGGCCGGGAAGGAGAAGGGCCCCTTTGTGAGTGCGGCCGGCCTCTGCGGGTAGCAGCCCACCCCGGGAGCCGCGCACAAAGCCTGGATTGAGGCCTCCCGCCGGGCGGGGGTGGGGGTGGGGGGCTTCCTGGAGGCGCGGGACAAAGCCCCTCGCTGGGCCTTGAGCCTCTGGCCTCCAGTTTGCCGAGCCGGCGGTGCCTGAGTTGGAAGGGGTCCGAAAGGGCTGCCTCCCCGCTCTTGGCCCTGAGCGCCTCCCGGGCGTGCACAGCAGGAGGAGGGCGTATGGGGTCCCTGTTCCCACGCAGATGGTGCCGGCTGCCCACTGTCTGTGTCTGTGCTCTCCCAAGCTTCTGTCCTGGGGACCAGCCACATCCACCCGATGCTGGAGCCGCCTGCATCTCCCCGTCACACGTCGCACTCCACTGCCCTGCGGCCACCCCATGGGGCCTGGCCCAGGCGAGGACAGAGGGTCGTTCCCAATAGCGTGGGGACCAGGAGCCCTGGTCACAGCCGGGCAGCGAGCGTGAGGGATCCGGGTCTGGATGGGACCCCCAGGGCAGGTGCAGGTGCTGGTGACATGGGGGTGAGCTGTCTTCTAAAGTTCCCAGCAACGCCACTGGGCAGGCGCCAGGGCTCCTACGACCCCCATCCAGAGGGGAGACCGTGCCATCTGGGCAGGCGCCAGGGCTCCTACGACCCCCATCCAGAGGGGAGACCGTGCTGGGCGTGCAGGGGTGGCCTTGGAGGCCTGAGGGCGTGTGCAGGGCCAGAGAGTGGTGGCTGGGAGCACCTGAGGGCGCCTGGTGGCTCCCCCCGGGTCACCCTCCTCATCCTGTCCTCCGTGGCCGCCTGTGGGCCCTTCAGCCCTCAGAAACAGCACCCAGGCAGAGCTGAGCCCCAGTGCACCCCCTGAGAAAACCAGCCGCGAGCCCTGGACTGAAACTGAGTGTCCACGACCCCTGGCTCCGTGGTCCCCTCCACGGCTGCCCTGGTGTCCTTCCCCCGACCCCAGGCAGCAGGTCTGAGTGCCAGGGCTCGGCCCCCCTGGTGGAGAACAGTGCCCTGAGGCTCGTGCCGGGCTGGTGCAGAGGGCTTTGGGGGTCTCGGCAAAGCAGGGTGCTGCCCACCATGGGGCCTCCCTGGGGGGTTTCCAGGGGTGCTCTGGGGATGCCTGTCTGGATGGCGGATCTCAGCTTCCTATAAGACTCGACTGGGGGCCGTGGGTGTGGGTATGGGGTGTGTGCCAGGCACACTGCCCACATGCACTGCGAGCCTGCTGAGCACTCTCCGGCTGGCAGTGGTGGGGCACAGGGTGGTCTGGGCAGGGCCTGCTCCTTTCCTGGCCCCAGGGTCCACACCACCTGGCCGCTGCTTCTCCCACCTCTACCCGTGTGCCAGGCTCACCGGGCAGGGCCTGCTCCTTTCCTGGCCCCAGGGTCCACACCACCTGGCCGCTGCTTCTCCCACCTCTACCCGTGCACCGGCTTCTTCCTGTTGCCTGGGCGTCCCGGCTGCTCCTGTCTCCCGGCCCTTGCACTGGCTGTTCCTTGTGCTGCTTCTCTTCCTGTGTCTCTGCCCGCCCCTGCCCAAGATGCTCCGAGCACTCTTGATCAGCACCCCACCCACCCATCACCCTGCATAGCCTAGCGGATACGGGGTAGGCCCTGGACCTGTCAGCCGGGGATCCTGCACAGCTGTTCCTGCTGGCCATGGACTGTGGGTCAGCGCCCCAGCCCGTTTCCCTCTGTGCACAGTGCCTGCTCCACAGGTTAACTTCCCGGTTACTCACCGCACCTGCCGAGCACAAGCTGGGCAGGGCGTGGGAGGGGCTGTAATTGGAGCCGTTGGGGTTGCCCAACCGTGGGCATCTTTCCTGACACAGTGACCGTCCAGGACCCACGTATTTGCTTGGTCACCATTTGTCATTTGTCTTCGCTGAGCACTGTCCACTGCCAAACGAGTGGCTGGACGGCTCCAGCTCCCAGCACAGGGAGTGCTCAGGACCGGCAGGGGGACCCTGAGAGGCGTCCAGGAGCCTCCCCCAGGGGCTCACCCAGCGCCCTTCCTCTGCCCCTGGAGGGGCCGAGTGGGTCAGACACAGGTGCTGGAGCCGGACCACAGCTCTGGCCCTGACCGCGTGCTGTGTGACGCAGGCAGGGTACCCAACCTCTTTGGGCTTCAGTGCCTTACCCGTGAGTGGAGGTCAAGGTAACACGGCCCCCCTGGGGGTGAGGGGGGCTTGAGTGTGCGAGGAGTGGCCGAGGCCTCTGCAGCGAGGTCACTAGCAGGGCCCAGGGAAGGCGGGACATCCTGAGGCCGCTGCTGCCTGCCCACTGGCCTCCTCTTGGCCAGGGCTGTGAGAGTGCAGATGCAGCCCCTGCCCCGCTGTAGTCTCTGAGCCTCGGTTTTCCTGTCTGTGAGATGGGGCTGCTGGCACCGGGCCCCAGGAGTGAGAGGTGGACCCGGTGATCGCTGGATCAGGGCGGGTGGCTGACCGCGCTCTGCAGATTTACTGAAAATCTTCCTCGGGGATTCCACAGTGCCCTGCCTGGTGAAAACTGCAGGAAGACGCACATTGTGGCAAAGGGTGACAAACTTTCCAGGGCTGGGGCGGGCTCCAGGCTCCGCTTGTCTCTGCCTCTGGCTCAGGTCCCCGACCATCCGCGGGGAGGAGCAGGAGGGCAGCTGTGGGGACCGTCACCAGCCTGGGGAGGCTGCAGCGGGGATGGGGCTCTGGGCCCACCCCTCCCCAGTGGCCTTCTGGAAGGTTCACCCCAGCGCTGCTGCAGCTCCGCCTTCCTCAGCCTCCGTTGCCCTGGAGACAGCGGTCTCCGTGGCGACAGCGGAGGGAGGCCCCAAGGGTGGGTGGGTAGGAAGCGGGCAGAGGAGGACTGGGTCCCCGGTCTGCTGCCATCCGCAGCAGCAGGGGTTGGGGTAGGTATTGGGGTGAGGATGGGGACACCTGGAAGGGGGGGTCTGTGCCCTCGGGGGGCCTTCCTGCCCCAGGCCCCACGGTGGTGGAGGGAGGGGCTCGTCCACCCTGGCGGTGGGAGTGGGTCAGGGTGGGGTGCTGGGGGTGGGCCCGGCAGGTGCTGGCTAACGCTCCTGCCTCGCCAGCCCATTAGCCTTGTTTGACATTTCCAAATGGATCTGCTACGGGGCTGTGACCACACGCCCTGGACTTCGGGAGCCTACCTCCCTCCTGGAGGCTCAGCCAGGGTGGATTGCTCCTCCCAGCAGGGTCTGGAAGGACAGGAAGGAGCCAGCTGGGCTGGGGCACCTCATGGACTTGAAGGCCAGCAAGGCAGCTGGCCCCCCTCTGTGGCCTGCAGCTGCTAATGTCCCCTGAACCCACCGGGGGCTTGTGCTGCTGTCAGACACCTCCCTGGGGTTCCCCTAGCGAGCTGGGGAGCTGATTGCAGCCCCCCATTCTGGCCGTGTCCCACCGCAGGCCTGTGTGCTGGGCCCCAGAGGGGAAGGGCACGAGTCCAGGCTGGGTGGTGCGGATGGCATGGGAGGGGTCTGCCCTGTCCAGCACTGAGGGTGCAGCTCCTCCCTGAGCCCAGCCCTGTGGGACGGGCAGCAGGCCAGCCCCGGAGCCGGTCCCATTCTGTGCTCCAACTCCAGCTCCAGCAGGTGCTGTGGACTCCATGCTCCCAGGGCCAGGCCGGAACCAGTGGCTTTGACCTTGAAGCCCAGCCCTGGAGACTAGAGTGCCACAGGCAGCCCCTGAAACCCAGCCCTGGCCCTCGTTCTGCAGGTGTGAGGCCAGCCTGGGCCACACCTGCAGCTCCCACCACCCGCCTTCACCTCATTGCCTGTGGGGCCCAGGCTCGGCCAGGAATGCTGTGCCTTCCGCCTCTGGAAGCCCCTCAAGCAAGGGCTGTCCCCGCTGCTACCCAGTTCACAGGCCACAAATGCCCTGGAGGCAGCTGGCCTGGGTAGGAGAGGGACAGGCTTCTGTGAGCCATTCCTTGGAGAGCGGGGAGGGAGCTTGTATTCATCAGGCATCATGTGTGGTCTGAGGAAACTCCAGAGGGCTTCCTGGAGGAGGTGACGGGTGGCCCTGCAGCCTAAACCTGAGCTTAACTAAAGATTAAGAAATGTGGGTATGCATTTGTGTGTTTCTTGATGTTTGAAAAGAAGACTTGAGAATCAAGAATTTTAAATGTTTGTAAAAATTGTTTTGCAAAAATATGCATAGATGAAATGTTTGTGACTACTTTTTCTAAAGATTTATTTATTTATTTGAAAGCCAGAGTTACAGAAAGAGAGGGCGAGACAGAGATTTTCCATCCTCTGGTTCACTCCCGAGATGGCCCCCATGGCCAGAGCTGGGCCTATCCAAAGCCAGGAGGCAGGAGCTTCTTCCAGGTCTCCCACATGGTGCAGGGACCCCAGCACTTGGGCCATCTTCACTGCTTGTCCAGGCACATTGGCAGGGAGCTGGACCGGAAGTGGAGCAGCCCGGACTCGAACCAGCGTCCGTACGGGATGCCAGTGTTGCAAGTGCGGCTTCACCCGCTCCGCCAGTGCTGGCCTCAAGACTGCTTCTTGTTTGATGTGCCCGCAGCTGGTGGCGGGCAGGAGCCTGGCGCAGGAAATCCTGAGCTGACTGCTGTGGGTGCATTTGAGTGTTTGAAGCGATGGCAATGGATGGCGGGGAGCTCTCAGAAACAGACCGTCCAGGGCCACAGAGACCCTCACTCCTGTCTGCGCTGTTGTCACCCGACGTGGGGGTAACAAAGGGTGCTTCTCCCAGGCCCCTCTGCCCGTGGAAGTCCACCCTGAGTCCCAGGCCTGCCCTGCGCCCCCAGAGAGATGTCCAAGTGCCCTAGTCCTGCACTCACAGCCTTGGCCCCCCATGCTGGGGCTGAGCGGGGAGCGTATGTGTTGGGAGCTTTTGGGGAGGGGTAAAGGAGGAGCAAGGACCCTGGGAAGCACTGATCTCTGGGAGCGAGGGCTAGCTTGTTCTCTGTAGGTGTATGCAAATCATGGAGGCCACCCCTCCTGGTCGGGGTGACTGAGGCCTCTGGGAACGCTGGATGGCAGAGCCGCACTCCCACCCCACCTGCTGGGCCTGGACGTGCAGGGTGCCCCTGCCCCTGGGGCCGGGGGACCACCACCCAACACTGGAGCCTCCCAACTTGGGGGCCCAGCAGAAATGCATGGCATGAATTTTCCAGGTACCCACAAAACAGGCCTGTAGCTTGGGACCCCCGCACAGCACCGAGGTTAGTCTCTTGAAGCAGGTCCAGGACAGAGGCCCAGGGGATTCCTGAAACCTGGGGTGGCAGTCACTTGCCTCTGGGTGTCTGGGCTGGACAGCAGTGGGCCCGCCCTGGTGCTATCCACGTGGCAGGGGCTGTTAGGAGGTGGCCAGAGCAGTCGTGCAGTGGGAGTGGGCATGGTTTGCAAGTAGAGGAGACTGATGCAGGCATGGGGGCCGCCTGCCAAGCGGGGTGGGGGGGCGCTTCCTGTGCCCAGGAGCGGCAGAAATGACTGGGGCTGTGGTGGGGCTTGGCTCTGCCTTGGCTATGGGGGCGGTGAGGCCCTCGCCCCGCCTTCCTGCAGAGCCGTCTCCTGTGCCGCTGGGCCAGCTGCTGCTGCCTTCCACGTCCTGACTCACGCCACCCTGAGAAGTAAGGGCTTTGGTCCCACAGCTGAGGGAACGGCCAGTGGCCATGGCGAAGTTGTCCCAGGTCACAAAGCATGGAGGTGGCCACTGGGGTTGGACCTGGGCAGCCTGTCTCAAGTCTGGGTTCCTCCCTGCCTTATGGGGCAGCACCTTAGCGAGTGCTGCCCCCTGGGTGTGCTTCTCCTCTGTATGTGTGCTGCTCCTCTGTGTGTGCTTCTCCTCTGTGAGTGTGCTGCTCCTCTGTGTGTGCTTCTCCTCTGTGAGTGTGCTGCTCCTCTGTGTGTGTGCTGCCCCCCTGGATGTGCTTCTCCTCTGGGTGTGCTGCTCCCCTGTGAGTGTGCTGCTCCTCTGTGTGTGCTTCTCCTCTGTGAGTGTGCTGCTCCCCTGTGAGTGTGCTGCTCCTCTGTGAGTGTGCTGCTCCCCTGGGTGTGCTTCTCCTCTGTGAGTGTGCTGCCCCCTGGGTGTGCTTCTCCTCTGGGTGTGCTGCTCCTCTGTGAGTGTGCTGCCCCCTGGGTGTGCTTCTCCTCTGGGTGTGCTGCTCCTCTGTGAGTGTGCTGCTCCTCTTTGTATGTGCTTCTCCTCTGTGAATGTGCTGTTCCCCTGGGTGTGCTGCTCCCCTGGGTGTGCTTCTCCTCTGTATGTGTGCTGCTCCCCAGAGTGTGCTTCACCTCTGAGAGTGTGCTCCTCTGTGAGTGTGCTGCTCCCTGGGTGTGTGCTGCTCCTCTTTGTATGTGCTTCTCCTCTGTGAGTGTGCTGCTCCTCTGGGTGTGTGCTGCTTCTTTGTATGTGCTTCTCCTCTGTGCGTGTGTGCTGCTCCCCTGGGTGTGTGCTGCTCCTCTGGGTGCGTGCTGCTTCTCTTTGTATGTGCTTCTCCTCTGTGTGTGTGCTGCTCCTCTGGGTGTGTGCTGCTTCTCTTTGTATGTGCTTCTCCTCTGTGAGTGTGCTGCTCCTCTGGGTGTGTGCTGCTTCTCTTTGTATGTGCTTCTCCTCTGTGTGTGTGCTGCTCCTCTGGGTGTGTGCTGCTTCTCTTTGTATGTGCTTCTCCTCTGTGAGTGTGCTGCTCCTCTGGGTGTGTGCTGCTTCTCTTTGTATGTGCTTCTCCTCTGGGTGTGTGCTGCTTCTCTTTGTATGTGCTTCTCCTCTGTGAGTGTGCTGCTCCTCTGGGTGTGTGCTGCTTCTCTTTGTATGTGCTTCTCCTCTGTGTGTGTGCTGCTCCTCTGGGTGTGTGCTGCTTCTCTTTGTATGTGCTTCTCCTCTGTGTGTGTGCTGCTCCTCTGGGTGTGTGCTGCTTCTCTTTGTATGTGCTTCTCCTCTGTGAGTGTGCTGCTCCTCTGGGTGTGTGCTGCTTCTCTTTGTATGTGCTTCTCCTCTGTGTGTGTGCTGCTCCTCTGGGTGTGTGCTGCTTCTCTTTGTATGTGCTTCTCCTCTGTGTGTGTGCTGCTCCTCTGGGTGTGTGCTGCTTCTCTTTGTATGTGCTTCTCCTCTGTGTGTGTGCTGCTCCTCTGGGTGTGCTGCTCCTGAGAGTGTGCTCCTCTGTGAGCATGCATTTTGTGGCTCGATTCCTAACATCTGGGGCCGGGGCCCCTTGCCCTCCTCAGCTGGCATTCTGAACTTGGATGTGAGACGCCCCTCACAGATGAGCGTGGGGCCTGCCTGTGGCACTGGCCGTATTCAAGAACTTTTACAGTTCCCTCTTAAGTGTCCCCTGGGCCTTGTGCTGCCTCAGAGGCGGGAGGCGAGGCGGCCTCTGAGAGCTGTTGTCTGGGTTTTGCACTGCACAAGCTCTTCCCACCTAAAGGGCTCCGACTGAGTAAGACACTTCTCTGGCAGCTGCCGCAGGCAGCTTGGGAAAGGAGCAAGAGGCCCACTGGGGACGGCAGGGCTGGGCGCCGGGAGAGGCCTGGCCCCCGCAGCAGCCGTGGCCTGTGCAGGCGCCCCTGGGGGAGCTGGGCCTCTGTTGCAGCCCCTCACTCTGCTCTGTGCCCTCTGCCCCCAGGAGTGGCTGAGCAGGTTTGGCTACCTGCCCCCGGCGGACTCCACCACCGGGCAGCTGCAGACGCAAGAGGAGCTGTCCAAGGCCATCACAGCCATGCAGCAGTTTGGCGGCCTGGAGACCACCGGCATCCTGGGTTAGCTCTCTGGTCCCTGCTGGGGCTGTGCTAGCCCCGCCACACCCCTCTGCCCCAGTCAGGGCCCTGCCGCTGGCCACTCTCGGTGCTCAGGGCCAGGCCGTAAGTTTGAATTTGCCTCAGTCCTGGGCCCTTCTATGCGGGCCTCAAGTAGCTCGAGGTTGAGCCTCATTCCCCCACCAGGCCTTGGGGGTGGGTGTCGGACCGAGACAGGGACCCGTGTCTGGAGTCGAGGCTCCCGCTTCTGGGGAGACCCTTGGTATCCTGTGTGCAGGGGGTTGTGAGCTTGGCCTGCCTCCTGAACTCCACTCACCCCTGCAGACGAAGCCACCTTGGCACTCATGAAGACCCCGCGCTGTTCCCTTCCGGACCTGCCCCCTGCGGCCCAGGCTCGACGGAGGCGCCAGGCTCCAGCCCCGACCAAGTGGAACAAGAGAAACCTGTCATGGAGGTGGGTGCCCAGGAGGAGCAGGACTACGGGGCTCCCAGGCCTTGGCAGTCAGTGTCCTCGCTGTGCCCATGGCTGCCCCGGCTCATGTGCATTGACTTCAGACAGAAGGAGTTTCCCCGTCTGCCCTGGGGGCCACAAGTCCAAAGTGAAGGTGTGGGCAGGGCGGGTCCCCCCAGTCCTTGAGTCTCTGCCTGTGCCCAGCTCTGTCTCTAAGAGGGACGGTACGGGCAGGGCTCTGTACTCCTCGTCAACCCAGTCCTCACCCTCTTTCCACATCAGGCTGCGAGGGTGCCTGGGCTGTGGGTTTGGTGGGATACGGGTCCACCGCCTGGGCTGGGCCCTGGCTAGTGTGTGAACCTGTGAGCAGAGGCCCCCTTCAGGGCCAGGTGTGGCAGGCGGGCAGACTGTTCCCTGCCAAGGGGCTTGGGTCTGACACCCTGCCTTGGAAGCGGATCCTTGTTGGTCCCCAAGGTCCCAGCCCGCTCTGTCCCTCCTCATCCACCCCAGTGAGCCCCTGGGAGGGGCAGAGGCGGAAGACACAGGGTGGCCCGCGGGGCTTAACCTGGGGAGGGGGCTTCCAGGGAAGGCCCTTGGGGCTGTGTTCCTGGTGTCCTGAACACTGATCTGACCCTGCCCTCAGGGTCCGGACCTTCCCCCGGGACTCACCGCTGGGCCGGGACACGGTGCGGGCGCTCATGTACTACGCCCTCAAAGTCTGGAGTGACATCACACCGCTGAACTTCCACGAGGTGGCGGGCAGCGCCGCCGACATCCAGATCGACTTCTCCAAGGCTGACCACAACGATGGCTACCCCTTCGACGGCCCCGGTGGCACCGTGGCCCACGCCTTCTTCCCCGGCGACCACCACACGGCCGGGGACACCCACTTTGATGACGACGAGGCCTGGACCTTCCGCTCATCAGGTACGTCTGGGACACAGATCCCTGAGCACTCTGCAGACCTCATGGAGATATAGGAGCCACACCCACCCCGTAAGAGCAGAAAAGACACTGCCCTGCATAGTAAGCCCCCAAACGCCAGGACTCGCACGTCTGCACATCCATTGGGCTCCCAAATCGTCACCAGGCATCTGTGGGTGGCCTCGCTGGGTTCTCTCCCTGTGGGTTTTCCTCCAGGAGGGGAGACCAGGGCAGTCACATGGGCCATAGGTCGACCCCCGCAGTGTCAGAACTCTGAGTCCATGGCCTTAGGCAGGACAGGCTGCCCATGCAGCCTCACAGAGCCTGTGACCAGGACAGGGCACCCAGCACAGCCAGGGTGGAGGGGAACCCCACAGGCACAGGGTCCCTCCCAACCCTCCCTGGCTCACATGGCTCCCGTGTTCCCAGATGCCCAGGGGATGGACCTGTTTGCAGTGGCTGTCCATGAGTTTGGCCATGCCATTGGGCTAGGCCACGTTGCCGCCACACGCTCCATCATGCGGCCGTACTACCAGGGCCCCGTGGGCGACCCACTGCGCTACGGGCTCCCCTATGAGGACAGAGTGCGTGTCTGGCAGCTGTATGGTGAGTGTGCCCTGGCGCCCTCCACAGGCCGCCAGGAAGACCGGGAGGGTCCTGGGACCCCAAGGGCATGTGGGCATCTGGGCTGTTTCCCCCTCTGCCTGTTGTGAGCCATGCTGTGAACATCAGTGTGCTGGCGTGTTGGGTCACATTGTGAGCTGTGCTCTGAGGTGTGTGTATAGGTATGTTGTAACGGGGCCGGCGCTGTGGCACAGCAGGTTAATCCTCTGCCTGCAGTGCCGGCATCCCTTGTGAGCTGTGCTGTGACGTGTGTATAGGTATGTTGTGAGCTGTGCTGTGACGTGTGTATAGGTATGTTGTGAGCTGTGCTGTGACGTGTGTATAGGTATGTTGTGAGCTGTGCTGTGATGTTCGTGTGTGGATGTTGTGAGCTGTGCTGTGACATGGTGTGCAAGTATGTTGTAACCTGTGGTGTGACATGCTGTGTGGACATGTTGTAAGCTGTGCTGTGACATCTATGCAGGCATGTTGTGAGCTGTGCTGTGATGGTGTGTGGACATGTTGTGAGCTGTGCTGTGATGCTGTGTGGACATGTTGAGCTGTGCTGTGACATCTGTGTGCAGGCGTGTTGTGAGCTGTGCTGTGATGGTGTGTGGACATGTTGTGAGCTGTGCTGTGACATTTGTGCAGGTGTGTTGTGACCCTCCCTTCCATTCTCTCGGGTATGTGCATAAAGTGGGAGAGTGTAGCAACATTGGTGCCCTGAGAGAGATGCTGTGCATTCCACAGGTGTGCCCAGGTGGTCTGGTCCCTCCTGTGACCAACACTGGCTTCTGGAGTAGGGTCCACCCCAGCTCCACGCTGCTGCCCCCGCATCTGGTCCATGAGATATTCATCATGTACATCAGCCAAGGGGCCTCGGGTCCACCCCTAGGATCCCAGGGGCCTGGGAGTTTGAAGGAAGGTGGGTGGCCCAGGGTTTAGTGTCCCCCTCTTCCTCCTCCTCTCACAGGTGTACGGGAGTCTGTGTCCCCCACAGCGCAACCAGACACCCCCGAGGCAGAGGAGCCGCCCCTACTGCCGGAGCCCCCGGACAATCGCTCCAGCACCGCGTAAGCATGGCCCGTGATTGCCACACGCTGTGTCTGTGGGTCCTTGCTGGTGCCGCCCCATCCCAGGCAACATCCACCCTCAGCCGTGGCTCAGCCTGGGAAGAGCCACCAACCACATTCTCTATTTTCTCAAGTTGCTGCCCTCTCCTATTGTGAACAGGCGATCTGCCCGGTGCCACCACACTACCACCGTTTCATTAAGCTCAGGGATCTGGGGGCCAGGAAGCCAGTAGCTGGTCTCTATCCCCCAGGGGCAGGGATGTTGGCCAAGGAATACAAGCCTAGGAGCAATTTTTTAAAAAAGATTTATTTAGGCCGGTGCCATGGCTCACTAGGCTAATCCTTTGCCTGCGGCGCTGGCACCCTACGTTCTAGTCCTGGTCAGGGCGCCGGATTCTGTCCCGGTTGCTCCTCTTCCAGTGCAGCTCTCTGCTGTGTCACAGGAGTGCAGTGGAGAATGGCCCAGGTCCTTGGACCCTGCACCTACATGAGAGACCAGGAGGAAGCACCTGGTTCCTGGCTTCAGATCAGCACAGTGCGCCGGCCACAACACACCGGCCATAGTGGCCACTTGGGGGGTGAACGAACAGAAGGAAGACCTTTCTCTCTGTCTCTGTCTCTCTGTCTCTCTCTCTCTCTCTCTCTCTCTCTCACTGTCTAACTCTGCCTGTCACAAAAAAAAAAAAAAAAAAAAAGATTTACTTATTGGAGCCAACACTGTGGCATAGTGGGTTAAGCCGCCACCTGTGGTGCCGGCATCCCGTATGGGTGCTGGTTTGAGTCCCAGCTGCTCCACTTCCAATCCTGCTCTCTGCTATGGCCTGGGAAAGCAATAGAAGATGGCCCATATGCTTGGGCCCCTGCACCCACATAGGAGACCTGGAAGATGCTCCTGGCTCCTGGCTTCAGATCAGCCCAGCTCCAGCCATTGCTGCCATTTGGAGAGTGAGCCAGTGGATGACAGACCTCTCTCTGTCTGCCTCTGGCTCTCTGTAACTTTGCCTTTCAAATCAATAAATAAATATTTTTAAAAAAATGTATTTATTGATTTGAAAGGCAGAGTTACAAAGACAGAGAGGGAGATCTTTCATCCACTGATTCACTCCCCAAATGGTGGCAACAGACAGGCTGAACCCAGGATTCTGGAACTCCATCCAGGTCTCCCCCATGGGGGGCGGGGCCCAAGCACTTGGGTCGTATTCTGCATTTGCAGGTGCATCAGCAGGGAGCAGGATTGGAAGTGGAGCAGCTGGGACTCGAACCTGCTCTCACAGGGGATGCCGGCATTGCAGGCACCCAAGGCTGGGGGCATCTGAACTCAGCGTCGGGTGCCTGAGCTGGGCTGACTGGAGGGGCCCAGCCCGTGGCCCCTGGGCAGGTGCCTGTGGCTGGCCCTTGGGCTCTGGCTCAGAGTGTGGTGACCAGGTTCCTGGGAGATTTTCCTGAGAGCTGACGTTGCCCAGGACCCAGTGGCCAGCAGCAGCTGTGTCCTTTGTGACCCAGCCCCCGAGGTCACAGGGCTCCCTCCAGCCTCACTTGGTTAGAACAGAGATGCCACTTTCAAGGGGCAGCCGCGGACCTGCCTTTAGGAAAGCAAGTGTCCCTGTGCCCCACCCCTCCCTGCTGCTGCCTAGACACACAACTTGGGCCTGTGGGGCGACACGCTCTGCAACCATCAATGGTTCTGGACTCTCACTTGGCTGCACGCTGCCCTGCCCTACCTGCTGCTGTCCCAGTGGTTCTGAGTCACGTTCTGATGGGATGGGAGGTACATGCCAATGCCACAACCTTCAAAAGGTGCAGAGACACCTGCCCTGGCCCCACGACCCCGTTCTGCCCGGAGGTGTGTGGTCCCTTCCCGGGTGCCCGGCACGCATGCGAGGGCCGCAGACTGCTGCGTGTGGCTTTGTGTTAACACCCTGAAGACCCGCACCTGCGTCTCCTTGTGAAACGTGTGTGCTTTAGGTTCTCTGCGCTTTCTGTAGGGGTGCAGTTCTGGGGGTGGGCTTGGGTCTCCTGCGCACACAGCTGCAGCAGGGGGTGAACCTGCTGGCCAGAGCGTGGGTGACCACCAATCCCCACGGGCGCCTGCTGCTGTGTTTGCCCCGAGGTGAGAGCTGCACCAGCCTGTGCCGCAGTGGCCAGGGCCTCCGCTCTCCTTCACCTCCCCCCGCCCCCCACCATGATGTTGCAGCTGTGCACACCTCAGAGCCCTCAGGCACCCATGGGCCCCCCCAGTGGCTCAGGTCGGGTGGGGCCCTCTGCCCTGCAGGCCCCGGAAAGACGTGCCCCACCGGTGTAGCACCCACTTCGACGCGGTGGCCCAGATCCGTGGCGAAGCCTTCTTCTTCAAAGGTAAGCCCCGGCATCCCTCGGGGGTGGCCGAAGGGCATGGCACACCCCGGGGTTTAGACCCGTCAGCCCAAGGCCGCCCTCCCCTCTGTCCCCAGGCAAGTACTTCTGGCGGCTGACCCGGGACCGGCACCTGGTGTCGCTGCAGCCGGCACAGATGCACCGCTTCTGGCGGGGCCTGCCACTGCACCTGGACAGTGTGGACGCCGTCTACGAGCGCACCAGCGACCACAAGATTGTCTTCTTCAAAGGTGGGCGACCCACTGGCCTCACCGACCCTGGCCACAGCCGGCACCCCCGCGGCTCAAGTGCCTGGGATCTGCCGGGGCAGCAGGTTTGCTCCGCCTGCCGGCACCGTGCACAGGGCAGCACTGGATGGATGCGTGTTGAGCGCCTACTGTGTGCCTCGTCCTTGGTAGGCCTGCAGGTGCCCATTCTGCTGGGCACCCGTGAAGCCCGCGAGAGTAAGGAGTGACTTTCAGGGGCTGAGGGGGAGGGAGGCCTGCCGCCAGGAAAGCCTCTTGGGGAGACGCTGTCTGGGCAGAGAACCAGGCCAAGGGAGCTGCCCTGGCAAAGGCCCTGAGGCAGAGAGGGTGCCCAGGGCGGTGGGGAGGAAAGCCCAGCTGGCCCCGACCTCTGCCTCAGCTCTGCGGACATCCTGTGTCGTATCTGCGCAGGCCTTTCGCTCACGTCCACATGGGAGTTAAGGGCAGGAGCAGAGGCGGCGCAGGGCACAGGTGTCCACACCGGAGTAGCAGGTGGTGCTGCGGACCACGGATCCTGAGGACAGAGGCCCGAGATCTCCTACTGGGGCCTCTCTCAGTGGCAGGTGGCACCAGCCACACTCCTGGGCGTCTCACAAGGACACCAGTCCCCAGGTTGAGCCGGCCCTAATCCTGCGTGGCTGCTTTTAATGACCTCTGGAAAGACACCTTCTCCGTCTTCAGCCACGTTCTGAGGTTGCGCGGATGTGAGCATGGGGGCGCTGCAGCGCAGTGCAGCAGGGCGGCTCCCAGACTCCGGAGGTGCCCCTCTGCCTGACGCATGTGTTAGGGGAGCTGCTCCCCCCCCATTCCCATCTCCTGCCCGGCCCTTACAGCTGCTGGCTGTGGGCATTGTCACCGGTGAGCTGAGCAGCGACCACTTGGGAGGTTGGGCCAGTGGAAGGCACAGGCCGTGGCCTTGGGCAGAGGTGGCCCAGGAAGCTGTCCACAGGGACCTGTGTGAGAAAGAAGGAACAGCACAGGGTCCGGTGGATTCCAGAGGATTTTTTAACCCAATTTTAATATCGTCTTTATGTTGTGTTTACCTCACTGTCTCTTTTTAAATTAATTAGTTTGCAAATCAGAGTTACAGAGTGAGGGAGGGACAGAGAGAAATCTTTGTGTTCTGGTTCACACCTTCAATGGCCACAATGGCCAGTGCTGGAGCAGGCCGGAGCCCCAGATCCTGGAACTCCATCTCGGTCTCCCGCATAGGCAGCAGGGGCCCAGATACGTGGGCCATCTGCTGCTGCTTTCCCAGATGCATTAGCAGGGAGCTGGATGGGAAGCGGAGCAGCTGGGACTTGAGCCAGAATTCAGTATGGGATGGCGGGTGGCGGCTTCAACTGGGGCTGGTGCACCACCTCATCCCCATGG
The DNA here is from genome assembly GCA_949820135.1 of Sylvilagus floridanus. Classification (NCBI taxonomy): domain Eukaryota; kingdom Metazoa; phylum Chordata; class Mammalia; order Lagomorpha; family Leporidae; genus Sylvilagus; species Sylvilagus floridanus. The sequence goes on from OX463233.1 coordinate 181,384,506, forward strand.
AGACGGTTTCTTCTCACCACACACAGCCTCTGTTTTCTCTGTTTGTTTGTTTTTTGTTTTTTAATTATTTGAAAGGCAGAGCAACAGAGAGAGGAGAGATCTTCCATCTGCTGGTTCAGTTCCCCAGTGGCCGCCACAGCCAGATCTGGGTCAGGCTGAAGCCAGGAGCCAGGAGCTCCATCCAGGTGTCCAAGCTCCACTGCCTTCCCACGCCCATCTGCAGGAAGCTGAACCCCAGCCCAGCTGCTGCTGTGGAGTGCCAGCCTTGCAAAGGGGCTCAACCCACGCCGCACACTGGCCTGATTTCCTTCCTTTCCGAGGCTGTGATACCCGTTTGTGCCGAGGAGCATGGTATAGGTAGCCTCTGGGCTGCTTTCACTCTTCAGCTGCTGTGAGCGCTGGTGCAACATTGTCTCTTTGAGACACTGAGGTCAGGTCTTCTGGATCGATGCCAGGTGATGTGCGATCCTGAATCATGCTATAAATCTGGTGGCTTTTTTTTTTTTTAAGATTTATTTATTTTATTTGAAAGGCACAGTTACAGAGAGGCAGAGGGAGAGAGAAGCCTTCTGTCCACTGGCTCACTTCCCATATGGCCGCAACAGTCAGAGCTGTGCCGATATGAAGCCAGGAGCCAGGAGTTTCTTCCAGGTCTCCCACGTGGGTGCAGTGGCCCAAGGACTTGGGCCACCTTCTATGGTTTTCCAGGCCATAGCAAAGAGCTGGATTGGAAGTGGAGCAGCTGGGACTAGAACTGTTGCCCATGTGGGATGCTAGCATTGCAGACAACAGTTTTACCTGCTACGCCACCGTGCTGACCCCTGTAATTCTGTTTGTAGATTGTTTAAGGAACCGCTGCACCATTTCCCACAGGGGCTGCCACCGTCAGCGCCCAAGGCTTCCAAAGGCTCACCTGCCTGCCAGCACTTGGGATCGTCCGTGTGTGGGGCAACAGCCGTCCTCGTGGGTGTGCCCTGCCCTCCCTGGGCTCTGTGCCCATTGCTGAGGCCAAGCACCTCGCTGTATGCTGTTGGCCACCTGTACGTCTTCTCTGGGGAGACGTCCACTCCAGCCTCTACAGGCGGATTTCCAAACTGCTGCGTGCGTCCAGGCCGAGCGCTGGCCGCTGCTCCCCTGCTCACTGCGCCCTATGTGCAGCAGCTGCCACGGCAGCGCTGGGCTGCAGGCTGCTGTCCCTGCCAGGCACACAGTAGGCGCTCAATGGCCATTCAGATTCGTGCTGCCCCGTCCCCTTGCCTGGGCGGGGAGGAGGGAAGGCCGGGGCCCCCTGCCCCTTGGGGTGGGGCCGAGCCCCGGCCCATGCTCTTTCTCTCGCCCCCAGGAGACAGATACTGGGTGTTTAAGGACAATAACGTGGAGGAAGGATACCCGCGGCCCATCTCTGACTTCAGCCTCCCACCGGGCGGCGTCGACGCCGCCTTCTCCTGGGCGCACAATGACAGGACTTATTTCTTTAAGGGCCAGCGGTACTGGCGCTACGATGACCACACGCGGCGCATGGACCCCGGCTACCCCGCTCAGAGCCCCCTGTGGAGGGGCGTCCCCAGCATGCTGGATGACGCCATGCGCTGGTCCGACGGTGAGCGCCGGGCAGGGCCGGGCTATGCAGCCTGTCTTCATCTGTAGATCAGGAGTCACACGGGTGGTTGGGGGCTACCCAGAGCCAGTGCGTGTCCAGCCCCCGCGTGGACAGGTTCCCCACAGACGAACGGCCCCGTGTGATGCTTCTCACCTACCAGGTGCACCCACCCCAGGGCCTTGCCACCTGCTGTGCCCTCCTCCCAGACAGCCACGCAGCCCCGGCTTCCCTGCTGCAGGCCTCTGACCAAGCGCTCGGCTCAGCGGCAGCTCCAGCCTCCATCAGCCCCTCCTGGGCCTCCCAGGCTCACGTGGGTGCCCTTGAGGCCCAGGCGAAGATGGCCCTGTCTGAGAGCCCCCAGGGCTCCCCCTGGCCCTGCAGGTCTTCCCTGCCCATCCTCCTGCTGTCTCACTGGGGCCTCTCATGCTTCAGCCCCTTGGTGTGCGTGGAGCCCAGCCTGGAGCTCAGCTCGCCTCTCCCCTCCGCAGGCGCCTCCTACTTCTTCCGTGGTCCTGAGTACTGGAAAGTGCTGGACGGCGAGCTGGAGGCAGCACCCGGGTACCCGCAGTCCACGGCCCGGGACTGGCTGGTCTGCGAAGAGCCCCAGGACGAGGACACCGAGGCAGTGGGCGTGGACAGGGCCGCACGGCCCGGACAGCATGGCCAGAGCCGCTCAGGGGACAGCTACGAGGTCTGCTCCTGCACCTCCCACGCCCCCCCTCTTCGGGCAGCTGCCACACTGCTGCTGCTGCTGCTGCTGCCCAGCGCGCTGTGGACAGCAGCCAGGTCCTGACACGACAGCCAGTGGCACAGCCTATGAAGGGACAGAGGAGCCAGGACACCTGGGACTGCAGAGGGCGAGGGCCGGCGCCACTGCCCCTACAGTACCCCGAGCCAGTGCCCTGCAGCCCGGCCTTGCAGAGGAGGGAAGAGGCCAGCAGAGGGCACTGCTCCTGCCACCCCAGGGCTGCCCATGGCCCCCGCACCCCGGCCCTTCCTGCCGCCTGCACCTTTGGGGCCCTGGCTGCTAGCTGTGGGCTGGGGAGAAGACCAGGCTGGGCCACGAAGTTGCCCTGCCACCCAGCAAGTGACCAGGTCCTGCAAAACTTGACTGACAAGCGGACGGGAGCAGGTGCTCCGTAAGCCACGGCTGCCCCCAGCCTCTCCTGGCCTGGAGGAGCAGCCTCGCTGGGGGCCAGGACCCCCTTCCCTTCTGCGCTGCCCACCCCCGCGTGTGCACATTGCTCCCTGGTGCCCCACCCAGCTGTGGGGCTTTGTCCCCGGTGGGCCCACGGCCCCAACACAGACCAGCCTCTTGTGCCGCATTTCAGACAAACACGACCCCCCCGCTTCATAAGGCTGAGCTCAGCTCCCTGAGGGGTTCCGTGGCCCTGACACAATCCACCTGGGCTCCAGGTGGCGGGGAGCTCTCAGGGGGCCCGTGGGTGGTCAGTCTATCCTCAAGGCCATTCGCCCCTTTCTGTGCAGTGGCTCCTGAGCCCTCCACGTTCTCAGGAGTCATTCTGTCCATTTCACAGGTGGGAGTGTTGAAGCCCAGGGTGAGGAAGTGAGCCTCGGGCTGCGGGCGAGGGTCAGTGGTTGCTGTGGGGACGCTTATCTGGACCTCACAGTGTCCCTTCGCCAGCAATGCTGAGCCTGTTTGTGTGGGCCGTGGTCTGTGCAGAGCCAGATACACGTCCACACTCAGCTGTGTTCCTCAGGACGCTGCCCACCCCAGGCGGCCGGGTTCCACCTGGGGAAATGTGGAGCGGCCATCTGGCCTGGCTCACCCACGGCCGCCTCTGCTGCCCCTGGCTGACGCGTGTGGCCTCCTGGGGTGCTGCTGACCCCGGGGGCGTGCCTGCCCCTGCCCCTGTCACCATGGCAACATAGAGTCCCCGCAGGCCCCCTAGCTTGGACTCAGCAGCAGGTCATCCCTGGGACTGGGACCCTGGACTTCTACTTCTGGAACAAAAGTGGGTGCAGTTGGGAGGGGTGGGTGGCCCCAGAAGATGGGGCTGCTGTGGGGCAGGATTTCTCTCTGGGTCCCCCGCCAGCGGCACACCTGGGGCTCCTGTTTCTGGTCACTTTCTCACCGAGCCTGGTCACACCCTGCATCCGTCACACCGCTGCCTCCTCCTTGGAGCCAGGAGGGTCTCTGGCCTCTAGGCAGACAGGAAGGACCACCTCCCTTCCCAGGCGGGAGCAGGCTCCCTGCCTTTCTCAGGGACACCCCAGCATGCACCGGGCACCTGTCTGCATCCCCCGAGTCATCGGCCGGCTGTGGCAGGAGCCACTCGGGCGGGGCGGTCGACAGAGAACTGGCCCAGCGGGGACCCTGGGGCTGGGCCCTGCCTGGGTGTGTGAGCACGTCAGTGGCCCCTCCAGCAGACAAGAAGAGCTGTCTTCCCTGATCCGCCTGGTGACCCTGGGCGCTTCTCTGTGTTTCTCCCAGGACGTCCTCCGGGAAGTGGTGTGGATGCAGTGGAGCCCTGCTCAGGTTCTGCCGTCCACACAAGGGCCCTGGTCAGCGTGGCACCATCTCAGCTCCCCATCCGCCTGCACAACCCCTCAGTCTGACCTAGCCCTTGTGGGGGTCGTGGGCTGGTGCTCGCCTCCGTGGGCCCTGCATCTCGAGCAGGGATGTCCAAGAACCACGATGCCCCTGTGGTCGCCATTGCAGCCCCTCCCTGGAGATTTCCTGTGAAAGTGGTTTTTCAGGCCGGCTGTGCTGGCTCTGCTGGGGAAGCAGCATTGGCAGCCTGCAGCCCAGGGGCCCTGGGCAGGAAGTGTGGAGGCCTCCGCATGGCCCAGCCTGCGAGCAAACCCACGAGTTCCCTGTGTGCGTGGGGTGGAGGCCACAGCATGTTTACACCGACGCCCGCTGCAGGCGGGGAAAGTGAGGCATGGTGTCCGCTCAGCTCTGTCACAGGACACCACATGCGGGCAGCCCAAGCTGCTTACTCCCCAGGCTGGGCTGGGCATCTGGTCAGCTGTCCTGCCCTGGAGGGGAAAACCAGCCACATCACCCTGAGGCCCCCGTGACCCCACCCAACCCTGACCCCCCCCAGAGGCCCTGCCTGCTAACACCATTGCCCTGGGGTCAGGGCTGCCTCACTGGATGAGGAGCTGTAAAGAGCCCACCACAGACAGGCAGGGGGGACCCAGGCCAGGCTCTGGACACCCCTCCCCGCTCCCTGCTGCCTTTCCAGGGCTGCCCTGATGGGGGCCCAGATCACCCTGGAATCCAGCCTCTGGTGTTTCACAAACAACTCCTTGAATCCTAGTAAGGAAGCGACACACCCATTTTCCAGATGAGGAAACTGAGGCTGAGGGGGGCAGTGAATCGACAAGGACCATGTGCTTCTTGAGCAGCACAGCTGGGGAGAAGCCCAGGGGTCAGGGTCTCAGCCGCCCCGGCCCCAGGTGTGTGGAGCAGGCCAAGGAGTCCCAGGGACACTGAGCGGACGCCAGGGCCTGGCTGTCCACGTCCTCCAGCCCCTGGGGTCTTCAGGGCCCCTCCTGGCTCAGCGGTCCCCTCCTTCCTGTGGGTGCATGAAGGGTTTGCAGGACCCAGCTGCACCTGCAGAGAGAGATGCTCGGCAGAGCCCACACCCTGCTGCTCAGCCCTGACGCAGCAGCAGCGCTGTCTGTCTGTCTCTCTGGTTTTTCCTTGCTCCTTTGGGGTCCCACGGATAGGCCCGGCTGCTCCCCTCATGGCTGTTTTTCACTGGCTCTGGGCCAGAGCCTCTTTATGGCCTGGACTTCCTCCCGGCACAGCACCTGGTACCACAGGCAAGTGCCTGAGCTACATACGCATGGCATCCCTGTCATCGCTTATTCGCTGAACAAACATTTGTGAAGCCTGGCACTTGTGTTTGTGGCCACAACCGGCCAGACTTGCATCTGTGAAATCGGCCTACGGTCTGGTCGCTGAGGAGACAGCAGGTGAGACAGGAGCTGGGCCCCCAGAAGGTGCAGGCTGAAGCTGGGATGCCCTTCAGGACAGGAGAGCAGGGAGTGGGATGGGACCCACCTGGAGGGGCTGTGTGCGGACGGCCCTGAGGCACGAGTAAGCTGGGGACCCAGAGGGCAGGGGCAGCTCCTCACCCCGCGGGCAACTTTGGGTTTTGTTCTGAGGGCCAGGGGAATCCAGGCAGAGGTACTGGGTGCAGCCCACTTCACAGGCTTCCTCTGGGACGCAGTCACTTGCTCACCCCCAGCAGTGTCTGGAGGCTGGGCCCATGGGACTGTGACAGGAAGCCTGGAGGATGGGGTGGGAGTGGAGCAGCAGGGACCGGCTCTGGGCGCTGAGATGGGGCTCTCCCGCGGCCAGGGTTGCGTCACCCGGGATGCCCCTCCATACAGACCCTGATGCAATCCGCCCCCTGCTTGCAGCACAGCCAGCCCAGGCCAGCCTGGCCTCTGCCGTCCCTGGGCCCCCAGCCTCACGGCCTCTGCGCCCCTCCTCCCGGGCCTGCAAGTTCAGCCCCACAGGCCTGAATCTGCTGAAAGCAAGGTGTGTGGCCCAGGCGTGAGCTGAGCATGGTGCACAGAGCTGTGTGCAGGCCACACCTGGCCATGTGGGCGCAGCACAGGGACTCCCGGTGGCTCTGACCGCGTGGCGCTGAGTCCACGATGCATGGCGTGACTCACGGGGCAGCCACGGCTGAGGCCTGTGCTCAGAATGTTGAAGCCCCTGTTAAGAAAAGAGTTGCAGACTGGTGCCTCCTCACACGGGCACCACAAACGTTAGGAAAATGGGTGCAGGACACAGAGGAGGCGGTGTGTGGATTTACAGCCAGACCAAATTTGGAGAAAATAGACTGCCAGTGCACACTGATGAGCATGTGGCCCCGACCCCCAGGGGCCAGGCCTTTTTACATTTTAGGAGGTCTGGGGTGGGGGTGGGGGTGGGGGTGGGGGCAGCAGGCGGAGGGGAATTCCTGGAACTGGTATTTCAAGTGTTCCAGCATCTGGTCTTTCAGGTGAGGGGTGGGGGTGGGGCATGAAGGCAATAGGGTGGGAGACCCAGCTGAGAGTCAAGGGCAGGGAATGCATTGCAGTGTGTCTCTCTTTGGGGCAGTGAGGGAGAAGGGCTGAGGCTGAAGTCTATCTTCCACACCCCCCACAGGCAGTCGCTGGACAAGACCTCGAGGCAAAGCCAGTTTCCTAAGGGGCCCTGGCGTCAAGTATACCTGGGTGGATGGGGCCCCCATCTCCCACCTAGTAGGTGCCTCGTACAGGGGCGCACCCTGGGCTATGGAGTCCTGGACCCCAGTATCAGGCTCGCAGGAGCCAGTGAGCTCAGAGGCCGAGCAGTCAGGGAGGGTCCCAGGAGGGGGGCGAGCATTCCCGGGGAGGGCCCAGCTGTGCAAAAGGCTCAGGCTGGGGAGACACACAAGGGCACTTGCAGGTGGCTGTGCCCAGGCTGGGAGTGGCCCCCGGGGCCCGGCGCACCCACACCTCTCACCACCAGGCTGCTGTGGTTCTGTCGCCGAGACGGCCCATTGCCTCGGTCACTGATTCTTCAGTTCAGTTCAGACCTAAAGGGTACTTTATTGTGAAACAGGCACAATGTGGCCTCTACCAAGGGGCCATGGCAGGTCGCTCACGTGCTGGCGACCCCTCCCCCCATTGTAGGACATTGCATCATCCGCAGGAAGCCCTGAGCCCAGCACTCCGCCCCCACCCCCACCCCGGGCCCTCCGGTCTACTTCCTGTCTGTGCAGAGGAACCTCAGCACCTCCTGTAGTGCGGTCAGTCTGTCCTGCGCCTGGCTTGTTCCTTGAGAAGTGGGGGTCCTCACGTGTCGTCCACGCTGTCCCCCGTGTTCTGCACCCCACTCTGAGGGCCCTGCACTCCAGCGGGCCCCATTTAGCATGCGCTCATAGGTTTGGCAATCTGGGCCTCCAGGAGCACCGCCCGAGTGCCGCTCCCATCGCGCAGGTCACAGAAACATCTGTTAGGTCCCCATCAGGGGCTACGGGTGGGGTCAGAGCACGTCCTCTCCAGGAGGAGCACACAGATGGCAGAGAGCAGGCCGCCCAAGGAGGCCACGGAGTAGAGGCCCGGCCTGGTCAGAGTCGTCACAGCGGAGGCCCCAGACAGCCCTGTAGGGACCCCAGCCTCCTCGTGTGGAGCAAAGGGCTGCTGCAGGGCCCCAGCAAGGAGACAGGAGACTCAGGATGGCTCTCGGTCCTTGGATTCCCTCGGCCTCATTGCCGTGCGCTGTCTTCCCACCCACCCCCACTCCCACTGAGGACAGCGACAGCCCAGCTCCCCCGCCTTCACTCTCCCGCCTGTCAGCTGCCCGCACCCGATGGTGCTCCTTGCCGGGTCTCTCCTTCCAGTCCCGGGGACCCTCCTGCACCTGGCTGCTGCCGGCTGGAGGAACAGCTCGGCCTGGAGCCCCAGCACCTACCTCCTAGAGTGTTGCTCTGAAGGCAGAGGCTGGGGAAGACAGGTGCTCTGCACTTTTGAACCTGCACCAACACAAACTTGGCTGCTTTGCCCGATGCCGCCTGGGAAATGCCCCCAGAGGAAGCCCTGCAGCCCAGGAGGGGAGAGCAGTGTCCACCGCCACTTCCAGAACAGCCGTGGAAACACGTCCACCTCAGGACTGCGGACGGGTGCGCGGGGCTCAGTGTGTGCCGTGTGTGTGAGCTTATCCAGAAGGGATCCAGAATGAAGCAGTGTGAGAGATTTCACTCGGCTTGTTGTTCAAGGAGGGAGCCAGGCCGACGTCAGGACGCTGGGACAGAAAACAGACACAGCGGATGCCGAAGGAGTCTGCAAATGGAGGAGCACCTGGAGGGGGGTGACTGCACCTGTGCGGATGGGGAGGCTTGCTGGCCGGTCAGCCACCTGCCGCCCACCACAAGTGGACTCAGCTCAGAGCAAGGGCAGCCCTGGCGTGGCAGCTCGGACTCCCAGGCCTTGAGGCTGGGGTTACCCAGGCAGGCGGGTGAGGACTTGCTGGGAGCGGCCCGCCCAGAGCCCATCTGTCCCCCCGACCACGGCCTCCTCTCTGTCCTGGGAAACAGGCCAACCCGCGCGTTCTCCATGTCCCCCCGCCCCTCACTGACGAACAGGTGCCCTTTGTGGTGGGTTTGGTGCCCGGTGAGCGAGTGGTCTTAGCATCTTTCTCAGACCCCTCGGAGCAACCTCCTTGGGAACTTTCTCTTTTTATTTGAGGTGACATTCACACAACAAAATTATCCATCCTAAAGTGTCCAGTGCAGTGACTTTATTAGTCACAATGCTCTCTAGTTCCAGAACATTCCATTACCCCCAAAAGAAAACCCACGCTCACGAACAGTCTCTCCTCACCATCCTTCCCTCCAGCCCTGGAAGCTGCCATTCTTCTCACCTGTTATTTTTTTATAAGATTTATTTATTAGAGAGGCAGAGAGAGACAGAGAGGTCATCCATCTGCTGGTCCACTCCCCAGATGGCCGCAACGGCCAGAGCTGCACCAATCCAAAGCCAGGAGCCAGGAGCTTCTTCTGGGTCCCCCACGCGGGTGCAGGGGTCCAAGGACTTGGGCCATCTTCTGCTGCTTTCTCAGGCCACAGCAGAGAGCTGGATTGGAAGTGGAGCTGCCAGGTCTCAAATCGGCGCTCATAAGGGATGCTGGCACTGCAGGCCAGGGTGTTAACCTGCTGCAACACAGCGCTAGCCCCAGGCATTTTCTTTTTTAAAGATTTATTCATCGATTTGAAAGTCAGGGAGCCCATGCTATGGTATAGCCTGTAAAGCCGTGGCCTGCAGTGCCGGCATCCCATATGGGTGCTGGTTTGAGTCCTGGCTGCTCCACTTCCGATCCAGCTCTCTGCTATGGCGTAGGAAACAGTGGAAGATGGCCCAAGTCCTTGGGCCCTGCACCCGAGTGGGAGACCTGGAGGGAGCTCCTGCCTGCTGGCTTCAGATCAGCGCAGCTCCAGCTGTCGCAGCCATTTGGCATCCCACATGAGTGCAGGGACTTAACCACTTGGGCCACCTTCCATTGCTTTCCCAGGCACATTAGCAGGGAGCTCTATCAGAAGTGGAACATCGGGGACTCGAAGCAGCGCCCATGTGGATTGCCAGCGCCACAGGCCAGGGCTCTAACCCGCTGCACCACAGCACCAGCCCTGGACTTTGCAGGAAACTGAGGTCCAGAGAAGAGAGATTAAGAGTGACTGTGAAGGCCGGTGCTGTGGTGTAGCGAATTAAGCTGCCACCTGCAACTCTGGCATCCCATGTGAACACCAGTTCAAAGTCCCAGCTGCTCCACTTCCAATCCAGCTCCCTGCTGATGTGCTTGGGAAAGCAGCAGGAGATGGCCCAAGTGCTTGGGCCCCTAGGCTCCTGGCTTCGCCCTGGCCCAGCCCTGGCCATCAAGGCCCTCTGGGGAGTGAAGCAATGGATGGAAGCATGCTGATTCTCTCTGACTCTGACTTTTAAATAAATAAATGCATCTTAAAAAAAAAAAAAGAGGTGGCTGTCTCTTGCCTAACCTCAGAGGTCCCTTATTGTCATCATCGGTCCAGGCTCCCGTGGTTATGAGCGGTGGTGGGCTGGGGGAAGGCTTGTCTTAGATGCAGTGACGGCCAGCACTTCAGGAGGCAATCCTGGAGCCAAAGCAGCATTTGGACAAACAGCCAGTCGGTGCCAAGGCCCTGTGCCCATCAGGTAGGCGGGACAAAGGGGGAAGACCATGCTGTACCCATCAGGGGACTTCTGGGGTGGCCGAGGGAGAGATGACAGCAGCTTGGACTGGGGGTGGCCATGGGATGGACTTGGGCAGAAGAGGAAAGCAGATGAGTGGTTGGCTGGCTAGGAACAGCCCCTGGGGAGTGGTGCCACTTGCCGAGGCGGGAGGGCAGGACTGCCAGGTTGGAGATGAGGAGAGGGGACCAGGGGTGCTGGCACAGGAGTCTGGGGTGAGGCGCTTGGGGGAGGCCCCAGCCCTGCTGCTGGCCCCAGGCCCTTTGTGACTCAGCCCAGCAGGAGCTCTGTGTGTCTCTAGGATGTCCCCCGAGGCCCCTGACCGTCCTTGCAGGAGCCGGGGCTGGCTGAGTCACCGAGGAACCAGTCTGGCCAGCTTGGGCCTCCTTTGGAAGGGGCTGAAGTTCAAGGACTGGAGCCTCGGGAGGCTGGGAAGGTGCTGGATAAAGCCGCGTGTGCCTGGACCCCGTCGACACCCCTGGCCACCCTGGCCACCTCCACAAGGCTCCCTGGTGCCCTCAGCCTGGGCAGGCGGGGGTGGCTCCTTCCACTCAGGGGTAGTGACTGCCTGGAGTGCCCCCAGCCCCTTCCTCCCCATCCTCCTTCTTCCTCTCCTCGCTGAGTTTCATGTGATGTGAATGAAACTGTGGGCAATTCAGTGGTGTCACAGGACACGGTGCAACCACCCGCTCTCTCCAGGCCCAAACCTCTCACTGCCGCTGGAGGAGACCCCAGTCACTCTGGCCCCGCCAGCCTCTCTGGGCTTGCCTGTGTGGCCGTGTGTCTGTCTCCATCCCAAGGGCAGTTGTGGCCTGGGTGTCTGAGCATTTCAGACCGACTCCGCCGAGGCAGCAGTCACACGCAGGCAGGTCAGTGAGTTTGGACAAATGTGTGTGCCCGGCCCCCCGCCCCAGTCGTCCACCACCCCGGGGCTCTCTGCGCATTTCCCGGGGACTACCATCCACATCCGCTGACCTCCCTTCCAGACCCCTGCACAGGAACCGCTCCGCACTGCTCTGCTCCGCACAGAGCCTCTGCTCCTGGCTCTCGGCCCTGTGGCAGGGTGGGGGTGTCCCCACAGTGTCCCTGCTCCAGGACTCTCCACCCCATCATGGGGTTGCCTCTGGGCCAATCCGAAGCCAGGAGCCAGGAGCCAGGAGCTTCTTCCAGGTCTCCCATGTAGGTGCAGGGGCCCAAGCACTAGGGCCATCTTCCACTGCTTTCCCAGGCCATATGGAGAGGAGCAGCTCATATGGATGCAGGCGGCCACGGTGCCAGCCCCCAGAAATGGTTTGTGTAAACACCTAGGTATAAGATGGCTTCTTGGGACCCCGGTGGGTACTGGGGTTGACGTCCCCTGGGTCCTCAGGCTGTCACCATTCAACCCTCCAGAGCGGGCAGGTAAGCCCTTCCCAGCCCCAGCCCCAGCCCCAAGGGTGGGCCCTTCCTCTCCTTTGGTGCGAAGTGGCTGAAGCCTCTGGTGCCAGTCCTGGGCTTGCTGTTGTTGTTGTTGTTTTGACAGGCAGAGTGGACAGTGAAAGAGAGAGAGAAAGGTCTTCCTTTACACTGTGCTGATCCGAAGCCAGGAGCCAAGTGCTTCTTCTGGTCTCCCATGGGGTGCAGGGCCCAAGTACCTGGGCCATCCTCCACTGCACTCCCGGGCCACAGCAGAGAGCTGGCCTGGAAGAGGGGCGACAGGGACAGAATCCGGTGCCCCGACCGGGACTAGAACCCGGTGTGCCGGCGCCGCAGGCGGAGGATTAGCCTAGTGAGCTGCGGCGCCAGCCCAGCCCTGGGTTCTGAGAAGCTGTCTGGAGGGCTGGGCTCCAGGACAGACCTAGCCTGGGGCCACAGGGTGGGGAGGTGTGGGGAATTCTGGAAAACTCCCAAGAAGCCCAGTCCTCTGATCACCACTGCTCCCGGAGCACTGAGAGCCTCGCCCAGCTCCACCCTGGCCTGGAGGGGCTTCAGGCCCCTGCCCGGTGTGGCCTGGGATCAGGGCCCGGGCCCCAGGCAGCTGTGAGGACTGCATCTGGGAAGCGGGTCAGCCCCTGTCGCCTAGCTCCAGGGTCTTGGCTGTATCTGTGGCCACTGTTGGAAGGTTGCCACAGAACACACCAAACATCGGAGTCGGCGAAAGGGTTTACTGGGGGAAACCCGACGGACCGGAGGGAAGGGGAGAAGATGGAAAAGAGGAGGAGAGTGTAGGAGAGAGAGAGATTGAGAGAGAGCCAAGTGTTCAGAACAGGTCCTCTTAAAACTTGGCCGGGGGCGGGCAGGGAAGTAGGAACAGCGAATCTGATTAGGATGGGGGTGGAGCTGACAGCGGTGGTTGGGTCGTGGCGGCAGGGGCTACAGCCTAGGATGGCGTCCGGGGGTAGACTGCACCACAGATAAGACTGTGCCATTTTACTAACAACTGTTAGGTTTTTATAAAGATTTATTTATTTGAAATCCAGAATGGGGTAGAGGGAAGAGAGAGAGAGAGAGAAATCTCATTCCTGGGTTTACTCCCCAATGTGGACTACCTGGGATGGGCCAGGCTGAAGCCAGCCGTCACTCAATCCACCCCCGCCCCCACCATGTTTGGCAGGGACTCTAGGACTGGAGCCGTCACCTTCTGCTTCCTAGGCTGCTCACTAGCAGCAGCTGGAACAGGTAGTGGAGCAGGACTCAAACCCGGGCACTCCCACCTGAAGCATTAGCGCAGGCCCCCGCCAGCGCCTATGTTCGTTTTTATTTAACGTTGTACTGGGTGGGTGAAGCTTCCACTTGCGGTGCTGGCATCCCATATTGGACTGATTTGATTCCTGGTTGCTCTGCTTTCTAATCCCGCTTCCTGCTAATGTGTCCGGGGCGGCAGCAGATGGCCCAAGTCCTTGGGCTCCTGCCAGCCACACGGGAGACCAGGATGGAGTTCCGGCTCCTGGCTTCAGCCTGGCCCAGCCCTGATTATTGCAGCCAGTTAAGGAGTGAACCAAGGATGGGAACTGGGGCCAGCACTGTGGCGCAGCTGGTTAAAGCCCCATCCTGCGGTGCCAGCATCCCCTGTGGGCACTGGTTCAAGTCCCCACTGTCCACTTCAGATCCAGCTCTCTGCTATGGCCTGGGAGAGCAGTGGAGGTGGCCCAAGTCCTTGGGCCCCTGAATCCATGTGGGAGACCTGGAACAAGCTCCTGGCTTCGGATCAGCTCAGCTCTGGCCATTGTGGTCATCCAGGGACTGAACCAGCAGATGGAAGACCTCTCTCGCTCTCGCTCTGGCTCTACCTCTCTGTAACTCTGTCTTTCAAATAAATAAAGTAAATCTTTTTAAGAAAAGGATGGAAAATATATTTGTCAATCTGCTTTTCATTTTTTTTTAAATTGTATTTATTTGAAAGCAGAGTTAGAGACAGAGGAGGGGGAAGAGAGAGAGAGAGAGAGAGAGAGAGACAGAGAGTGTCTTCCATCCACTGGTTTACTCCTGCAATGGCCAGGCTGGGCCAGGCAGAAGCCAGGAGCCAGGGGCTTCTTCTGGGTCTCCCACGTGGGTGCAGGGACCCAAGTGTTTGGGCCATCTTCTGCTGCTTTTGTTAGTAAAATGGTGCAGCCCTGACACCATCCTAGGCTCTCGCCCCCGCCGCCATTGCTGGAAGCCAGGCGGCCACACGGCCCAACCACCGGTGTCAGCCCCATCCCCATCCTAATGGCATTCTTCGCCCCTTCCCTCCGGTCTGTTGGGTTTCCTCCAGTAAACCCTTTTCCGTACTCCAGTGTTCAGCTTTCCCAGGTCATTAGCAGGGAGCTGGGCCGGAAGTGGAGCAGCTGGGTCTTGAACCAGTGCCCATATGGGATGCTGGCGTCGGAGGCAGAGGCTTAACCTGCTATGCCACAGCACCAGCCCCTCGGTCTGCCTTTCAAATAAATAAACAAATCTTAAAAATATAAGCAAAGACCCCTAGCTCTGTTGTGGACTGAACCATCTTGTCCAGATGCAAACCCCACCCTGCCATTGGGCCCTCCTCTCTGCCCTTCACTGTCCCAACCAAGCATGGCCACAGGCAGTCCTGGCACCTTAGTGTCCCCTGCCCCCAAGCCAGCCCCTGAGGGCAGGGGCCCTGTTCACAGTGCACGGTAGTGGGTGTTCACCAACACTCGTGGAACAAAGGCGGGAAGGAAATGGGGCTGTGCTGACCATTGGAGTCCCCTTGGAGACTGGACCAGGAGACCCAGGGCCCCGGGCTGGGGGCCTGAGGGAACCCTGGTGTTGGGGGAGGGCTTCCAGGACTGGCTGACGCCCGGGCGGTGAGGACGGCTCAGAACCCGGCATTTGCAAATGCAGTGCTGTGAGTCTTGAATGCGAGCAAGGCCCCCAGCTTACAGCGGTACGTGGTGGCAGGCCCCCAGGCGGTCGCCGAGGTGAGCGCGCTGGCCTCCGCAAGGCACGCCGCCTGCCTCGTGAGCGCGGAGCCGCAGGCACGGGGCTCTGCACCTGCGTCTCTTCGGAGCACGCGCACTCGCGTGTTTATTTAAGGCCATGGACCGCCCGCAGAGCACCGGACCCGGCGGACCTGCGCCGGCTCCCAGGTTTCGGTGCAGCCGGTCCCGCCTACAGCTGGACAGAAACGCATGCGCTGTGACCCACTGCACCGCGACCCGGTTCCTGGGCGCACACGCCACGCCCCAGGTATTACTGGCGTCTCTCTGGAGACCAGGGAGGGGAGAAGCCACCGCCCGGGTCTGCGGGCCGCGGAAGGAAACCCGGCAGGCGGGGCCCAGACAGGGACCCTGGGCCCACGCCCGGCCGCTGGCTCCACGGCCCCTGTTAGCTCCGCCCACAACAGACTGGCCCCGCCCATACTTCTAGCTCCGCCCACCAAGGGCCCCGCCCCGACGCACGCTATGTCCCGCCGGTCTCTAGACCCCGCCTCCTCGAGGCACCGCCCCCGACAGTCCCCGCCTCCTCCCCCGCCCCGGTGCCCACTAGGCCTGCCCGGCCGCAGGCCCCGCCTCCTCTAGGCCCCGCCTCCCCAAGGCCCCGCCTCCCGGCCCGGCGCGCAGTGCGGCTGCGCTGGCGTCCGGGGCTCAGAGGCCCGAGCGCCGCAGCTCTTTTGTTTCCCGGCCAGGCTCGGAGCCCGAGCTGGAGTCTTAGTCCGAGCCCGAGTTGGAGCCGGGGCCTCAGCCGGAGTCGGGTTTGGACTCGGATTCGTATCCGCAGCGCCGCGGCGAGCCCTCAGAAGGAGCGCTCTCCCGGCCTCGTCGGCCCGCGGGGCTGGGACCCGGCCCCGGCCTGCCCGATGGGGCGCGCGGCCCCGGCGATGCGCCCGCGCCCGGCCCCGCGCGCCCGGCCCCGCGCCCCCGGCCCGCGGGCCCCGGCCCGAGCCTCCGCCTGAGTCCCGCGCGCCCGGGCCCGCGCCCCCGGCCCGCGCGCGCCATGGAGCCCGGCCGCGGCGGCTTCGAGACCGTGGGCAAGTTCGAGTTCTCCCGCAAGGACCTGATCGGCCACGGCGCCTTCGCGGTGGTGTTCAAGGGCCGCCACCGGGAGGTGAGCCCCGGCGCGTGCGGCCCGCCCTGGGACCGGCATCCGGGAGCCCCGGCCCCGGGGGCACCCCTAGCCGGGGGACCCTTCCCCCAAAGGGGCTCCCTGGGCCGCCGCCTCCGGAGGTGGAGTTCCGTCCCGAGCCTCTCCGGGACGGCGCGGGTCACCTGCGTGTCCCAGGCCTGGGGTCAGCCCCGGGACAGCCCCGCCCTGAAGGGTCCCCCTCTGGGTTTCAGAAGCACGACCTAGAGGTCGCAGTCAAGTGCATTAACAAGAAGAACCTTGCCAAGTCCCAGACGCTGTTGGGGAAGGAGATTAAAATCCTAAAGGTGAGCGGACTGGCCGGGCAGCAGCCGGGAGGCAGGGTGAGGGCCCGTCCTCGCCGGCCTCCCTCCCTCTAGCTCACCGGGAACCTGGGTTTCTGTCCTAGGAACTGAAACACGAAAACATTGTGGCATTGTATGACTTCCAGGTGAGCCCCCGGGCTGCTGGGGTGGGGTAGGCTAGGAGGGCAGCCGGGCGCCCAAGGCCCTGGTCAGTCATGGGGGTCGCATGCCTGTGTCCTTCGCGGGTGGGAGGAGTTGGGCATTGGCCGTGGACGTGGTGTGTCTCTGGCCGAGCTAGTTCTGAGGCTTTGTGGGGACCCCAGACACCCCATCACCAGCCCAGCTCTGTGGCCTGGCTTCCCCTTGCTGTATGGAGAGCTCCCAGCTTGTCCGGCTGCCTGAGCGGGTGATTGGGGGGGGGGACGGAGGACAACGGGCGGGCTGACAGCAGCGTGGCCGGTGGTGGGTACCCCCACCCGGAGCCCGAACCAGTGGTAGCCCCGACTGCCAGTCAGTGGGCCCCCCGGCTGGCCCACCTGTCTGGCCGGTGGTTGTTTTGTTGACATTGCTCCGGTGGCCTGGCATTGGCTGGCCTCTCGCTGCGTCAGCCTGGGGGAGGGGCTGCAGGCGATGCCTTCTTGCTGGCAGCGGGGGCTGGGCTGGTGGCACGGAGCAGCCACCCGCCGTCTGCTGTCCGATGAGGCCACCCCAGGTCTGGCTGGCCCTGGACAGCAGGCAGGCCGAGGCGCTGGCCTGCCTGCCGTGCTGTCTCCCAGCCCCTGGGCGCGGCAGCGGCAGGCAGAGTCGGGGACCCTAGATGCCCGGCGTGGGGACCAGGAACCTGAGGCGCAGATCTGCCAGTCGAAGTGCTGACTAATGGTTTTGAAAGCTGTTTACTGAGGCCACGGGACCAGCCCTGGCTGAGGGAAGTTCCCAGCCGGCCGCCTCCCTCCTTCCTCCCCTCCCTCCCTCCCTAGCTGTCCAGTGTGCTATGGCCTTGGGGGCTGTGGCGTGTCATGGGGTGACGTGGGGAGGGCCCAGGTCCAGAGTGACAGCGAGTACCTGGAACCCAGCAGAGACATCGTGTTCTGGGTCCAGGAGCCGCCTCCCTGCCCTCCTCTCCTCCCTTCCCTCTCCCCCCTCTTCACGGCTGTTTTTCTCTCCCCTCTCCGTTTTCTGAAGCCTCTTGGCATCCGCACATGTAGGACCCGGACCCCCTCGAGCACCCTCTGCTTGCCTTGCGCCCCCGCCTGTGTTCCCTCCATGCTGGGCTCCCAGTGGCTGCCTCCATAACATCTCTGCAGACCTTGCCCTGTCCCAGGTGGGCCACACACCTGGCTCCGAGCACCTGCCGCTTCCTCCAGCGTTAGTGACACTGGCTGCCCCACTCAGGACAACCGGCGCCTCCCTGGACAGCTTGGGGTCCCCCCCTGGGACCTGGGGATTGTTCCCTGTGTCCTTAAAGCTTTGGGCTGACCCAGGCACCAGGGTCCAGAAACAACGGATTTGCTTTTAAAAATCGGTAACAAATGATTTGACCAAGAAAAGAAAGCCCTGAGCAGTACAGGTCACAAGTCATCCTGGAGGCCCCCACCCCTTGTTGGGGTCCGCTGCTGCCCTCACGCGCTGCCATAGGTTGCCCCTGGATCTGCCCCCAGCTGCTGTTCTGCACTGTGGTTTTTCTCCCCGTAAGCGTGAATCTTGGAGAAAGTTCTCAATCCATACCAGAAGGGTTGCGCCTTCTCAGCTGCCGTGAGCACAGTGGTGCTGAGCTAGACCGTGGTGAGCCCCCCAGGCAGCAGCCCTGGCTCTGCTGTGCAGGGACGGTGTGTCCCGACTGCACCTCTTCCTGCCAGGTAGACTGTGGGGTCCTGTGCGCGAGCAAAGGTGGACCCCTACTCACAGGATGTGTGTGGTCCCCTGGGCTGTCACCAGGCCGTGTGGTTGAGACTGTGCCTTCACTCCGCTGTGCCAGCTGGCAGTCTGTAGAAAGATTTGTTCTTAAATATTTGTTTGAAAGGCAGAGTTATGAGAGAGAGAGACAGACAGACAGAGAGAGATCCTCGAACCACTGGTTGACTCCCCAGGCTGAAGTTAGGAGCTTTATCCGAGCCCACTGCGTGGGCGCAGGGTCCCGAGCACACGGGCCGTCAGCTGGGATCAGAACTGGTGCTGCGTGTGTGGGATGCCGGTGTCACAGGCTGTGGCCCAACCCGCCGGATCTCAGATCTGTAGAAGTAGTGTGTTCCCGGGAGCCGTTGTTGAGGTCCTCCAGGAGGCAAAGTGGTCCCTCAGCCACAATCCCCCGACATTGCTGCCGGCTGGGCTCTAGGGCCTGGGCATCAGGGCCGTGTGCGGGTGGGCAGCGGCATCCCTGCTGGGTCGGGGTCTCCCTGACTGCTAGGACCGGAGCCGCGCGGCCTGTCTGTGAGTTTGGGCGAGGAGGCTCCTGGTGCCTCCCTGCCCCACCCACGCGGGGTTGACGCCTGAGTGTTCGCTGTGCCGGGAGCCGTGGAGGGGCCGAGGTGGTCTGTTGAGGTGGGGGTTTTGTCCTCACTGTGTTAAGGTTGGTTTGGTCAGCCGTATTGAACGGGAACGGCAGGCCCGCGAGGTGCCTGGGAAGTCAGTCCTTTGCTCTCTCTTCTGTGTCACCTGCCTTGTTATTGGCACAGGTGCTGGGGGCTTCCAGTGTCCCCGGGGAAGAGGGGTGACACCTGCCGCGGTCTTGCTTCCTGTGCACTGTCAGCTGCTGGTGGACACCTGTGCCCACCAGGTGCCCGCCAGACTGTGGTGGGGGCTGGGCTGAGCCCGGATGAGGCCTGGGATGGTCTTGGCGGCAGGCTCTGGGAGGCTCCTGCCACACGGTTTTGTTTTATGTGGCGTTGTTTAGCCTCCCCCCACCCCCCACCCCCGACCCTGCCTGGCTTTTAGGTTGTGAAACAAGCACTCCTGACCAAAGGTGGCGCGTGTGGAGTGGGCACGGGCGTGGCTGCCCCGGAGCCCGGCCCCCGCCCTCCTCGCTGGTCCTCCAGCGTGGTCACTGCCTGCTGCTCTCGGCCCCTGGCCGAGCCTGGCTGCCGATCTTGAGCTTTCGGAGTGGAGGCTCCGCCTTACGTCTGGGGTGCTCGGGGCTTCTGCGGGTGGCTGCGGGTGCCTTGTGTGGCTGTGTGGTGTCGTGTTGTGGGACTGCTCCCTGGGGTGCGGGTCCATCTGGACCGCGCTGCTACAAGTAGGTTTGGGGGGGCATGTGTAGGTTGTGTCTGCCTGGCTCCCACGGGCTCTCAGGGGCTCCGCTGCCCTAGCACCGGGCCCAGGCAGCACCCAGCCCCCTGCTGCTGAGCTCCTGGTAGAACCCTGGTCAGAGAAGAGGGAGGGGCAGAGAGGGAGGCTGGTGGCCAGGAGCAGGGGGCCGGTGCACAATGGCAGCAGCAGGCTTCCTCCTCAGGGTGGGGCCAGCATCTCTTCCCTTTTGGGAGCTGTCCAGAAACACAGGGCTTCGGGGGCAGGGTGGCTCTGTCCAGGCCCCAGCTGTGGCTTTCGCTGCCTCCTGGGACCCAGAAGGCTGGCTCTGGAAGAGTTAACTGGGTCTGTGCCCGCCCTCCAGGCCCAGCCCAGGATCAGCAGACAGGACTGGGATTGGCAGAGGGATCCTATTAAGCAAAGCACCTTAGTGTTCCCAGGGGTGGGGTGAGGTGGCCTCCTACGTGCCCAGATGCCCGTGCCAGGCTCCCGGCGACACTGGCCTCTGGAGCCAGCCGTGCTGCGTGTGGAGGGCGGCGAGCCTGGCCAGCCTCATCCCAAGGGTGTTGACTTAGCGCTCCCCTTTTAAGTCTTATTTTATTTTTAAAGATTTGTTTATTTTTTTGAAAGGCAGAGCTACAGAGAGAGAGGGAGAGACAGAGAGACATTCCATCTACTAGAAGCCAGGAGCTTCATCTGCGTCTCCTACGTGGGTGGCAGGGATCCAAGCATTTGGGCCATCTTCGCTGCTTTTTTTTTTTTTTCAAGATTTATGTATTTATTTGAAAGGCAGAGTCAGAGAGAAACAGAAAGGAGAGCAAGCTCTCTCATCTGCCGCTCACTCCCCAAGTGGCTGCAACGGTCGGGGCTGTGCTGATCTGAAGCCAGGAGCCAGGAGCTTCTTCTGGGTCTCCCACACGGGTGCAGGGACTGAAGCACTTGGGCCATCCTCCACTGCTTTCCCAGGCTATTAGCAGGGAGCTGGATGGGAAGTGGAGCAGCCGGGACTGGAACCGGCGCCCACATGGGATGCTGGTGTCACAGGTGGTAGTTTAACTTGCTGCACCGCAGCATGGGCCCCAGGTTTGATCGTTTATTTGAGAGGCAGAGAGCGAGGGGGAGACAGTCTCAGAGAGTGACGGCTCCCATGCCTTGGTTCACTCCCCAAATCCTGCAATAGCTCTGGCCAAGGCTGGGGCCAGGAGCTCAGTCCGTGTCTCCCATGTGGGTGGCAGAGACTCGGACACTTGTGCCGTCACTGTGGCCTACCAGGGTGTCTATTAGGAGGAAGCTGGAGCTGGAGCCGGGCACTGAACCCGACAGTGCTGTGTGGGAGGTGGACGTCAACCACTAGGCTACACTCCCACGCCTGTCCTGAGAGCCTGGGTGCACAAGGCTGGGGTTACTCTTTAGGGTCCGCCCCGCTGGGCATCTGGGTTTCCTTTCCAGCTCGCTGAGGGCCAGCAGTAACCAGGACTGGTTCTGACTTCCACCCCCTTCCTTTTGGGTGGACCTACTCTCAGGGGGAGGGAGTGATGACGTGGGGAGCCTGGTGTGCTCACTTGAGAGACTGAGTCTTCTCACTGTGTCTGGGTGTCCATGTCCGGGTATCGCAGGTCCAAGGGCAGGACCCACCTGGTGGTTGCCGCCCACCCCACCGAGTAGGATGTGGCCAGGGCCTGTGCGATCGGGTGGGTGAAAGTGGTGAAGCCGTTTCTTGGCCATTTGGTTGTCTAAGGGGACTGGCTGGGTGCCTGGTGCCCCCCTGGCCCCCACTCCCCGGGGATGCCCGTGAAAGATAACTTGGCCCTGCAGAGGCTGGCGGCAGTGGGGCCTGAAGTGTCTGGCTTCTGGGTGGGTCCTGTGGGGTGGACAGCTGTGGCCCCTGCTGCCCAGGAGCCCGAGAATGCAGTGTAGGGAGAGCCCAGCCTGGCACGGTGCCCTGGGCAGCTGCTGCGATGCTTGATCCTGCCTTCTTGTGTCCCCACCTCTGGAAGGGTGAGGCGGACGCACGGGATGGGACGCAGAGCAGCTGGCCTGGCCCTGCCACATCCCAGTGGACACAGTGTGCTCACGAGCATCCCAGTCACCTGGGTTGGGGCTGGCCTGTGGGCTTCTGAGGATCCTGCTCGTGGGTGGGGAGACAGGCCCACAGCCTAGTGGGCCTGTCTGCAGCTGCCCTCTACCTCAGGGTGGTGGGAAGCTATGTGTGGGATCCTCAGGCCCCGTGCTCTGTGGTGAGGTAGACCCCAGCCCCGCTGCCCCAGGTCCTGTGCCTGGGGGAGGCTGTGGGGTGGCAGACTGGGCAAAGGTGACCAGCAAGGAGCAGTTGAGAGACAAGGATGGAGCCACTGGCACCCACAGCTCTGTGGCGGCTGTGAGCCTGGGACACACTCACCGTGGTTTCAGGGAGCCATGAGGCAGGCCAGCACGGTGGGGTGGGGGCAGGGCCCATCTGGGAAGGGGAGTCTCAATGGGCAAGGCCATGGCCCGGGGGCTCCAGCATCAGGGAGGTGGATGGAGAGCGACAGGCTGTGTACACAAGCGAGACCCAAGTGGCCTGGGTGGCAGGGGCAGCAGGTGGGGGTGGCACCAGAGTTCTGTGGGCAGGTGCCAGCTTGTGGCAGGCATGCTCCCATGAGCCTCGCTTTTCTGTGTGGGAGGAGGCTGCTGTGGGTGGGTGGGGCTCACGGTGCCCCAGGTGAGGAGGTGCAGGGCTCCTGTGCCCACACCATCTTTGCCTAGCGTCCCTGCCGGCCCAGCGCAGCCTCTGTCATCGCGCCACGTCCTTCTCCAGGTCATTCCTGGCCCCCTGGGTGGGTTTGGGACCCTGGAGGGCAGGGCCAGTGAGCTCTGCCACTGCAGAGTATCTCCCAGTGCGAGGGGATGCAGCCTCTCTGGTCTGTCCAGTTGGGTGCCTGCCCCTGGCGCTCGAGCGAGGCAGGTGTGGACAGTGCGCTGCAGGGGCCCGGGGAGTTGCTCTCTGAAGGTGTTTCCGGGCCCCATTTCTCTCCTTATTGCCCCAGCCTTGGAGCTCCTGCCTGACCACCAGGTGCCTGACTCTGCTGCCAGGATTATCTCTCCCCAACAGCTGGCCTCCCTCACTTGGGCGGGGCCGGCAGAGCCTGCCAGGGACTCCTGGGTCGGGTGGGCCAAGGCCTGCCTTCGTGGACAGCGCCCTCCTTCCCTAGGCCCTCTCCCAGCCTCCCTGCCAAGCCACTCGCTGGAGGTTGCAGCGCTCCACCTACTCACCTGGCAGGGCCCAGGCATGCAGCCTTGCACTGGCAGCCCTGGGGCAGGGTGGAGGCTTGTCAGGTTCTCAGGGACTGGTCACTCGGCAGCTCCATGTCCATCTGCCCGGAGCGTCTCTGACGCAGGCCTGGGCTTCCAGGACTGTGGGCTGAGCTGGCGTTGGGGTCCTCTGTCCTGCCTGGGTGAGGGGATGGGCTGAGAGGCAGCAAGCAAGGACCCTGGGGCCACTTTGCCGAGGGGTGTGGTGGGAGGGGCGGGTCTCTCTGGGCTGCTGGCTGTGGCCCTGCTTGGCTGCTGGGTGGAGCTCACCTGTAGCTCCTGGTGTCTCCACTGCCTGGAGACAGTCTGGGGTGTTTGAGTCCGTCCCCGCCCAGAGTTGCCTTGGAGCAGACTAGAGGAAGAGGGGCCTGGGATGGGCTTCCTCCTCCTGTCCCCAAGGGCAAGCGTGTGCTCTGCACTCCTGGGGGTGAGGGGACCTTGCTCCCAGGCTGGGACATCCCCACCTGGAGGTGGAACACAGGGTGCCAGGCTTGACTCGGCATCCACACCTGTGAAGTGGGGTGAGGAAGGCTTGCCTGGTTGTGTGGGTGAGGGACGTGCTACGGGGAAGTCCCTGCTTCCGGCTGGCTCGGGCACAGGCCACACCCACGCGGCATCCACAGGCACTCTGAAGCAGTGACTCCCAGATGAGGTGTGGTCGGCACCACCTGGGCTGCGCTGTGTTTGAGCCAGGGCTGGGTAGGACACTGCCCTGGCCCTGCTGGCCCAGCAGCGCTGGGGGCTTTCGGGCCCAGGGGCCACAGCCAAACCCCCACGAGGCCTGTCAGAGAGGCTGGATGCCTCTGTAATCTGTTGTTCCGATTCCGGTTCTGGAGCTGGAGGAGCGGTTCCCACTGCCTGAGGGTCGAGCCTGCCACACAGCTGAACCCTTCCTGCTGGCTGGTCACCTGGGCCAGGAGTTGTCACGGCTAGGATGGAGGCCCTACCCTGCCGAGGCCTGCTGGCTCCAGCCCACCCCATTGGTCTCTGTTCCTGCCCCTCAAGCCCGTTTTCCACATAGCTACAAGGCAGCACACATCACCTCCAGAGCCCACTGTGTCTCACGTGGGCTGCCTCCCGGCTGCTGAGCACCATGGGCTGGCGGCCTGGCGGCCCGGCTTTGTCTACTCCCCGGGTGGTGCCCAGCGGGAGCCGGAGGCACTTCTGCCTCTCACAGCCCTTCTCTGACCTGCAGGAAATGGCCAACTCCGTCTACCTGGTCATGGAGGTGAGCATCCTGTGGCCCTACGGCTGCGTGTCCACAGCACTGGGCACCGGAGGGGGGCTGTGGTGAGGGCCTGCGGGGGTGACGAGTGCCCACTGTTAGCATCTTTGCCGGGGTGCTGGGCACACTTAGGGATGAGCCTGGGGGTACTGGGCAGGGCTGGAAGGTCCATCCTGGGCCTCTGGCCACTGCCTGATGGGGTGTGCTCTCTTGCAGTACTGTAACGGCGGGGACCTGGCTGACTACCTGCACAGTGAGTGGGCCCTGAGGCTGCTATGGGCTGCGGGTCACCCTGCTGCCACTTGGGAGGTAGCTTGGCCCCAGCTGCCTCTGGTGATTTGCGTTTGGGCTTTCTCCTCGCCCAGCACCCTGGGGTAGATGGAAGGGGGGCCCTGGTGTTTCAGGTCTTGGGATGCTGTCCACGATCCGTCCCCACCAGCGGCTCTGGAGCAGCTCCCACCTGCTTGGGGAGGGCACTATGCCCAGGGTTCTGTTCTCAGGTTGGGGCGGGGGTTGGTGTGAGCCAGATGTATAAGTGATGGTGTTGTGGGAAGGAGCGAGTGCCCTGGCAGGCAGCCATGCAGGGGGTGGGCCTGCAGTTTTCTGGGTGGTGGGGTTGAGTGTGTGGCTGGCTGGGCGCAGGGGACACAGAACAGGGAGGCTAAAGGGCAGGTGCCAGGAAGGACAGGTGAGAGGCCCTGTAGGTAGGGGCTCATGACTGTCCAGGCTGGAGGTGCCAGCAGGGCCTTGGTGGTGGTGAGGGTATCTGGTTGGAGCTGGTGCAGACATGGTGAAAGACAATTCCAGGGGCTTGGCCCAAGCGTCGGGGAGGACAGAGTGACAGAACAGGCCAGGTTGATTGTCAACAACACAGACTGCCTGCCTGCGCCTGTGCGGTGCCGCTTTGTTCTCACGTGGCTAAAGGGACAGACACGTGCCCACGGGCCCTCACAAGGCAGTGGTCCTGTCAGCCTGTTTCCCTGCCATTAGGGCCCCTCTGAGTCCATCGCTGTACGACGAGGGGTCCACCTGGATTTGGGGGTGCACATTTGCAGACCCAGCACCACTCAGGGTGGGCAGTCCAGCAGGTTGGGGATTAGGAATCCAGGTCAGTGGGCAGGTGGAGCCTGCTGGCCTGGGGCTCCAGAGCTGGCAGTGGGAGAGGAGCCAGTGTAGGCAGCCAGCAGAGAGCCCTTCCTATGCTGTGGTATGCAGGGTGGGCCAGGGTGCCCCAGGCTGAGGCTGCTGGCCCTCAGGCCCATGGCCCTGGGCACTCAGCTGCCAGCCACACCTGGCTGCCCACGTGGCTACACCATGCTGGGCTCTGCCTGCTCGCTGAGTGCTGTCTTCCCCCGTGGCTACCACGCTGCCTGCTGAGCCCTTGACCTTCTGTGACCAGGCGGTCCCTGGCCTGCCTCCAGGCTGCGCAGGTGTCAGGTTGGTCCCAGGCCAGCCTTGGGTGCCACCTGCCCTTGGAGAGGAGGGGCTTGGAGGCCCAGGGCACTTGCCACAAGCTGGCATCGAGGTTAATGCTCACGCTGGCCACGCTGCATTCTCGTGCCTGTGTTGTGTGTGGGCCTGCGCCATGGCTGCCTCTCTGCTGTGGAAGCCTCCTTATCCCGGAGGAGGGGCTGGAGACCTGGGGCAGGTACAGGGCACCCAGAACTGAACTGGGTGAGCCTGACTCTGAAGAGGCCGGGGTGTGCCGGGTAGTAGTGGGATATCAGTATGTGTCTCTGGGGCTGTTGGCCTCTGTGGTGTGTTGGTGTGTGTGCCCTGTGTCTCTGTGCTGTGTGTGTGTGTGTGTGTGTATGTGAGAGAGACTGGATCTGTGAGATGTGTGTATCTGTATGTGTGTGTCTCTGTGTGTGTCTGTGGTGTGTGTGCCCTGTGTCTGTGCTGTGCTGTGTGTGTGTGTGTGACGGGGTCTGTGAGCTGTGTATATCTGTATGTGTGTGACTGTGTCTGTGAGATATGTGTGTGTCTGTGTGCTGTATGCTGTGTGACTGGGTCTGTGTGTCTGTGGTGTGTGTGTGTGTGTGTGTGAAAGAGAGAGACTGGCTCTGTGAGATGTGTATCTCTGTGTGTGTGTCTGTGGTGTGTGTGCCCTGTGTCTGTGCTGTGCTGTGTGTGTGTGTGTGAGAGACTGGGTCTGTGAGCTGTGTATATCTGTATGTGTGTGACTGTGAGATATGTGTGTGTGCTGTGTGTGTGTGTGTGTGAGAGACTGGGTCTGTGAGATGTGCATATCTGTATGTGTGTGACTGTGAGATATGTGTGTGTGCTGTGTGTGTGTGTGTGTGTGTGTGAGAGACTGGGTCTGTGAGATGCGCATATCTGTATGTGTGTGTCTGTGTGTGCTGTATGCCGTGTGGCTGGGTCTGCGTGTCTGTGTGGCGTGTGGGGGCCTGTGTCAGTTTCTCTACCTGTCTCTGCTGCTGGCCTCTGTGTTTTCCTTGCAGCCCCCAGGGCTTGGCCCCTGGTGGCCTCTGCGAGCCCGAGCAGCTCCCCCGCCCCGAGCCCATAGCTGTGCTGTGACCTTGGCCCTGCCTCAGGTTCATAGGTCCAGGCTTCTCTCACTGAAGGCCGCAGCGGGCCTGGACCCTGGGGACCCCTCCCCTTGAAGCGCAGCCATGCTGGGTTTGCATGGGCAAGAGCAGGCTAGTTAGATCCAGGGGCGGCCATGACACGCCGTGGTGGACAGAGGACTGGCAGTTGGGTTGATGTCAGGGGAGGGTGACAGCCGGAGACCAGGGTGGAGGGCCTGCCTTGCTGGCTTGCAGGTCACGGGTGCACTTGGTCCCTGGTGGTTACTGGTTTGTGGTGAAGGTCCGCCTGCTTCCTGCTGGGCGGGGGGTCCTGTGGCAGGGAGGACCAGGCCACACCCCTCTGGACTCGCCCGAGCCCGCCTCTCCCCGCAGCCATGCGGACGCTGAGCGAGGACACCATCCGGCTGTTCCTGCAGCAGATCGCCGGCGCCATGCGTCTGCTGCACAGCAAGGGCATCATCCACCGGGACCTGAAGCCGCAGAACATCCTGCTGTCCAACCCCGGAGGGCGCCGTGCCAACCCCAACAACATCCGCGTCAAGATCGGTGAGGCCCGTGGCGCGGGCGCCTGCCGCTGGGCCGGCCTGGGCTCCCGCCTCCTCACCGTGTCTCTCCTGCAGCTGACTTTGGGTTCGCGCGCTACCTCCAAAGCAACATGATGGCGGCCACTCTCTGCGGCTCCCCCATGTACATGGTACGTGGCCCTGGCACGCAAGCCCACGAGTCCACAGCAGAGCCCTTCTGTGGCCTCACTGCAGCCGGCAGCGTGGGGCTAAACTTGTTTCCTGTGCGCCTGCTCTGATGAGTGAGTGCCTGACTGGTGCTTGAGCGTGGCCTGCTCTGATTGGCTGCTGCCAACAGGTGTCTTGATTGTTGTGGGGCATGACTGGCATCTGCTCTGATTAGCTGGTTACATGGCTGCCGTTTGCTCTAATTGGTTGGAGACTGGCAGGTGTCTGCTCTGATTGGTTAGAGTCTGATGGGTCTCTGTTCGGATTGGCTGCTGTGTGGCTGGCACCTGCTCCCCGGTCAGTGTGTGAGGTGTCTGCTGTTGGCTGTGGCGCTGAGCTGTTTCTCACACCCACAGGCCCCCGAGGTGATCATGTCCCAGCACTACGATGGGAAGGCAGACCTGTGGAGTATCGGCACCATCGTTTACCAGTGCCTGACGGGGAAGGCGCCCTTCCAGGTGTGTGGGACCACCAGAGAGTCCTGGTTAGGGACAGTCAGTAAGGGTGTGGGTGAGTGGGCAGGACCAGCCCCAAGGCAGTGTCCCCCATGGGCCTAGTCCCCACTGGTCAGCCCACCTCATGTGCGCATGTGGGGGGAACAGGTTCCTGGCCCCCACCTCCCTTCCCAGGGCCCCTAGCCCCCTGCGTGGGGGGATTGCCCTGAGCCCGAGAGGACCCAGGACTGTGCTTCCTGTAGGGCCCCTGCGCTGGCCATGGCCCATTCTGACTGCCCTCTGCGGTCCTGGATGTGAGCCCTCGAGGCTCTTGGCCAGGTCTCCAGCAGGTGCCACTGCCCCTGGCTCCTTTCTGGGGCAGGATACCCATCAGTCGTGGACAGCAGCCAAGCACTGGCGCCAGACTTGTGCTGCCTTGGGTGGCAGAGGGGCGCGATGCCTCCCTCTGGCCCACCTGGCCGCCCTATGTGGCTGGGGTGGGGCTAGGAAGGGGAGATGTGTGGAGGCAGCGTGCCTGCTGAGGGCCGCTGGAGACCAGACCGTGGTCCCGCTCATCTACGGCGTGGTGGGAGGTGGGCCGGGGCAGCTGGGGTGCTGAAGGTGTGCTCCTCACCAGGCCAGCAGCCCCCAGGACCTCCGCCTGTTCTACGAGAAGAACAAGACGCTGGTCCCCACGTAAGCACCCGCCCCGCTCCCCGAGGAGGGCTCCGTTCCCCAGGCTCCCTGCTGAGCCTGTCTTATCCTGATCCCTCAGCATCCCCCGCGAGACCTCAGCCCCCCTCAGGCAGCTGCTCCTGGCCCTGCTGCAGCGTAACCATAGAGAACGCATGGACTTCGGTGAGTGCAGGCCCTAGGCGGCCGTAGCCGACTGGCGCCCCTCTGCCTCCTCCGTCTGTGCAGCACTTGCTTGTCTGGGCGAGGGCCCACCCGCTTGGTCCGTGCACCTGCACCCCCAGCCCGGGCACTGGGTGAGCAGTGGGCCATGGTCCGGGTGCCCAGGGTTCTCTCCCAGCAGCAAGGCTGGAACCTGGCTTGGGTGGGGCCAGCGCTGGGAACACCTGCATTGGTGGGCGAGGCAGGGTGCCATGGAGAGAGGGGCCGAAGCCCGCTGGTGCTCCAGCCAGCCCCCTGCCGCCCAGGTGGGGCCCCTCTGAGGCGCTGCTGCTTCTCCCGCAGATGAGTTCTTCCATCACCCTTTCCTCGACGCCAGCGCCTCAGTCAAGAAATGTGAGTGCTGTGTGGGCCGTGTGGCCTGCACCCTTCCTGCCTCGGCGTCTGGACCCACCCCGCCACGTGCTGGACTGGGAGGGTGGGCCCCAAGCCCATGGGGTGTCCCGGGGGCAGGAGGGGGAGGGCTGTGCTGCCTGGGGACAGCTGCCAGCTGGTTTCGTGGTGGTGGCAGTGACGTGGAGGGGCTGCTGATGGTTGGTACAGATGCTGGTGCTGACGTTCAACCTCTGGGGTAGTGCAGGCCATGCGACCCGCTGCCCTGAGTACAGGGGGCTGGGGGTCGGGAGAAGGCTCTGCAAACTGACCCGCAGCTCCCTCTCCCAGCCCCGCCCGTGCCTGTGCCCTCATACCCAAGCTCAGGGTCTGGCAGCAGCTCCAGCAGCAGCTCCACCTCCCATCTGGCTTCCCCACCGGTGAGTCCCCGCCTTGCTCGCTGGCTTATGTGGCCCTTGAGCTGGGCGCTCACCCCCTGCCCTCGCGGGCATCCCTGGCAATGTTCGCTCTGAGTGCGTGGATGCTGGCACTGCCTGTGGGAGGGGCTGGTCCTGGGGCCTCCCCCGTTGGCGCCTGTGCTCCAGCACCCCTCGTCTGCCCTTTGAGTCACAGGGCTGGGGAGCAATGGCCCACCTTGGGGTGACTCGAAGGGTGGGTTCTGTACACGTGCCCTGTGCCTGGGAAGGGTTCTGTGATCTCTGCACTGTGCCTGGGTCTGAGCTAAGAGATGGCTGAGATGGGGGGCTGTGGCCCTCAGCAGAGCTGCCCTGGAGCAGTGGCTGGACCTGGTTCTGAGACCTGGGCCTCACTCCTCGGTGTCCTGAGTGCCTAGAGCAGCACTGGCCGTGGGGACAGGAAGCTACTGTCCCCAAACTGGTGAGCGTCCTGTGAGGTCAGGGCCACATGGCCATCTTCCTGGGAAGGGCGCTGAGCACTGGGCTTCCTGAGGCCAGGAAGAGGCAGAACTCACCCCTCAAACTCTTGGGGTCCCTGGGCCCCACTCACTGGCCCCGTCCTGACCCCCAGTCCCTGGGGGAGATGCCCCCGTCACAGAAGACGCTCACCTCCCCGGCTGCGGCCGCCGGCTTCCTGCATGGCTCGCGAGACTCAGGCGGCAGCAGCAAGGACTCCTGCGACACAGACGACTTCGTCATGGTCCCCGCCCAGTTTCCAGGTCAGGGCCCTGCGGGGGCAGACACGCTCCAGTGCTGGGGGGGTGCAGCAGGCATGTTGGATGGACCCCACACGTGTGTGCACATGCTGCATGTGTGCTGTGCAGACCCCGTGTCTGCTGTGGACAGTCAGGAGCTTTGTGTGAGCCTGCCTGGGCCTGCCTGGCCAAACTCTGCTGGAGTCAGCAGTGGTCAGCAGATGGTCGGTCTTCGGCCTGTGCGGGGCCTCTCCTGCTGCTCCCATAGACTGGCCCTCAGCTCAGCTGGCTCTGTCAACAGTGCCCCCAGCCGCCTCCCCGGTCCCTGCTGTGCGTTTGGACCCGAGTGACTGGGGCCACAGCAGCTGTCCTGACCCCGTGCTCGGCCCTCCGTCTGTCCCCAGCCACCCGAGACCTCAAGGCTCAGCCCCTGGGCGTGCACAGTCTACGCAGTGGCAGTGAGGGTGGCGAGTTCCAAGCCTAGCCTCAGGCAGACAGGAAGAGGGTTCCTGATGGAGCCGGGCCACAGGGCAGCCACTTCGGGGCCAGGAACCTGGGTGTTCTGAGGGGATGGCACCAGAGTGGGGGCTGTGTCACCCCTCCTGGAGTTGGCCAGTCTGCTGGGTGTGAACAGGAGAAGGGACATGGTGCCCTGCGTGGGGCAGGCCAGTGTAGCCAGGACCTTAGCGCCTGTGCTGTGTGCCCCATGTGACACGCGTGAGCCAGTGGCCACCCTACCAGGAACCCCCCATCTGAGGAGGAGAGGACCTGTGGACCCAAGTGTGGGGAGCTCAGGGAGTGACCGTGCAGCAGATGGCCAGGCCAGACGTGCGCTTCTTCCACAGGTGACCTGGTGGCTGAGGCGGCTGGTGCCAAGCCCCTGCCGGACAGCCTGCTGTACAGTGGGTGAGCCCCCAGCCCTCTGTTTAGGGCAAGGGAGGATGATCTTCAGGGGCTGGGGTCGGGAGGTTTGGGAAGGACACAGGTGCCACACTCGGGACAGGGGATGTCCCGGGTCTGAGTGCTCGGCCTGAAGACGCCCACCTCTGTCCCTTCGTCCCCAGGAGCTCGCTGGTGGCCTCTGCTGGCCTGGACAGCCACGGCCGGACCCCTTCTCCATCCCCCCCGTGCAGTAGCACCCCCAGCCCCTCAGGGTGAGCAGGCTGGGCAGGGTGGGCTGTGGGCTAATCTCTGAGCCTGTGTCTGGCTTGCTTCCCAGTTGAGACCACCAAGCTGAGGCAGAGCCAGGCCAGGAACATTGTGTCCAGAGGCCCTACCTCCCTCCTACCTGCCTGGACACCACACCTCCACAGATGGCCCCACGATCTGGGGTTGGGTGGGTCTGGGACCACCTACAGACCTACTCACTCCTGCCAGTGGCTGGCTGCAGCCTGGGCAGGGTGGAGGGCCAGCTACCTGGTGACTGACCCAAATGGCCCCCACTCCACTCACCCTGGCGTGTCCGGGCCTGGGCTCACGCTGTGCCCCTGTGCCCGTGCCCTCTCTCCACACAGCCGGGCTGGCCCATTCTCCAGCTCCAGGTGTGGTGCCTCTGTGCCCATCCCAGTGCCTACTCAGGTGCACAACTACCAGCGCATCGAGCAGAACCTGCGGTCCCCCACCCAGCACCAGGCACCCCGGTGAGTGCAGGGCCCCACACACTGCCTGATTCTGCAGCACCATTCTCTTGTGGACGTGCTGGGGTTCTTCTGCGTTTCCTGGTAGCTAGCAGTGTAGCATCGTGAGTTTACAAAGACGATGTTAATTTTGGCAGATTTCAGTGACATACTCTGATTCACAGAAGGCCGCTTGGGTTGTGGTTATCTCTGCAGGGACCGTGACCTCGGGGGGAGGGTGCCCGCCCACAGCCGAGCGGGGCGTGGGGGGCTCAGCTCCTCGTGCCCGCCCTGCTACAGGTCCTCCTCCAGGTCTCCTGCCATTCGCAGGTCAGGCAGCACCAGCCCTCTGAACTTGGCCAGGGCCAGCCCCTCGCCCCCAGCCCACACCGACGGAGCCCTCCTGGCCAGGAAGTTGTCCCTGGGTGGGGGCCGACCCTACACACCGTCTCCGCAAGGTGAGCCTGAGGTCTCCCAGGGCTGTGGTGGGGTGGGGGAGAGCCTGCCATTTCTGTCTGTCTTCACCCTGGCGGCCCCTCATTCCCCCAGTTGGAGCCATCCCTGAGCGGCTGGGCTGGAGCAGGGCTCCCTCCCCACAAGCAGCTGAGATGCGGACTGGCAGGTCCCCGCGTCCAGGTATGTCCCTGTGTCCAGGCAGGTGCCCTGTCCAGGTAGGTGCAGCTGCAGGCCTTGAGCTGGGCATGTGGACAGAGGAACTGGACTGGCCACCCTTGCCTGGGGGACTGTCTTTCTGTGCTCAGCTGATTTCTTCCAAGTTAAGAAGTCAGGGATTTGATGAGATGGGCGTGACCGGCACAAATGAATCTGGGGGTCACAGAGCCCAGCTGTAGGGCCACGTCCAGCTCACTCTGCAGTGGTGTGGCCCTGGGGCATGGCAGGCCTCACCACCCTTTCCCTTGTGCAAGATGGAGAATGGGGGGTGGGGTGGACATTTGTCCTCACGGTGAAGGTGCCGACGGGGACACCCACATCCCTCATCGGATGGCCTGGTCTTGACCCCAGCCCAGGCTCCTGGCTTCAGCTTCCCGTGACCGCAGACGCTTGGGGAGGCAGGATGGCTCCAGCACCCACGTGGGAGAGCTGGAGGGAGGTCCCCGCTTGGCTGGAGGGGGCCACTGCAGGCGTTTGGGGGGGGGGGTGAGCCAGCAGATTGGTGGTCTAGCTCTCTGCATCTCAAATTAGAAAAAATAAAAAGAGATGAGGAGTAGGGCGTACGGTCTTGGGTGCCTGTGGTGGTGGGGTTGCAGCAGGGCCCGGCTGTCTCGAGGCCTCGTGCGTGTCGGTGGTCTCTGGCAGTAGCCAGACCTGCTGTCCTCTTGGTGGCCAGGAGTGTGGTAATGAAGTGCGTCCCGTCCCCAGGCTCCTCTGCTCCTGAGCACTCGCCCCGCTCCACCGGCCTGGGCTATCGCCTGCACAGCGCCCCCAACCTGTCTGACCTGCATGTCGTCCGCCCCAAGCTGCCCAAGCCACCCACGGACCCGCTGGGCATGGCCTTCAGCCCCCCACAGGCCAGCCCTCCCCAGCCGTCCCACGGTCTGCAGTCCTGCCGGCCCCTGCGCGGCTCACCCAAGCTGCCCGACTTCCTGCAGCGGAGCCCCTTGCCCCCCATCCTGGGCTCCCCCACCAAGGTAACAGTGTGGGGACGAGTCTGGGGCACAGAGCCCCGACAAGGAGATGGCTGGGTTGCCCTTTTCCCTCAACTGGCGTGGGCCTTAGCTCGGGCCACCGGGCCTCCTATGTGGCCCAGGCTCTGAGCCGGTCAGCGAGCCAGGGGCAGGGTGGAGACTCGGCTGCTGCATGGGTCAGCACAGCCAGTCGCTGCACCCTGGCACTCACCGCGTGTCCTTGGGTCTCCCTGCAGGAGGCCGGGGCAGAGCCGCCTGGGGCTTGCAAGGCCTGTACCCCACACTGCTTAGAAGTGCAGTGTTCCCTTTGTCAGAGGGCCTGGCGGCCTTGCACCCCCCTGGGCAGAGGCCTGGTGGGGTGGGGTGGGTCTCAACCTTGACCAACGTCCCATGTCCTGCCCGTTGAGGCCCCTAGGCTGCCCTGCTCTGATGTGCAGTGTGGGGCTGTGGCAGCACCAGGCTGCGGGTCACCACAGGGGAATGGTGTAGCTCCCATCTCCCTGCCTCAGTTTCCCAGTCTGGAAAATGGACCCAGAGCGGTGGCCACTTGCCAGTGCTGTGAGGGCAGGTCCATGCATGCAGTGTTTTGTTACACTCAGTGTGAGTGTGTGCACACACATAACGCATGTGAGCCGTAGGCACGTAAGTGTATGTGTTGTTACATGTGTACATGTATGAAGTTTGCACTCTGGGCCAGAGCAGGACCTGCCCCTGGGCCACACACTGTCCCTGGGAGGCACCAGACCTCATGCCAGCACCTCCCTGCCCTGATGCTGAGCTGCCGCGCCAGCCGGGCCGTTCTCAGCGCCACCCCTGCCTTCACCAGGCCATGCCCTCCTTCGACTTCCCCAAGACTCCCAGCTCCCAGAACCTGCTGACCCTCCTGGCCCGGCAGGGCATGGTGATGACGCCCCCACGGAACCGGACGCTGCCCGACCTCTCAGAGGTGGGGCCCTTCCAGGGGCAGCAGCTGGGCCCTGGCCTGCGGCCCACAGAGGATGCCAGGGGCCCCGTCGGCCGGTGAGTTGGCCTGTGTTGTACTCCTGGGAGGCTGGGGAGACCCAGGCCTGCACTTGGCTTGCCCTGAGGCCCTGCCCTGCCCTGCCCATCTGTAAGACTGGCACCGTGGTGCAGGTGCCCAGCGGGGTCGTGTTGTGGAGGGAGGCCCCCAGCTCCTGCCACCCACCTGCCCGACGGGCACCCAGGCCACTTGCGCCACCTCCCGCAGGTCCTTCAGCACCAGCCGCCTCACCGACCTGCTGCTCAGGGCAGCATTTGGGACGCAGGCCTCAGACTGGGGCAGCACAGACAGCCTGCAGGAGAAACCCATGGACACTGGTGGGCATCTGGGCTGTGGGAAGCGGGTGTCAGCTAGGAGGTGAAGAAAGGACAGGCCCCTGAGCACCTTTTTCCGCAGCGCCCTCTGCTGGCTTCGGAGGGAACCTGCACCCAGGAGCTCGCGCTGGCGGGGCCAGCAGCCCGGCACCGGTGGTGTTCACCGTGGGCTCTCCCCCAAGCGGGACCACGCCGCCCCAGGGCCCACGCACTGCAGCCTTCTCAGGTGAGGGCCTGTTGGCCGCAACACGCTGGGGAGCCTCGACTTGCCAGTCATTGGACTGTGGCTGTCAGTAGGGACAGATGGAGGAAGCAGGGTGCACACCTCAGAAATCCCTGCTCAGTCTTCCCGTGTGTGAAGTGGGGGTCGGCCTGGATCAGCAAAAACAGATCAGGCGAAAAGTGTGGTTGCAGCCCCTGCCCCAGGGACGCCCAGCCCCATGCCCAGCTGCCCTGGTAGGCCGTCCTGTGCTGGTGGGCTTCCAGTCCCGGGTCCCGCCACGTGTGCAGCAGGGTGGTGGCTGCCCTGCGCTCTGCGAGCCCCCTGCTCAAGTCCCCACTTCTTCACCCAGATGCCCTCAGTCCTCGCCCCCGCCTCCTGCAGATGGGAGGCTTTCCGAGGCCCTGTCGCAGGGCCCGGCTGCGGGGATGAGGTGGGGAGTGAGGGGCCGAGGTGGGGTGGGGACAGGTCTGCGGCGGGCGCCCTCACCTGCCGGCTGTCCGCAGTGGGCCCTACCGGCTCCTCCACGCGTCCCCTGGTGGCCGGGGCCTGCGGCGAGGCTGCTCCAGAGCTGCCGGCCCCTGGCCACTGCTGCAGCTTTGCCGACCCCATTGCCGCCAACCTGGAGGGGGCTGTGACCTTTGAAGCCCCCGACCTCCCTGAGGAGACGCTCATGGAGGTGAGCGCTGGGCCAGGGGCTGGGGGCCGGGGGTCTCCCTGCCGGCGGGGGACGCCCCGCCACTCGCCCGTGCTCTCCACAGCAAGAGCACACGGAGATCCTGCACAGCCTGCGCTTCACGCTCGTCTTCGTCCAGCACGTCCTGGAGATCGCCGCCCTGAAGGGCAGCGCCAGCGAGGCGGCCGCGGCCCCCGAGTCCCAGTTGCAGGAGAGCGTGGTGGCCGACCAGATCAGCCTGCTGAGCCGCGAGTGGGGGTGGGCGACTGGGGGCGCTGGCCTGGGGCCACTGCTGATTTTATAGGGTGGAGGTGGGGGGCTGGGGGGCGCTGGCCTGGGGGCCACTGCTGATTTCCGGAGGCGGGGGCGCTGGCCTGGGGGCCACTGCTGATTTCCGGAGGCGGGGGCGCTGGCCTGGGGGCCGCCTCTGCTGACTCTGCCCCTTCTGCCCCCTCTAGCTTCGCAGAGCAGCTGGTGTTGTACCTGAAGGTGGCCGAGCTGTTGTCTGCCGGCCTGCAGACAGCCATAGACCAGATCCGGGCTGGCAAGCTCTGCCTGTCGTCTACCGTGAAGCAAGGTGAGGGAGAGCAGACCTAGCCCACCCTGGGAGCCACTGGGCGCTGGGTGTGGGAGAGGAGTCAGGTGGCAGCGGGTAGGAGGAGGGAGATAGGGCCCTTGGGCTGGCTGGGAGTCCACCTGGGAGGGCAAGTGCAAAGGCCCTGGGGTATGGCTCAGAGGATGTGCGGTCATGCGGTGGCCCTGGGACATGGTACGGAGCTGGCTGGTTGCTTAGGGCTGGAAGAGTGTAGGGGGCAAGAGGGGACACATCTCAAAAACCTTCTACCCTGCTGGGCCCGGCCGGCCCCACTGGGTGTGCTGTTCTCCTGACCCGAGCCCTGTGTCTGGTCTACTCCCCTGCCCACGGTCACATCAGCGCCCTGCCAAGGGCCTGGGCTGACCCAGGACTTGCCCACAGTGGTGCGCAAGCTGAACACGTTGTACAAGGCCAGCGTGGTGTCCTGCCAGGGCCTGCGCCTGCGGCTGCAGCGCTTCTTCCTGGACAAGCAGCGACTGCTGGACCGCGTGCACAGCGTCACCGCCGAGAAGCTCATCTTCAGCCACGCCGTGCAGATGGTACACGGGGCGAGAGGGTCCCAGCGCCCAGGCCAGAGCCTTGGAGGGCGTGAGGCTGTCACTCCTGGGACAGGATTGTCCCCGTGGGGTCTCAGACTCCAGAGCCAGCACGCCTAAGGAGGGGCTGCAGTTGGCCCTGCAGGGCGCTTGGCACTAGGCCCCTGCCTCTGTCCACCACAGAGCCGCAGCCCAGGCAGCTTGCACCCGTGCCCCGCCCCCCGGCTCTGTCCCCAGCTGAGGTGAGACCTGGTCTTCTGGCGAGTCGGCCTCGGTCCTTCGTGGACTGCTGGGCCCCGGCCTGCAGCCCCTAACTGAGGGCCACTCACTCGGCATGAAATCCAGCCCAGAGCGACGTGCAGGGCGAAGTCTGACTGCTCCACTTCCTGCTCAGGCAGCAGTGACTGCCATTGGGCCCATGGTCACCCACAGTGCTGGTCCCCACAGCTGCCTCTGCCAGGGCTCCCGCATGGCTCCTGTGCACTCCCGACACATGGCATCCCGACACGGGAGCATCCCGACACATGGCATCCCGACACGGGAGCATCCCGACACATGGCATCCCGACACATAGCATCCCAACACATGGCATCCCGATACATGGCATCCCGACACAGGAGCATCCCGGCACATGGCATCCCGACACGGGAGCATCCCGACACATGGCATCCCGACACATAGCATCCCAACACATGGCATCCCGATACATGGCATCCCGACACGGGAGCATCCCGACACATGGCATCCCGACACGGGAGCATCCCGACACATGGCATCCCGACACATAGCATCCCAACACATGGCATCCCGATACATGGCATCCCGACACAGGAGCATCCCGGCACATGGCATCCCGACACGGGAGCATCCCGACACGGGAGCATCCCGACACAGGAGCATCCCGGCACATGGCATCCCGACACGGGAGCATCCCGACACGGGAGCATCCCGGCACAGGAGCATCCCGGCACATGGCATCCCGACACGGGAGCATCCCGACACGGGAGGATCCCGACACATGGCATCCCGACATAGGAGCATCCCGGCACATAGCATCCCGACACATGGCCTCCGGCCCAGCCCCTGCCTTCCCCTGCAGGTGCAGTCGGCCGCCCTGGACGAGATGTTCCAGCACCATGAGGGCTGCGTGCCACGCTACCACAAGGCCCTGCTGCTCCTGGAGGGGCTGCAGCAGCTGCTGTCTGACCAGGCCGACATTGAGAACATCGCCAAGTGTGAGTGCCGGCGGCCCGTGGGGGCGGACCCAGCAGTGCTCCCGCCTTACGCCACCTCCTCCTCCTCCCCCCGCAGGCAAACTGTGCATCGAGCGGAGACTCTCGGCTCTGCTGACCGGCATTGGTGCCTGACCACCCGGAGCCCAGCTCGCCGTGCCCGAGCCCCGCGGGATGGGCTCCATGTGCTGGCTGGACCTGCCGGGACAAGCCTGTCGGCCGCGGGGCTGCTGAATGGTGCTGAGGCCCCCCGACGGAGCCAGGGCGGGAGGCTTCCTGGCCGTGGAGGACTGCGGGTGCTCGGAGCACTGCTTCCCTTGGTGGCCGGACTCCCGGAACCTTGCCGGCAGGCAGGGGCGCCCAGGGGGGCAGGTGGGACACGGGCATCCTGCCACCTGCCAAGACCCCCGGACAGTTCAAGGCCTTGAGACAGCACCACTGACTCCATGCCAAAGAGAGCTTGTCCTCACGGCCTCGCTGCCTGGTCGCTCTGCCTCGGGAGAGGCTCGGCCTCTTCTCTAGGACCCCTCCCTCAGAGACCGCCCGCCCGGCTTTGTCAATCACCTGAGCACTTTATGCAGATGGAGACTGGGCCCACCACACGGACCGAGGGGCAGGATCTGCCGTCTGGCTGCGGCCTTGCGAGGTGTGTGTCTGCTTCCTCACACGCGTGTGCGTGTGTACGCGGCTCCGTGAGCGAGTGCGGGCCTGGCCCGGGTGCGGTGTGCGGCGGCAGACCGGATGAAGCTCCGAGCTCCCGCCCCGGCCACAGAGGTCGCCATCTGCCTTCCCCCCAGGCCATGTCTCATTTTTTTAAGCTGATTTTTTCTTTAAAGAAGAAAACTTGCAAACATTTAAGGCATTGTTTTTGAAAGCAGGGACAGGGACAGAGTTGGGCCTTGGCCTTACCGTGGGGGCAGACAGTACTGGCTGCGTGTGTGTGACTGCGTGTGGTGCGTGTGTGAGGGCGTGACTGTGGCTGTGTGCACCCGCTGTCCTGCCCAGGGGACACGTTAGGCAGGTGGACAGCACTCATCCCACACCTGATGTGGTGGACAGGCACAACACACACAACAACATGCGAGACCCTCCCCCGCCGAGCTCTAGCTGTCAGATTGGTGTCAAGATGCCTGCTCGTCACGGGTCACTGCGGACCTGGGGGCGGCCCCGCCCCTCCTGCCATGGCAGGCCGTCCTTGTTGGAGGGGTGGGGAGAGGCCCCCTCCAGCTCTCAGGACAGGCACAGGCTGG
Source organism: Sylvilagus floridanus (assembly GCA_949820135.1). Classification (NCBI taxonomy): domain Eukaryota; kingdom Metazoa; phylum Chordata; class Mammalia; order Lagomorpha; family Leporidae; genus Sylvilagus; species Sylvilagus floridanus. The sequence continues at coordinate 181,423,635 of OX463233.1, forward strand.
GGCCTGTGTGGCCTCTGTGGCTCAGCTCTGCCTGAATCTACTTGAATGTACCCCGGAGAGTCCACAGGAGGCAGACGTGGGTCTGTGGCGCCCAGAGCAAGGTGTTCAGAGGTCATATGACACAGACACAGATACACGTGTTTTTCTTTGCAATACTTGAAATATCGCCACTGTGCTTGGACTCAGAAGACAGAATCCCCGTGACGCGTCTGTGTCGTCACCGCCCGTGACTCCGTCCCTCCCTGCTGCATGTCCCACGTTAGTATTTATTGCTTTGTGGCTGCCACAGCCCAGCCTCTGAGAAGCTGGCGCCACGGCTGGGGCCCCGCCCGGCATCCCGGTGCGCCCTTGTCCCGTGGCCGCCCTGTGTGCCCCTGTGTGTGCGTGTGTGTGTCGCAAGTGGGATCCGGGGCCCCGGCCGTGAACGCTGCCTGTGGTTGCGTGGCCTGTTCTCTGAGAGACAGTGCTCTGCCCTCCGTCTGTTTTAACACATTTTGTGAGTCCCTTTTTCGTTACATCGTGTGACGTCAGGTTAAATGGAAATAAACCTTTGGAGTCGTTACCTTGCTGTCACAGGTCACTTCGCTGCTCAGATGAGGCGTCTGTGTGGGGCGCACAGTTCCTCCAGCCGAAGTGCAGGAGCCCGGGGTCTCACGCCTGTGCAGGTGGACCCAGCTCTGGGATAAGCCCCCAGGTGAGTGCCCGCGGAGGGTTCTCCCGGGCCTGCACCTAGCTTCACCCCATGGCGGCCGTCGTTGGAGGGCTGTCCAAGTCCTCACCTGTTTTCGTCGGGTTTGCCTGTTTATTGTTGAGTTTGTTGCGAAATTTGAACCTGAGATCGTTCTCACCAGCTTTCCAGAAAGGCCAGCGCAGCGTCAGCACTGAAGCCGCTGGAGAGCGGGTGGTGCTGGCAGGCGGTGGAAGGGGGGACCCTGGGTCCGACAGGAGTGGCCGGCTACAGAGCAAGCCCTGGAAACCGCGGGGGGCAGCCCTGCTTCAGTTTGAGGCTTTGGGGGAGGCCCCCTGTGCACACTGCAGAGGGTGGCCAGCGCTGACAGGTGAAGGCCACGTCACCCACTCCGCCTCTGGGGCGTGTCTGTCCCCAGATGCCGCAGGTGGTGCCGTGCAGCACACTGCCTATCCACGGTGGTCCCGTGCCCGCTGGCTGGTAGCTCGGGTTCCCCTGCGCCTTCCCGGCTGAGAGCTCAGTTCTGGTTTGTGCTGAGCGATGTTCTGTTCTCATGTTCATCCACTCACCTGTGGGCTGGTCCAGTGCTTCCAGGTGTGGGCAGTGGGGAAGCTGCTGAACCTCCCCCCACCGCCCGGAGGCAGGACCACATGGTGAGAGGTGGGCCTGGAGTGGGCCATGGGCTGGCCCTCCCTTGGCCAACCTCGCCAGCACGTTGCGGGCACGTGGAGGGGCTCAGGCAGCAGACCAGGCCCCGGAGGTCCCAGCCCCAGGCTGCACGGGCCTCAGTGTACCTGTAGAATGGAGAAGTGCAGGAGTGGTCACACCAATGGCCTGGTCAGTCTCCGGGGAGATGAGCTCGTTTACCCGCTGCCTGGCCCTTCCCAGCCCTGACAGGGAGCAGGCCACACGCCCTCGTCCTCCTGGGGCTCCTCTGTTCGGGTTGGGACTGACCCCACCTGGCCTGGTTTTCTGTCCTGGCTCCATGGAATCTGGCTTAAAGGGGTGGCTACGGTGGACACTGCTGCTGCCCCTTCCACAGAACCCGGGTCCCACCGTGAGTATCCCTGCCTCTGGCCGGTCTGGGCACTGCCCTTTGGGGCTCATTCGCAGTGCCACAGAGACAGGAAAGGGGCTCCCTAGAGAGAGCCTCTGTGGGGAGGGGTCCTGGGGGTTCCCACCATACGTGCAGGGGCCTCTCAAGCGCCCTGCTGTTGCCCCCTCCCTCCTAGAACCTGGCAGAGGCCACGTGGCTCCCGTCCCACACCATCAGAGCCAAGTCTCACCCGTGGCCTTGGACTCCTCTTTCTCCGCCACTTTCTCCCGTCAGCCGGTGTCCTGTGGTTTTCCTAACTGCAGACCCTTGGCCCTGCCCACTCATGGCTCACTCCCCAGATTCAAGCTCATGGCTCACGGGTAGCCGGGCTGGGGCTCCCTGGGGCCTGTGAATGCCCCCTGCAGGCAGAGCTGTTAGGTCAGGGCCTCCCGTGGGGTGACCGGGAGGGAAACAGGACCACAGGCAGTCCCAGGCAGAGAGGGTGTGAAAGGATGGAGGCCGAGGTTTGCATGTGTGTCCTCTGGAGTGCGTGAGGAGCAGGCCTGTCCACACCTTGACCTAGCTCCACAGGGGGACTTGAGGATTCCAGAAACAGTGCTGCCGGCGGCCCCTGAGGCGTGGCCTCTACAGAACGAGGTGCACAGCCTCAATCTCAGCTCTTCATCAGGGCTGCAGCCGCGGCCTGTGGGTCAGCAAGGCCAGGAGCTCCGCGGGCCCCTGTGCACCTGGCACCTGGCCTGCGTGCTGCCTCCTTCGGCTCACTCCAGTCTTGACAACAGGGTCCCCTGGGATGTGCGATGGGCACCCACCTGTGTCCGTGGGGACCATGGAGTGGAGCCTGAGCGGCTCAAGTCTGGACTTTGGGATGGGGCCAGGTGCCCTCTCCTGTTGCCGTCTGTCCTGGAACCCCAGGTGTCCGCGCGCGCCCTCCTGCTGTGAATGCCTCTGTCAGGACTGGCGGAGCTGCATCAGCGGGACTCAGCACTGGGACACGGCTTCTCCGCTGCTCGCTGCACACAAAAGGCTGCCCCCCGCCCCCCATCCAGAAGCTACAGCTCCCCTAACTGCTCCCTTCTGGGTCTGTTTAAAGTGTGCTCTCCAAGGCTGTGTTTTGGCGCGGCAGGTAAACCCACCTTCTGAGCACCAGCATCCATATGAGCGCCAGTTCAAGTCCCGGCTGCTCCACTTCTGATTCAGCTTCCTGTTCATGTACCTGGGAATGTAGTAGAGGATGGCCCAAGTCGGCTGGCGCCGCGGCTCAATAGGCTAATCCTCCGCCTGCGGCGCCAGCACACCGGGTTCTAGTCCCGGTCAGGGCGCCAGATTCTGTCCTGGTTGCTCCTCTTCCAGGCCAGCCCTCTGCTGTGGCCAGGGAGTGCAGTGGAGGATGGCCCAAGTGCTTGGGCCCTGTACCCGCTTGCGAGATCAGGAGAAGCACCTGGCTCCTGGCGGCTATTGGAGGGTGAACCAACAGCAAAGGAAGACCTGTCGCTCTCTCACTGTCCACTCTGCCTGTCTAAAAAAAAAAAAAGGAGGATGGCCCAAGTGCTTGGGCCCCTGCAGCTATGTGGGAAACTTGGATTGGCTCCTGGCTTTGGCCTGCCTGTTGCTGCCATTTGGGGAGTGAACCAGCAGATGGAAGATCTCTCCCTCTCTCTTTCTGTAACTCTGTCTTTCAAATAAATGTTAAAGTGTGAAGTTCATGATATTTAGTGTATTCACAGACATGCAGCCAGTAGTACTGGTGAGTATAAAATGTACAAAAATTTATTCATTTGAAAGGCAGAGAGAACAGACCATGAGATTTTCCATCCACTAGTTCATTTCCCAAATGGCCACGACAGCCAGACCTGGGTCAGACTGGAGGCAGAAGGCAGGAACTTCATCCTGGTCTCAAAAAATGGGTGCAGGGGCCCACGTACCTGGGTGGCCAACTGCTGCTTTCCCAGGAGCTGGATCAGAAGTGGGGCAGCTGGGATTCGAACTAGCACTCTGATGTGGGAGGCAGACAACACAAGCAGTGACTTAACGCATTGAACCACAAAGCTCCATAAAATACATTCTAAAGTTGTTCACTTATTTACTTGAGAGGCAGAGATACAAAGGAAAGCTCCTATCTACTGGCTCACTCCCCACGTGCCAGGGCTGGTCTGGGCACGAGCTAGGAGCCTGGAACTCAGCTGGCTGCCTCCCAGGGTCTGCATTAGCAAAAAGCTGGAACTGAAGTGGACCCGGGACTCAAATCCAAGCACTGGGATATGGGATGTGGGCGTCCCACACGGCCAAGTGACCGCCCCGATTGCAGGACATTTCATGAAGGGAAAGACCTACGACCCGTATTTTCCACCCTCCAATCCCCCACTAGCCCTCTGTGTTTCCGGATTTGCCTCTCGAGGGGCTTCCCCTAAGTGGAGTCCTGTGCCACGTGGGCTTCGTGCTGGCGTCTCTCCCTGAGCACGCATGGCAGCAGCCACTGCACACAGCGTTCGATAGCTGAGTGCGTTCCTCCCTTCTTAGGCTTGTGTCCTGTCCCCCCGGCAGTGAAAATACGAGGGGACGTGGAGAAGCTCCTGGAGGACGCCTGCATTTACCCCGGCGGTTAAGACACTGCCCCACGCCCTCCTGCCTGGCTCCTGACTCCTGACTCCCTGCCAATGCAGATCCTGGGAGGCAGCAGTGATGGTTCCGGTGGTGGGTCCCTGTCACGCTGTCACACACATGGGAGACATGGACTGGATTTCTGGTTCCTTGGCCATTACAGGCGTCTGGGGAGTCAGCAGTGAGTGGAATCTTGTGTTCTCTCTTTCAAAAAAAAAAAAAATGTTTGCAGAAAATGGAATTAAAGGGGCCGGTGTCATGGCGCAGCAGGCTACACTGCATTCCATGAGAGCGCTGCTTCCAGCCCCCCGCCAGTGCGCCTGAGAACCACTGCTTGAGAGACAGAAATGGAGTTCCGGGACCCTGGCTTCAGCCTGGCCCAGCCCCGCCCCGCCCCATGCATAGCCATCTGGGGAGTGAGCCAGGAGACGGAAGATCTCTTTTTCCCTCTCCTGTCACTCAGCCTTTCAAATATATATATTTGGGCATTGGCATTGGATCCGGCGCTGTGATGTAGCATGTAAAGCCGCCGCCTGCAGTGCCCGCATCCCATATGGGCGCAGGTTCAAGTCCTGGCTGCTCCACTTCCGACCCACCTCTCTGCTACGGCCTGGGAAAGCAGTAGATGACCACCCAGGTCCTTGGGCCCCTGCATCCACGTGGGAGACCCGGAAGAAGCTCCTGGCTTCGGATCCGTGCAGCGTCTGCAGAGTGAACCAGCGGATGGAAGACCTCTCTCTGCTTCTGCCTCTGCCTGTCTGTAATTCTGTCTTTCAAATAAATAAACAAATATTCGCATTTAATCGGTAAGAAAAGGACACGGCGTGCAGAGGAAGTTTGGGTGCAATCGTCCAGAATCCAGTCCTCCACCTTTCCGCTATCGCGGCCCTTCCGGCTCTGCAGTGGCCAGCGGACGGGGCTTTCCTGGGGCGGGGAAGTCGAGGCGTCAGTTCCAGGGCCCGCACGCCGCGCACCCGGGCTCCGCTCCGAGGTCCCCCCAGCCTCGGCTTCCCGGACGCGAGCGCAGCGCCAGGCCCCGCCCACGCCACGCCCCCCGCGAGGCCCCGTGTCCGCCCCCGGCCGCCGTCCGGCCCCGCCCGCCTCGGCGCTCGACCACGTGGTGTGGGCTCGGCTCGGTCCGCGGCACGTGAGTGCGCCCAGGGGCTTCGCTGTGGGGCCGGCGCGGGCCGGGGTCTCTCCCGCCGCTGGGGCAGCCGGCGGGGGGCGGGCGTCGCGGCCGGACGCGGGACCGGCTTATGGGGGTGCCCGGCGCGCTGCTGCGGGCGGCCGGGGCGCTGCTGCGGGCGGCCCGGGGCCTGCAGACCCCGCGCCGCGGACGCGCGCTCGGGTAATGCGCTGCGGCCGCGACCCGCGGGGAGCCTCGTGCCGGGGCGCGCGGGGCCGCCGCGCCAGCTCACGCCGCTCTTCTCCGCAGCTCGACCCCCATGGCCGGCAACCTGGGGGCGCCCTCGGCCGCCGGCGTCGCGCCCCGGCCGGAGGAAGGGAAGGCCCGGGCCGGCCGGCCGGGCGCGCGGCTCTGGGAGGACGCGGAGCCCCAGGCGAAGAAGCTGAGGAGCGGCGAGGACGGCGCGCCGCCCCGGAAGCTGCCCAAGAGGAAGATCGTGCTGCTGCTGGCCTATTCGGGGAAGGGCTACCATGGCATGCAGGTGGGGGCCTGGGGCCTGCGGGTGGGGCCCGGCTATCCCAGGACCTGCAGGTGGGGCCTGGCCGCTGTGTCTTAACCCAGATGTCACGTAGGCCCCACCAAGCAAGAGGCTCGTTGTTGGCAGAGGGAGAGCGCGGCCATCTGCTGATTCACTCCCAAAATGCCACAAAGGCTGCGGCTGGATCAGCCTGAAGCCAGGGACTCAGTACGCGTCCCCTGCAGAGGGGCAGGGACCCGAGTGTCTGACCGTCACTGCTGCCCCCCAGGGTGTGCAGCAGCGGAGAGCTGGAGTCCCGCGTGGGACGTGGGCGTCGTTTTCGGCACGTTATCCCTGAGCACGTGTGCTCCTGCCCTGAGCGGGAGTTGCACGCGTCTCCAAGCAGCCTTGACCGCCCTGCTCTGGTGAGCCCCGTGCCGGCTGGCGTCCAGGTCATCTGCCGCGGTGGATGTGGTTCTGGGGGAGGGTCCAGTCGCACTCTGCCTCAGTTTCTCCTCTGCTCAGCAGGTGTGAGGTGGACCAGCAGGGAGGTGAGGCGCTCCTTAAGGTGACAGTGTAGAATTAAAGTCGCATATGTGAGGTCTGGAGGCAGGCACACCCTCTGAGAATGTTCTGTCCTGCCCTTTTATGAGTGGTCGAAAGGTGTAGGGGCCCAGGACTTTCTCTGTGCCCAGTTCTGTGGCTCGGACATGGCTTGATTTTTATTTTTTGACAGGCAGAGTGGACAGTGAGAGAGAGAGACAGACAGAAAGGTCTTCCTTTTGCCGTTGGTTCACCCTCCAATGGTTGCCACGGCCAGCGCGCTACGGCCGGCGCACCGCACTGATCCGAAGCCAGGAGCCAGGTGCTTCTCCTGGTCTCCCATGGTGTGCAGGGCCCAAGCACTTGGGCCATCCTCCACTGCACTCCCAGGCTGCAGCAGAGAGCTGGCCTGGAAGAGGGGCAACCGGGACAGAATCTGGCGCCCCGACCAGGACTAGAACCCGGTGTGCCAGTGCCGCAAGGCGGAGGATTAGCCTGTTGAGCCGCGGTGCCGGCTGGCTTGTGAGTCTGGAATTCTTCCAGCGTGGCCGCAGGAAGAATGCCACTGCTCCCTGCAGAGCCCCAGGCAGGGGAGCCGGAGGAAGCAGGGTATCCTGTCCCACACAGAGCTCTGCTTCCCGCCCCGCTCCCTGCTGTTGTGCCCCTCGGACGCAGTAGGTGACGGCTCAGGACGTGGGAGACCCGGATGGAGCTCCTGGCTCTGCCTCGGCCTGGCCCAGCCCTGGCTGGGGGGCAGTGATGGAAGATCTGTCTGTCCATCTGTCCCTCTCTCTGCGTTTCTGATGAAACATAAGTGGCAGTGAATCAGTGACAAGGAGGAGAGCCGCGCTCACCGGACCAGCGGTTAGGCGTTTCCTCCGAATGGCGTTTGTGATGCGACGCTGTGGGTTCTGTTCGGTTTCCTGACCGCCATGGGTTGGAAACGGATCAGCCTCGGCTTTGGTAGGAGCAGGTAAACGTGTTGTTTTATGAGAGACTTCGATCGTGTAAGGCTCTACCTCGCCAGCTCCCGCCTGCCGTGGGAGGGAGACGTGGGAGGGACGCGGAGTGGCTGCCCACAAGGTCGCGGGCAGGGCCGTCACCCCGTCGGCCAACACGCGGATGTGAGACGTGCGGAGGAGGGCATGGGCACCGTGGGGTGGACTGCGGGAGGGACTTCCTGGCGGTGCTCAGTCTCACTGTGCTCGCAGGGTTTCTGAACTTGGACGTGGCTGTGTGTGGGCCCAACGGACAGTGGCAGTCAGTGGATTCATGGGCAGGCTGAGAGGCATCAGAGCTGGTGCCAGGTGCGCCTTCTCCCAGGAGGTGTGCCGGGCTGCTCAGAAGAGCCCAGCCCTGCGCTGGCCGCGTCGCCTGGCAGGGTCGGTGGTGCGGGGCCCCCGTACTGCGAGAGGCGTCGTCCTGCCGCTGGGTGTGTGTGTGCTGCACGTGGCCGCCCTGGCGGCTCAGGCCTGGGGGCAGGAGCTGAGTGGTGACCACCTGCCTTGCTGTCTGCAGAGGAACGTGGGGTCCTCTCAGTTCAAGACCATCGAAGATGACCTGGTGTCCGCCCTCGTCCGCTCGGGCTGCATCCCCGAGAACCACGGTGAAGACATGAGGAAGATGTCCTTCCAGCGCTGCGCCCGCACGGACAAGGTAGGCGGCAGCCGTCCCGCCGGGCGGCTCTGTCGGCACTCGCAGCAAGAGCGGACTGGCATGTCTACCTTGTGAGGCTGTGACACCTGGGCGCGCCGTCAGCCCAGCTGTGGCTGGATCTAGGGGCCCACTGCTGGCAAGACTGCGTCCTGTCTGGTCCGCCTTCTCTGTCGCCTCCACCCTTTGTGGGGCCCAGTGGCCAGCACAGGCCCGCTGGTGGACATGGGGCCACATGGCTGCAGAGGGGGGCCATGCTGTGGTTCTCCAGTGGGTGAAAGTGGTCTTCGTGATCCCCTTTAATTAACCCGTGCATGCAGGATGACATCGTTTCAGCCCGCGACCAGTGTAGACATCTTTAAATGGGGGCCGGCACCTGTGGTTTCAGCATCTGCACAGTACTGCTTCCTGTCCCGGCTGCTCCGCTTCCCAGCGGCTCCGTGCTCACGCACCTCGGCGGGCGTGGAAGATGGCCCGAGTGCCTGGGGCCTTTGCACCCAGGTGGGAGGCCCAGATGGAGCTCCTGGCTCCTGGCTTCAGCTTGGCCCAGCCCCGGCCGTTGTGGCCATTTGGGGAGTGAACTAGTGGAGGGAAGATCTCTCTATCCATCTCTGTGTCTTCCAGATAAATAAAGTAAATCCTTTCAAAAAAGAAATTTATTACTGCACCATGTGCTGCCTTTTTCCTGTGTGTGCATGCGGGCCCTGGCACACAGACTCAGAGCCATGCTGGCTGCGTAAATCCCCACTGGGGTCCATGTCTTGGTCACACGTCTGCACTGGACTGGGCACCGCCTGCGCGGCAGTGCGTGTGCGGTGGGCGTCTCCACATCCAGTGCCTGCTTTGGAGACTGAGTCATGGGACAGCAGTGGGGAGCGGCAGGCGCAGGGCCCGGGACCTGCACTGCCGCTCAGTGGGTCTTCTGGCCTTTTTTTTTTTTTTCCAGATTTATTTGCATGCAGAGTTACAGAGCGAGAAAAGGAGAAACAAAAATCTTCCATCTGCTAGTTCACTCCCCAAATGGTCACGATGGCCAGGGCTAGGCCCGGCTAAAGCCAGGAGCCAGGAGCTTCTTCTGGGTCTCTCACATGGATGCAGGACCCAAGGACTTGGGCCGTCTTCCGCTGCTCTCCCAGGCACATAGGCAGGGAGTTGAATCAGAAGCGGAGCAGCCGGGACTGGAGCGGCACCCATGTGGATGCCAACACTGCAGGCAACGGCTTAACCTACTGTGCCACGACGTTGGCTCCTTCTGCATGTGCTGTGACGCTGTCTGACTGCACGTGACATTGGTGTCCAGTAAGACAGGTGGTTCTAAGTGGCCCCCGGGGCGTCAACACCTGCTCGGCAGGTGGGGCGCTGTCCAAGTCCTGAGTCACCCAGTCGGGTCTCTTTCCTCTCCCTGTGATAGACATACTGTGAGGTGTGCCCCCCGCAGGGGCGCGCTCGATGCCCGTGTACAGAGCTGTGCCCAGCAGGCCCCTCCGCACAGGAAGCCCCCGCTTTAGCTCTGGTGGGCACCTCGTCTTGCTTTGCTCCAAGTTCCCTCACGTGAGCCGCCTTCTCTCGCTGGCCCGTGGTTGGCTGTCGCGTCACCACGTGAGCCGCCTTCTCTCGCTGGCCCGTGGTTGGCTGTCGCGTCACCACGTGAGCCGCCTTCTCTCGCTGGCCCGTGGTTGGCTGTCGCGTCACCACGTGAGCCGCCTTCTCTCGCTGGCTCCTGGTTGGCTGGCGCGTCTCACGTAGGACGTGACTTGCCATCCACGCAGGAGACTGGGGTTTCCTAGCTGAGTGTTTGGGGCTGCGAAGCCACCGTGTAAGGACCACGGGCGTGTAGAACTGGGGCTCCATGTGCATGACTCAGCCGCTCTTCCAGGAGCAGACGTGCTGTGTGCGGGGACGGGACGTCCAGCAGCCTTCTGCTTCAGGGGGTCGGTGGGGGGGGTCGTGATGGGGGGCAGGCCCAGCGGGACCCACCTTCCTGTCCCCACCCGCTTTCCTTACAGGGTGTGTCTGCCGCTGGCCAGGTCGTGTCACTGAAGGTGTGGCTGATTGATGACATCTTGGAGAAGATCAACAGCCACCTGCCGTCCCACATTCGGATTTTGGGTGAGTGGTGGTGTGGGTGAAAGCGTGCAGACTCCATAGCCCCACCTGCCGCAGGAGTGGGGACAGCAGGCTGCTCCCTGTGAAGACCAAGTTCATGGTTGGAACAGGGACAGTCACTCCTGTGTGTGACAGGATCAGTGGAATTCTAGGCCACCTAATTTTAGGCCACCTCCACCTTGCGGTGCCGGCACCCCAGGTTCTAGTCCCGGTCAGGGCGCCGGATTCTGTCCCGGTTATCTCTCTTCCAGGCCAGCTCTCTGCTGTGGCCCGGGAGTGCAGTGGAGGATGGCCCAAGTGCTTGGGCCCTGAACCCCATGGGAGACCAGAAGCACCTGGCTCCTGCCTTCGGATCAGCACGGTGCGCCAGCCGCAGTGGCCATTGGAGGGTGAACCAATGGCAAAGGAAGACCTTTCTCTCTATCTCTCTCTCTCACTGTCCACTCTGCCTGTCAAAAAAAAATGTTGGGGGACTGGCGCTGTGGCATAGCAGGTTAAGCCGCCACCTGCAGTGCCGGCCACATGGGTTGAGCCACCATATGGGCACCAGTTTGAGACCTGGCTGCTTCACTTGTGATCCAGCTCTCTGCTGTGGCCTGGGGAAGCAGTAGAGGATGGCCCAAGTCCTTGGGTCCCTGTACCCGCATGGGAGATCCAGAAGAAGCTCCTGGCTTTAGATTGGCTCAACTCTGGCCATTGTGGTCAACTGGGGAATGAACCAGTGGATGGAAGACCTCTCTCCCTCTCCCTATCTTTCTCTCTCTCTCTTTCTCTCTCTCTCTTTCTCTTTCTCTCTAACTCTGACTTTCAAATAAATAAATCTTTAAATAAATTTTTTTTTGAGAGGCAAGATTAGAGAGAGAGGAAAAGACAGAGAGCTTCCATCCGCTGGTTCACTCCCCTACTGGCCACAAGAGCCAGGGCTGGACTAGGCCAAAGCCAGGAGCCAGACGCATCATCTGCATCCAGCCAGGACTCAGACCGTCAGCCATGTAGGATGCTGGCGTCGCAGGCAGCGGCTTAGCCTGCTGGGCCGCAGCACCGGCCTCAATATCTCAGTCTCTGCTTCTAAGCGGCGTTGTACGGGCCTCACGTTTAGCGTGGTGTTGGCGTGGCTGGGTGAGTCCCGCCTGCTGCTCTGTCTCGTCCGTCTGTCGCTCGTCCTTCCCTGCCAGTTGTCACCATGGTCAGGAGCTGTAACTCACTGTGTTTCCTCAGTGATGGTTTGGGGTTTAAGCCTGGGGTCGGCGACCTCTGCCTGGGAGTATTTTAGGCTTCGTGGGCCCCGTGGACGGCCGTCTCTGCGGGCTGTCCATGCTGTCGCCCCCTTGCTGTCTCAGCCGCGTGGTGGATGTGCACTTCCCCGCGGCCCATGCTGCTGGTGCGCCCCTCCCGCTGCACACACCATCAGCTCCCTGGCAGGGTTACTGCTGGTCCTTAGGCATCTGATAGTGTTAACCTTGGTTTTTTTTTTTTTTTTAATTTATTTGACAGAATTACAGACAGAGATAGAGAGAAAGGTCTTCCTTCCGTTGGTTCACCCCCCAAATGGCCGCTACGGCCAGTGCTGTGCCGACCCGAAGCCAGGAGCCAGGTGCTTCCTCCTGGTCTCCCATGTGGGTGCAGGGGCCCAAGCTCTTGGGCCATCCTCTACTGCCTTCCCGGGCCACAGCAGAGAGCTGGACTGGAAGAGGAGCAACCGGGACAACAACCTGGCGCCCATATGGGATGCCGGTGCCGCAGGCGGAGGATTAGCCAGTGAGCCAGGCGCCGGCCACGTTAACACTGAGTGAGCCAGGCGCCGGCTGTGTTAACCCTTTTCAAATGCCTTTTTTGTGGATGATCATGGTCCTTGCTGGGTTGCCCGGTGGGGTCTCCGCCTTTCCTAGCTGGCTTGTCCTGGTGAACAAGTGAATTTGCCAAGCATCCTGTGGTCTTCAGTGTTCATGGAATTGAGTCTTCGACGTAGAGAAACACCAGTCACCCACGACACAAACAGGACGGTGGCATGAGGGCAAGGACTGAGCACAGGCTCCCAGGCTGGCCATGGCTGCTGGGCAGCTCCTGAGGCCCCTTCAGGCCTTGTAAACAGGAAGCCAAGGTCAGAGCAGAGTTCCTGCGAGGTGGAACCTTCCCATCAGGCCTTTCAACAGGAAGCCAAGGTCAGAGCAGAGTTCCTGCGAGGCGGAACCTTCCCATCAGGCCTTTCAACAGGAAGCCAAGGTCAGAGCAGAGTTCCTGCGAGGCGGAACCTTTGTCACCTGTGGCTGCACCTGTTCCAGGCATGGAGCAAGCTCTCGGGAGATTCACAGCCGAAGTTGTCAGATTTGGGGCTGGCATGGTGCAGCAGGTTAAGCCACTGCCTGCAACATCAGCATCGTTTGGACACCGGTTCCAATCCTGGCTGCTCCACTTCTGATTCGGCTCCCTGCTAATTTGCCTGGGAAAGCAGTGGGAGATAGCCCAAGGGGTTGGGACCCCTGCCAGTTATGTGGGAGACTCGGATGGAGTTCCTGGCTCCTGGCTTTAGCCTGGCTCAGCCCTGGACATTGTGGCCCTATGGGGAGTGAACCAGCAGATGGAAGACCCATCCTTCCCTCCCTCCCTCCCTCCCTCCCTCCCTCCCTCCCTCCCTCCCCTCTCCCCTCTCCCTCCCTTCCTCCCTCTCTCTCTCTCTCTCTTCTTCCCTCTCTCTAACTCTGCCTTCAGATAAATAAGTAAATAACTATTTTAAAAACTTAATTTTAAAAATGTATTTGAAAGGCAGAGAACAGAATATGACAGATCTTTGTTCCACTGGCTCACTTTCCAAATGCCTGTGGCAGTCGTACCTGGGCCATACCTGGGCCGGGTCTAAGCTCAGGCCCAGGAACACAAGCTGGGTTTCCCATGTGGCTAGTCGGGGCCTAAATACTTGGAACTATTGTCACCCGCTGTCTGCCAAGAATCTGAAATTAGGAGTAGGGCTGGGCCTTGAACCTAGGCACTTGGATAAGGGCGTGGGCGTCTCAGCTGCTGGGCCCATACGTGGTCTCCATTCCACCTCCCAGCAGGCCCTCACTGAGCCCCTCCTGGGAGCCACCGCGCTCGGGGTGGGGGTGCGTTGGGCACAGCGGTGGCTGCCCTGGGGCTCGTGTTGTGTTTTGCTGCCTGTGTGGTCTCTGTGGAGGGAACTCCAGGGGCGGAGTCCCGGGCTCACGTTCTGCCTCGCCTGTGGCTTGTGTCGTTGGGATTTGTGAAGCATCGCCCGGGTCTTGGGTGCACTGCCCGAGGTGCGGGGTCCGAGGGGTGGGGAGAGGCCCCTGCTGTGGCGGTGTTCACGCTCCACCCCTCCCCCCAGGGCTGAAGAGGGTCACTGGCGGCTTCAACTCCAAGAACAAGTGTGACGCCAGGACGTACTTCTACATGCTGCCCACCTTCGCCTTTGCCCACAAGGACCGGGACCCCCAGGACGAGACCTACAGGCTGAGCGCCGAGACCCTGCAGCGGGTGAACAGGCTGCTGGCCTGCTACCAGGGCACCCACAGCTTCCACAACTTCACCTCGCAGAAGGGCCCGCGGGAGCCCAGCGCGCGGCGCTACATCCTGCAGATGTACTGCGAGGAGCCCTTCGTGCGCGAGGGCCTGGAGTTCGCGGTGATCAGGGTGAAGGGCCAGAGCTTCATGATGCACCAGATCCGCAAGATGGTGGGCCTGGTGGTGGCCATCGTGAAGGGCTATGCCCCAGAGAGCGTGCTGGAGCGCAGCTGGGGCGAGGAGAAGGTGGACGTGCCCAAGGCGCCGGGGCTGGGCCTCGTCCTGGAGCGCGTGCACTTCGAGAAGTACAACCAGCGCTTCGGCAACGACGGGCTGCACGAGCCTCTGGACTGGGCGCAGGAGGAGGCCAAGGTGGCCGCCTTCAAGGAGCAGCACATCTTGCCGACCATCGTGAGCACCGAGCGCGGGGAGCGCTCCATGGCCCAGTGGCTGAGCACGCTGCCCGCCCACGACTTCAGCGCCTCCGCCCTGGCGGCCAGCTCAGGCGCCAAGGTAGGGTGCTCTCAGTGGGGGTGGGCGCTACACACGGCTCCCCTTCAGGGCATGAGCTGAGGCACAGGGCAGCGGAGCTGGCGCACTGGGCTGAAGGGATGGTGCCCGCAAGCTGTGCCCCCTCCTGCCTGTGCCCCCTCCCACCTGTGCCCCTCACCCGCCTGTGCCCCCCACCTGTGCCCCCTCCCACCTGTGCCCCCTCCCACCTGTGCCCCCCTCACCCGCCTGTGCCCTCACCCACCTGTGCCCCCTCCCGCCTGTGCCCCCTCCCACCTGTGCCCCTCACCCGCCTGTGCCCTCACCCACCTGTGCCCCCTCCCACCTGTGCCCTAACCCACCTGTGCCCCCCTCACCCGCCTATGCCCCCCCACCTGTGCCCCCTCCCACCTGTGCCCCTCCCACCTTTGCCCTCACCCGCCTGTGCCCCCTCCTGTCTGTGCCCCTCACCCGCCTGTGCCCCCTCCCGCCTGTGCCTTCTCCTGCCTGTGCCCCTCATGCCTGTGCCCCTCATGCCTGTGCCCCCTCACCCGCCTGTGCCCCTCCCGCCTGTGCCCCTCACCCGCCTGTGCCCCCTCCTGCCTGTGCCCCCTCCTGCCTGTGCCCCCTCCCGCCTGTGCCCCTCACCCGCCTGTGCCCCTCCCGCCTGTGCCCCCTCCTGCCTGTGCCCCCTCACCTGCCTGTGCCCCTCCCGCCTGTGCCCCCTACCTGCCTGTGCCCCCCCACCTGTGCCCCCTCCCACCTGTGTCCCCTCTTGCCTGTGCCCCCTCCTGCTTGTGCCCCCTCCCGCCTGTGCCCCCCCACCTGTGCCCCCTCCCGCTTGTGCCCCCTCCTGCCTGTGCCACCTCCCGCCTGTGCCCCTCCCGCCTGTGCCCCTCCTGCTCATCCCCACACTTGGCGCTGAGTGGCGTTGAAATTCCACGTTAGTAGTTCTCAGTTCTGTGCCCTGGGGTCAGGCCCCCTCGCCCCGAGCCTGTGGTTTTCCTTGGTGCTTGGGGAGATTCTTCCCACTGTCCAGATACCGCGAGGACACCTGCTCCGGGCGCCGGGCCTGGCGCGCAGAGAGCGAGGTGCCAGTGGCAGTTGCTGGCAGCCGGTGCGGGGCCGTGGGGAGGCTGCGGGGCTGGGCCCCGTGTGGGAGTTTATGTTCTAGGGGAAACCAGCTTTCCTGTCACTTCGGAGAGATCTGCCAGGCGTCGGGCGTGGTGACAGACCCCGCGCCACGCGGGCCAGTGCTGCACACGGGGGCTGTCCTTGGTCCCCGCCAGCAGAGCCGGCACAGCCGGGTCAGGTCTGCAGGAGCCCAGCGAGAGGGCCCGGGCACCCACCCAGACCTGGGCTGGGAGAAGCTGATGTGGGTGGGGCATGCAGCTCACTCTCACCGCTTGTCTGCTCCCCTCCCGCAGGTCCCCAGCCCCCTGGAAGGCAGTGAGGGGGACGGAGACAGTGACTGAGGCCGCGGAGCCGCCGGCCGCGCGTGTCCAGAAGCTGGGGCTGCCGTGACTCGCCGGCGTGTGGGGGCTGTGGACACACGGGCCTGCCCGCCACGGCCTGGCCTCGCCTCAGGGCCCCAGACGCTCATACGGGAACGCTGGCCGCGCCGCTCCTCAGCTCGGCGTGTGAAGACGCTATTTTTTAAGGAAGTGGTTTTCTTAAATACGCGATTTGCTTACTGAGTCGTGCCTCTTCTTTGGTGGGGTGAGTGGAGCTCTGCTGTGCTGGGACAGGCCCTGCCACCCCACACACACGTTTCCGGGGCTCCTGGAGGCGGAGCCTCGCCCTGACCGGAGTCTGGCGCCACCTGACCTGGGGAACTCTGCCCTCCTTGTCCCTGTCAAGGCCTCGTCCCCCCTCCTGAAGAGGAGCTGGCCTGGGCAGGGAGGCCGCTGGGAGCCACGGTCAGGGTCTTGGTAGCCAGCCCCTTCCCCAGCTGTGCCCGACTTCGATAGAAAAGCAGTTCTCTGGGAGCCAGGGGAGCCCGCGCCCCCTTGGCTGCCCCAGGCTCCGCCCTGTGCTGACGAGCAGACGGCCCAGTGAGGGCAAGAGCGTGCCAGCAGCACTGGGGCAGCAGGCCGCCTGCAGGACCTGGCTGGACCGGCCTCGAGGAGTGACCTGCGGGGCCCTGCCTGCAGCTGGGGGACGGCCCAGGCAGTGGGGTTGGGTCAGGAAGCCACTGCTGCCCGTGTCCCTGAGCTGCTGGCCGGCCTTGCGGGGGAGACTCGAGTTCCTCGGCCGTGGGTGCTGCACACAGGAGTCCTGCTCAGGTGTGCGGCCGAAGCTTTGTGACGTCACCACGTGGGGTAGAGTTGGGCACCAAGGCAGCTCAGGGGAGGGAGAAAGCCCGTTTGAAACGTGGAGCTGGGAGAGCTGGTTACTTCCAGGTGGTTGTAAGCCTGAGTCTGCAGGCCCAGATCATCCTGTCCAGTGGGAAGGGACAGGCCAGAGCGAGGCTGGGCCAGGCTGTGTCAGCAGCCATGCGGTGGCAGGTCCCGAGTCCCTGGGCCATCCCCTGCTGCCTCCCGGGTCTGCAGCAGCAGGAAGCTGGATCAGCAGTGGAGCTGGGACTCCTACCGGCCACTGCGGTGTGGGATGCGAGCGTCCGCGTGGTGAGCTAACTGCACCAGCCACCTCCCCCACCATCGCTTCTGAGCATCGGAAGGGCAGCACCTCAGGTGGTACAAAAAGTACCAAAGGTAAAAGGAGTAAAGAAATTGCTTTTCACCAAAATTAAACCTTCATTAAAACAGCCAGCCCAAGTAATCCATCAAACCAGCTCACAATTCTGTGAATTAAGAGGATTAAGTGGGAAATAAGGGTGTTTTTTGAAGCATTTTTCCCTTATGCATGTTGTTTTTTTTAAGATTTATTTATTTGAAAGAGCTACACAGAGAGAAGGAGAAGCAGAGAGAGGTGAGAGAGGTCTTCCACCTGCTGGTTCACTCCCCAATTGGCCGCAATGGCTGGAGCTGTGCCATTCTGAAGCCAGGAACCTCCTCTGGTGCAGGGCCCCAAGGAGTTGGGCCTTCTTGGGATGGGCATAGCAGAGAGCTGGATCCGAAGAAGAGCAGCTGGGACTCGAACCAGCGCCAGCAGCTTTACCTGTCACGCCGCAGCACTGGCCCCAAGAAATCAGGGGTTTAAGTTTGTTTTTTGTTTAAACTCCAGGGAGAGCTGATTCTTGTGTTGCCACCAGAGGGCAGCACTGTCTGTGTCCACTCACTGATGGCAGAGCCAAAGCCTCCTGTCCACCAGATTTATTTTGTTGAAAGGCAGAGTTAGAGATAAAGGAAAGGGAAGAGAGAGCGAGGTCTTCCATCTGCTGGCTCACTCCCCAGTTGGCTGCAAGGCTCGAGCTGGGAGATCAGGAGCCAGGAGCTGCTTCCAGGACTCCCTCGTGGGGGCAGACCCAGCAGCGCCCACAGGCTCCATCTGTCATGCCACAGCGCTGGCCCCCACCAACTCTTTTCTGAGAGATCTGTTCTCCAGCTCACTCCAGATGTCTGCAACAGCTGGGGACAGGCCCCCGCTCGCAGCCATGCAGTCCAGGTCTCCCAGAACGTGGGTCATCACCTGCTCCCCCTGCCCCACACCCAGGGTGTGGACCAGAGATGAGGCCCCGCTCCGACCCAGACCCCTGATTAGGCACATTGGTGTCCCGAGCAGCAACTCGTGCCCAGCCACCAGAAGACTCCACATCCATTTGCAGGCACTGCCCCTCCCATCCCCCACCTCTGGCAACCATGAATGAATCTACTTCCTGTCTCCATGGATCCATGGACTCACCTGCTTCCGACTGTTCATAGAAATGCAAACACTGGCCCTTTGTGTCTGGCTGATGGCCAAGCCTCATGCATGCTGTACTGCCCACCAGGGCCCGATTTGTTACTTGAAAGGGGGAGACACTTTCCACCTGCTGGTTCACCACAGCAGCCACTGAAGCCAGGAGCCAGGAGCTCCATCCCAGACTCCCACGCGGGTGCAGGTGCCCGAGCACTGGCCATCATCTGCTTTCCCAGGGCATTGGCAGAGCGCTGGATTGGAAGTGGACAGCCGGGACTGGAGGCAGTGCGCATGGGGTGCTGCTGTGGCAGGCGGCCATGTGGTCTAAGTGCTAGTCCCCTAAGTGGACAGCCCACATTGTCCTCCACCAGCTGATGGACATTAGAGTCTTTCCACTCTGGCTATTATGAATCACGCTTCTAAGAGCACTGTGCGGTGGCTGGGCCATGCCTTAGCTGTGGTCAGCTCTGGGGCTCTGGGCAGACCCACCACCTGTCCAGTGTGGCTGCACCGTTTTGAATGGCCTGCTTTTTTTTTTTTTTTTTTTGAGATTTATTTATTTATTTGAAAGAGTTACACAGAGAAGGAGAGGCAGAGAGAGGTCTTCCATCTGATAGTTCACTCCCCAGATGGCCGCAAGGGCCGGAGCTGAGCCCATCAGGAGCCAGGAGCTTCTTCCAGGTCTCCCACGGGGGTGCAGGGGCCCAAGCACTTGGCCCATCCTCCACTGCTTTCCCAGGCCACAGCAGAGGGCTGGACTGGAAGTGGAGCAGCCGGGACTCGAACTGGCACCCACAAGCGGTCCCATCGCTGCAGGCGGCAGTGTCACCCGTACGCCACCGCTCCGGTCCAGGCCTGGCTCTGATTCCTCATGGCTGAAGCGGCGGCGTCTTGAGGTTTTGGTTTGCATTTCTCTGATGTGTAATGGTGTTGCACTTTTTCACGTGCGTACTGACCATTCGGACATTCAAACTTTGAAGATTTGTTTTGGGAGAGTTAGAGACAGGTCTTCGTCTGCTGGCCGGAGCCCCCCCGGTCCCACGTGGGCACTGGGCCCCCAGCACGGGCGCGATGCGGGTGCGTGTGCGTTACTCCCCCGCGTCCTGTGGGCCCACGTCTGTTCACGGTGCTTCCTGTCCCTCGTGTTTCCCGCGTCACCCGCGCTGACCCCGCCGCTCCGCCAGGAACGAGGGTGCGCGCTCGAGTGCCGGCGGCCTTCCAGCCCGAGGCCGGGGTTCCGGACCTGGCCCTCGTCTCGCCCGCCACCGAGGGTCAGCGTCGGCCGCGGCCTCTGCGCGCCCCCGTCGCGGGACGAGCTCGCCCCCTCGCTCTCTGGCGCCCTCGCGCGGCGAGGGGCGGCGCTGCGGCGCGGGCTGTCCCTTCCGGCTCGCCGTAGCCGCGCGCCGCCGCTTCCTCCCGCCGCGGACCCGGATGCGCGAGCGGCTGCGGCGCCGCTGCGAGCCTGCCGCCCTCTCGACGCGGCCGGAGCCGAGCCCGGGCCCCAGGGTGAGTGGGGCGGCGGCGCGGGGCGGGCGGCCGGCGCCAGGGCCCGTTGCCGCAGCCCGCGCCCGCGTCCCCGGGGCGCCCGCCGGCGGGGCGGCGCCAGGGCCCAGGCCGCGGCGTCGGCTTTGTGCGGGCGGCCGGGGCGGGGCGGCGGGCCCGCTCCCCTCAGGGAGCCGCGGCGCCGCGCCTCGCTCGGTCCCGTCGGGCCTGCGGCGGCCGCGGAGATCGGCCCGGGCCGGGCGGAGCGGGGCTCGTCCCCGTGCGGGCGGCGGGGCCGGGGCGGGAGCGGCGGGCGGGCGGGTCCGCGAGGCTGCAGCCCGGCGCCGCGGCTGAGGAGGTGGGCCGGAGCCGGCCCCTGGAGGCGGCGGGCAGCGCGCGAGCGGGCGCGTCCCTGGGCCGCACGGCTGCTGCGTGCCGGCCGCGGTGGGGGTCGTGTAGTGAGCGACTTTCTGGAGGTGGGTGCTGTAGGCCCGCGTGCTGCGGCTGGGGAGCGTCGGTCTCAGAAACTGGGAATCCTGCGCCGCCCGGAGAGAGCACCCCGACCCGGGGCCCTGGGTGTGCGTGTCGTATGCGCACATGTTGCGTGCACCGGCTCCCGGGGCCCTGGGTGTGCGTGTCGTATGCGCACATGTTGCGTGCACCGGCTCCCGGGGCCCTGGGTGTGCGTGTCGTATGCGCACATGTTGCGTGCACCGGCTCGCGGGGCCCTGGGTGTGCGTGTCGTATGCGCACATGTTGCGTGCACCGGCTCGCGGCTGCCGGCGCTGAGGCTGAGTCTTTCCTTCGGCTGCTTTTCTCCTCCGAGTCTCCCCCATCCCCTGTGTTGCGTCCCGCTGCCCCTTCAAGTCTCAGCCTCCTTTCACTCCAGAGCTGGGAAGCGTTTTGCGTCCTCCACGGCGCCGCTTGCTCTCCTCTGGCTCTCCTGGCACAGCCACACTGCCAGGTCCCCTTCGCCCTGAGACACCGCTCTGCCGCTTGTCCCGCCACCTCCCCAGCTGCTGCCGGGCCGCCCTCACACCTGCTGGGTCTCCGAGCCCCGGGGGTCCCGTCCTGGGTGCCGACTGCACATGCCACGGCACGGTGTCCAGAGTGCCGCTTTTCGGGCGTTTGGCCCAGCAGTGAAGTCCCTGCCTGGCACACCACTCCCGGGTGGGAGTGCCTTGTTTAATCAGCTCCCTCTCACGCTTGTGGTCCGCGTTAGCACAGTGCCCCACCTCCGCAGTGTAGTAGGGTCACTTTGGTGTACAGTTCTGAGAAATTTCACAGCTGTTGTGTGATTTTCCCCACAATCAAAGAAAACAGTTCTCTTACCCCAGAAGGTCCCCTCGTGCTGCCATTGTAGTTAAATCCTCCCTTCGGCCCTTGGTGAGCACCGGCACCTGTCTCTGGATTTCTGTCATTTTCCAGAATGCCGTGTAAAGGAAGTCACCTGGCTCTTTGCACATAACGCGAGTCCACCTGTTGGGTGCTGAGTAGTATCCCGTGGTGCGGGTGCACACGCTGTATCCTCCTTCTATCCGGTTTGCTGTGTCTCCAGGTGTTCCGTCTGAGATGTTCCCACTACTGCTGACCCCCTCCCAGAACTGGTGCTCATCGTCCTGTGGTGTTAGGACTTGGACCCCCCACCAAGGGCAGTGTGTCTGACAAGAGGGTGAAATTGGTTCTTGGGAGAGGGGTGAAAACATTCTTTTATAGGGGTCTGTGGCCTCAGAGGGGAGTTAGAGCTTCCTGGGGTTCATTAGGAGAAAAGCTCCTACACTGTTCACTGGGGGACAGTGGAAAAAGATTGAGAAACAGCAGTAGAACGATGGGTTGAGGACCGGCAGCCTTATTACTTGCTATTTGTTGAAGCACTTCTATTTTTCTTCTTTTCCTTTTTTAAGTTTTTTTTATTTATTTGAAAGGTAGCATGACAGAGACATTGAGATCTTCTGTCTGTTGGTTGGAACCTGAAACTCCCACATGGGCAGCAGGGGCCCAAGCATTGGGGCCATCCTCACTGCTTTCCTAAGTACCTTCTCAGAGAGCTGTCTTGAACGTGGTGCAGCGGGTTAATGCCCTGGCCTGAAGCACTGGCATCCCTTATGGGCGCCGGTTCAAGACCCGGCTGCTTTACTTCCGATCCAGTTCTCTGCTATGGCCTGGGAAAGCAGTAGAAGATGGCCCAAGTCCTTGGGCCCTGCATCCACATGGGAGACCCAGAAGAAACACCTGGCTCCTGGCTTCAGATCGGCACAGCTGCAGCCATTGCGGCCAGTTGGGGAGTGAACCATCGGATGGAAGATCTCTCTCTCTCTGCCTCTCCTCTCTCTGTGTAATGCTGACTTTCAAATAAATAAATAAATCCTCAAAAAAAAAAAAAAACTTAAAGGAATGTGACACAGCCAGGACTGAACCTGGAGCTCTGATTGGGCTGCTGGCCTACCCTGCTGCCTGACAGCATCAGCCCCTCTTCCGTTTTTCTTGAACTTCCCTCAAGCTGAAGTGGATCCCACCTAGTCTAGTACAGGGTTGGCCCACAGGGTTGAAGACCTGTTCCCACCTCTGTGATTCTAAAACTCGGGAGATGCTGGGTGCAGATTTTCCTGTTGACCTCAGCACCTGCCTTTAGTTGGTGGTTCTCTTTAATAACACAGTGTGATAAACCTGGATAGTTTTATTTTTAAAGGTGTATTTATTTATTTATTTGAGAGGCATAGTGACAGAGAGAAGGAAAGATAGGCAGAAGTCCGGCATCTGGTTGTTCACTCCTCATATGCCTGCGACAGCTAGGGCTGGGCCATACTAATATTAGGATCCAGGAACTCCACTGGATCTCCCACTTGGATGGCAGGGGCCCATGTACTTGAGCCATCACGGGCTACCTCCCAGGGTGCACATTAGCAGGAAGCTGGAACTCAAATGAGGCACTCCGATGTGAGATGCTACAGTCAGCCTGCTGTGCCACGTCACCTGCCCCACAGTTTAACCCATTTTGTGTCATTTGGAACTTGTAACAGGAACCTTAATAAACTCCTAGTGAGAGAAGGCTGAATGGTTCTCGTGTAGATCTTTTGTTATTAGCTTTTTGATACAGGGCACTTGATATTGCCATGTGTTTTTGTTTTCTTCCTTTTTTTTTTTTTTTTTTTAAACGATTTATTTATTTGAAAGAGTTACACAGAGAGGCAGAGAGATAGAGAGAGGTCTTCCATCCACTGGTTCACTCCCCAATTGGCCACAATGGCCAGAGCTGTGCGGAACTGAAGCCAGGAGCCAGGAGCTTCTTCTGGGTCTCCCATGTGGATGCAGGGGCCCAAGGACTTGGGGCGATCTCCAGCTGCTTTCCCAGGCCATAGCAAAGAGCTGGATCGGAAGTAGAGCATCTGGGTCTCGAACCGGTGCCCATATGGGATGCCAGCACTGCGGGTGGCAGAGTTACCCACTATGCCACAGCATAACAGTTTTTTTTTTTTTTTTTTTGGTGAGGATTTATTTATTTGAAAGGCAGAGTCACACACACACACGCAGACACGCAGAGCAGAGGAGCAAGCTTGTGAGTGCGTTTATCGGCTGTTTCCTTTCCCAGATGGCCAAGTCTGGGCCAGGCTGATGTCGGGAACCAGGAACTCTGCCCTGGTCTCCCACATAGGTGGCAGGGTCCCATCTGCTGTTGCCTTCCCAGATGCATTGGCACAAAGCTGGATAGAAGTGGAGCCGCCAGGATTTGAAGTGGTGCTCAGATACAGGCTGTCCCTGGTTCAGTGCCTCCATGCCAGCCCCTGAAGTTACCAGCTTACATAGAAAGTACTTCTTGATGTAGCATTCTCAGGTGGACAACTTCAAAGACAGTAGCATGCTGACAGTTCCACAGTGAACACTTGGACTACCCCCAGTTTCCGTTGACATTTCACTGTGCCTGCTTTGTCACATCTCTCCATCCGTCAGTATTTTAAAAACTTCACAGTAGGGCCGGTGCTGTGGCTCACTTGGTTAATCCTCCACCTGCAGCACCGGCATCTCATGTGGGCACCGGTTCTAGTCCTGGTTGCTCCTCTTCCAGTCCAGCTCTCTGCTGTGGCCTGGGAAGGCAGTGGAGGATGGCCCAAGTGCTTGGGCCCTGCACCCGCATGGGAGAGGGGAGGAAGCACATGGCTCCTGGCTTCGGATCGGCGCAGCTCTGGCTGTAGCGGCCATTTGGGGTGTGAACCAATGGAAGGAAGACCTTTCTGTCTCTCTCACTGTCTAACTGTATCTAACAAACAAACAAAACTTGACAGTGGATTTCCAAGTAAGTGAAAGCAATGCTTGTGATATGTTTAAACTTTTTTAAAAACTCCCTTCGGTGGGGGTAGTTCCGTTTGTATGGGTCTGCGGGTTACTGGAGGGGGGCACAGAGATGGCCTGGAAACAGCCCTGAGTGTGTGTTGGGTGGAGAGGCGGGGTGCATTCTGTGGGGAGGGTGGTTCTAGAGCTCTGCTCTGCTCAGGAGAAGAGAGGCTGCATGTGGGGGGTGGAAGGAGATGAGGTCCTCGTGGTGGGGCTGCCCTGGGTGCAGATGGCATTCTGCCCCCGTGATGGCCTAGCTTTCCCTGAGTCGCCTTCTCAGAAAACAGTCTGGAACCTGCAGCACCCGCCTGCCAGTGGGCTCCAGACCCTCCTGTGTTGGGTGGCGGGAATCTGGTGTCAGCTTCCAGTTGCACGTATCTTAACCACACACGGTCATTTATCAGCTCTGCCATTTTTGCCTCCTCTGGTTTTCAGGAGTGAGAGAGAATATGAAGCAACAACTCTGTAGAAAGATGAATTAAAATTGGAAACATAGCCAATTTTAAAAGTTGTTTAGCCATTGGCAATAGCTTAGCTGTCCATTAGTGTGTTAAATAACTTCTTTACGATTGATTGTATGTTTCTGTCAGTTGGTCATAAGCTCACTTAGGTCAGGAACCATTTCTTTAAAAAAATTGAGGTGTAAGTTCATGCATTTCATTGTGTAGTTCTGTTAAGTTTTGCCAAACACATTCATCTTGTGTCATCTCAAGTTGTTTTCTTTTCTTCTTCTTCTTCTTTTTTTTTTATTTGTTTATTTGACGGAGTTACACAGAGAGAGAAAGAGAGGCAGAGAGAGAGAGAGAGAGAGAGAGAGAGAGAGAGAGTTCGTTCTTCCATTCTCTGGTTCATTCTCCAAATGGCCGCAATGATTAGAGCTGTGCCATTTCAAAACCAGGAGCCAGGAATTTTTTTCCAAGTATTCCACATGGGTGCAGGGGCCCAAGCAATTGGGCCATCCTCCACTGTTTTCCCAGGCCGCAGCAGAAAGCTGGATCAGGAGTGGAGCAGCCAGTACTCGAACTGGTGCCCATATGGGATGCTGGCACTGCAGGCAGTAGCTTTACCCACTTCACCTGAGTGCCAGCCCTGCAGGCAGCAACTTAACCCATTATGCAAGCCCCACAAAACAAGCTTTTTTATTTATTTATTTTTAAAAATGTATTTATTTGAAAGAGACAGGAGGAAGGGGAGAGAGAGAGAGGGAGGGAGGGAGAGAGAGGGAGAGGGGGATCTTCTAGTTGTTGGCGAAGAGAGAGATCTTCCATCCACTGGTTCACTCCTCAAATGGCTGCAATGGCTGGGGCAGGGCCAGGCTGAAGTCAGGAGCCAGGAGCTTCTTCTGAGTCTCCCACATGGGTGCAGGGGCCCAAAGACTTTGGCCATCTTCTGCTGCTTTCCCAGGTTCATTAGCAGGGCACTGGATTGGAAGTAGAGTGGCGATGACTTGAACCTTTGCCCATTTGTGGTGCCAGCACTACAGGTGGTGGCTGAACCTTCTATGCTACAGCATTGACCCCCAAATCATGCTTTAAAAATAGTGCCACACCCCCAGAATCCTTCCTTTCTGGTCAGCTCCTTCCATACTGTCAGGTTCTAATCTAACCTCTGTGCTGTGGTTTTTGCCTTTCCAGAACATCATGCTATGATGCACACAGCATGGAGTCTTTGAGTCTGGCTTCTGTCTCTTGGCATCTTGGACTGGGATCTTCTGTGTTGTTGAGTGTGTCAGCAGCTCCCTCAGTGGTATTGCTGAGTTGTGTCCTGTTGTATGTGTTCCACAGTTTGTTGTCTGTCCATCAGGTGAAGAAGGTCAGTATTAGTACCTTCCTATGTTTCAGTGAAATTTTTTGTTAAGTTTTAATTTATTAGAGACAGAGACAAAAATAAGGAGAGAAAAAGCGCCCACCTGTTGATTTACTCCCCAAATGCTACCAAAAGCTAGGACTGGGCCAGGCTGAAACCAGGAGCTGAGAAATCGCTCCAGGTCTTCCACGTGGATAGAAGGAACCCAGTTCCTTGAGCCTTCACCATTGCCTCCCATGAAGCTAGAGTCTGGAGCTGGAACTCTAGCTCTCTAGTATGGGTTGTAGGCATCTTAACTGGTAGGCTAGATACCAGCCCCTGAAAATATTTTTTTAACATAGTAATGATAAGGTTGTACAGTTGGTGTCCTTTTTTCACTTAATATTATGAGGGTACCTCAAAAAATTAAGAAAATGGAGCTAAATGGTGGCTTTGGGGCAGGCATTTGGCATAGTGGTTAAGACCCCTGTCAAGAGGCCCACACACTGTATCAGGGTGCCTGAGTCTGATACCCAGCTCCATCTCCTGACTCTGGCTTCTTGAACATGTACACAGCAAGCACTGGTGGCTCAAGTAAGAGTCCCAGCATAAGTCCTTGCGCCCTGCACCTGCATGGGAGACCAGGATAAGCACCTGGCTCCTGGCTTCGGATCAGCACGGTGCGCCGGCCGCGGCGGCCATTGGAGGGTGAACCAATGGCAAAGGAAGACCTTTCTCTCTCTCTCTCTCTCTCTGTCCACTCTGCCTGTCAAAAAAAAAAAAGAGTCCCAGCATACATGTAGGACCTGTGGACTGAGTTCCTGGCTCCTGTCTGGTCCAGCTCAGCCCAGCCCTGCCCCAGCCATTGTGGGTGTTCTGTCTGACTCTCAAAACATCACTTTGCAAAAGTAATTTGAAATCCATGCATAGTCATACATCTGAACAGTTTTTTAAGTTTTTTGAAAGAGAGAAATTTGCCGGCGCTGTGGCTCAACAAGCTAATCCTCCGCCTTGCGGCGCCAGCACACCGGGTTCTAGTCCCGGTCGGGGCACCGGATTCTGTCCCGTTTGCCCCTCTCCCAGGCCAGCTCTCTGCTGTGGCCCGGGAGTGCAGTGGAGGATGGCCCAAGTGCTTGGGCCCTGCACCCGCATGGGAGACCAGGGAAAGCACCTGGCACCTGGCTCCTGCCATCGGATGAGCGCGGTGCGCCGGCTGCAGCGCGCCGACCGCAGCGGCCATTGGAAGGTGAACCAACGGCAAAAGGAAGACCTTTCTCTCTGTCTCTTTCTCTCACTGTCCACTCTGCCTGTCAAAAAAAAAAAAAAAAAAGAGAGAGAGAAATTTGTGCCATCAAATGCCAGCAGCCAGGTCTGAGCCAGCCTGAAGCCGGGAGCCAGTAATTCCATCTGGGTCTTCCATGTGGGTAGCAGGACCTGATATACTTGCTCTGTCATTTGCTGCCTTCCAGGGTGCACATTAGTACTTTACCAGGCCTTCTGATTTTTCCAACTAGTGTGGAAAGATCAGCACCAACGGCCACCAGCTTGAGCCCTTTCCATTTTTACTATATGTTCTCCATCTAGAACTTGAACATTGAACATTTCTGGTTATTCTTTTTGCTTTTAATATGGTATTCTGCCATGAATATATTTCATGAACAAATATTTTTAATTGATAGGTTAATTTTCTTTCTTTTTTTTTTAAGATTTATTTATTTATTTGAAAGGCAGAGTTACAGAGAGGCAGAAAGAGAGAAAGAGATCTTCCATCCACTGGTTCACTCCCCAAATGGCTGCAGTGGACAGAGCTGGGCCGATCTGATGCCAGGAGCGTCTTCCAGGTCTCCCACATGGGTGCAGGGACCCAAGGATTTGGGCCATCTTCTGCTTTCTCAGGCCATAGCAGAGAGCTGGACCGGAAGTGAAACAGCCGGGACTCAAACTGGTGCCCACATGAGATGCCAGTAGTGCCGGCAGAGGCTTTACCCATTATGCCACAGCGCCAGCCCCTAGGCGAATTTTCTTAGGGCTTATTTCAGGGTTACTGTGTAAAAAGGTCATTGGGTCACATGGAGTCCTTCTACTTGCAGTACCGTGATCTGCTTTTGCTAGGTGTGTTTTGGCTTATGGACCTCTTTGCAGTATGTGGCACCCCCCTCCATGCTCTTGCCCAGGTTCCCATTGGTGGTGTCTGAGTCCCAGTTGTCTGAGTTAATGCCTTGGCCAAACACAGGGGAGACTATACTGATTTTCATCTGGGTCGCAGGGCTGGACATTCCATTCTGAGCTACTTAAGTAGATGTTTTCCTCTTTTTATGAACTGTATGTGTGTGCGTGCATATGTGTGTGTGTGTGTGTGTATTTAATTGAAAGGCACAGTTACAGGTTGTGGGGGAGGCAGAGACAGAACGGTCTTTATCCGCTGGTTCATTCCCCGTACAGCTGCAGTGGCCCCAGGGCTGGAACCAAGGGGCAAGGAGCTGCTTCTGGGTCTCCCATGTGGGTACAAGGGCCTAAGCACTTGAGCCATCCTCCACTGCATTCCCAGGCACAGGGGGCTGGACAGGAAGAGGAATGGCTGGGACTTGAACTAGCGCCCATATTGGGATGCCGACATCACCGGCAGCGGCTTTACTTGAAACATCATAACGCCAGTCCCTGTGATGAGATTTTAAGTTGATTTCCCCAAGGTACCAATCTGTTGTCCTCACGTAATGCTTTTCATCTCCATTATCGCCTCCCCTGTTGAATGAGTCACTGCCCACTGCTGTTGCTTGCTGACTGCCTATGATGTTCTGGGCAGGTATTCTAAGGGAATAACCTTAAATGCACCCTACAGCAGTGTTTTCTGCATTTGTCCCATCTCCTTATTATTCTCCCCTCACGATACTTACTTCAAAAATCAAAACCTTGTTTTGAAAATAAAGAGCAAGGTTGTGTGCCCTCTGGTGCTGTGGCCCTAGTTGCTGGCTGGCTGGGGCTCTTGTTTCAGGCCCTCCCTCCTTGGTGCTGGCTGCAGTCTGTGCTGTCTTCTGACTGCACTCTGCCTCCCACACCTGCTGCTTCCTGTGTGCCAGGAATACACACTCAGACATTCTGGAGCTGTTATTTTTAAAATATATTAAAGCTTTTATTTATTTGAAAGGCAGACAGGGCAGGGTTGGGAGAGATCTTCCATGTGCTGGTTCACTTCCCAAATGCCCACAATAGCTGGGGCTAGGCCAGGCCAAAACCAGGGATCAGGAACTCCACTTGGGTTTCCCATGTAGATGGCAGGGACCTAAGTACTCGAGCCATCTCCTGCTACCTCCCAGGGGGCACACTAGCAGGAAGCGCCATTGGCAGTGGAGGCAGGACTCCGTCTCAGGCACTGTGATATGGAACAGGGGCAGCTTAACCCGCTGCCATGCTAGAGCTTTTTGTTTGTTATTTTTTTTAATATTTATTTATTTTGATAGTGTTACAGAGAGAGGAGAGGGAATCTTTCATCTGCTGGCTCACTTCCTCAATGGCTGCAACGGCCAGAGCTTGGCCAGATCAAATTGGGTCTCCCATGTTGGTACAGGGGCCCAAGGCCTTGGACCATCTTTCGCTGCTTTCCCCGGTGTATTAGCAGGGAGCTGGATCCAAAGTGGAGCAGCCAGGACTTGAATCGGTGCCCATCGGGGATGCCGGCACCATAGCTGCTGAGCTACAGTGCTGGCGTTTCGGGAGCTCTTGGTTTCCTGTCTGTGTTTCATCCAAGGCCTAAGCTGGAGGAGCTTCTTCCGATTCGTGATTTCTTTTTTTCTTGTAATCTGTTTATTTTCTCATTGAGATAAGCAGTAGTTTCTCTAAGACGAAAAGGGGCTCCTGCTTGTCTTCAGAGAGCAAGAAGAGGCTCTTTTTTTTTTTTTTTTTTTTTTTTTACAGGCAGAGTGGACAGTGAGAGAGAGAGACAGAGAGAAAGGTCTTCCTTTTGCCGTTGGTTCACCCTCCAATGGCCGCCGCGGTTGGCGCGCTGCGGCCGGCGCACCGCGCTCATCCGATGGCAGGAGCCAGGAGCCAGGTGCTTTTCCTGGTCTCCCCATGGGGTGCAGGGCCCAAGCACCTGGGCCATCCTCCACTGCACTCCCGGGCCACAGCAGAGGGCTGGCCTGGAAGAGGGGCAACCGGGACAGAATCCGGTGCCCTGACCGGGACTAGAACCCGGTGTGCCGGCGCCGCAAGGCGGAGGATTAGCCTGTTGAGCCACGGCGCCGGCCAAGAAGAGGCTCTTTGATCACTGTCCAGCTAGCGTGGGTGGCAGGAACCCAGGTGATGCAGAGCTGGTTGTGCCACACAGGGCTTGAGGGGTTCCTGTGACAGCCTTCAGCTGCAGTGGGCCCTGGTGCCAGCAGCATTCTGAGTGTTGTGGCTTCCTGCTCACTGGTCAGTGCTGCGTTGTTCCGTCAGGATTCCATTCTTCTCCCTGTGTGTCTCTTGAGAACTTAGAGGGGTTTTACTCCTTTGTCAGGTGGGCCCAAGCAGCAGCTGCTTCCTTTATATGAGAACTTGGTCTTTTTGGTCCCTACCTCTCCTCTGGAGATCCAAGATCCTCTTGGATCCCTGGTTCTGAGCTGAATGCCATCTTGCTGTTGCATTTGCACTGTTGTTTCTCTTGGGAGAAACCCAGGACAGCAAGGAGCCAGAGTCCGAGGGCAGCAGTTTATCTTCAGTCCTCTCCTCTCCACTGGATGCACTGCATGTACTTGGCTGGGTCCGACTCCGTCTCACCTCAGAATTACCCTTGGTGCTCTGTCTCCTTCACCCTGTCCTGCAGGCTGACTTCCCTCAGGGTCACTTATATTCTCCCATCACGTGCAAAGCCAGTTCTGGGGGTTTGAGCCTCCTTGAATGTGCTTGCAGACCCCTGTGGGGCATCCTTTAGAGAGAACATGGGGTCCCTCTGAGCTCTTCTTAGAGTCTCCATTCTTCTGTGCTCTGGTAGTGAACAGGGAGGTGTGGGACCAGCTCCTGTCCCTGCCCCAGGACTTCATTTTGTTTTTCAGCCTAGCCTCTGGGCTGGCCAGCAGCTCCCTCAGGCTGAGGGCTGTCTTACTGCACCTCTGCTGTCGCCAGCAGCACGAGCTGCATACGTGGGCAGGCTCGTGTGTGAGCTGAGTTCACAAGGAGCGCCTTTGCCTTGGCTCTTGATGGCCGGGAAGCTGTGCAAGGGAGACAGAGGACTGCACAGCTTGTCTGGCAGTGGGCACCCAGTGCCTCCGCAGCCCAGTGGCATCTCTGTTGGAGTGGGAGCCAGGTCCGCAGCCCAGTGGCAGCTGTGTTGGAGTGGGAGCCAGGCTCAGACCTTCCTGTCCTGGCCGTTGCTGACCTGGCCATGTTCAACTCACAAACTCCTGGGACTCAAGTGGGGCAGGATTGGACCTGTCCCAGGGTGGCTGTGAGGTGTGGGCTGGTGTGGTCCCAGTGATTGCTGTGAGCTACGGTTCCTGGTTGGGTGGCCCACCCTTTCCTGCCAGGCTCAGTCCTGGGCCCTGGGCACAGCTGAAAAGGACACAGTTCTCGCAGTACTCAAGGGGACGGTCTCCAGTGCTGTCTGTGTGCATTGCTTGACTCAGTAAGATGCTCGCTGTGTTTCAGATGCCGGTGGAAGCATGCTTTCAAAGGATCTTTTCAGAGCCGTTCAATGATAATCATTCTGAGTGGTGATCAAGTGATTATATCTGCCTTCAAGTAACTTGATTTTAATTTTGATTTTTTAGGAGAACATTCCGTGGGATAGAAAGGGAGGTGATAATGCACCATGGCAGCGGCTCCCAGGGTGCCCAGCATCAGCTGCAGAGGCCCCGGTCCTTCCCTGGCAGCGAAGAAGAGCAGGCGGCCCACCCGAACCTGCCCCCGTCCCCCGCCGCACCCTTTGCCCCATCGGCGAGCCCATCCGCACCCCAGTCCCCTGGGTACCAGATACAGCAACTGATGAGTAGGAGTCCCGTGGCTGGGCAGAACGTGAACATCACCCTGCAGAACGTGGGCCCCGTCGTTGGAGGAAACCAGCAGATCACGCTGGCCCCTCTGCCGCTTCCCAGCCCCACCTCTCCAGGCTTCCAGTTTGGTACCCAGCCGAGGCGCTTTGATCACGGGTCTCCGTCGTACATTCAGGTCACTTCTCCCCTGTCCCAGCAGGTGCAGACCCAGAGCCCCACACAGCCCAGCCCAGGGCCGGGGCAAGCCCTACAGAGTGTACGTGCGGGTGCCCCGGGGCCCGGGCTGGGCCTCTGCAGTGGCAGCCCCACGGCAGGCTTTGTGGATGCCAGTGTGCTTGTCAGGCAGATCAGCCTGAGCCCATCCAGTGCTGGGCACTTTGTGTTTCAGGATGGCTCGGGGCTTGCCCAGATTGCCCAGGGTGCCCAGGTGCAGCTCCAGCACGCAGGGACGCCCATCGCAGTCCGGGAGAGGAGACTCTCCCAGCCTCACACTCAGTCAGGAGGCACTGTCCACCATCTGGGCCCCCAGAGCCCAGCGGCTGCAGGGGGTGCTGGCCTGCAGTCGCTGGCAAGCCCAAGCCACATCGCCACGGCAAGCCTGCCACCCCAGATCAGCAGCATCCTCCAGGGCCAGCTGATCCAGCAGCAGCAGCAGCAGGTGCTGCAGGGGCCACCGCTGAGCAGGCCCCTGGGGTTCGAGAGGACCCCCGGTGTGCTGCTCCCCGGGGTTGGGGGGACACCAGCCTTTGGGATGACCTCTCCACCGCCACCCACCAGCCCTTCCAGAACCTCTGTGCCCCCGGGCCTGTCCAGTCTGCCCCTCACATCTGCGGGCAGTACAGGCATGAAGAAGGCTCCAAAGAAGTTAGAGGAGATCCCCCCAGCCTCGCAGGAGCTGGCACAGATGCGGAAGCAGTGCCTGGACTATCACCACAAGGAGATGGAGGCTCTGAGGGAGGCCTTCAAGGAGTACTTGATCGAACTGTTCTTCTTACAACACCTGCAAGGGAACATGATGGATTTCTTAGCGTTCAAGAAGAAGCATTATGCCCCTTTACAAGCGTATCTTAGGCAAAATGATTTGGACATTGAAGAAGAGGAGGAGGAAGATGAAGAGGAGGAAGAGAAATCTGAGGTTATCAACGATGAGGTAAGGAACAGCATTCACTGATCTCTGTTAGGCAGCTGAGAGTCCTTGCACCAGTAGGTGAAACATGTTTGTGAGCCTTAGGTCTTTTTTAGGTTTTGTTTTCCTAAGGACTTGATCCTGAGCAGAACTGAAGACGTCTCTGCTTTTCTCTTTCCTGGAAGCAGGAGCTGTTCCAGGCAGCAGAGTGCCAGGAGGGAGCCGAGAGCGGTGCTGTCAGTAGTGCTTGTTCAGTGCCCAGCTGTTTTCACTGAGAACCCAGGATTCGTCTCAGCTCAGAACACTCAGTTTTCCTCTTTCGTCTTGGCTTGTGCCACTGGCTGTCACTGACAGCTGCCACAGGCCCTGCGCAGGAGGCAGAGAAGGCTCTGCCTAGGGTGTGAACTTGCACTGCTTTGCTGGTTGTTCAGGTTTCACATTTTACTTCTCTGGGTCCATTCATAAGAGCATCGTCAACATGGTTTATAAATAAGAGATTTAAATCACCAACTTTTTATATGGCACCAGCAATAATTACAGATCACTGGATATATTTATAGGGGATCTTCATAATTAAAAAATACAGTTATGATAAAAAAAAACTATGTTTGAGTTTTTTTTCAATATTTAGGTATAGTCTTAGATTTGAGATTGTATTTTAAACTCATACTTTTCCAAATACCTATTAGTGATATTTAAGAGAATCACTTAGATAGTACACTTTTTGGGTGCCTGGAATGGGTGCATAATAAACCCCCTGCGATTTTCCAGCCTTGTAGTGACCCCTGGCGTTCTTCCATTTGTACTTCTGAAATGCTGGGGTGACAATGGATTGTCCTGCGGTGCCCTGTGCTCTGTGCTTTTGTGTTGTGTGGTACACTGTGTGGGTGGAGCTCATCTTGTTTGATGATGTAGCTGAAGCAGTGTGAACCTTGTCAGCTCTTTGGCAAAGACACCAGGTTTTGTTGAACAGAAGCTGGTCTCTTTGCTCGGGCCATCCTCACTGACGTCAGGGAGGTGCCTGTGTGGCTTTGCCATTTTATGTTTTCTCTAACACCCTTTCCAGGATCTACCATTTTTGTTTTTCAACAGGTTTTTATGATTACTTTGAGGATTTCACCTCTTGCCACAGAGCAGTGAAATTCAGTGCTCTCTATGTGTTTGTATCCGAGTGTTGTCTGTAAACTCCACCTACTGTCTCTGCTTGTAAAGAAGAACTAGTCCCTTCCCGTGACTTCCTGCGGCTGCCTGTGATGTCACAGGGCTTTGTTACTGACCTGCGTCTACCATTACCATCTAAAACATTTGAAACAATAAAAAAGTTTCAGAATCTAAGGATGTTACATTGTGACTTAAAGTGGAGTTTCTGCAAGACTTGCAGTTCAGACTGTTAGGTTGAGATCTGTCAGTCAGTGCCCTTTCACAGGGTGGGATGCACAGACCTTCCGTTTTTAACACCACAAGCATCAGTGAGCTGTCAGTAAAATTCTAACAATTTCGAGCAGTCTTAAAAATTATGTTGCCTTTTTTTTCTCAAAATATTTCCTCTCAGGTAAAGGTTGTGACAGGAAAGGATGGGCAGACTGGTACTCCCGTTGCTATAGCAACCCAGCTTCCTCCAAATGTTTCTGCTGCTTTTTCATCTCAGCAGCACCCACTTCAGGTACTTTTCGATGGTTCTAAAATGTAGTCTCATCCCAGACTTCTCCTCCATTCAGATATTTTAACCTTCAATTCGCTATTTGCTCTTAGCATTTTTTTTCCAGAGCCCATTCCTTATTTTTAAGAAGAAAGCCTTCCTACATTTAAAATTATTAAATTAAATTGCATGAATAGATGACAACACAGGTCTGGCTGTGTTCTTTTTCCATACACCTGTAATGCAGTAGCTTTTAGCATGCATGTCTTCTGATACTTACAGTCCTGTGTGCTCAGGACTCTTGTGTGCTGTGTTTTAAATGTCGGTTATTTCTTGTGTCTTTTATCTGTATTTTGAGAACAGTATAAAACAGAATAAGAAAAAAAGATGAAGCAAATGGTTGCTTGGTATTTTCCTTAGCTGAAGGAAGTCCTGAAGTGAAACGCCACTGAGGTCGTCAGGAGCGCAGACGTCTGATGGGTGTTCAGGGAGTGCGAGCTGAGGGCAGTGAATCAAGACACATGGCTGAGATGCTCAGCCTGCAGTGGAGTACCAGGATGCAGTGCCCCGCTACGGCTCCTGACTCCTGTGGCTTCCTCTGATGTGCGTGCTGGAGAGCAGCAGGGGATGGCTCAAGTTGGTAGATTCGTGTCACCTACATGGGAGACCTGGGTTGGGTTTCTGGCTTCTGGCTGGAGCCTGGCCCAGTCCTGGCTGTTGTGGGCATTTGGGGAGTAAATCAGTGGATGAAGTGCTCCCTTAGCTTTTCTGCCTCTTGAATGAAGGCTGGGGCCAGGGGTGGAGGTTGGTGAGGAGACAGGACCAACCCAGTGTTACACCGGCAGTGCCAGGAATGTTGAAGCACAGGTCTAACATGATTAATTTCGGAGTATTTGTGCTGGATTTTGAAAGTAGTTTCATTATGGTGATATTTCTGATGTTAGGTGTTTTAAATTTTGATATAATTTTAAATGAACATTAAAGTTATACAAGAAAACTCCCCTTGTAGCCATTACTTAAATTCACTGATTGTGAATTTGTTGCCTCATTTGCATTATTTTCATATAAACATCATATCATAGCCCTGGACCCTTTATCCCTGAATCCTGCAGCTCATGTTAGTAAGGTGTTACCTTGCAGTGATCAAAGTCAGGACATTTTGCTGTACTGCAGTCTTCTTATCTGCCCACAGTTCATTCTTCAGGTTTTGTCTTGTCCTGATGATGTCTGTTATGAAGGTTTTCCATGACTCTGGGTTAGTTGAGGTTTTTGATGAGTGCACGCCAGTTACCCTATAGAGTTTCCTTTCATGTGGGCTTGTCTCATGTTTCCTGGTGCCATACTGGGTCATGCACGTTTGAGGGGAGTACCCCGGACGTGGCACTGTGCCCGTCTCTGTGAGTCCCTTGAAGGGTGACGTTAATCTTTCAGCATGTGGTCAAGGTGGTGTCCCCTAGGCTTGTTCACTGGACTGTTACTTATTTTTCATTTTGTGATAAGTAATTTGGGAATGCTGCCTTGAGACTATGTACATATCCTGCACCTGATTAAAGTTTTGCCCACTATTGATGCATCTTGCCTGAGTTCATTGGTACGTAAAGATTTCAAAATGAATTTTCTCATGCCACCTTTCCTTCTGTGTTAATTGGTTGCATTTACTGCAGTGATGAGCTTTCCTTTTTCTTCCATTTTTATGTTTTTGTTTTAATCAATGAGTTATGCCCATCAATCCCCTGCAAAGGCCCTCTGTCACCCCTTGGGAGGCAGGGCCTTGGCCTTCCTGACCTTTGCTCTCTGTCTCTGTGGTGGTGTTTTTCCAGAATGGAACATAAATGCAGTCACTGATGCCTCTCAGCATCAGTGTGATCAGCAGGGTGTGTGTGAGATGCGGCCAGCAGTGTTCTCTGTGGTGTAGGATGGTTTCCGTTGTGGGAAGGGACCTGGTTTCTTTATTCATTCAACCCTGGAAAGATGTTTGGGTTGTTTTCCATTTCTGGAATTTACGAAGAAGGCTGCAGACGTTCACATGTGATTTTTATGTGTGAACATTGGTGTTCATGTCACTTGGATAAGATACTTAGGGGTGGCATGGCTGGGTTGTTAGTTGTATGCTCAACTTTGTGAGAAACGGCTACACTGGTACTTGTTATTACCAATTTTCTTGTCATTCTCACGGGTGTGTGGTAGTTGGAAACTGTCTCAAGACCAAAGCTGTGCTCGTGTGACATCTGTTGTCTTTGGTAAAGCATCTCTTCACATCTCACCTGTCGTTCCATTGGGTGGTGTGTTTTATTGCATTTGAAAGTTCTTTGTATGAGGTGGGTATTAGAATTTTTTGACAGGTATGTGATTTGCAGAATTTCCCATTAATGTATGACTTTGTTCCTTATCTTTTTTTTTTTTTTAAGATTTATTTATTTTAACGTATTTGAAAGGTAGAGTTAGAGTTAGAGAGAGAGAGAGAGAGAGAGAGGTATCTTTCATTCACTAGTTCACTCCCCAAATGGCCACAATGGCCAGGGCTGGGCCAAACTTAAGCCAGGAGCCTGGAGCTTCTTCTGGATCTCCCACGCGGGGTCAGGGGCCCAAGGACTGGGGCCGTCTTCTGCTGCTTTCCCAGGTGTTCTAGCAGGGAGTTGGATCAGAAGTAGAGCAGCTAAATCTTGAACCGGTGCCTATGTGAGATGCTGCCATTGTAGGTGGAGGCTTAACCTGCTATGCCACAACGCTGGCCCCACTTTTCCTTCTTTTAATACCGTCTTTTGCAGAACAGAAGTTTTAAATTTTGATGGAGTATCGTTTATTGATTTTTCTTCTTTTATGTATCAGGCTTTTCTTAACCCAGGGTCACAAATATTTTCTTCTCTGTCTGCTTCTAGAAGTTTTTAAAGTTAACTATATGATCTATTTTGAATTTAGTTTTGTATCCTATGACAGGTTTTTTTTTTTTTTTTGCTTATGAATATTTGGTTGACCCAGCATGAGTTCTTGGAAAACATCTCCTACATCCTCGAACTGACTTGTGTCTTTCCCAGACTCAGTTGATCCTGTTTGTGTGGTTCTGTTTCTGGACTGTCTCCCCTGTGTCTTTCTGTCAGTGCCATGTTATCCTCGTGCTGTAGTCTTATGGAACGTCCAGAGGGGGGAGGTGAGGTCTCCAGATTTGTTGCTTTGTTTCAGAATGGATTTGATCATTCTGGTTCCTTCCTTTTTCATATAAATTTCAGAGTCAGCTTGTTGATATCTCTGGAACATCCTGCTAGGATTTTGATTGGGATCGTGCTGACTATTGGCCAGTTGTGGGGAAGGGACATCTTGGCAATAAAGATTTATTTATTTATTTGAAAGTCAGAGTTACACAGAGAGAGAGGCAAAGAGAGAGAGAGAGAGAGAGCGCGAGTCTTCCATCCGATAGTTCACTCCCCAGATGGCTGCAACGGCCGGAGCTGCGCTGATCCGAAGCTGGGAGCCAGGAGCCTCTTCCGGGTCTCCCACGTGGGTGCAGGGGCCCAAGGACTTGGGCCATCTAGTACTGCTTTCCCAGGCCACGGCAGAGAGCTGGATCGGAAGCAGAGCAGCCAGGGCTCGATCCAGCGCCCATATGGGATGCTGGCGCTTCAGGCCAGAGTGTTAACCTGCTGCGCCACAGCATTGGCCCCCTATTTTGTTAGATTTACACCTTGGTGTTCCAATTCTTTTGTGGTATTATAAACAGTATTTAAAATTTGCAGGCTTTCTAACTGTTCACTGCAAGTAAACAGAAACATTATTCTGCAACCTCCTCCTCCTTTTTAAAGATTGATTTATTTATTTGAAAGAGTTATGTAGAGAGAGGAAGAGGCAGAGAGCTCTTCTACCCACTGGCTACTCCCCAGATAGTTGCAATAGCCAGGGATGGGCCAGGCCAAAGCCAGGAGCTAGAAGCTTCATTTGGGTATCCTAGGTGGGTTGCAAAAGTCCAGGTATTTGGGCTATTTTCCTCTGCTTTTCCCAGACATTTAGTAGGGAGCTGGATTGAAAGTGGAGCAACCAAGACTTGAACCATGAACCCATGAACCCATGAACCAGTACCATTGTGGGACATTGATGTTTCAGGCGGCAGCATTACCTGCTATGCTGCAATGGTGGCCCCTCTGTAACCTTGTAACTTTCTGAATTCTGGTTTTGTTTTGTTTTGTTTTTTGTAGCTTTTTTTCTTTGTACATTCCATGAGATTTTCTACATTGAGAATCATAGTTGCAAATAGAACAACATTTATTTTCTTCCTTTCCAAGCTGTATGCCTTTTATTTCTTTCTTTATTCATTGTACTGGTGAGGACCTGCAGTATAGCAAGGAGCAGGAGAAGTGAGGACAGACACCTCACCTTCCTGCACTCAGGTGTCTTTATTCTTTCACCACTAAGTAGGCTGTTGGTTGGATTTTGTGGATGTTTGTTATGTTAAGGAAACTCCCATTTATGCCAATATTGGTCATAAATGGATGGTGAATTTGTCAGATGCTGCTTTTGTGTCAGACTCCCAGAGTCCCCTCTGCTCCTCCCAGTCCTGCCTCGAGGCTCTGGTCACCCAGTCTCTTGAAGCCCTTGCATGCTAGCCTTGGTACACTTCTGCACAGAGCACGTGGGGTTCTTTGTGTCTATTCTGGGGTCCAGCCTTAGAGCAGTCATGTCTTGCTCTTCACTTCTGCAGTGCCTGTCTTTCTGGCACAGAGCATGTGCGGTTCATTGTGTGTATTCTAGGATCCAGCCTTAGAGGCAGTCACTTCTTCAAAGAGCCTGGTTCCTTCAGTGGGTAGTAATAATTTGATTCTGCCATTTAGGCACTCTGAGTTTGATACAGTGGAAGATACATTGTAAGTTGGAGATCGTCAGAAAACTTATTAGTGGGTTATCTTTCCTGTTAATGCTTGGAGATATATAATAATGTGTTTATAAGTCACATTGAAAGATACTTGTGGGACATTGCAACCCAAGGAATGCCTCTCAGTATAAGAAAAAAATAGTCCCCAAAGCGCAGGGACTTTTGTTGCACTCAACGAATGTCCAGAAATCAAATTGGATGGGCTGCTGTTGTAGCTCTAAATTTTCATCCACTTTTTTAAAAAAAAAAATTTATTTATTTGAAAGGCAAGGCTAAAGAGAGAAAGAGAGACAAAGACAAAAGGTCTTCCTTCTGCTGGTTTATTCCTCAATGTCTGTAACAGCCAGGACTGGGTCAGGCCTAAGCCAGGAGGCAAGAACTCCATCTGGGATTCCCGTATAGATGCAAGGGCCCACGTTTTTGGGCCATCATCTGCTGTCTCCCAGGTGCATTAGCAAGAAGCTGAATCAAAAACAGAGCAGCTGGCACTCTGATAGGGGATGCCTGTGTTGCAAACAGCAGCTTAACCTGCTGTGCCACAATGCAGGCCCCTCCTCCACTTTTGATGGAAGTGCAGCTTGGTTAAGTCATGTGGAAGTATCTTAGCATCATCCGGAAATCCGGAAATGGTGGGCAGTGTTCATTGCCTGTGACCAGAGATCGCTCCAGTCTCTCAGTACTGTGTCCCACAACTTGCATGGAGTGATGCTCCTGGCAGCATTGTCTCTGAGCCCTGAACTGGAGAGAACTGGTCGTGTCAGAGCAGTCAGTGGAGAGCAGTCAGTGGAAGGGGACACGCTGAGGCCACAGCGTGTCCCTGCCGGTGACCTTGGCAGTGTAGTGGTGCTGGGCAGAAATTACAGAAGAGCGCCAGGGCAGAGCTGTGTTGTGTAAATTGTGCAATGCACTTTTTCCTTTTCAGTTCTGTATCATGAAAACTTTCAAACATAGAGGAAAATTGCCTGAGTTGTTCAGTGAATGAGATCACACTATTTAAATGAATTTCTCTGTGCCTTTTTTAAAAAAAAATTATTATTTATTTATTTATATGAAAGGCAGACTGACAGAGATACCTTCCATCTGCTGTTTGAGGCTGGGCCATGCTGATGTCAGGAGCCAGGAACTCCAGTCAGGGCTCCCACGCGGGTGCAGGGCCCAAGCACTTGGCCATCTTCCGCTGCCTTCCCAGGCCATAGCAGGGAGCTGGATCAGAAGTGGGGCAGTCGGGACTCAAACCATTGCCCATATGGGATGCCGGCATTACAAGCAGGCCTCAGACATCTTTCTTTTTGGGGGCATAACCTCAGTATGCATTTATTATCTACAACCAATTGTAGAATTTTTATGCTGGCTGATTTATATTGATTGTGAAACTGTAGGAGAAAAATTCAGAATTCTCTGCTGTGCAGGACACTTCAAGAATTTTGTGGAAAAATAAGTTTATTTTGATGCAAAAAAATTGAAATCTGTGATAGTTTTTTCATAATTACATTTTTCATGTACTTTATGAAGACTCCTTTTGTAATATAATAGAGACAGATATACTTAATTTACAGGAAGAATCATCCTAAGTAGAAAATATTTTTCATATATTTTCCTGTTAGAGAAAATGAATATGCCTACTGCTGTCATCTAATGCAATGATTTTTTTTTTTAATTTTTTTTTTTTCTTAATTTGAGAGGTAGAGTTACAGGGAGAGGGAGAGAGAGAGACAGAGAGAGAGGTCTTCCTTCTGTTGGTTCATTCCCCAAATGGCCGCAACAGCCAGAGCTGCGCTGATCTGAAGCCAGGAGTATGTGTTTCTTCCCAGTCTCCCATGCAGGTGTAGAGGCCCAAGAACTTAGGCCATCTTCTACTGCCTTCCCAGGCCATAGCAGAGAGCTGGATTGGAAGAGGAGCAGCCGGGACTAGAACCGGTGTCTATTATGGGAAGCCGGCACTGCAGGCCAGGGATTAACCTATGCCACAGCACTGGCCCCAGCAGTGATGTTTTAAATCATATGACATATATGTCAATAGAAATAATTGTACTTACACTTTTTTTTTTTTACTGTCTTTGGAGCACCTTTATTAGCCTTACAGAATGCAAGACCTCAAAAAATTGGGTAACGACTCAGAATTGTTCCTCTCCACGGAAATCTTTAGTAAAAGGCGAAAGATTTATACGATCTGAAGAGAAACCAGAGTATTACACTTTTTAAATTTTATTTAACAAATACTCTTTCTGGGACCAGCACTCTGATGTGCTGAAGATGCACTGTGATGTGGTGAAGCCACTGCCTGCAGTGCTGGCATTAAGGGAGCTAGATCGAGTCCTGGCAGCTCCACTTCCGAACCAGCTCTCTGCTGTGGCCTGGGAAAGCAGTGGAAGATGGCTCAAGTGCTTGAGCCCCTGTACCCACTGGGAGACCTGGAGGAAGCTCCTGGCTCCTGGCTTTGGATCAGCACAGTTCCGGCTGTTGCAGCCATCTAGGGAGTGAACCACTGGATGGAAGACCTTCCTTTCTCTCTGCCTCTCGGTAACTCTTTCAATTAAATAAAATAAATCTTTAAAAAAACCCAAATACTCTTTATGTTCTATTTTTTAATAACTCTTTGTTCAGTGGTTGCTAATAATCCATTATATTGAGAACTTAGAATTTTTCTATTAGCAATTTTTCTAATTTTAAATTTTATATAATCTGGGGAAAATTCTTATAGTATTAATGAATCAAGTTTGTATAAGTTTCTCTGTGGTGTTTATTTGTTTTAGCTGAAAGTGCTGCTAGACATTTGTAGTGGTTTCATTGTTATGCATGGTCTTGCAGCTCAGTGGTACAATCCAGAAAGAGTTTAAGACAAGATTTCGAGATGAGGTTTGTTATTTGCAACCAATTGTAGGATTTAGCAGTAAAGTGATCTGTGCTAATTAAATTCCATGGTAAATCCTGCATTTTCAGTACTATATATCTGCTAATTTGTTTCTTTGGATTTTGAGGTGGTAGTTATGGATACAGTCACATGTAGACAAAACAACATTGGTATTACAGTTACTTGCAAGAGAAAGAGACAAAGAGTTGCCATCTGCTGACCCTCTCCCCAAATGCTTGTGATGGCCGGAAATGTAACTCAGGTCTCCCATGAGGGTGGCGGGAACACCATTACTTGAGCCGTCACCACTGCCCACTGGAGTCAGCTTTGGGAATCAATCAGGTAGTCTGAGTGGTATATGGGTATCTTAGCTACTGGCGAA
Source organism: Sylvilagus floridanus (assembly GCA_949820135.1). Classification (NCBI taxonomy): domain Eukaryota; kingdom Metazoa; phylum Chordata; class Mammalia; order Lagomorpha; family Leporidae; genus Sylvilagus; species Sylvilagus floridanus. The sequence continues at coordinate 181,466,150 of OX463233.1, forward strand.
ACGTTATTTAAGAGGCAGAGAGAGAAAGAGAGAGAGTTAGTTCCCATCCACTGCCCAGATTTACTGCCCAGATCAGCTGCTGGTGCTGGTTTTAAAATAACTCTTTGCTAGTAGTTGCTAATAATCCATTATATTGAGAACTGAGAATCCTGGCCAGGCTGAAGCCAGGAGCCAGGAACTCTGTCAGGGTCTTTCATGAGTGGCAGAGACTACCTGCTGCCTCCCAGATGCACATTAGCAGGAAGCTGGAATTAGGAGCAGATCCTGGACTCAAACCCAGGCACTCTGAAGTGGGATGCAGGTTTTCCAACCAGCATCTTTTATTTATTTATTTATTTATTTATTTGGAACAACAGTTAAGGACTGGCGCTGTGGCACAGTGGGTTAAAGCCCTGGCCTGAAGCGCCGGCATCCCATATTAGTGCTGATTCTAGTCCCGGCTGCTCTTCTTCCAATCCAGCTCTCTGCAATGGCCTGGGAAGGCAGTAGAAGATGGCCCAACTCGTTGTGCCCTTGCACCCACATGGGAGACCCAGAAGAAGCTCTTGGCTCCTGGCTTTGGATAGGCTCAGCTCCGGCACTCTGGGGAGTGAACCAGAGGATGGAAGACCTCTTTCTTTCTCTGCCTCTCTCTGTAACTCTATCTTTCAAATAAGTAAAATGAAAAGAAAAGAAAGGAACAGTTACAGAAAGAGGGAGAGATCTTCGAACTGCTGGTTTACTCCCCAAATGGCCCCAGTGGCCGGGGCTGGGCCGATCCAAAGCCAGGAGCTTCTTCTGGGTCTCCCACATGGGTGCCGGAGCCCAAGCACTTGGGCAGTCTTCCACTGCATTCCTGGGCCATAGCAGGGAGCTCCATCAGAAGTGGAGCAGCCAGGACTCGAGCCAGCCGCCGTGCGGGATGCCAGCACTGCCAGCAGCAGCCTTACCTGCTACGCCGCAGCACTGGGCCCTTCAGCCAGCATCTTAATCGTGATGCCAAATGCTGGCGCCTGATTGTTTATATTTTATAAAACTGTTCTGATTGGTGAGTCTTTTTCAATGATTGTTATGTTAGAGAAAATGAGTAATTTTTTATAGCTCTGTGACTCTAAACTCAGCCATTGTTTTTATGTTTTTTATGTGTTCATGATTTTATGTGTGTGCTCAGAAGTTTAGAGGTATAAAGTATATCTCAATGTGTTTACACATATGCTTTTTAGAAAGAAAGCACACGTGGTTTTATTGTTTGTGTTTTTCTCAGTTATGGCCAAGGTCAAGCATGGAGAGGCTCTTTTAGGAACTTGGGTAGAGAGAGACCTCAGGCTGCTCTACCTTCTCCATACACAATTGTGTGTGGAAGGGCCTGGGAAAGACCATAGTCCCTGTCTTGGATGCCACGCTGTCTCTTGAGTGTGAGCACTCAGTTCTGTGTTGTTTCAGTTAGTTTACTGTTTGTTTATTCATTATTTTTTTAAAGTGCACAGAAATTTGCTTCCTAGGAATTTCCAACTATGCATGCTGGTTTTAATTTCTTCCTCTGGAATAACTTGTATCTGTCTTTCTGTTTTGGAGGAAACACTGTTAAGTTGTCTTTCTATGAGCTGTGTGTGGCTGGCTCTTTCTTGTTGTAGTTTCTGGGCACCCTGTACATCATAGTAAGTCTTAAAGTCTAGTTTGTATTTTAAAAACCACAGTGTCTTTACCAATAATATATTCATGAAGTTGGAGTAAATAAAAAGTAGAAACCATTCTGATGCTCGGGGAATTCCAGTGTAGTTGTAGCCTCTGTGTCCTGTGTCAGGGGGGCAGTGTACAGACGGCTGGGTCCCCTGTCAGTGTGCTGGTGAGCACAGGTCTCTGCTTTTTGACATCTACTTTGCGCATTCTTTCACATGTATGCCTGGTCTTACAGGACCTTTTCTCATCTTTTTTTTTTTTTTTTAATTTGACAAATACAGTTAGACAGTGAGAGAGAGACAGAGAGAAAGGTCTTCCTTACATTGGTTCACTCCGCAAATGGCCACAATGGCCTGTGCTGCGCCAATCCGAAGCCAGGAGCCAGGTGCTTCCTCTCCGACTCCCATGCGGGTGCAGGGGCCCAAGCACTTGGGCCAAACCCCACTGCCCTCCCGGGCCACAGAAGAGAGCTAGACTGGAAGAGGGGCAACCAGGACTAGAACCGGTGCCCATATGGGATGCCGGCACTGCAGGTGGAGGATTAACCATGTGAGCCACGGTGCCAGCCCCTTTCTTATCTTTTTAAAGATTTTTTTTTTTACTTGAAAGGCAGAGTTACAGAGAAGAGGAGATAGAGAGAGAGAGAGAGAGAGAGAGAGAGAGAGAGAGACTTCCATCTGCTGGTTCACTCCTCAAATGACAGCAACAGCTGTCATTTGGAGCTGGGCCAGTCCAAAGCCAGGATCCTGGAGTTTCTTCTGGGGCTACCATGTGGGTGCAGGGGCCCAAGCTCTTGGCCCATCTTCCACTGCTTTCTCAGGCACGTTAGCAGGGAGCTAGATGGGAAGCGGAGCAGCTAGAACTGGAACTGGTGCTCATATGGGATGGCAGTATTGCAGGTGGCTGCTCTAACTTGTCACACCACAACGCTGTCCCCAGGACCATTTCTTAAAGAGTTTTCCTTGTCATTGGATTGCTTTAGAGTCTCTGTGTCCTTGGTGCCCTGTGGAGTCTCTTAACCCTGTCTTGGTTGGTCCTTACCGAGCACTGCCCTGAGCGCTCTGCTTGCTTCTCTCTTTGAAGAATCTTTAAGCTCACTGACTTGTGCACACTCACACTGCTGTTAAGCTTGCCCAATGCATTTGTTATTTCAGATGTAGTATGTTTCAGTTCTAGGGCCTCTATTTGACTCTTAAGTGTCTTCTTCTATCAAGATTTCTTCTCATCTTTATTACTGTGTGGTTTTCACTGTGCGCTTGGGCATACTTATTGAAACCACTTTGACACTCTCTCTGCTGATTCTAGGATATGGGTCCTTTTGGGCTTAGTGTCTGTTGCTTGTCTTCTCTCTCTCCTCTCTCTTTTCTTCTCTCCTCTCTCTCCTCTCTCTCTCCTCTCTCCTCTCTCTTTTCTTCTCTCCTCTCTCTCCTCTCTCCTCTCCCCTCTCCTCTCCTCTCCTCTCCTCTTCTTCAAGCACAGTTACAGAGAAGTCTTCCATCTTCTGATTCACTCCCAAAGTGGCCGCAACAGCTGGAGCTGGAGCAATCTGGAGCCAGGAGTTTCATCTGGGTCCCCCATGCTGGTGTAAGGGCCCAAACACCTGGACCATCTTCCACTGCATTCCCAGGCCATCAGCAGAGAGGTGGATTGGAAGAGAAGCAACCAGGACATGAACCAGTGCCCGTACGGGATGCCCATATGTGATGCCGGCTCTGCAGCCAGAGGCTTAAACTACTACACTGGCTATGATGGCCCCTCTTTTTTTTTTTTTTTTTTCTTTTCTTTTATAAAAACTTATTACTGACCGGCGCCGTGGCTCAACAGGCTAATCCTCCGCCTTGCGGTGCCGGCACACCGGGTTCTAGTCCTGGTCGGGGCGCTGGATTCTGTCCCGGTTGCCCCTCTTCCAGGCCAGCTCTCTGCTATGGCCCGGGAGTGCAGTGGAGGATGGCCCAGGTGCTTGGGCCCTGCACCCCATGGGAGACCAGGAAAAGCACCTGGCACCTGGCTCCTGCCATCGCATGAGTGCGGTGCGCTGGCCGCAGTGCGCCGGCCGCGGCGGCCATCGGAGGGTGAACCAACAGCAAGGAAGACCTTTCTCTCTGTCTCTCTCTCACTGTCCACTCTGCCTCTCAAAAAACAAAACAAAACAAAACAAAACAAAATTTATTACTTTGAAAGGTAAAGCAACAGAGAAAAATCTGCATCAAATGGCCATAACAGTCAGGGCTGGGCCAGGCTGAAGCCAGAAACGCACTCCTCTCACGTGAGTGGGCAGGGACTCAAGTACTTGCATTAGTGGGAAGCTGGAGCAGAAGCAGAGTCGCCTGGACTGCAGCTGGCTCTCTGATAGGGGCTGCTGGTGTGGTAAGTGGCAGCTTCACCCACTGTGCCTCAGAACTGGCCCCGTTGCTTGTCTTGGGAGTCTGGCTCATGGGTCCCTGCCTGTCTGTATGCTTCAGTTAGTCTGAGTTGGATTTGGGACAGTCACCAGTGACGTTAGGAACTCTGAATTCTGTTTGTTCTCATAAAGGGGATGATTGCTTTGCATTCTAACACTTGGTTAACTTGATTGAATGGGAGCTCAAGCTCTTGTCTCTGAAGTCGGGCAGCACCTTGAATTCCGTTTGGTATTTTGGCTTTTGGGTCTGGTCGTGGTTGTGCATGGTTTAGGAGTCAGTCGGAGGCGGAGACTGCAGAATGAACTGGTTGTCACCTCCATCCTGTCACTCACGCTGCTGAGCTGTCACCATGTTTGAGCTGTGGCATGCATGACATGGAAGCCTTGCCAGGTTCCATTCCCTTCTTACAAGTGTAGATTCCTTTACCATGTCATCCACCTACCTTTCCTTATTTCTTTTTATGTTTAATCTAGAATTTATGGTTTTTTGGAATATGTTTGGTCAGATAGGAATGACTTGGCTGTTATTGGATGCAAAACCTTTATCAATTTGTTTTATCTAAAAACTTCCTTTTTTTCATTGTAGAACATTCGGGCAGTTTGGATGGGAGAGATACACATGCATGCACACACACACACACACACACACACACGGTGTTAGCTGTAGTCCTGCTCAGAACTCATAGTATTCATTCATTCATTCATTCATTTTTATTTGACAGGTAGAGTTAGAGAGAGAGAGAGAGAGAAAGGTCTTCCTTCTGTTGGTTCACCCCCCAAATGGTCGCTACGGCCAGCACTGCGCCGATCCAAAGCCAGGAGCCAGGTGTTTCTTCCTGGTCTCCCATGTGGGTGCGGGGGCCCAAGCACTTGGGCCATCCTCCACTGCCTTCCTGGGCCACAGCAGAGAGCTGGACTGGAAGAGGAGCAACCGGGACTAGAACCCGGCTCCCATATGGGATGCCAGCGCCGTAGGCGGAGGATTAACCAAGTGAGCCACGCTCATAGTATTCGCTGCAGCTGTTCAGACCATGTCTGCCTCCCTCCTGTGGGGTCAGCCCTGCATCCCTTTCCCTGTGCTCCTCAGCCTAGTTTGGTTTAACTGTGGTGCCATCCTGTGCCAGCTACTGTGTTGTCATGTCCCCTGAATGACTTGCTAGGGCCTTTCCCCAGGGAGCGAGCTGTCTGTAGAGGGTTCAGGGGTCATGGTGCTGTGTGACAGCCCTTTGACGATTCAAGGCGGTTGGGTCAGGCAACCCCCTTGCCTCAGCTGAGGGTCGTCTAGGCGTCTAACGTTTGCTTCCCCAAGTAGGGCTGATATAAGTGTACCCTTCAGGAAGCATCTGGTAAACCTGCATCACTGTCCTTAGCATTCACTGTGGCTGGGGTTACAGTTAAGTCTGCTGACCCAGACCTGGCTAGTTCCTGTCTTCATGTTAGCTTTTTTTTTTTATTATTCTTTTTTTAACAGTATTTTTTTAGAGCAGAATTGAGAGGAAGGGAGTTGCATGTATGTCCCTGGCCCTGCACTGTACATCCATCTTTACTACCAACAGCGCCACGGGAGGGTTCATGTGTTGTGCTCAGTGAGTCCCCGCTGGCAGGTCGTCATCACGCAGAGCCACAGTTCCCACTGTGGACACGTGCACTGTGGCCGTGATGGTACACCTCTGCCATACTGTGTCGCGTACAGTGGTTTTCTACCAGAGCTCTCTCCACCCCCACCCCAATGCCTGGTAGCCACTGGTGGTTTTTGGTTTTGTTTTTTGCTCTCCCTGGAGTTGCCTTTTCCAGATGTGTTACCCTAGGACAGTAGTTGGAATCATGTGACTTGTGACCTTTCTGACTGCTGCTTTCATTTTATTTAAACATCTTAAGTAATACACACACACATTTTTCAAATAGCTGTAGGTTGCTGACAGTAAAAATAGCACTTTGAAGATCCAAGATTGTTATTCCTGGGGTTTTAATGTCATTTCCAAGTAGGAAAGCAGTTTAACATTTTTTTTTGTTACTCCATTTTCTGGGTGTGCATTCACTCCTGGCAGTGTGACTGGGGAGGTCACTAAGCTGTGGTCTTAACAGTGGGCTTGGTTTCCCAGCCTTCTGCTCTTGCTTGTTTGCAAAGCCAGTTAGCATCCACAGGACCCTATTGTGCATTATTTGAAATTCCATTTAAGACATTTTCCTTACAGAGGTAAGTTAGAACTTTATTATACACAAACATCCGTTAGATGTGTATATTTGAGGACACTGGGTAGATAACATTTCTCACTAAGAAGGTTAGGATTTGGGATAATGGTGATGGTTTGGTTTGTGTTCGTTCTTGCGGTGCCAGAGCTGACTGGGTTTCGTGTATTTGCTCCTCTTTCAGCAGCAAGCCCTCGCAGGGAGTCTGGCAGGGCCCGGCAGTGCCGCAGAGACAGACCCGTTCAAGAGGCAGCAGGGGCTGCCACCCACAGGTGTGTCTCAGACACGAGTGAGTGCGTCCCCGCCAAAGAGCAGCGCTTTCTTTCTACTTTGAATGTGAATTTTCCTTTTACTGTTTATCAGCTGGACAGAGTATTTATATGAACATTTATGTGCACTGAAGCGAAACATTTGTCTGTTGATACATTCCATCTTTTCCATGTGCGTTTGGAGGTTCTTTAGTCACCATGTTATGATTAAATGTAAATTCATCTTTTTGAAGTTGTCTTTTTAAACTGAATTTTTCCTTTAAATTATAAACTTAATACATCTTAAGGTAAGATTCATACAGCTTGGAAGAGTATAGATTGACATCTGCCTCTGGTTTGATGCCTGCCAACTCCCAGACCAAGAGCAGCTGCCACTGTTGATGTTGCGTGTTCTCACAGGTGTCCTTCTGTCATGGCACAGGTAGTGCCACATGTGTTGTTTTGGAAGAATCCAAATGTGAAAATATATATAATGTATGTTTCTTTTAAGAAAGGAGGCCATCTTTCCAAATCGTGTAACTCATTCTTTATGATGGCTGTATAGTATTCCACCACGTGGTGGATTCATTTTTTTATCAGTCAGATCATTATTAGTGTTTGTTATTGCCTCATTTTTTTCCTACAATCAACAGAGGATTGAACATAGAGTCTCATTATTTCTTGTTTGTCAGTACATCTGAGGTGAGAGTGCTCTGTCAGGATGCTCCATTGCCTTCCAAAGAAAGAGGGCCAGCCAGTTCTCACTACCATAACAGTTTCTGGATGAGTTGGCCGTTTGATTAGTATGATAAATCTTCTAATCATGGTCGATGTTCCGTTTCAGTGTGATTTCCTTTAATTTTTACTGAGGTTGTGCAGTGCTTTGTCCCGTTTGCTCACCATTTGTGAATCTGTTCTCTGACCAGCCTTCCATGCTCTGCCTGTTGTCTGTCTGATTGCTGAGCTTTTCATGGTGGTTTGTTGGGACCCTCTGACCAGCTCTGTCTCCATGGGCTGCGTCAACCCTCAGTGTTGCTTGTCCTTGGCCTTTTTATGATGGCTTTTCTTGCATTGGCAAATTTTTAATGAAAAAAAGTAATATTTATCCACTGTATCCTGTCATACATAGAAAGGCCTCCCTGTTCAAAGATTATAAAACACGTACACTTTTTTTTTTTACTACTTTTGTGGTTTATTTTTATATCAAACTGCACCTTTTTTGAAAATTATTCTAGAGCAGTCTAAGAGACCTCGACTTGAAGTGGGTCACCAAGGGGTAGTTTTCCAGCACCCAGGGGTGAGCGCAGGAGTCCCTCTGCAGCAGTTAATGCCGACAGTCCAAGGTAAGACCTGGCCTCGGCGCCAGCTCGCTCAGCTCCAGAGAGGGAGGGCACAGCCATCGGAAACCCAGTGTCAAACCCAGGCTCCCGTGGTGGAGAACCCAAGTGTCAGAGTGGTCTCTGAGGCTGGGTTATTTCTGTGTCCCACTTAACGCCGTATGGGAAGAGCCCTGTGGACACACCTTGTCCCTGCAGTGGGAGCTGCTGTTCTCACTGTCACTGTGCCTTTCAGCAGTTTCTGTCCCTGTGTTTCTGACGTGCTGCTGCTGTGGGGGTGCTCTGTGGTAGTTGACGTCTGTTTTGCTCGATGCTGATGACTGCCAAGCTCAAGCGCCTCTCTCCCTCCTGTGTGCTCGTTTGTGCCTTCAGATCTAGCACAACACTCACTGCCCATCGGAGAGTGAGACGGGTCTTTGACTTCCTGGGTGGGAGCTGCCGTGCTCTGAAACTGGTGCCCTGGGGGTTTTCTTATTTTACAGGAGGAATGCCCCCTGCCCCTCAGGCCACACAGCTCGCCGGGCAGAAGCAGAGCCAGCAGCAGTACGACCCTTCCACAGGGCCTCCTGTGCAGAACGCCGCCAGCTTGCACACTCCACCTCCGCAGCTGCCTGCCAGGCTGCCCCCCACCGGCGTCCCCACTGCAGCCCTCCCGTCTGCACTGCAGTTTCCACAGCAGCCACAGGTGGTAGAGGCTCAGGCACAACTTCAAGTCCCGCTGAAGACTCAGCAGCCAAATGTTGCTGTCCCCGCGCCTCTCTCCAGCCAGCTCCCTCTTCCTCCTGCACAGCCCATGCAGCCAGCCCTCCACATCCCGGTGCCTGGGAAGGCCCAGGTACAGGCGGCTCAGCTTCCATCCCAGCCACAGGTACACTGGGACAGACATTGTTTGTAGTGAGGGGTGAAGAGAAGGACACACAGTTGCAGAGCTGGCTTGCGATTTGTGTATTTGTCCAAGCACGTGTTGTCATGGTTTATTTGCCCAGTTCAGTAGCTACTGTAGTAGTAGTTGCCATTATTTAAATAATAGAAGAGGAATGACTGTGGCAGTGTTAGTGGTTGGAGCCTGCCCTGCTGCCCTGCCCATAGTGCTGCTGTTCCCACTTGATCTGCTCAGGAACTCGCAGGTCGGTGCAGAGGGACTGGCCCAGAACCCTTGCCTTGGTGTGAAGTGACGAGCTGGGCGTGAGCCATGCTTCTCAGCCTTGCCGGCTCCTCCCTGTGTTTGCTGCAGTCCTGAGTAAGGCCCTGCCGCCGGAATCGGAAGGGAGTCTCTGTGTTGTTATGTAGACAACAGTTGTCACTGTGCACTAACTTCCCATGCAGGACCTCGTCCCCAAAGGGTTCTGTCATGAGACTTACTAGTAAAACTTGCTCTCAAGAATCACTGCCTTTTAGTGTACTAGGTGGAGAATATTCTCTTGTCTCATAAGTTATAGTTAGTCTAAGAGCTGGCAAAAGATGTATCATTCCTGGGTTCTTCTTTAAAGAAAATTTTCTAAAAGGAAAGAAGGGGGAGGGAGGAAGGGAAAAAAAATGGAAATCACCTTCAAGATACAGTAACTTTGAACAGCCCTTGTCTGGACTGTTGATGTTTTTCTTCTTTCTTTCTCTTTTTCTTTCTCAGACTAAGTGTTGACCTCTTTACCTAGAATACTTAATCCTCTGTATAAAGCTAAATGAAAACAGATCTTGGTGAAGAACAGGAGAGGGAAGAGGTAGAGGGGTAGGAGAGCGTGTGGAAGGGCAGGTACAGGGGGAAGAATTACTGTGTTCCTCATGTTGTATTTATGAGGTGCACGCAAATGAAATAAATACATGCAGTGAGTCTCTTCTCCATCATGCAGTGAAGCCGTGTGTTTGGGATGCAGTAGCAGGGCAGTCCCAGTTCCTAAGGAGAGCTCGGGCACAGCCTGGACTTGTTCCAGCAGGAGGGTGCAGGAGCGGCGTCCTCAGTTCTCAGCGAACCCCTGTCAGGGTCAGTGCAGCCGCTCCTCTCAGCCTCTGCTTCACTGACATGGGAACTTATTGGGTGCGCTTAGAGTCCAGGCTCCTTTTTCCTTTTTTTTTTTTTTTTTATATAGTCAGTTGATCCTTTTTTTTTTTTTTAAGATTTATTTATGTATTTATTTGAAAGAGTTACACAGAGAGAGGAGAGGAGAGGCAGAGGGAGAAAGGTCTTCCATCCAATGGTTCACTCCCCAGTTGGCCGCAACGGCTAGAGCTGTGCCAATCCGAAGCTGCGAGCCAGGAGCTTCTTTCAGGTCTCCCACGCGGGTGCAGGGACCCAAGGACTTGTGCCATCCTCTACTGCTTTCCCAGGCCATAGCAGAATCTAAGCTCTTTTGGATTATTTGAGATTTATGGCCAGGTCTTCAGTGTGGAATGGTAGAATAATAACAGCAATGTGTGCTAGCTTCCATTTGTCACTTTGGAGGTGAGGTTTCAGGCCCTGTAATCAGTACTTTGTGGACATTATTCTGGTTTTTTTTTTTTTTTTTAATGAGGCAGAATATTTTAAAAACTGAGACCAGAAAGGCTGAATACGTTGGCAGGACTGTACAGTCAGCATCTAGTGGGGCTGTGACTGCCAGTGTGCAGGCTCTGTGGGTGCCGTGCCCAGGAAAGCGGCTTCCAGCAGGCAGCGAGCTCCTGCAGTCCCTCCCGCTATAGATTTTGGTGAAATGATCCCCATGGATGCTTTCTCTTATAGCTGTGGCCAGCTTTAGCAGCCTGGTGGTTTTCATTTCTTCTTTAATAAGATTTATTTATTTAAAAGGTAGAGTTAAAGAAGGTGAGAGAGGGGAAGAGTGCTTTCAATCCACTGGTTTACTCCCAAATGGCTGCAACAGCCACGAAATTCATCCAGGTCTCTCATGTGGGTAGAGGGGCCAAGGCACTTGGGCCATGTTCCACTGCTTTCCCAGGAGCATTAGCAGAGAGCTGGATCCAAAGTGGAGTAGCCAGGCTGGTGCCGTGGCTCACTAGGCTAATCCTCCGCCTGCAGCGCTGGCACACCGGGTTCTAGTCCAGATTGGGGCACTGGATTCTGTCCCGGTTGCTCCTGTTCCTGTCCAGCTCTCTGCTGTGGCCCAGGAAGGCAGTGGAGGATGGCCCAAGTGCTTGGGCCCTGCACCCGCATGGGAGACCAGGAGGAAGCACCTGGCTGCTGGCTTTGGATTGGTGCAGCGCGCTGGCCGTAGCGGCCATTTGTGGGGTGAACCAATGGAAGGAAGACCTTTCTCTCTGTCTCTGTATAACTCTGCCTGTCAAAAAAAAAAAAAAAAAAAAAAAGGAGTAGCCAGGACTCAAACTGGTGCCCACATGGGATTCCAGCACTGCAGGTCGTGGCTTAACCCACTGCACCACAGCACCAGCCCACAATGGTTTTTCTTAGGTCCATTTACCTGCCTGTGGCATTGAAGAATTAGCTGTGCCAAGTGTCTTTAAAGAAGCCCTTTTACAGGGGCTGGTGCTGTGGCATGGCAGGTAAAGCCACTACCTGCAGTACCAGCATCTCATGTGGGCACCGGTTCAAGACCTGGCTGTTCTACTTCCGATCCAGCTCTCTGCTGTGGCCTGGGAAAGCAGTGGAGGATGGCCCAAGTCCTTGGGCCCCTGTACCCACGTGGGAGACCTGGAGAAGCTCCTGGCTCCTGGCTTCAGACCGGCGCAGCTCTGGCTGTTGAGGCCAACTGGGAAGTGAACCAGGGGATGGAAGATTCATATGCGCTCGCTCCCTCCCTCCCTCCCTCCCTCCCTCCCTCTCTCCCTCTCTCCCTCTCTCTCTCCTTCTCTTTCTGTGTAACACTTTCAAATAAAGTAAATAAATCTTTAAAAATAAAAAACTCTTACAGAGTCTGTGGAAACCTCTTAATTGTGGGTCAGGCTGGGCTTGGCAGACTCCCGCTGTGAGGGGCCAGGTGTTGTAACTGTGCTGGCCTTGTAGGCTGATTAGGTTCTGAAGGGTGTACACAGCCATCACGACCTGCAAGTGAGTGGGTGTGCTGTGTCCCTGTGAACTTCATCTCCAGAAGTGTGTGGCCAGCCGTGGTCCCCTTCTGCCCCAGTGGAAGCGTGTGGCCAGCCATGAGTAGGAAAATTCCTTTAACTAGGGGAGGCCCATGTGTAACAGGCTGCTCACTGGGTGTGGAGAGGCCATCTTGGTGGCCTCTCTGGGCTGTACAGGTGCTGTCTCTGGTGCCTGTCTGTACGTAGCCCTCATTCCTGCTGCACCTTCCTCGCTAAGTTGATGCCCCCTTCTCTCCAGGATTTACGGATGAATTGGCTTTAGTCTTTAGTCAAGGGTCAGATTTTCCTTTGGTTTTGCAAGCTTGGGTCTGGATGCACAAGGGTGAGTGGAGCCTGCAGCCTGTGGGATCTGCATCCGCCCTGCACAGCAAAGATGAAAAAGGAGTATTTGATATTTTTCAATTAGGAAAAAGCTTACACAGTTAAGTTTTAAATTATTTTACAAAAATAGAGGAGAAAAGGCTGGGAAAAGTGAACAGAACAGACCAGGGCCAGATCATACCAGTGCTAAGGCAGCTGGAAAGGCAGTGGGAGGCAAGGGGCCTTGGGTTTCGTGGACACAGTGTGTTGTGTGGTACTCCCTGTGGTCTCTTTGACCACTTTGCCCTTGTGGCACTGAGAGGCAGCTGACTGCCTCTGCTGGGTGGACTGCGTGGATGTCCTGAAATGCGTCTTGACCTTGCTGTGCTTCTCCTCTGCCTGCTAGACAGTGGCATCCACACGGCCACCCGTGGACTCTGCCCAGCCCTGCCAGCGGCCTCTGCCCACTTCCTCGTCTACCTCGTCCCTTGCACCTGTGAGTGGCCTAGGCTCAGGACCCCTGCCTGCACGGTCATCACCAGTGAACAGACCTTCCTCATCAACCAACAAGGCGCTGTCTCCTGTTGCCTCCCGGTCTCCAGGGGTGGCTGTGTCAGCCGCACCCAAACCACAGAGCCCTGCTCAGAACGCTGCCTCGTCCCAAGACAGTTCTCAGGAAAAGCTCGCAGAGCAAATAACACTGGTGAGTGCACTGAGGAGAAATGCTCAGAAGCACATTTTACTGTGATTTTTAAGGATGTGACCTGTTTTTTGAAATACAGGGAGAGGTTCAGTCTTCAAATACTTGCAATAGCTGAGACTGGGCTGGGGTGAAGCCAGGAGCCAGCAGTGCAATCCAGGTCTCCTACATGTTGTATCAGGAACCCAGTTACGTGAGCTATCACTGCAGCCTCCCAGGGTCTGCCTTGCAGAAAGCTGGAGCCAGGAATCAGACTCAGGCACTCCGTTGCAGAATGTGCATGTCTTGACCCTAGGCTGAGAACACCTGTCCCAAGGGTGTGATAACTTGAAACTGCAGACTTCATAGTGTGGGCATTGAGCATGGTGTGTGATAGTAGAAAACCAAATGTTTCACCTGCTGTGGAGGAAGCAAACTCACGTGGCGAAGGTCTTTTTCTTGTGGTGATCAGCATTGTTGGGCTACTTTCCAGGCAGCCAGGCATGAGGGTTGGGAAGGGAGAGAGTCAGAGTGGGCTGATGGCTCTGCATCAGGCAGAGATGAAGCCCTGGCTGTGGCCCATCCTGGAGATTCACTCCCCAGCACTTAGCCCTTGGTTTTTATTGCATAACTAAGCATTTTTTTTGTTGAGCTTCGTTAGGGAAGTTAAAAGAAACAAATAGGGTAGGCAGATGGCCTAGCTGTTCGGACGTACACCTGCCAGAGTGCTTTCTGCTGATGTAGAACCTGGGGTGATGGCTCCGGTGGCTGAGTCCTTGCCACCCGTGTGGGAGACCTGGGGTGGGCTCCTGGCTTTGGCCTAGCCCAGTTCTGACTGTTGTGTTCATTTGGGGAGTGAACCAGTGGATGGGGAAGAGTTGTTTGCACTTGGCGCCTTCTCTCTCTGTCCCCCTTCTCCTCCCTCTCCCCTCCAGTAAATACTTTTTTTAAATAACGAAACATCAGATAAGAGGTTGTAACCCCAGTGGTCCCCCTGACCTGGCGTCACAGTGGTCAGTACCTGGTGCCACACTGCAGCACTGTGCAGTGTGTGCAGTCTGCAACACAGGACAGTCTTGTTTGCTCAGTTCCTCCCCTTCCCGATGGTTTTGGAGCAGATCCCAGGTGTCGTGCTGTTTCCGTTGTCAACATGTGGGTCCTCCCTGTGTTTTAGGGGAGAATAAGACTTGTTGCCCCATCTGCTCCAGAGGCTTCCAGGGCAGTCACGGGCTCACCTGCCTGAGCTTCTGCAGCCAGCTCAGTCTGTGTCCAAGTCTTGAAGCTGCGGCTTCCTGAGGTTTCTTCATTAGGACTGATAGAGCCATGCACATGGCAGGGTTTCGAATGTTTGGGGTCTGAAGTAGCAGACTGTGCTAGATAATTGTATGCACTGATGTCACCTCCCTGTCCAACTTTTGCAGGAAAACCAGATCCACCAGCGGATTGCAGACCTAAGGCGAGAAGGCCTGTGGTCTCTGCGGCGGCTGCCGAAGCTGCAGGAGGCCCCCCGGCCCAGGTCCCACTGGGACTGCCTGCTGGAGGAGATGCAGTGGATGGCCACAGACTTTGCCCAGGAGCGGCGGTGGAAGGTGGCTGCTGCTAAGAAGGTAGGGCTGAATACAGGCTGCCCTTGAGCTGTGCTGCCATGGTAACTGGGCCTTGCAGACTGACTCTGAAGGCTTCTGACTACTATGTCTGGAAGCAATCCCTTCCAGTGGTTTGTGTGGTGACTTTGCCATGTGAGTCGTTCTGAGGAATGGTGTTAGGAGAACCAGTGTGGACCATTGAGAGCAAGTGGTCTGGAATTTGGGTTCCTTCCTGCCAGTTTCACCTACAGTTGGAATCAGAGTGCCCCTAGCACCCAGGCCCAGGCTGGTGCCCAGGGCTGGTCAGGGAGCTGAGGAGGCTGAAAGCCAGGAGGGCAGTGTTGTAGGAGGGGCTGCAGACTGCGCCCCTGACCCATGCTTAACACTACTGAGGCTTCTGGTCCAGTTTATTCTCCAGTTCTGGTAAGAATTTATTTCATTTTTACTGTACCCAAAGCACACATACAGGAAGCACAGCTTCTAACTCCAGAAATGTGGGGATAAGCCCTTCCCCCGTGTCCTGTTCTCCCTGTGTCGTGCAGCCCTGTCTTCATGTCTAGGGCCTGTATTCATATTTCCTGTACTCTTACGGTGGAGTCAGTTATTTTGTCCCTTGCCCCATCAAGGTCAGGGAGGGAAAGGCTGAGACCACTGGGATATGCAAGGTGTCAAGTCAGACTCAAGACTGTTCCCTCTGGCAGCTCATAAAGAAGCATGGTCCTGGGCGTGTGGACAGCAGCTGGACAGGTCATGGTTGGGTGGCAGGGCACAGGGGCACTGGTCAGGTTGGGCTGGCTAGCAGCACAGTGTCCTGGTGGGGCAGTTGGGTCATTTCCATTCCTAGGACAGGATGATGGTGACTGCAGAACCAGCCCCTGTGGGCTATCAGTTCTAATTCACGTCTCACTGCCTTTTTAGTGTCCTGGTGGTAGGTGTGTAGAGTATACAGTGTGGAAAGCAGTTTGGCAGTTTAAGGCAAAAGCCTTAGAACTGTGAGTTATTCTAGCCCAGCAGTTTCCACATGTAGGAATTAGGTGAATTTCGCTGCCATCTGTGCAGTGAAGTACTGTGTACCACACTGAAAATCTGTGATCCCTGCTGCTTGAGGGGACAGAAGCTAACCGGGTACTAAATGGGGAAAGGCTGGAGTGCTGTACAAGGTTCCAGTTTGGGGAAAAATAGCATGTGTTTAGTAAAAGAGTGGGGTTTTTTTATTTTATTTTATTATTTATTTATTTTTTGACAGGCAGAGTGGATAGTGAGAGAGAGACAGAGAGAAAGGTCTTCCTTTGCCATTGGTTCACCCTCCAATGGCCGCCATGGCCGGCGCGCTGCAGCCGGCGCACCGCGCTGATCCGAAGCCAGGAGCCAGGTGCTTCTCCTGGTCTCCCATGGGGTGCAGGGCCCAAGCACTTGGGCCATCCTCCACTGCACTCCCGGGCCACAGCAGAGAGCTGGCCTGGAAGAGGGGCAACCGGGACAGAATCTGGCACCCCGATCAGGACTAGAACCTGGTGTGCCGGCACCGCAAGGCAGAGGATTAGCCTAGTGAGCCGCGGCGCCAGCAAAGAGTGGGTTTTTAAGATTTATTTATTTATTTGAAAGAGTTACACAGAAAAGGAGAGGCAGAGAGACAGGGAGGGAGGGAGAGAGAAGAGGTCTTCCATCCAATAGTTCACTCCCCAATTGGCTGCAACAGCCAGAGCTGCGCCATTCCGAAGCCAGGAGCCAGGAGCTTCTCCAGGTCTCCCACGTGGGTGCAGGCGCCCAGGGCCTTGGGCCATCCTCCACTGCTTTCCCAGGCCACAGCAGAGAGCTGGATCGGAAGTAGAACAGCCAGGTCTTGAACCGGTGCCCATATGGGGTGCTGGCACTGCAGGTGGTGGCTTTAGCTGCCACACCACAGCACCAGCCCCATAAAAACGTTTTCTAGAAAAGTTCAGGCAAGTGGTGTTGGTGGTCTTTCTGTGCCACTCTCTCATGCACTCTAAGAACATATGAGGGCATATTTGACAGTCAATTTCAGGTGACTTAAGGCTGAGAAGACAGTACAACAGAAAGCTCTTGTGTTTTCATTCACTAGCTCGTCAGAACTGTGGCACGCCACCATGAGGAGAGGCGGGTCCGCGAGGAGAGAGGCAAGAAGGAGGAGCAGAGCAGACTGAGGCGCATCGCTGCATCAACTGCCCGAGAAATAGAGTATTTTTGGTCTAACATTGAACAGGTGAATTCTGTGAGGTTGCCTGCCTCAGATACAAGGCCATGAGGCTGATTGCACAGGCACAGTCAGGGTGAGCTGAGACCCAAGTCCTGTCTGCATTCTTCCGGGTTATTGGCTTGTTGAAATGCTTAGGATGAGCTGTACTGACCTCTGTGTTTGTCTTTGCACCTGGGAAGACACCTAGTACAGTCTGCAGGCATCGAGATGTCTGAGAGCCCTGGTGAGACTTTGGGAGGCTCCCTGTCGTGTTAGTGGAAGTCTCAGCAGCAGAGGGCTGCCCCAGTGTACCTGGGTGCACACAGGCACTCCTCACCCAGTCTTTCTCAGGTTACCTACCACATGGTAGGATTTGAACTCAGGGCAGACAGAGACAGAATAAATGAAAACACCAAACTGGAAATTTCTTCTTGAAGAAATTTGAAATGCGGTTGGACAGCTGTGCATTTGAACTGCTAATATCTGTGAGTTTGTTGGGTTTTTTTATTTTTATTTTTTTATTTTTAAGTTTTTTTTTATTTTTTGACAGAGTGGACAGAGAGAGACAGAGAGAAAGGTCTTCCTTTTGCCGTTGGTTCACCCTCCAACGGCTGCCGCAGCCGGCACACTGTGCTGGGGCTTCTCCTGGTCTCCCATGGGGTGCAGGGCCCAAGCACTTGGGCCATCCTCCACTGCACTCCCTGGCACAGCAGAGAGCTGGCCTGGAAGAGGGGCAACCGGGACAGAATCCAGCGCCCCGACCGGGACTAGAACCTGGTGTGCCGGTGCCATAATGCAGAGGACTAGCCTAGTGAGCCGTGACGCTGGCCCTATCTATGAGTTTTAAAGTTTGTGTGCTGACTTCTGTAGTTTGCAGCCTTAATGCTATTATTTATTCTCTTTGTATTTAGGTTGTCGAAATAAAACTACAAGTAGAATTAGAAGAAAAAAGGAAAAAGGCCTTAAATTTACAGAAAGTTTCCAGAAAAGGTACGATGCTTTTGGTACGATTCTTTCAGAGAAAAGCCTTAACAAGTCTCGGACTGTCCTTTGTGTAGTTTACTGCTCACAAGGCCGCTTCATAGGAGCTGCCGAGCCACCAGGGGACGTGTTTGCCGGTGGCTTGCAAGCATCTGGTTTGCTCACTGCCATGCCTCCATGTGCAGCCACTCGAGCTTTGGTTGTGTTGAGAGGTGTCTGTGAGAGTCAGCACCCCAAGCTGGGTTACTCTGGGTGCCCTCAGCATCTAGGTTCTCAGCCTGCTCTGCAGTCAGTCCCTGGCCAGTGAGGTGTGCTTACCCAGGGGTCTGTCCCTTGTGGGTTCTTTTGGGGATCTGTCCTGTGTGGTGCTGGTGTGGTGTTTGCATGGACTCCTGGAGTCCTCACTCCACAGACTCCCTACTTGCTGGACTCCTTGGTATGTGCCCTGCACAGAGGAGGTGGTATCTGTGGTCTCCTTTGATCACAGAACACCCCTGGGAAGATGAGTGTGAGCCTTGCGTGTTCCTCGTGAGGAAGCAGCCTCAGAGGGGGCCCTGCAGAGGGCGTAGAACTTGAAGATGGTAGAGGGGCTGCTGTGAGTTGTAGGAGGAAGAAGGCAGCAGGCCTGGCCCAGGCAGAGGTCCCTCCTCGAGTGTGAAGAACATCTGCTCTCTGCAACCTTGGTGAAAACTAATCACGTTCTGTATTTCTTCAGGGAAAGAGGCGAGACCCAGGGGATTGGAAGTATTATCAGAACATTTCCTGGTGAGTTCAGGGTTGTGGCTGCCCTCTGGCACAACGCACATGTGGACTGGAGGGAGTGTTGCCTAGACAGATCTGTCTCTGGTGGATGTTTCCTTTCCTTACAGAGTCAGCCCAGTGTGACAGTGAACCCATTCTTCCTGGCGGTAGTCTGCATAGGGTGTTCATTTGGCAGTTTGGCAAGATGCAGCCAGGCACAGTGACTGTAGATTTGTGTCCTTGTTCTGCTGCCTGGTGTCTTTCCCACAAGTGGAGGCTCAGTGTCCATGGGTGCCCAGGGCCTTTTGCCGTCTTTGTGGATTATGCACCTTGGCTTCCCGTTCTGTTGTTTGCGCTTCTGTTTATTACTTTCATTCTGTGTTTCAGGATTCCAGAGTATCCGGAAGAAAAAGAAAAGCAAGCACGTCCTTGACTGATGATGAAGGTCTGTCTCCACCTCCTGGTGCTGTCTGTGCCATGTGGCTCACATGCAGTCACACTTGGTGCTGGGGTGGGGGGCACTGTTGGGGGGTGTGCACCTCTGTGTCCATCCAGACGTCCCCAGTGCACAGAGAGTTCTTCAGGATCCCTAGCACCCTTGGCAGGTTTTTTGGAGCATCACAGAGGTAGGTGTCTTTTGTGTATTTGGAAATGCAGGTGTATCTGCAGGATGTGGGGCCTCCACTCGGAAGGCACAGGCCCTGGGGTCATGTCCACGGTGACCCTGGATAGCTGCGTGTGGGTTCCCTACGGGGACCTCAGCAGCTACACAGAAAGGGGGACATTGCTGCGTGTGCTGTGAGATCTGTTGTGTGTTGAAAACCCAGGACTGTAATTCATAGCTTGAAATGAGAGGGAAAGCACATTTTCCAGTTTCTTGCTCATTTAATAAATTATCCTTGCCGACTTTAACCTGAGAATGAAAAAGCTCAGTTTTCATCTCTTCAGTAGCTGTGGAGAAGCAGTTGAAGCCCTCTAGTGTTCAGTGAGCAGCTGGACAGCTCAGAGGGACTTTCCTGCCCCCTGACCCCGATGTGCCCGTTTTAGTGGAAGATGAAGAGGAGACCATTGAGGAGGAGGAAGCACACGAAGGGGCCGTCGATCACCAGACAGAACTTTCTAATTTAGCCAAAGAAGGTAGGCCTCATGATCGTATTGAACACTGCTTTTCTTTTAAATAGGCACAAAAAACTCTGAAAAGCGTGTGTCAGGTGCCGGCTGCACCGGCAGGGAGTGCAGTGCCGTCACAGCTGGCAACGCCGCAGCCTGGTGCCCGTGTCCCCGCGGTCTCGGCGCCTGACGGTTCACGCGGGTCACTCTCTGGACGCTTGTTCCCTCCACCTGCTTACATCTCTGAATAACAGCGTAGCCAGGGGTGCGCGTGTGAGGACTTTGCTGAACAGGGTCAGGCTTGTTCTACTCGGTCATCCCTCTCCCAGGGGCCTCCAGACCATGGTGTGTGCAACCATTGCTTGCTGCTTTTGTGCCACTGAGGGGCGCCAGTGCCCTGTTCCTCCCTGCACACAGCGCTGCTGTGAGCCTCCTTGCAGCGGTGCCTGTGCATTGGCTTGGGCGTAGCGCCGTGGGCCGGGAGCGCACAGCACTGTCTGGGAACCATGCTGCCTGGTTTAGATTGGCTGCCCGTGCTTCACGTCTCAGAGGTGCTGGGCGTTGTCCACCTATCTGGTGGCTCTGTGATTGCTGATGGAGTTTCTTTCCAACTGTGTGACACAGTTATGTACAGTGCCGTTCTGAAAAAGCTTGTCTTTCCTCACCAGGAAACCAAGTTCCTTATACCTGGTGCTTTCCAGGATTGGTACTGTCTGATCGGCTCATTTGTACCAGTTTCTGTGTTAGTACCACAGGTTTCTAATAGTTCTTGATACCTGGTTAGGCAAGTTCTTCCACATTGCTCTTTTTTTGAGGAGAATCTTGACTGTTGTTGAGATGTTTCAAGTGCACATTAGAATCAGGTCATTGGGGCTGGCACTGTGGCATAGCATAGGTAAAAGCTGCTGTCTGCAGTGTTGGCATCCCATATGGGTGCTGGTTCAGGTCCCAGCTGTTCCTCTTCTGATTCGGCTATCTGCTATGGCCTGGGAAAGCAGCGGAAAATGACCCAAGTGCTTGGGCCCCTGCATCTGTATGGGAGACCGTGAAGAAACTCCTGGCTCCTGGCTTCAGATTGGCCCAGCTCTGGCTGTTGCGGCCATCTGGAGAGTGAAACAACAGATGGAAGACCTCTCTGCCTCTGCCTCTGCCTCGCTGTAACTCCACTTCTCAAATAAATAAATAGATCTTTAAAGAAAAGAAAAGAAATGTTGGGGGATTATTATGGATTCTTAAAGGCCTGGCATTGAGGGAGTTTGCTCCAGAGAAAGTTTCTGTTAACTTCAATCTGTGCTTTTCTATTTAAATTTTTTTTTTTTTTTTTTGCACAGGCAGAGTTAGACAGTGTGAGAGAGAGAGACAGAGAGAAAGGTCTTCCTTTCCGTTGGTTCACCCCCCAAATAGCCACTGTGGCCGCCGCGCTGCGCCAATCCAAAGCCAGCAGCCAGGTGCTTCCTCCTGGTCTCCCATGGGGTGCAGGGCCCAAGCACTTGGGCCATCCTCCACTGCCTTCCCGGGCCACAGCAGAGAGCTGGACTGGAAGAGGAGCAACTGGGACAGAATCCGGCGCCCCAACCGGGACTAGAATCCGGGGTGCTGGTGCCACAGGCAGAGGATTAGCCAAGTGAGCCGCGGTGCTGGCCTATTTAATTTTTTTAAAAGATTGATTTATTTATTGGAAAATCAGTTTACAGTAAGAGAAGGAGATTCAGAGGGAGAGATTTTCTATCTGCTTGTTTACTCCGTAGATGTCTGCAGTGGTCAGGATTGAGCCACATGGAACCCAGAAACCAGGAGCTTCATCTGGGTCTCCCACATGGGTAACAAGGGCCCAAATACTTGGGCCACTCTCTGCTGCTTTTACCAGGCCATCAGCAGGGACTTGGATTGGAAATGGAGCAACTGAGACATGAACTAGCACCCCCATGGGAAGCTTAACACACTGTGCCACAATGCTAGCCCCTTACGTATTTAAAATTTTTATTTTTCATTTTATTTGAAAGACAGGTAGACAGAAATCTCCCATCTGCTGGTTCATTCCCCAGATGTGTCCCAATAGCCAAGGGGGGCAGGGTCAGGTTGAAGCTCAGAGCTCAAGTATTTGAGCCATCATCTGCTGCCTCCTAGGGTGGTCATTAGCAGGAAGCTGGATCAGAAACAGAGGAGCCAGGACTTGAGCCGTGTGGGATTTGGGATGTGGGTGTCCCATGTGGCAGCTTAACCATTGCACCAGATGCCTGTGCTCTCTTATTTATAGTGCACCTCCTATAAAGTGGACTGCTGACCGACAACTCTCTTGACATTGGAGCATTTAGTACATTTGTTAAATTGAAGTGCATTCTAGTTGAGCTTAGATCTATTGCCATTTTTTTAAAAGATTTATTATTTGGGCCGGCGCCGTGGCTCAACAGGCTAATCCTCCGCCTTGCGGCGCTGGCACACCGGGTTCTAGTCCCGGTCGGGGCGCCGGATTCTGTCCCGGTTGCCCCTCTTCCAGGCCAGCCCTCTGCTGTGGCCCAGGAGTGCAGTGGAGGATGGTCCAAGTGCTTGGGCCCTGCACCCCATGGGAGACCAGGAGGAAGCACCTAGCACCTGGCTCCTGCCATCGGATGAGCGCGGTGCGCCGGCTGCAGCGCGCCGACCGCGGCAGCCATTGGAGGGTGAACCAATGGCAAAGGAAGACCTTTCTCTCTGTCTCTCTCTCTCACTGTCCACTCTGCCTGTCAAAAAAAAAAAAAAGATTTATTATTTGAATGTCAGAGTTAATAGAGAAGGAGGGAGAGATGGAAAGAGATCTTCCATCCATCGGTTCACTCCCAATGGCCAGTGCTGGACCAGGCTGAAGCCCAGAGCCAGGAGCTTCCAGATCTCCCATGAGGGTAGCAGGGGCCCAAGCTCTTGGGCCATCTTCTGCTGCCTTTCCTAGGTCATCATCATGGAGCTAGATGGGAAGTGGAGGAGCCAGGACACAAATAGGATGTCAGTGTTGCAGGAGGTGGTTTGATCCACTGTGCCGACCTCAATCATCATTTTAATTTGTTTTCTGGCTTCCTCATCTGTCGTTTTTAAAAATTATATTTATTTGGGGCCGGTGCTGTGGCGTAGTGGGTTAAGCTGCCGCCTGCAGTGCCGGCATCCCATTTGGGCACTGGTTCAAGTCCTGGCTGCTCTACTTTCCATCCAGCTCTCTGCTATGGCCTGGGAAAGCAGTAGAAGATGGCCCGAGTCCTTGGGCCTCTGTACTTGCGTGGGAGACCCAGAAGAAGCTCATGGCTCCTGGCTTTGGATCAGCGCAGTTCTGGCCACTACGACCATTTGGGGAGTGAACCAGCCGGTGAAAAACCTTTCTGTCTCTCTCTCTCTTTCTCTTTCTGTCTCTTTCTCTCTCTCTCTTTCTCTCTCTGCCTCTCCTTCTCTCTCTGTGTAACTCTGACTTTCAAATACAATAAATAAATATTTTAAAAAGGAGAAAAAAGGAAAAAAATTTGTATGTATTTTACTTAATTTGGAAGGCAGAGAGAGAAAGAGTACTTCCATCTGCTAGTTTACTCCCCAAATGCCAATAATATGGAAGACTGGGCCAGGCCAAAGTCAGGAACCTGGAACTGCATCTGGGATTTTCATCTGAGATGAGATGATGCAGATACCTCAGCTGTTCCCTGCTGCCTCCCAGAGTGCACATTAGCAAGAAGCTGGATCAGAAATGGAACAGGAGGGCTAGTGTTGTGGCACAGCAGGTAAAGCCACCACCTGCAGCGCCAGCATCCCTTACAGGCGCCAGTTCAAGTCCTGGCTGCTCTACTTCCGATCCAGCTCCCTGGTTATGTGCATGGGAAAGCAGTAGAACATGGCCCAAGCCCTTGGGCCCTGCACCCACATGGGGCACCTAGAAGAAGCTCCTGACTCCTGGCTTCAGCCTGGCCTAGCACTGGCTGTTGGGGCCATCTGGGGAGAGAACCAGCAGATGGAAGGTCTCTGTGTCTGTGTGTGTTTCTCCCCTCCCTCCCTCCCTTCCTCCCTGTAACTGTGCCACTCAAATAAATAAAAATAAATAATAAAAAAAGATACAGTCTGTGTCAATAATGTTTAACCATCTTCACTTTTAGGAAAAATAAATGTGCTTTAAAAAAATCGAGGTTGAGCATTGCTGATCTGAAAATCCAGTGTGGATCCTGGTAGTGTGGATTTTGGATATTTAGGTTCGAGACCCTCAGCTGGCAACATGCGGGAAGTGGAGTCTGAACACGGTGGTCTCCCGCGCGTGCAGTGATGGTGCCAGCCTGTGTGCGTGTGGTTCCTGGGGCCCTGGGGTGGCAGGTGAGTGACAGTTGTAGGTAACGGCCTTTCCTTGTCCCTGCAGCGGAGCTGCCGTTGCCTGACTTGGTGAAGCTGTACGAGGGTGCATTTCTGCCGAGTTTCCAGTGGCCACAGCCCAGTCCTGACAGTGATGAGACGAGTGAGGACGAAGGTAGGCCTTCGGTGTTCTGAGGAATTTAGGTCTAGAAACAGAGGCCAGTACTTACATTTTAAAGATCTCTTCATTTTTCTTTTACTTTTGTGAAAGAAGAAATTGGAAATATATATATTTAATCTTATATTGAATAAAAATTAGATTCTGTGCTTTTTATTTATTAATTTGATCAGTTATCAAAGTATTTGATTATGTTGTGAAAAATAGGGAAATATGGTTTTATGGACTAGCTTTTTATCATCTTTATTCCAGCTGTGCTCTGTTTAATAATACAGTAGTTTTAAGTAGTTTGTTTTATTGTTGACTAGGTTTATAAACTGATGCAGACTACACTAAAAAGCCTGTCTTCCCTGTAGTTTGTAGACGTTGCGCAAGGGCCAGAGCATGTGAAGAGGGTCCTCTGGCAGCCAGGCCCTGGCCGCTTCTGGTCCCCTGCTGGCTGCAGGGTTGGCTGGGAGGGGCTGACCATCTCCTCCTTTTCCGCATCTGGGCGATGTTCCAATTTTTCTGGTTTGGGAGGTGGTGAAAGGGAGACCACAAAAGCTGAGACACCCTCAGCTCTACCTGTAATGCTCCTTGTCCTGCAGAGTACCTACCTTGTCTCCACCCATGACACTCCCCATCCCACAGAAAGCTTCCTAACACCAGGCTGTGCGCTGCCAGTCACACCCTGAGAGCTTTCCAGAGGGCCTAGATTTGCTGACCTCAGAGAGTCCCTTCCATCTATCCAGATAGTGTTGGGTTGCAACCGGCTGCTGCTGAGTGTGACGCTGGGGTTATGTGGGTTCTGTAGACTTCTGTCTTGCAGCACTCCCAACCTGTGTGTCTCCCTGTTGCAGATGCCGAGGACCACCCTGGTGAGGGGGAAAGTCGGAGAGACCTGGTCCTCATAGACTCACTTTTCATCATGGATCAGTTTAAAGCTGCAGAGAGAATGAATGTTGGGAAACCCAACACAAAAGACATTGCGGAAGTGACAGCTGTGGCCGAGGCTGTCCTGCCCAAGGGCAGCGCCCGGGTCTCGACTGCGGTGAGCTGCTGGGCACGGGGCAGTGTCTGAGGAGCGAGCGTGTCTCAGTCACAGGCACAGCTCTGATGCTTAGCCAGCGCCTGTTCCCAGCACAGGAGATGCGGAGAAAGCAGGGCCTGCCCTGCACTCCCTGTCTCCTGTCATTCTGTGGCTCCCTAATATGGTTCATCAGACAGCTCTTTCTTTTCTCCTGAAGGAGTGTTGTGGCTTGGCATGCAAAGCTGCTGCCTGCAGTGGCGGCATCCCTTATGGGCACCAGTTCGTGTCCCCACTCTCCACTTCCTAGGCAACTCCCTGCGAATAGTCTGAGAAAAGCAGTGGGTAAAGCAGTGGGCCCCTGCCACTCATATGGGAGACCTGAAAGAAGGTCCTGGCTTTGGTCTGCCTCAGCCCTGGCCATTGCAGCTATCTAGAGACCGAACAGTGGAAGGAAGATCTCTCTGTGCTCTCTGTGTGTGTTTGTTTGTTTGTTTCTTTCTTTCTTTTTTTTTTTTTTTTAAGATTTATTTATTTATTTGAAAGGCAGAGTTACAGAGAGGCAGAGAGAGAGGTCTTCCATCTGCTAGTTCACTTCTCAAATGGCTGCAGCGACCAGAGCTATGCCAATCTGAAGCCAGGAGCCAGAATCTTCTTCCGGGTCTCCCACACAAGTGCAGGGGCCCAAGCACTCGGGCTATCTTCTACTACTTTCCCAGGCCACAGCCAAGAGCTGAGTGGGAAGTGGAGCAGCCGGGACAGGAACCGGTACCCATATGGGATGCCAGTGCAGCATTACCTGCTATGCCACAGCACCAGCCTCTCTCTAACTCTTAACTCTTAACGCTAAACTCTTAACTCTGACTTTTAAATAAACAAATATATAGGGGCCGGCGCTGTGGTACAGCGGTTAATGCCCTGGCCTGAAGTGCCAGCATCCCATATGGGCGCTGGTTCTAGCCCTAGCTGCTCTACTTCCAATCCCGCTCTCTGCTATGGCGTGGGAAAACAGTGGAAGATGGCCCATGTCCTTGGGCCCCTGCACCCGCATGGGAGACCCAGAAGAGGCTCCTGGCTCCTGGCTTTGGATCAGTGCAGCTCCGGCCATTGTGGCCAGTTGGAGAGTGAACCATCGGATGGAGGACCTCTCATTCTTCTCTCTCTCTGTAACTCTGACTTTCAAATAAATAAATAATAAAATCTTTAAAAATATATATATAAAAGTATGTATATAAAATCTGAAGCCAGGGGCTTTTTCCAGATCTCCCATGTGAGTATAGAGGCCCAAGGACTTGGACCATTTTCTGCTGCTTTCCCAGGCCATAGCAGAGAGCTGGATTGGAAGTGGAGCATTTTTGGTTTGGAACCGGCGCCCATATGGGATGCAGGCACTGCAGGTGGTGGTCTTACCCGCTATGCCATAGTGCTGCTCGCCCTACCCCTTTTTTTGAAAGAGCCAACTAAGAGAGAGAGACAGACAGATTATTTTCCATCCACTGGTTCATTCCTCATATAGCTACAACAGTCAGGTCTTGGCCACACCAAAGCCAGGAGTTAGGGACTTCATCTGGATCTCCCAAGTGGGTGGAAGGGACCCAAGTACTTGGGCCATCTTCCCAGGCACTTTTACAGGAAGCTGAATTGGAAGAAGAGTAGCCAGGACTCAAACCAGCACTTTATTATGGGGTGGTGTTGTCAGCTGCACCACAGTGCTGGCCTGCATGGAACTGATTTTCTTTCAGTTTTGAGAAAAGGTTTGGAAGATTGTTACAATACGTCATATTTGTCCTGCTGTGTCTCCAGGTGAAGTTCAGCGCCCCGGCTTTATTGTATGGGGCTCTCAGAGACTACCAGCAGATTGGCCTGGACTGGCTGGCCAAGCTCTACCGGAAGAACCTCAATGGCATATTGGCAGATGAAGCTGGGCTTGGTAAAACAGTGCAGATCATTGCTTTTTTTGCTCACCTGGCTTGCAATGAAGGTAAGAGCTTGTTGATTCTTACGTCTTCTTAGCTTGGCAGTAGGCTGAGGTACCTGATCCTGAGGGTGAAGACATGGTCCTGTTGTCAACATTGTGCCTGTGCTGTGGTCTCAGCAGGGTATGGCTCAGAGTATTTGCTGTGAGCAAGCAGACAGCTTGTTCCCAGCTGTTTTAGAGTCAAGTGTGGCCCAGATTCCTAGCAGGCTGTGGCTGAAGCCCAGATGTCAGACGTTGTCTTGCTCTGAGGGCAGCAAAGCCAGTAGTTCAGCTCCCTGCTGTTGCTCAGCGGGCATGAACTGTGCTGTCTCTGTGGTCCTGGCTGCCCATCTAAGCTCATCTGATTTCCTAGTGCTATAATCTATATGTCTTCTCTTGTCTGCGAATGGGTTTTGCTTTTCTGGGGCAGCATTTCTGATCTGGGTGTCCTGCATGGGCTCAACTGCTCCTGCAGTCTGTGCCCTTCCAGCCATACTTGGCTCCTTACCTCTTGCCACACAACTGGTACATAGTAGCCCTCTGGCTTCCCATCCACTGCCTGTGCATTGCTGGCTTTGGTTAGGTGGCTGTGTGTGGTGCCAGCCAGTTGCAGAGCAGGGTGTGCCTGAGCCTCCTGACACAGGACAGGGTCTCACATTGTTCCTATGGCAGCAGAAGCGCTCAGGATGCACCTTAGGGTGAATTGTTTAGATACAGACTAAAGGCACAGGAGAGAGGACTGACACCATCCTTTTCCCATTTGTGTTCTCACGGGAAGGGTGGCCACATCTGAGTGGTGAGGTCAGCCCCACTGGGTGGGTGGCATAGATGCAAGTGGTGCAGTGGACTTGGAGCACCATGCTCCAGTCGCTGCACATATGGAAGTGGAAGTGGGGGGTCTTCAGCTGCCGAGTCACCTGGATGTCCCTTCTGGTCACTGCTCCAGGCACCACAGCATCCTCATGAAGTGACCCGTGCCCTAGGTTCTCAGGAGTCCAGTCGTCCTAGCGGAGCAGCATCTGGGCTCTGCTTTTAACTCAGAGTTTCAGTATCTGATGGAATACTTGAGATTACTGCATAGTTACTTCCAGATGGAGCGGCCAGCTGGTCTCACTGCTTTGTTTGTTAGATGAAAAAGGTGTTGATCTGTTCACTGTGTGTGTACTGTTGTTGCCTGCTTTGGGCTCAGGTCTGTGTGGTGCCCGACTCAGAGCCCTGTGGTTCCTGACTAAACAGCATCCAGCCCTGGCTACACTATGCCTTTTCCCAAGCCCAGGGCCCTCATTGTCCCACTGAAGGAAGCAGTGTGTGGCTTCTCCTGGGGAAGTCTGAGTCACCAGCATCATGACTGTGGCACTTTGGGGCCAGTGTTCAGTAAAGTAAGGGTTCCTTGAATACAAGCGCTGGGCAGTCTGAAAACCGAGACAGTGGCCTGTGACTGACAGGCATGCATATGCTGGACTCAGAGATGACCCCATGAGAGAGAGAGACAGAGATACCTCCCATCTTCTGGTTCACTTCCCAAGTGACCATAACAGCCAGGGCGGGACCAAACTGAAGCCAGGAGCCAGGAGCTTTTTCTGATCTCCTGCATGGGTGCAGGGGCCTAAGGACTTGGGCCATCTGCTGCTGCTTTCCCAGGTGCATTAGCAGGGAGCTGGATGGGAAGTGGAGCCGCCAGGACTCAATCCAGTGCCCATATGGGATGCCAGGTGGTGGCTTTATCTGCTAGGCCACAATGTCAGCCCCTATTTTTTTACCCTATATTTTTAAACTGTTGACCATGCATATCTGAAAATGAGAATTATCAAATACAGTTGGGTTGGAGGGATCTGACAACCACAAAAAATTAGAAGTAGTCTGAACTTCTAAATTAAACTAGGGAGTTGTTTCCTTAACTGAACAAACATGTGGGTTATTCATTCATTCCTTGGATCCTTCTCTGGGGACAGCCTCAGCAGGCTTTGCATGCAAAGCAGTGATCAGTCCTGCCCCCAGGACGCCACAGGTCTAAGACAACAGGCAAACCTGGTGAGGGCCCAGAAAAGGGTGAGAGTAGTGTCTGTGTGGGAGGAGGTGCCTAGCATGTGGGGAGACCTGGAGCCCTGGGCCCTGTCTCGTGTCAGGAGCAGCACCAAAGCTGGTATGGCAGCCAGAGAGAGCAAGAGGCCTGCCGGGTAGAAGCATCAGAGGTTGAGGTTAGAGTTGATGCAAGCCTGTATCAGAGACTGTGACTCCAGAGTGCCAGGGTCTGTGAGAGGTGGGGCTGGGGACAGACTCTCAGCTGGGCTTGCATCCGCTGGTCTCCACAGCCTCCTGGATTCCTCATCCATGCTTACTCAGAAAACCGCAAGAGTTTACTAAGTTTATTATTTGAGATTAGGGAATGAATGTTGAATAAGCTCACAAAAAACAAAAATTGCTCACATATCACCATTTTTTCATTGTTTACCTTTATAATTATTATTAAAGATTTACTTATTTGACAGAATTACAGAGAGAGGAGGAGAGACAGAGATCTTCGTCTGTGATTAACTCCCCAGATGGCCACAAGAACTAGGATGAAGCCAGGAGCTAGGAGATTCATCTGAGTTTCCCACAGGGGTGCAGGGACCCAAGCACTTGGGCCATCTTCTGCTGCTTTTCTCTGGTCGTTAAGAGGGAGTTGGACCAGAAGTGGAGCAGCCAGCACATAAACTGGCACCTGTACGGGATGTTAGCTTTGTGGGCAGTGACTTTACATGCTACACCACAATGCCAGCCCCTTAATTTTTTTTTTTTTTTTTAAAGATTTACTTATTTGAAAGAGACATGCTCTATCTGCTAGTTCACTTCTGAAATAGCTGCAGTAGTTAGGGCTGGTCCAGGCCAAAGCCAGGAGCCAGCAGCCGCATCCTGGTCTCCCATATGGGAGGTGAGGACCCAGATATTTGGGCCATCTGCTGCCTTTCCAGGTGCATTACCAGCATGCTGTGTGGGAATGGAGCAGTAGAGACCCTTCACCAGGGCTCTGACATGGGATGCCAGCATCATAAGCAACAGCTCGACCTGCCATGTCACAACACTGGACCCCCTTGTTTGAATTTTACAGGAAGCATGCCATCTCCCTTGCCACTTGCTTCCCTCCCAGGTTCCCAGGTGATTTTGCAGGACAGCCCACGCGTGTGCTGCCCAGTCCTCCCAACCCTCGCCGACATGCCTGGACAGACAGCTCTTCCCTCCTGAGCACACCTTGTTCTCTTTCTCCAATCTTGCTTTCAGTTTGTGCAGAAAGCCATCTAGCTTGGATCTGCATTGCTCTGCTGTGAGGCTGTGTCTTACAGTGTATCTTCCTCTTGGTGTTTCCTGTGAAACTTCTGTCCTTGTCCGTTGTCCGTTTTCTGTCGGTGGCTCCTTCATCAGAGTCAGGCAGTACTTTGCACGTTTGCAGTAGATATGTGCACTGCAGATGTTTTTTTGAAGTCTGCCATTTCTGTGTTTAATTTAGGTTTGTATTTTATTTATAACATTAGGGCTGAAGCCTGCTGGTCTGTAGTCTAATAACTTAAGAATCCTTAATTTTCTGAAGGCTGGACCAGAAAGTGCTCATCTCAGGTGGTTTGGATATTGTGATGAGTGGTTGGGCACGAGTGTAGATTGTGCCTTCAGACTCATGTCCCGCCTGTGGGAGGACGCTGCAGGCACAGAACCCTGGCCTTGGGATCTGAGGGTGGGGAGCCCTGTGTGCTTTCTTCAGGCTCAAGGCAGGTGTTCACCCAGGACTTGAACAGATGCTGGGCTTGTTCACTGGCTGTGGATCCATCAGGGCTTGGGCAGCACCTGCTCAGGGCCAGGATTCCCATCTGTGGCAGCACAGATGTTGCAGGGAGGACCCTGTTCCCTCGAGTCTGCCTCAGTTGAGTGTGGGTTACTACATGTAGAAGTGGTGCTGGGTGCCTGGTTTGGCCAGTGATCTTGTTTGGGGGTTTGTGTCTTATTTTCCTTTGTAGGTAATTGGGGCCCCCATCTTGTGGTTGTGAGGAGCCATAACGTGCTTAAATGGGAACTTGAATTGAAACGCTGGTGTCCTGGGCTCAAAACCCTCTCCTGGATTGGCAGCCACAGAGAACTCAAAGCAAAGAGACAGGTATTTTTTTTTTAAAGACATATTTCAAAATGTGAAGGTGTGTTTATTTTTTTATTAAAAAAAATTGGGGGGTGGGCATTTGTGATGGAGCGGTTATGACACTGTTTAGGAAGCCTGCGTCCCATATTGGGTTCAGGTCCTGGCTACTCTTCTGTTGCCAACCTCATGCTAATGTGTACCCCGGGAGACAGCAGTACTGGCTTACGTAGTTGGGTCCCTACCTCCCACATGGGAGACCTGGATTGAGTTCCTGGCTCCTGATTTAGGCTTGGCCTAGACCTAGCTATTGTAGGAATTTGGGGAGTGAACCAGTGCAGTAGGTATAGTATCTTTCCTTATGTCTGTTGATCTCTCTGCTTTTCAAATAAAATAAATAAAGTTTTAAAAAATGGCTATTCATTTACTTTTTAAAAGTTTATTTTACTTATTTGTAAGGCAGAATTTTACAGAAAGACAGAGAAAGATTGATCTTCATCTTCTGGTTCACTCTGCAGATGGCTGCAATGGCCAGGGTGGGCCAGGCTGAAATCAGGAGCTGGGGACTCCATCCTGTTCTCCGTGTGGGTGGCAGGGACCCAAGCATTGAGCCGTCTTCTGCTGCTTTCCTGGGCACAGCAGGGAGCTGGATAGGAAGTGGAACAGCCGGGACTTGAACTGGTGCTCATATGGGATGCTAGAGTCCCAGGTGGCAACTTAGCCTACTGTCCCACAATGCCATACCCTCTCATAAATTGAGAGGATTCTGCTGTCCCCTAGTTCACTCTCCAAATGTCTGCAGTTGGGCTGGGTTGAAGCTGGGAGCTGGACCTTAATCCAGGTCTCCCACCTGGTGGCAGAGACTCAAGCCATTACCTCCTGCCTCTCAGGTGTGTTAGCAGGAAGCTGGGATCAGCTAGCAAACCCAGGTACTCTGATACAGGATGCAGGCAGAGTGCAGAATGCCAGCTCCCAGGTCACTGGCTGGTGAAAAACCAAACCTGCAGGTTGTGGATTTTGAACCCTTTGACAGTGTAGATTATGGCCATCAGCCAGCCCCGTTGTCCCCTGCGAGGACAGCTGTGCGCGCATACACACACACACACACACACACACACACATGCACACACACAGACCCAGCTGCGCGAGGCTCTGTTTACACACACACACATGCACACACGCAGACCCAGCTGCACGCAGGCTCCGGTTACACACACATGCACACACGCAGACCCAGCTGCATGAGGCTCCGGTTATACACGCACACACGCAGACCCAGCTGCATGAGGCTCCGGTTACACACGCACACACGCACACATGCAGACCCAGCTGCACGAGGCTCCGGTTACACACACATGCACACACGCAGACCCAGCTGCACGCAGGCTCCATTTACACACACACGCATGCACACACGCAGACCCAGCTGCACGAGGCTCTGTTTTCCTTCCCAGGGAGCAAGGTGTTCCCCTCAGGACAGAGGTGTCACTTGGAAACTAGTGTTTTTCTACCAAGGCCCCACTGATTGTCACAAGTGTAAATGAGAAGTGTAGCGCACCCTGAGTCCTGAATCATAAATCTATGAAATAGTTTTTATGGAGATGTATATTAAGAATATTTGTATCAGCTGGTGCCGCGGCTCACTAGGCTAATCCTCTGCCTTGTGGCGCCGGCACACTGGGTTCTAGTCCCGGTCGGGGCGCCAGATTCTGTCCCGGTTGCCCCTCTTCCAGGCCAGCTCTCTGCTGTGGCCCGGGAGTGCAGTGGAGGATGGCCCAAGTGCTTGGGACCTGCACCCCATGGGAGACCAGGAGAAGCACCTGGCTCCTGGCTTCGAATCAGCGCGGTATGCTGGCTGCAGCGGCCATTTGGGGAGTGAACCAACGGAAGGAGGACCTTTCTCTCTGTCTCTCTCTCTCTCTCTCTCTCACTGTCTAACTCTGCCTGTCAAAAAAAAAGAAAAAAGGAATATTTGTATCATACAGATAAGCTTCTGGGACACATTTGGACTTATTCCTTCTGTCTGTCCAACACTGTCTAGTATAGGGTCCTATGTTAAAGTATCTTGGGCACAATTTTTCATTGAACATAAAATTCTGGCTTGGACATTATTGTGTTTTGCAGCGTTTACTAAAAGAGCGAGTACTTGCAGTGTGTTTTGTCACTTACTCTCAGTCTTCCTGGATGGATGCTGGCTGCAGCTGCCTAGAAGGAGTGGTTTCTGGCCGGCGCCGTGGCTCAACAGGCTAATCCTCCGCCTTGCGGCGCCGGCACACCGGGTTCTAGTCCCGGTCGGGGCGCCGGATTCTGTCCCGGTTGCCCCCTTCCAGGCCATCTCTCTGCTGTGGCCCAGGAGTGCAGTGGAGGATGGCCCAGGTGCTTGGGCCCTGCACCCCATGGGGAGACCAGGAAAAGCACCTAGCACCTGGCTCCTGCCATCGGACAAGCGTGGTGCGCCGGCCGCAGCGCGCCAGCCGCGGCGGCCATTGGAGGGTGAACCAACGGCAAAAGGAAGACCTTTCTCTCTGTCTCTCTCTCACTGTCCACTCTGCCTGTCAAAAAAAAAAAAAAAAAAAAAAGAAGGAGTGGTTTCTTCACTGTTGCAGGCTGGGTAGTTCCGGCCAAGGTGCCTGCGGCTCAGTGCCCAGTGAGAGCTCAGCTTGATGTGCTCCCAGGTGGTGCCTCCTGCTGTGTCCTCCGTGAGGGGAGGGACAGAGGACACATCTGACCTGCAACACCGTCTCCAGCTGTTGCTCTGCTGTTGGAAGTTGCGGCGTAGATGCGTTTGTCACTGAGTACAGCCCTGTTCTGATTGTATGCCGGAAAGCTGTTCCCTTCAGGGCGCTGCTTGCGCTCGCCGTTTTCCAAACGGTGACTGTTGGTGCCTGCAGGACAGCTTCTTAATTTGTCCACAGAAGTGCTTAGCTTCCTAGAGGAAAGGACAGAAACGGAAACCCTGCCATTTTCTGTGCAGTGATAGCAAGAATTAAGTAAAATTGTTCTAAGTGGGAACAGTGTAACTTCAGGGTGAAAGCCATGCTGGTGTGCTGTGATGGTGAGTGGGAACAGTGTAACTTCAGGGTGAAAGCCATGCTGGTGTGCTGTGATGATGGTTGCAAAGACACAGGTGTGAGAAGACTGTGGGGTCTCCTGTCTGTGCCGCAGGAGTGGGCCGAGCCCAACAGCTTCCACATCTGCGTCACGTCCTACAAGCAGTTCTTCAGGGGCTACGCCTCCTTCTCCCGAGTGAGCTGGAGGTGCCTCGTCATCGCCGAGATGCAGCGTGTGAAGGGCATGACCGAGAGGCACTGGGAGGCCGTCTTCACCCTGCAGAGGTCTGTCCCGCACTGGCGCTGTGTGCTGTTTGCACGTGGTTGCATGTTCTTTGTGGTTGACATGAGGGTGCTCCTGGGGGAAGTGAGGTTATTGCAGATGAATGCATGAGTGCCTTCTAGCTGCCAAGAATGACGCCTCGCTTTAGCAGAGTGCGCAGGGCAGAGACCCGGCAGCTCCCTGGGGCTGGTCCGTTGCTTCTTCCCTTTTCCCAGACACGGCAGAGAAACAGTCTCACCAACCTTATATGTTGTGGGTTTCGCTGTGGTCTTTGCTGTTTGCAGTCAGCAGCGACTGCTTCTGATCGATGCGCCACTGCACAACACTTTCCTGGAGCTCTGGACCATGGTGCACTTCCTCATCCCTGGCATCTCCAGGCCTTACATGAGCTTCCCTCTGAAAACTCCCAGTGACGAGAACCAGGACTACTACCATAAAGTGGTCATAAGGCTGCACAGGGTATGGATGGCTTTATGCTTTTTACTTAGTAAAATTCATGTGCCTTGTTGCCAATGTCTTATGGCAGCATTTTTTGGAAAGAAAACAATAGGTGGGTATCTGGTTTTCCAGGTGACACAGCCATTTATATTGAGGAGAACTAAAAGAGATGTGGAAAAGCAGCTGACGAAGAAATACGAGCATGTTTTGAAGTGCCGCCTCTCCAACCGGCAGAAGGCCTTGTACGAGGACGTCATCCTGCAGCCTGGGTAGGTAAAGACCGGTGCCTGCCTTGCTCGCCCCTCAGACCCTCTCTGCAGCCTGGGGTCTGCATCTGGCAGATGTCTCCATTCCCCCTGGGCTCACTGCAGCAGCTGTGTGACTGCTGTGGATCTGTGTATGTGGTTCTTACAGTCGTGTCTGGCTCTGCTGTAAGTCAGTGTGTTCTAGGCCTCTTGTTGGAATTGTAGGCTACACTGTGAGTACACACGATGATCATGGGATTTCTCAGGCAGTCCTTGACAGACTGCCCTAGGAGTGCAGTGGTCACCTTAGCATGTAATTAAAAGCAGAAGTGCACAGCCAAGGCATTATGACAGACATTGCTGGACGTTGTAGAAACCGTGTGCATGGACATAGGAGACTGCCCTGTTGCTGAGCCCTCATGGCATACATCTTGATGGAGTGCTGGACTCTGCCGTCAGGTTGGAAACACCACTTTCACTTGATGAGGAGCAAGCTTGAGTGGAGAGGAATTGCAGTTCTTTTAGCAGTCAGGTTCAGCTCCTTGGGGAAGGAAAGGTCACGTGGGTCCCCTTGCCCATTGGGTACCTTCGTCACCTCCCAGTGCATGCACAGGCCAAGCTCAGGGGGTCTGGGTGTGGCTCTCCTGTGAGTGAGCCCAGGGCACACACAGATGCTCATACTTCAGTCGTACTGTATGGCGCTGGGGCCTGCAGGCCAGGAGCAGATCTCACAGGGCCTTAGGCTGGTTCTTTGGCATTTGCGTCCTGACCACGGTCCAGCAAGAACCTGTCTTCTCTCTGTGTGCTTTCCTCCTCCTGAACCTGCAAAGTGCAGCGTCCATGTACTCGCTCTGCACATGCTGCAGCCCCATCTGTCAGCACATCGACTGCGGGAAGGGGTGCAGCCGGTCTCAGGTCCTGGACGATCTCCAGTCCTGTGCGGTGACCGTGCCACACTTGCTGAACTTGGAGCCCCTGCCCGCACTCTGACAGAGAGCTCACACGGAGCTCATTTCCTCCCTCTTGAGAGCCCCAGGGTGCTGTCCTCCCTGTCTGTGAGGAGCTGACTTTCTATTATGGTCCCCACACAGGGAACCGAGTCCCCTGCCTTCTCCGGAACCTTCTTCTTTCCTGTATTTCTAGCTGTTCTCTAAACTGTGTCCTTTGTGCCAGCCTCACGGACATTCAGAGCCCTCCCTTTTGCCTTTCCCCTCCACCTCTGTCTGCTCTGCAGGGCCGTGCAGATGCTGTCTCTGCTGTCACTTCCTTAGGCCCCATTCCCTTCTTGGCCTGTGCAATGTGGCTGTTCTCGTGACTGCGTGCTGGCTGTACTGAGGGTGACTTCCAGTGCTGGGTTTCTGGAGATCCCATACTGGCTCTTCTTGGTGGTCTGGGTCTCATTAGACTCCCTTCTGCTGGCTCTTCACAGTTGCTTCTGCACCTGCCAAGCCCCTTAAGTACCTCGATTCTGCATATCCCAACTTGGCCTGTGCTGTTTCTTCCCAGCTTGGCTCTCTTCCAGGTCTTCCTGCCTTGGGTTGGTCACTGATTACATGTCCAGCCACATGTTTGGGTTGGAAACCTAGCAAGGCTCTGCCCACTCCTTCCCTTTTTCCACATCTGTTAGACCAGTCCCCTCATTCCTATTTGGGACACGAGGTGCACTGTGCTCACCCTGGTGGCCTAGTGGCTCACCCAAGTCCTCTCTATTGCCCATAGAGACCTGTCACAGTGTGAGTAGTGGGTCTGTCCATCTGTATGCCTTTGCAGACGCTGTCCTGCAACAGGCACAGCCTGGCCTGCTCATCTGTTGCTTGGACTGTGCACTCCCCTGTGCACACAGGCAGGAAGACTCTCCCTGGGGGCTCATTCTGCCCCTTCCTCAGCAGATTCTACCTGTCCGTCAAAGGGCAGGCATTTGACCCAGAGCTGAAGTGCTGTGTGGCCACTACGTCTCACAGCACAGTGCCTGTAGGTGTGCTGGCTCTGCTTCAGACTCCAGCTTCCTCCTAATGCATGCCCCAGGAGGGATCAGATAGTGGGTCCTTGCCACCCCCACGGGAAACTGCAGTCAAATTCCTGGCTCCTGGATTCGACATCTGCCCAGTCCTGGCTGTTGCAGGCACTTGGGGATTCAAGCTCTGTCTTTCAAATAAACAAACAGATAATTTAAACAAAGAAACAAACAAAAAACATAAAAGAGTACACTCAGTTGCTTCCACTTGTCCTTTAGCACACTCATCACACTTGTGACTGAGTGCTCATCTGTGGAAGGGGACATGCGCTAGCCCCTTGTTCCCGTGCCTCACTCATTCACAGGGGCAGTGAACGAAGTGGCAGAGGGGTCACATCGTCACATGCCGCTGGTGGGGATGTGAGCGGGAATTCTTGAATGATCCATGTAACTGATTTTTAACCAAAGCTGAGGAGAATGGACCGCTCTGTGCTTGTGGAATCAGGCTGCAGCCTGTGAGGAGCCTGGGTGGTCGGTCGGTCTCTCTGCCTGCCACTCAGATGGAAACCCTTTATGATCTTCCCCGTGCAGAACTCAAGAGGCCCTGAAGAGCGGGCACTTTGTCAGCGTCCTGAGCGTCCTGATGAGGCTGCAGCGCATCTGCAACCACCCGGGACTGGTGGAGCCCCGGCTGCCTCACGCCTCCTACGTGGCAGGGCCTCTGCGGTATTGCTTGGCCTCTCTGATTCTAAAGGCACTGGACAGAGATTTTTGGAAGGTAAGTAGAGACTGCAGAAGGCTGAATCACTGCTTGAGGGCTTTTCCAGGTAGATTATAGAGGAAGCGATTCTTGGAGATGGTTTCCAGCTAACTCCTGTTCTGCTTTTAGAGATCTCCTGACACTTGGCGTGTTGAGACATTTCAGGTACACTTCCCCACGTGCTGGGTTCAGAGGCCAGCTTCTGGGCGCTGCTGAGGGTCAGAGCCACATTGCACTGCACAGAGGAGACACCATACGCAAAATAAAATGATAAACTCAGCCACTTCCTGTGCAGTAAGAGCAAATACTCAGAAGAATGAGTAAAATTATTATAAATGAGAACTCTTTATCTCTGTCACTCTCCCCTTGAAATAAATAAATAAATAAATAAATAAATAAATAAACAAACAAACATCTTAAAAACATTTAAAAAGTCCCACCTCCGTACTTCCAGTCCAGTTGCCTACTGATTGCCTGGAAGGCAGCAGATGGTGGCCTCAGTACTTGGGTCCTTGCCACCCACACGGAGACCTGCTGGAGTTCCTGGCTTTGGCCTGGCCCAGCTCCTGCTGTTGTGAGCATTTGGGAGCAAACCAGTGAGTGGAAGCTCTGTCTGTCTGCCTTTCAAATAAGCTTACAAAAAAGGGGGGAGAGCAACCCAAATGAATGGATACAGCACGGGCTCTGCTTACAGTAGGACATCATGCAGCCTGTAAAAGGTATGAAATTGGGGCTGACGTTGTGATGCAGCAGGTTAAGCCACGGCCTGCAGCGCCGGTAGCCCATGTGGGCACCAGTTTGAGTTTCGGCTGCTCCACTTCTTATCTAGGCCCCTGCTAATGTGCCTGGGGAAGCAGCAGGAGATGACCCAAGTGCTTGGTCCCCAGCACTCACATGGAAGACCTGGAAGAAGCTCCTGGCTCTTGGCTTTGGCCTGGCCCAGCCCTAGCCATTGTGGTCATTTGGGGAGTGAACTAGCAGATAGAAGACCTCTGAGGACAGTGCTGTGGCATAGTGGGCTAAGCCTCCGCCTGCAGCACCAGCATCCCATATGGGTGCCAGTTTGTGTCCCAGCTGCTCCTCTTCCATTCCAGCTGTCTGCTGATGGCGTGGGAAAGCAGTGGAAGATGGCCCAAGTGCTTGGGCCCTGCACTTGTGTGGGAGACCTGGAGAGAAGCTCCTGGCTCCTGGCTTCAGATCGGCTAATCTCTGGCTGTTGCAGCCATTTGGGGAGCAAACCAGCAGATGGAAAACCTTTCTTTCTCTCTCTCTCTTTCTCTCTGTAACTCTACCTCTCAAATAAATAAATAAGCAAAATCTTTAAAAAATATCTTGGGGCTGATGCTGTGGCACAGAGGGTTAAATCCCCAGCCTGCAGCGCTGGCATCCCCTATGGGCGCTGGTTCAAATCCTGGCTGGTCTGCTTCCAATCCAGCTCCCTACTGATGTACCTGGGAAGGCAGCAAAGGATGACCCAAGTCCTTGAGCCCCCATACCCACATGGGAGACCCTGAGGAAACTCCTGGCTCCTGACTTTGGATCAGCTGAACTCAAGCCATTGCGACCATTTGGGGAGTGAATCAGCAGATGGAAGACATTTCTCTCTTTGTCTCTACTTCTCTCTGTAGCTCTTTCAAATAAATAAAATAAATCTTTAAAGAATATATGTCTCCCTGTAACTCTGCCTAATTTTTCTTTTCTTTCTTTTTTTCTTTTTCTTTTTTTTTATTTATTTATCAGGAAGAGTTAGAAATCTTCCATCTCCTGGCTCACTCTCCAGGTGGCCACAACTGCTAGGGCTTAGCCAGGCCAACGCCAGGAGTCTCACCCAGGTCTCCCACATGGATTGCAGCAGCCCTTGTCTTTGAGCCATCTTCCACTGCTTTTCCCAGGCCATTAGCAGGGAGCTGGATTGGAAGTAGAACAGCCAGGACTTGAACCTGCACACCCATATGAGAGGCTGGCACTGCAGGTGTCATCTTTACCTGCTGTACCACAACACTGGCCCCTCTTTTTTTTTTTTTTTTTTTAAAGATTGATTTGAAATACAGAGTTACAGAGAGGCAGAGAGAGAAGTCTTCCATCTGCTGGTTCACTCCCCAGACGGCTGGAGCTGGATTGATCCTAAGCCAGGAGCCTGAAGCTTCTTCCAGGTCTCCCAGGGAGTTTGATCATCTGCTGCTCTCCCAGGCACACTAGCAGGGAGCTGGATCGGAAGACGAGCAGCCAAGACTCGAATTGGCAGCCATATGGGATGCCAGTGCTGCAGGCAGCAGATTTACCCACTATGCCACAGTGTTGGCCCCTCTTTAAAAAAAATTTTTTTTTTACTTGAAAGGCAGAGTGACAGAGAGGGAGAGACAGACACCCAAATGGCTGCAGTGGTGTGAGCTGGTCTAAGCCCAAGCCAGGAGTCTGAGTCATGTCTCCCACATGGTTGGCAGCGGTCAAGTACTTGGACCATTTTTCAATAATTTTCCAGGTATATTAGGGAGCTGGATTGGAAGCAGAGCAGCAAAGTCTCAAACTGGTGGTCTGCTACGGGATGCTGGCATTGTGGGTGGCAGCTTAGCTTGATGCACTACAGTGCCAGTCCTCTGGAGCTAGGACTGCATCTCGGGCATTCTTCCGTTGTGGGATATAGGTATCCCAAACAGCAGCTTAACCTTCTGTACTTTTTGATCATTGTGTTGGCTGCTGCCATGAGCCTCCTTTGGGTGTAGCTGCAGAATGGGACTGCTATACCGTAGGTCACTGTGTTGAGTGGCTGCCTGTTTCTTGTGAGCAATTGTCTCACATCCCCACCAACAGCACATGAGAGTCAGATACCCTCTTGTACCCTTGCCAGCACAGGGGTTTGACTCTTGTCCTCTTTGAGGTTTTGCTTGCATTATTTAAAGTCCTGGAGAAACACTGGTTGGTGCCACAGAGGCCATTTGTCCTTGTTCCTTGATCACGGAGGTTCCAGTTCTAGGTGGGTTGGTACCACTAGACCTCACCTTGGCTGTGCCAGAGCTGTGTGCTGCGGTCAGAGTGCCGCGTGCTCAGTGCACAGATGTCTCTCTCTGCCTCCACTTCTTGGAGAGGACCCTCGTCTGCACACTTGTCTCAGCAGAGTGTCCCTACACTCCGCTCCTCCCCTCCCCCTGCCAACAGAGCCCAGGCTTTGTGGTGCTGCCCACACATGGGAAGACCTGGTGACCCTCTCACTCCCATTCTACACTGGGAATGTAGCCATGGCTGCCCACACCCTGAGTGGGTTGAGGTCTGTGGGGAGCTCGCTCAGGGAGGGGTTGCTTGGAACCGGGTTTCTGCTCTTCTATATGCTGGCCCAGTGCGTTTCTTAACTACCTACCGAAGCAAGAGGTTTTTATTTATTATTTTTTTTCCTTTCTCAGGAAATTGATCTTTCTATATTTGACCTCATTGGGTTAGAGAATAAAATCACTCGCCATGA
Organism: Sylvilagus floridanus; assembly: GCA_949820135.1. Classification (NCBI taxonomy): domain Eukaryota; kingdom Metazoa; phylum Chordata; class Mammalia; order Lagomorpha; family Leporidae; genus Sylvilagus; species Sylvilagus floridanus. The sequence continues at coordinate 181,507,334 of OX463233.1, forward strand.
GGCAGAATCACTGTCTAGGAAGAAGGTGACTCGGAAGCTCATGGAGGAGATCTTCACCTCACCACCCCCATCTGCACGGCCAGCATCTGTGAAGCTGAAGGCGAGCAGGTGTGTGAGACGGCAGGAGCAGATGTGTGAGTGTGCGCAGGAGCAGGTGTGTGAGTGAGGGCAGGAGCAGGTGTGTGAGTGTGGGCAGGAGCAGGTGTGTGAGTGAGGGCAGGAGCAGGTGTGTGAGTGAGGGCAGGAGCAGGTGTGTGAGTGAGGGCAGAGCAGGTGTGTGAGTGTGGGCAGGAGCAGGTGTGTGAGTGAGGGCAGGAGCAGGTGTGTGAGTGTGGGCAGGAGCATGTGTGTGAGTGTGGGCAGGAGCAGGTGTGAGTGAGGGCAGGAGCAGGTGTGTGAGTGTGGGCAGGAGCAGGTGTGTGAGTGTGCGCAGGAGCAGGTGTGTGAGTGAGGGCAGGAGCAGGTGTGTGAGTGAGGGCAGGAGCAGGTGTGTGAGTGTGGGCAGGAGCAGGTGTGTGAGTGTGCGCAGGAGCAGGTGTGTGAGTGTGCGCAGGAGCAGGTGTGTGAGTGAGGGCAGGAGCAGGTGTGTGTGTGTGCGCAGGAACAGGTGTGTGAGTGTGGGCAGGAGCAGGTGTGTGAGTGAGGGCAGAGCATGTGTGTGAGTGTGGGCAGGAGCAGGTGTGAGTGAGGGCAGGAGCAGGTGTGTGAGTGTGGGCAGGAGCAGGTGTGTGAGGGCAGGAGCAGGTGTGTGAGTGAGGGCAGGAGCAGGTGTGTGAGTGTGGGCAGGAGCAGGTGTGTGAGTGAGGGCAGGAGCAGGTGTGTGAGTGAGGGCAGGAGCATGTGTGTGAGTGTGGGCAGGAGCAGGTGTGTGAGTGAGGGCAGGAGCAGGTGTGTGAGTGTGGGCAGGAGCAGGTGTGTGAGTGTGCGCAGGAGCAGGTGTGTGAGTGTGGGCAGGAGCAGGTGTGTGAGTGTGCGCAGGAGCAGGTGTGTGAGTGTGCGCAGGAGCAGGTGTGTGAGTGTGGGCAGGAGCAGGTGTGTGAGTGTGGGCAGGAGCAGGTGTGTGAGTGTGGGCAGGAGCAAGTGTGTGAGTGTGCGCAGGAGCAGGTGTGTGAGTGTGCGCAGGAGCAGGTGTGTGAGTGTGCGCAGGAACAGGTGTGTGAGTGAGGGCAGGAGCAGGTGTGTGAGTGTGGGCAGGAGCAGGTGTGTAAAGTGGGCAGGAGCTGCATGTGCAGTGTTACAGGTCCCCACCCCGGTGGCCCCAGGCTGTCAGTTATGGAAAGACAGCTCAGTGCTCTGCCTCCTGGGAGTGTCCCGACTCACCTGTTCCAGTCAACCCATCCAGGGACAGACGCTCCCTTGGTCGTGCTCTGCAACTGCTTACCCACCCTGAGCCACAGCCTTCCTTGGCTGTCTCTGAGCTCGCTTGGGTTTCTGGGGCCTGTCAGGGCTGAATTTGATCTGTGGCTTGGTGTGGTGGCAGCTGGTATGGCTAGCCAGTGTGCCATTAGTGGGGAGGGCCAGCTGAGGGTTCACTCCCTGACTGTGGTGAAGTTGGTGCTCTTACATCTGCCATGATGATTTTTGTAAGTATCGTGAGGCTGGGAGTGTTAGACATATTAGAGGAAGTACTCGGAATGGAAGGGATTCAGTGCAGGCAATTTTGGGGATGGGAAATACGCAAAGTCCTCGGCTGGGGTCAAAAGGAAGAGAAAGGAAACAGGTATTTTAGAGAGAAAGAGCCGGTTCTGCAGTTTGGTGGTGACACGTTCTCATGACCGCTGGAGAGCCTGCCTGCACGTGTGGTGAAGACGGCAGACCAGCCCACCCTCCCAGTCTGGCTTTACTTCCAGGCTTTTGAGAACCATCCATGCCTGTTACTTTGTACAGGGGGTTTGCAAACTGCTATGACGGTTTTCAGGTAAAAGACAAGGATGTCGCATCCTGATAACATCCAGGAATGGCAGCCTGGTTTGGACCTGACTTTGATTTCTTGTTGTTACCACGTGGCACCTTTATGATGCTGCCACGTGTAACCTCTCCTGAGCCACCATACCATCATCCTGTTGCCACACACTGTCCATGTCACTCTACTCCAAACGATGATGTTAGAGACTTTGTGTGCTAGTTGTATTTTTTTCCACACTGATGTGAACTTAAAAATTAAGATAACATTGATTCCTGTCTCACCAGGAACCAGAGGTGTGTGCTAAGTCTTGCAGCAGCTCACTCAGGCTCCAGATGAGCTCCTTCAGGCAGTGTTTAGAATCTCTGCACTGCCCTCTCTGGGGTGGGAATCCTCACAGCCTCCAGGGCAGCCCTGTGTCCCCTGGACTCTACCTGTGCCCCCCCTGCTGTCTCCAGTGCAGTGACACTCTGTGTGTCTCCCCACCTGGACTGATGCTCGTCCAGGTTGTTTCAGCCCGTGCAGTACGGCCAGAAGCCCGAGGGCCGCACCGTGGCATTCCCCAGCACACACACACCCCGGACAGCAACCAGCACCACAGCCACTGCTGCTCCACAGGGCCAGCTGCGAGGACGGCCACCAGTTGCCACTTTCTCTGCGAATCCGGATGTGAAAGGTATACTTCACGCGGTCATCTCTGCTTGGCGCTTGTGGCCATTGTCACCATTCCCGAGTGGGGATGGGATTCATCCATGGGTTCTCTGAAGAGGTCCTGTGTAGTTGTGAATTTTAAATGTTTTTATTTCATGTAATGGATTTTCCCCCATACCAGACGCTTCACCCTGAGTCACTGTTGATCTCGTGGTGGTGATGTGTGCCTGGATAGAGCATCTCCTTCTTCACACAGGCCCGTGTTCCCCCTCACCTGAGCATTGCTATGGCGAAGAATGGAGTCAGGGACAGAAGATGATAAAAAGTGTTCCCTCTGACCCCTGGGCAGAGGGCTCTTCTGTGTCATGGCCATCATGGTTTTCTGAGATGCAAAGCAATGTTCAGAACTGCCTTTAGCCAGAGTTGTTTGTAAAAATAAGAATGGAAACTGCTTTCTGTGTGTCTTGGGAAGTGGTTCCTAATTGAAGACTGATTGAGAGTTTGTTGGGCTCACTCTGCTTCCCTGTTCATCCAGAGAAATGCCCTGTGTAGTGGCTGATGAGGAGCTCCAAGCGAACATGCCGCACAACGGACGGAGAATTGCATCCCTCACGCTTGTGCACTGCAATCAGCCCCTTCATTTTTTTTTTAAGAGAGGGCTTCTCATTTAAAAGATAGTGTGAAATGTTTATTTTATTCTTTAAAATTCGGGTGTAAAATATTGCCTTTTATTGAAGAACCTCTAACAGCTTTGCACAAACAAACCTTATCAATTGCAGCAGCAGCAGCCCCGTTTCAGAGCTCTCAGGCCTCCTCCAGTGCTGCTCGACACCAGCCCGCCTCGACCTTCAGCACGGCCGCTAGCCCAGCCCATCCTGCGAAACTGCGGGCTCAGACCACTGCACAGGCCTCCGCCCCAGGCCCGCCCCCGCCCCAGCCCCAGGCCCCCGCGCACGCGGCCGGGCAGAGCCCGCTGCCTCAGAGGCTGGTGCTCACCTCGCAGGCCCAGGCCCGCCTGCCCAGTAAGTGGCCTTGCCTTCCCGGGTTCTGCCGTCTCTGTACACAAAGAGGTTGCATTAAGAACACGGGGGTGTCTGAAGAGCCTTTGCTATCCACTTCTCTCTTGTCCCAGATCCTGTGCTGCTGACCCTGAGGTCTGTACCAGGGAGGGGCCTCTTCCCAGCTCAGCACCAGGGCCTTCTCTCTGCACTTCCCTCTTCCCACTGCCAACTCTGCTTGCTTTCTGAACTCCCAGCCGGCTGTGCTGTGTGCAGCCTGCCCGTAGTGTCAGCCACCAGCATGCTCTGGGGCACCTGGAGGAAGGTGGCGGCAGGTGCTCTGGAGCAGCAGCTCCTTCCCAGCAGTGTGGATTGGCTTGAGGCCTCTCAGTACCGAGTTTAAATTGGGGATTTGGAATGAGTAATGGCTCAGCTGAGACAGTTTGTAATGATTTAATGGCTAAAACATCCCAATGTTATTTAAACATATATACAGAACTTTTCACTGTGGCCAGTGAGGTCAACATGTTTTCAAATCTTGTGTGTCCTTAATTTGTTCTGTGGAAATCATCCTAGCCTAGACTGTTACAGGTTGTCATTTCTCTGATGCCATCTCAAGTACTTTATTTCCTGATTGGACAAAAATTGTGTCAAGGCTTTTCAGGAAGCACAAACATAGAGCGGTCGCAGGGTGAGGAGACACTGGAGCTCAGACCAGTTCTCCCCCCGGAGTCTCTCCTGCCACCGCCAGGGAAGAGCAGCTGCCCCTGCCGGCCGGCCGCCCTGAGAGAGCACGCGTGGCTGGATGCCAGCTCCTGTGCAGAGGAGCTGTGCTCGGGGCTGGGAAGCAGGCAGAGGCACTTTCTCTGCTCTCAGTCTTGAGCATATGCGGACCCAGGGGGCTGACGGGAGACTTCATTTCTGTGCATCAACTTCTGTCTCCTATTTCATTCCCTTCTTGTTCATGGGTCTCCTGTGGGCAGGGTGTCTTCAGGTGTTTTCCAGTCTTTTACTAACTGTTCTCTTCATAGCATCACTAATAATTCTGGCATGGATTTTCTTGGGAGTAGCATTTAGACTCGAATATCAACCATTGGGTAAAAACCCTTAAACTTGTTTAGTGACAGCCTGCAGGTAGTTCTTGTTTGAGATGGGCTTGTTATGTCTGAGTTATGTTTCAAAATTTTAAGCACTTAGATTTTTCGCAGTAAATAGATCAAGTCCTATGGTGTAATTCAAGTTGGTATGAAACTTTTATATCTTAAAGTTTAATGTATGTACTTAAATGTATTCCTAGACTTTGTGTAAGTTACAGGTGTTATTAAGTTCAGTTACTCATTCTTTCCTATATGCAGTGATGTAATCTTTTCTTGTGATTTATTTATTTGAAAGGCAGAGTTACAGAGAGGGAGAGAGAGAGATCTTCCATCTGCTGGTTCACTCTGCAAATGGCTGTAGTGGCCAGGGCTGGTCCAGGCCAAAGCCAGGAGCTTCATCCAGGTCTCCCATGTGGGTGCAGGGGCCCAAGAACTTGGGCCATCCTCTGCTTTCCCAGGCCATTAGCAGGGAGCTGGATCAACAGTGGAGCAGCCAGGACTGGAACAGGCACTCACTTGGGATGTCGGCGTTGCAGGCGGCAGCTTGTTTACCTCTGTGAGCTAACTGCACACGTACTTTTTCAAATTTTGAAAGTTTTCTGAAGTTGAGGTTGATACATGAGTTTCTGATTTTGTAAGATATATTTCTGGTGATTTTGATGTTTGCTGCTTTATTATTTGGGGAGAAAAGTAAAATACTCCTTAATAGTTTGGTAAATAATACTAACATTTGATATCTGAAATCTATTAGCTGTAGTTAAATTAACCATTAAAATCTGATATTTTAATTGTTTTTCCTTTTCTATTAAAACAATTTGTTTTCTTAAAGTCATAGAAAGCCTAAGAAATGTATGTGTGACCTCCGCGTACCATACAGTAAATGTAACGGGTGCCTGTCATTAATGATGTGCAGTTCACCTCTTCCTCTGCATCTCAACAGGTGGAGAGGTGGTAAAAATAGCACAGCTGGCGTCCATCGCAGGACCGCAGGGTCGGGTCACTCAGCCCGAGACACCTGTGACCCTGCAGTTCCAGGGCAACAAGTTCACCTTGTCACACAGCCAGCTCCGGCAGCTCACGGCGGGCCAGCCTCTGCAGCTCCAAGGTGAGGGCGGTGGCTGAGGCCGCGGATGACGGAGAGCCACTGCTCCCAGGGCCCTGTGCCCCTGCGGGGTTCATTCACGGACCTGGGCTGGTTGCTTGGTTGCTTCGCTTTCCAGGTTCTTGATCTGTAGGTGGTGGTGCTGAGCCTTGCCACGCACAGCTTCTCGAGAACTAGGGAAGGCTTGTGAACTGAGTGCACAGAGAGGTGTTGCCTGTTTTGTAAATCAAAATAGAAGTGTTGGCTACTTTCAGTGTATGTGTGAGACAGAGTATGAGTGATACGTGTCTGAGAACTTACTTTCTTTTGCATATAGCTTTTAAATGTTAACTTCCAGATGAAAACACACCACACCTCTGGACAAGAGCAATGTTTACCTAGTAATTGCCTTTTAAAAAAAACAAGGGAATGAACCTTGACATTTGAATTACTCTGTAATGACTGCATGGCAGTGATTTAGTCATTTCAGTTCCTCGCATAATTTAGGTTAGGGTTCAGAGGTAGCGTCCACAGCAGCCTTGCACCGCCCTTCCCGGCAGTTTCCCCGCGAGGTGCCGCACGGTGCATGTGGGGCGCAGCTGGGTGGAGAGGCCCAGAGAGCCCCGCGGCAAAGAAGACTTTCACTGTGGTTGGATTCCATAGTTGTCATTTTTTGGACCAGTGAGGGGAGGCCATCCATGAATGTCTGTGATGGTCCCAGTGATCTCTAGAACATCCCTGCACGGTGAAGGCGGCCGGAGATCGAATCACACGGAAGAGTTGAAGTGGCAGTAAAGGCACAGGCATCCGGGCTGAAGCAGTTGTTGGTATTTCTCTGTCCTATTTGACAGCAGTCAGAGGTGCCTGCCATGGCCTGGGAATTGGCTGTCTGCTGGGCAGGGCACGGGCCTAGGACCACCCCTAGTGGATGTGTGTGGCAGTGCCTTGCCTGGACACTGCCAGCACAGATGATCTCTTCTTGACGTAAAGTAAAGCAGACTTCACTCCTTAGAGGTTTCATTCATCGTAGGTGAAATATCTTCATTTTTATCACATAACTGAACTTTGCATTGATTTGTTTGTGTACATTTGATTTTGGGTTTTCAGCATATCAACTTGTTTATTTCTGTGCCACTTGGGTTGATAGTAGTGTGTGGCTTGAAGGCACAGGCTTGTGACTGATGTGGCCTGGTGCACATGTGATTTCAGGCAGCGTTCTCCAGATCGTGTCAGCCCCCGGGCAGCCCTACCTGCGAGCCCCTGGCCCTGTGGTGATGCAGACCGTGTCTCAGGCGGGTGCTGTGCATGGCACCCTGGGAAGCAAGCCCCCAGCCGGCGGCCCCAACCCTGCGCCCTTGACCCCACAAGGTAGGGCACATTGAGCAGAAGGAAGCAGCTTCTTCCTGACTTTGTTTTCCTTCTCAGGCAACTGGAAGGGGTGTGTGTGCGTCTTTGGCCGTGATGCCTGAGCACATCCAGTCCAGGGCGTTCCCATCTCTGGTCTCCACAAGGTGGATGTGTCAACTTGATTTATTCTCTTTCTCTTTGCTTTCAAAGACACTGGTTGAATATAAACAGCCTCCACTGTTAGAGTTTGCTTTGGTTTCGTCCTGACGAGACTTTCGGGTCATGAGAAACCTTGTTTGTACCTTAGGGATGACTGTCTTGAAGTGTTAGTGGGTGGTGAGCACCCACACCTGCAGGCCGTGCTGCTTCACACCTGGTCCATGCCCCACAGCCGCCAGCCCCCGGGCCTGGCCCGGTCCCATCGCCTTCTTCACCCTGAATGTCCCCGTCTCCTGCCTGGGTTCTAGCTCTGCCTGGTCGTGAAAGCAGCAAAGGGACTCAGGGCCGAGCTGTACTTGTCCTTGGTACCTAAAACCCTGTCCCCTGTGCTGATTGCTCAACATTTCCTCGGCCCTAGGCCCAGCTTCATGTCACCTGCCACGGTGCCAGGCTGGGGCTGCTGCACAGCATGCAAGGCTTCTGGGCTGGAGTGGGGAAGGGCGTGGCTGGTGTCCCATTCCTGTCCGTGTCAGTGACAACAGCCTAGTTGTGGAGATCAGTTCCACCTGCCAGGTTTTCCCAACGCTTAGAGGCAGCCTCCCATACCTATCCTCACCAGCTTGGCAGTTGGAGAGCTGCACCCCAGCCTTCAGGATCGGCAAGTCCCAGCTCTGTGGAGCCCTCTTACCTCTGAGGCACCAGAGCCAGTGTGAGGTCCAAGCTCTGACCCTATTTCCTGCTCCCCAGCTGCCAGGTTCTGTAACCTCAGTCCCTGCTCACTCTTTCCCCTAAGGCGACTGTCTTATCCCAGCATCCCTGTTTGGTCCTCAGATACCTCTGATCACTGCCACGCTGGCTCTGGCTGGTGGAGAGTAAAGTGTTGGCAGCAGTTCTGGGACACAGAGCACTAGATGAGTCCTGGGTGGTTCTGTCTTGAGGGCTGTGGACTTCTTGCCTGGGGGTGGGCAGGGGCAACACCATCATCAACTTGAGTTGATGGTGGAAGTGGGGTATCCAGGGCTGTGTGACTACCACATGCACCTTGGTGGCAGTGAAGTGAGCACAGGTTTGGGTGCACGGAGCCAATGCCTCCAGTGCTGCTCAGAGGATGGCTGGAGTCCTTTCTTTGCTGGTAGTTTGGAGTGCTTGTGGTCAGAGTCGGACGTGTTCCAAGACTGCACCTGGAGTCTGAGGCCCCAAGAGCAGGCACCCAGCAGATCGCATCCTGCGGCTTCGCGTCCACTGCAGTGCCCTCCATTTGCATTTGCAGCTGGTGTTCCCAGTCGAGTGGCTGTTAACGCCATGGCCGTGGGAGAACCTGGGATGGCCTCCAAGCCAGCCTCCCCCGGTGGAGGGCCTACCCAGGTAAGGTGCCGGGTGGCGTGCCTGCCCCTACCCAGGTAAGGTGCCAGGTGGCGTGCCCGCCCCACCGACGTCCTTTTGCTCAGACACCCATTGTTCAGAACCTCTGCTGAGGGTGGGGATCCTTTTCGAGTTAGGTGACTTCAGGAACATCTCTGGGTATGAGATTTTGATTGCGAAACCTGCTTCCTAAATGAAAGCAGTGAGTCTGGCGTCGAGACTGCAGCGGCCTTCTTTGTCTGTGCTGCACGCCTGCACGCATTCGCAGGCGCTGCAAGTGCTCGCGTGTCCTGAGCCTCGCTCCTGCTGCTGGCAAGGGGAGGGCCCTGGCTTTCCGCCGGCTCCCGCCTGTTTGCTGTAGACCGCGGAGTGGGGCTGCTGAGGGCGTCTGTGCGGGGCTGCGGGAGGTGCTGACCTGCGGGTGTCTGCCCTGATGTTTGCACAGGAGGAAAAGGCCAGGCTTCTGAGGGAGCGGCTGGACCAGATCCATCTTGCCAACGAGCGGCGCTGTTGCCAGGCCCCGGTGTATGGCCGGGACTTGCTGAGGACTTGTTCCCTGCCAGGAAGAATACACATGCCTGGGAAGGTGGCCGGGCCGGCCAGCTGTCACCTGTCACCCTCAGAAAGTAAGGGCGACTTGATTCTGACCCTGAGTCAGTGCCAGGAGTCTCTGCAGGACGTGCTGGGCAGGTGAGTGGCCTGCCTGGTGTTCAGGCTGCAGTCTTCCTTGTGGCCCTCTCTGTCCTGCTCCCCGGCAGTTCTCATCCTCTGGGGTTCATCTCATTCCCACAAGCCTCTCCACAAGACCCACCTTGGAAGTCTCTGGAAATCACTGCTGGGGCCTGCAGCCCTGGTGTCCGGGTCCCTGTGTGCTTGAGGCAGCCCAGGTCCTGCGTGCAGACCACGGCACCTGCGCTGCTGGTACTGCTGCTGTTTTTCCATCCTGTTCTTTGAAGAACCATCTTACTGAAACAACCACATGTGCAGTGGAATGTTCCTTGGTGAGAAGTATGTGCAAGATTAGAACAACAACAACTTGAGAGGATAAGCGCAATGGTTGCTTCCAGCCAGTCCTTGCTGCTCCTCTTCTGAGAGTGCTGGCCCTCCTGTGGTTCTGTGACCACGGGGACCTGGTGCAGGTGTGGCTTCAGCTCCTGTTTTTTCCCTTTCTGGATAACTAGGTTTCTCCAAGTTGTTCCCAGTTCACAAAAGAGCCCTGCTGCTCCCTGTGCTGTGACTCCGTGTTGAGGTCTTCCTGTCTCAGTCTTTCAGATCAGGAGCAAATGGGCACAGAAAGAGAAGGGAGAATCACCTCTGAGGCTGAGCTGTCCCGCTGCTTCTCCAGTCCACTGTGGCTAGACAGAACCTCTGGCCTCCTGTCCTTGTCCTCCTCCGAAATGTTGACACGTGCTGGCTAACACGTGCCTCCTCCTCCCTTGAGCCTGACAGATGACCTGTTGGGTTTGGACGTGGCTATGAGCCAGTCAAAGTAAACCCAGTTTTGGCTGATAGCCATGGGAAGGGCCTTCTTGGGGCAGTGGCCTCTGCAGGCTTGGCCAGGGGGGCTTTGCCGTTATGTCCTTCTGTTGGCAGGGCCCTCAGGGGAGGCAGCAGCTGTAGCAGTTCACATTCAAGAGACGATGCCTCTGTCCCAGAAGTCCCAGCTGAAGCTGCAAGCGTCAGACGGTGTAGGCCATGTCTGAACCAGTTCTATGGTCTGCTTAGGCCTAGGCTGGCTGTCATTGGCTCCCTGCCCCTCACAATGAGATGCCATCCATGGGGACTGAGTCTCAGCTTTGCTGTTTCTTTGGCCACTCAGGCAGAGTGCCTTGGAGCCTTGCCAGCTGTGGGCTGTGGGCCACATGGTAACTAAGTCCACTTTCTACCCCCTAGGGTGGCCTGCGTTATCCCTCCTGTGGTGGCAGCACCCCCGGCCCTGTGCGTGGCGAGGCCTCCCTCCCTGTACAGCCACAGGCTGCGGGTCCTGAAGCAGCGCCTGGAGGAGCACGCGGCCCCCTTCCTCCAGCAGCTGCGGCGCTGGACGGCCCTGCGCTCGCTGCAGTTTCCTGAGCTGAGGCTGGTGCAGTTCGACTCAGGTACAAGGGCCTTGTTGGCAGCTGGTCACCTGGGAGTTGCTGGCTTTGGACTCCATGCTGCTGCAGCCCTCTCCTGACATCCTGACACTCTCCCAATGCTTCTCCATTCCCTAGGGAAGTTAGAAGCCTTGGCTCCCTTGCTTCAGAAGTTGAGATCTGAGGGGCGCCGGGTGCTGATTCTGTCACAGATGGTCCTGATGCTGGATATCTTAGAGATGTTCTTGAACTTCCATCACCTCACCTACATCCGCATTGATGAAAACGCCAGCAGTGAGCAGCGGCAGGTGAGGCAGACACCGCTTACTTTGACCTTGTGCCTCAGTGGCTTCAGCTTGGCTCACCAGGTCGAGACTGGGGTCTGAGTGCTGTTCATGTCCTGTGATCCTGAGCCCCTCCACTGTGTTCCTCACCCTGTCACAGGCGGTTGGGTGTCTCAGGACAAAAGCTGGGGACTGGCCGGCGCCGTGGCTCAACAGGCTAATCCTCCGCCTTGCGGCGCCGGCACACCGGGTTCTAGTCCCGGTCGGGGCACCGGATTCTGTCCCGGTTGCCCCTCTTCCAGGCCAGCCCTCTGCTGTGGCCCGGGAGTGCAGTGGAGGATGGCCCAGGTGCTTGGGCCCTGCACCCCATGGGGAGACCAGGAAAAGCACCTGGCTCCTGGCTCCTGCCATCGGACGAGCGCGGTGCGCCGGCCGCAGCGCGCCGGCCGCGGCGGCCATTGGAGGGTGAACCAACGGCAAAAGGAAGACCTTTCTCTCTGTCTCTCTCTCTCACTGTCCACTCTGCCTGTAAAAAAAAAAAAAAAAAAAAAAAAAGCTGGGGACCTACAGTGCTCAGCAGGCCTCGTTGGTGCACCCAGAAAACTGCTTAGACCACCTCATAGTTAGAGGGCTTGTCAGGGTGCAGGGAGACAGGCCCCCAGGTTTACTGCTGGTGGGAGCACAGGGAAGACGATTTTCCACGAAGAACAGAAGGCCTGACATGAACCTTAGCAAATTGAAGGTTGACTTAGTAATTCTAAACCTGCAACCGTGCACAGCGCACCACGGAACCGCCTACATTGGTTCATTGTACAAGTCTTGAAGATGACCATGTCAGAGACAAAGCAGAAACAAGTAAGTAAGGAATTGTCTGTGGCAGCATCATAAAGAAAACTGCTCCTGGCACTGCCCGTGTGGCTGGATGGCCTTGTCAGTAGCGTTCCCAGTTTCCCTGTGTGCTTGTGCAGGCCCTGGGAAAGCCTGGAGAGACATGTGCCAGAGCGTCTCCAGCTGACAGTGCAGCAGACGGCTTGAGTGTCAGAGTTCTGGTCCTGTCTTAGCGGGGGGGCTGCAGAGAGCTGTCCAGGCGTCCTGGTCACTGGTCCACGGCCTGAGCAAGGCCGGAACATGCGTCGTGATGGTTCTGTTTCTCCTGCTTCCTCAGCCTTACTCCAGGGTGGTTTTGCCTGTAAAGTGCCCTGGCATTGCCTGAGGATAGATGAGAAAGCACAAATCCCTCCCCAGGAAGATTTGAACTTCTTTTGGGGCCTACAGTTTGAGCTGACAGGAAATTTAAGAGAGACCGCTGTGCTGCCTACAATTCACTCTTTATTATGTTCCTTAAACAATGCAGGGATGTTTGTGACCGTGGGAAGAGCCAAGAAAAATGCTTCATCTTTGGTGTAACTTGAACACTGGCCCTGTGCCACATGGTTCACAGTCAGCTGGTTAGGGAATGGTCTCTGGTTGACCATTTAGAGTGTGTTAAAGGTGGCATGTCGTGTTCACCTCAGGAGCTGATGCGGAGTTTCAACAGGGACAGGCGGATCTTCTGCGCCCTTCTCTCCACTCACAGCCGCGCCACAGGGGTCACCCTCGTGGAGGCGGACACTGTCGTGTTCTACGACAATGACCTGAACCCTGTGATGGATGCCAAGGCCCAGGAGTGGTGTGATCGGATTGGGAGATGCAAGGACATTCACATCTACAGGTAAGGCCCCCAGGAGGCAGGACAGCAAGGAAAGCCTATGTGCTGCCTGTGGATTTTGGGGTTCCCTCTGCTTCATTTCTTTTTCCTTGAGATGTATATTCCTGCGGTTTCAGTGCTCCTTATTTGTACTTAACATTGGCTTGAAATTATTGAGTGCGGACGTTGCTTTTCCGTACCTACCTGCTCTCATCAGCATTAGGGGAATGGACCTACTCTAGAGACCCAAGCCTTGACAAGGGAGGTTTATATTTTGGGTTATTTCAACTGTTTTTTTTTTTTTTTTTAATAAAGATTTATAGGGCCAGTGCTGAGACAAAGCAGGTAAAGCTACTCCCTGCAGTGCTGGCCTCCCACATGGGCGCCGGTTCAAGTCCTGGGTGCTCTGCTTCCCATCCAGCTCTCTGCTGTGGCCTGGGAAAGCAGTGGAAGGTGGCCCAAGTCCTTGGGCCCCTGCACCCACGTGGGAGACCTGGGAGAAGCTCCTGGCGCCTGGCTTTGGATCGGTGCAGCTCCAGCCGTTGCACCATCTGGGGAGTTACAGTGGTTGGAAGATTTTCTCTCTGTCTCTCCCTCTCTCCCTCTCTCTGTGGCTCTGCCTTTCAAATAAATAAGATTTACTTATTTTATTTTAAAAGGGTTATAGGGAGGGAAAGACAAAGATCTTCCATCCACTGGTTGATTCCTCAAATGGCAGCAGCAGCCAGTGCTGGGCCAGGCTGGAGCCAGGAGCCAGGAGCTTTGTCCAGGTCTCTCACGTGGATTCACGGACCCAAACACATGGGTCCTCAAAAAATGGGAAAGCTGCTTCTCTCCCAGGCCATTAGAAAGGAGTTGGATCAGAAGTGGAGCAGCCGGGACACAGACTGGCACCCATATGGCATCGCAGGTGGCAGCATGACCTGCTATGCCTCAGTGTTGGTCCTACAACTTTATTTTTTCAAAAGATCTACTTATTATGTATGTATTTGAAAGTCAGAGTTAGAGCAAAATACGGCGGAACAGAGAGAGATCTTCCTTCTGCTGGATCAGTCCCCAGGTGACCACGGTGTCCAGGGCTGTGCCAGGCTAAAACCAGGAACTTCATCCAGGTCTCCCACATGGGTAGCAGGGGCCCAAACACTTGGGCCATCTTCCTGCTTTTCAGAGGCTGTCATGTCAGCAGGGAGATGGATTGGAGGAGGAGCGGCTGGGACACAAACATTTTCTTTTTCTTTTTTTTTTTTTTTTTTGTTTGTTTTTTTTTTTTTGTTTTGTTTTTTTTTTTTTTTTTTTTGTGACAGGTAGAGTGGACAGTGAGAGAGAGAGACAGAGAGAAAGGTCTTCCTTTGCCGTTGGTTCACCCTCCAATGGCTGCCGCAGCCGGCGCGCTGCGGCCGGCGCACCACGCTCATCCGATGGCAGGAGCCAGGCACTAGGTTCTTTTTCCTGGTCTCCCATGGGGTGCAGGGCCCAAGCACTTGGGCCATCCTCCACTGCACTCCGGGGCCACAGCAGAGGGCTGGCCTGGAAGAGGGGCAACCGGGACAGAATCCGGCGCCCCGACCGGGACTAGAACCCGGTGTGCCGGCGCCGCAAGGCGGAGGATTAGCCTGTTGAGCCACGGCGCCGGCCGACACAAACATTTTCAATGAGAGGGTGGTTTGTGTGATAAATAGGGATGCATGCCTTGCCGCCCACCAATGAGAAGGGGTTGGAGCATGGCTTCCTTGCGAGTGTCATACAGTTCAGTTGGGTGGAGGGCAGCCTTCAGTGTAAGACACAGGGCAGGTGTTCAGCCTTCGTGGGTAAGATGCCTGCCTCCCTGTTGAAGCACCTGGGTTCAGCTCCAACTCTTGTCCTGAATCTAGCACGCCAGCTTTCTGCCACCTGCTAACACACACCTGGGAGGCAGCAGGTGATGGCTCAGTAGTTGAGTTCCTACTACTCACATGGGAGACCTGGATTGAGTTCTCAGCTCTTGGCTTCAGCTTGGCCCAGCCTCAGCTGTTGCAGGCAGTTGGGAAGTGAACCAGTGGATGGGGGCTCTCTTTGTCCTTCTCTCTCTGTTTCTCTGCCTCTCAATATTTTTAAAAACACAAGGAGGGATGGAGGCTGGCGCTGTGGCGTAGAGGGTGAAGCTGCCACCTTCAGCACCAGCATCCTATATGAGTGAAATAAACCTTAAAGAAAAGAGGGAAAATGGGAATATGCATAGTGAATTCCGAGTGGCAAGCAAGCCTGAAGAACTACTGCAACTCACGGTGGTCTTGAGAGAGGTGCCCATTTAATGTGTGACAGAACACTTCAGCAGACAGCACAATAGCGAGGGGAGCTGCACCTCCCACCAGCCCTGGGCGAGGCCCACAGGGATTGGTTCAGACTCTTTGTAAGCATTTGGCACCTTCTGGAAGTTAAAATGACACCTGCCTCTTGTCCTCAGTCCATCCATGGCTAGAGACGAGTGTGTGTCGGCAGTTTGTATGTGTGTGGTTCGAAGCAGGAACTGGGGTTATCTGCTGTGGGAAGTAGCGACACTTGGTGTACAGCAGCCAGGAGGGAAGGACTGCCTTTGCAGGGAGTTCTGTAGTGCACTGCCGGAGTGCAGGGCAGCACACAGGAGACACACCACAGGCTTCTAGCATGGACATGGTGTCTCCGCAGTGAAAATCCATTTATGCCAGAAAAGCCTGCCCCCTTCAATGTGAGGCATCAAACGGGATGTGGCATCTTGCAGATGTTTGTGAACTAAAACAGGTGGGTGGTATCGTCACAACATTTTAGTGGTTATCTCCGAGTGATCATCCTGGCAGCGCTTCTGTTTTCTTCCTTGCACTCTTGTGTGATCTGATGGTTTATGAGTGCATGCTCAGAGAGAGCTGTGTGTGGTGAGCGTGTGCAGGGAGCTGTGTGGTGAGCGTGTGCAGGGAGCTGTGTGTGGTGAGTGTGTGCAGGGAGCTGGTGTGGTGAGCGTGTGCAGGGAGCTGTGTGTGGTGAGCGTGTGCAGAGTGGTGTGTGTGGTGAGTGTGTGCAGGGAGCTGTGTGTGGTGAGCGTGTGCAGGGTGGTGTGTGAGCGTGTGCAGGGAGCTGTGTGGTGAGCGTGTGCGGGGAGCTGTGTGTGGTGAGTGTGTGCAGGGTGGTGTGTGGTGAGTGTGTGCAGGGTGGTGTGGTGAGTGTGTGCAGGGTGGTGTGTGGTGAGCGTGTGCAGGGAGCTGTGTGTGGTGAGTGTGTGCAGGGTGGTGTGTGGTGAGTGTGTGCAGGGTGGTGTGTGGTGAGCGTGTGCAGAGAGGGAGCAGGCAGGTTGTAGTGCATGATCCGTGGAATTTCCCCCCAAATGCAGGGACTGTGCTCAGCAGCTGTTCCTCCCTTCTGTTTGATGGCTGTTTCCTCTTTATTAGGATTTAGTTCTTTTCTACACTTCTGGGTTCTTACTTCTTCTGTTCTTTTTGCCTGTTTTTATTTAAGTTCTCCTCCCCTCCTTTTTAAAAAAAGATTTATTTATCTATTTGAAAGGCAGAGTTATAAAGAGGCAAAGAGAGAGAGCTCTTCCATCTGCTGGGTTCACTCCCCAAATGGCCACAACAGCGGCACTGGGCCAGTCCAAAGCCAGGAGTCTGGAGCTTCCTCCAGGTCCTGCATATGAGTGCAGGGGCCCCAGGACTTGGGCCATCCTTTGCTGCTTTCTCAGGCCATACCAGAGAGCTGGATTGGAATTGGAGCAGCCAGGACTTGAACCGGTGTTCATATGGGATGCCAGTGTTGCAGACAGTGGTTTTAGCCACTATGCCACAGCACTGGCCTCCCTACCCCCGCCCCTCCTCTTTAAAAGGATTTATTTATTTGAAATGAAAGTTACATAGTGAGAGGGGAAGAGAGAGAGCTCTGCCTGCTGCTTCACACTCCAGATGGCTGCAATACTCTGAACTCCATCCAGGTCTCCTACATGGTGGCAGGGGCCCAAGCACTTAGGCCATCTTTGCTGTTTTGCCAAGCCATTGGCAAGGAGCCGGATTTGAAGTGGAGCAGCTGGGACTTGAACTTGTGCTCATATGCTTTGCAGGTGTCACAGGTAGTGGCTTAATTCATTGTGCCACAACGCTGACCCCTAGGTTCCTTTGATTGGAAATTTTCTGGAAAAATTCCATTTGTTCTTCTCTGTGAAGACCATAGTGTTGGAATTGTTGATGCTTCCTTGATTTGAACATTAGCATTTTATAAGCAAGCAGGCCTCCTGGGCAAGTCCTGGCATGTGGGTGAGTGTGCACGTGTTAGTTAGGGCCCTTCCTCATCACCAGCCTTGTGCCTGAGCTTCACTTCTGTCCAGTGGAGGCAGCATCTGCAGCTCAGAGTCGTCACTGAGCACCTGCAGGAGGCGGGAGATGCAGAGACGAAAATGCCTGTAGTAACGAGGACGAAACAGCTCCTGACAGTGCTGGACACAGACAGCCAGAGTAGTGGCTACTCTGCCCGTGTGGTCAGAGACAAAGATGTGTGAGATGAGTCTGGAAGGACCGAGGGGGTAGCACTTCCAGACTGGGTGGCAAGAAGAGGGTGGTGTGAGACAGCACTCGGGCCATGTCCTGCTTTCCCAGGGCATTAGCAGGGAGCTCAGTTGGAAGTGGAGCAGCCGGGACTCGATCTGGTGCTCACATGGGCTGCTGGTGCTGCTGGCAGTGGCTTAACCTGCTGCACCACAGCGCGTGAATGCTTACCTTGCTGTCTGTTAATCCCCTAAGGTTTTGGATAATTTTGGATAGCCACTGGGGCTTCGGAGAGAAAGATGGCCACAGACACATCAACCAGAATCCCTCCAGGGGCTGGGGCATACTGAGGCACAGCAGTGGGTATTGGTTCCCCACCCCCTCTGTGCATCTGATCCCTGGTCGTCCTTCATGTTTCCAGGTGGCTGAACTGTCACTCTGTGTGTGTCTGTGTTTCGTTCACAGGCTTGTGAGTGGAAATTCCATTGAAGAGAAATTGTTGAAAAATGGAACTAAAGATTTGATCCGAGAGGTAGCTGCTCAGGGGAACGACTACTCCATGGCATTCCTCACACAGGTACTCTCCGTTTGTGGACAGCCTGTGGTGACACGGGAAGCCATGGTTTGGATGCCTGGTGATGAGGACTCTTAGCTGACAGGGTCCCATGGTTCTCAGGACTAAAATCGTGTCTTTGCTATGAAAAATCATGTGCATTTCTGTGTGCAGCGCACCATCCAGGAGCTGTTTGAGGTCTACTCCCCCATGGATGATGCCGGCTTCCCTGTGAAAGCGGAGGAGTTTGTCGTGCTCTCTCAAGAACCTTCCGTGACAGACAACATTGCTCCCAAGATTGCAAGACCTTTCATAGAGGTGAGAATGCGCTGGCCTTCCCCAAGGAGTCGACTGCACTGGGAGCAGTCATCCTGCTTGCCCGACCACGCTCCGACCCCAGATGACACTCACTGTGGATTGGGGCATTCAGTGCCCATGTCTGCCTCGTCCTTCCTAAGCTGCCAGCCCCTTCCCTCTGCCCTTTCTGTCACGAGGCTTCTCGAAAACACATGAGGAGAGCGCAAGACCAAGGTTCAGGGTTGGCATAGTTTTCATCAGAGCTTTCTGAGCCATGTTGCATTTCCCTGCCAGCCCGCACTGCCCCCAACCCTGTACCTCTGTCCATGTCCCACCCTCCCCTCCCCGCCCCGTAGCTGCCTGGCTCCACAGTAGTCCGCTGTCTTAACTTTACTTGCTCAGAACAGTACAGATACTGGGCTGGCTCAATGGCTCAATCCTCGGCCTTGTGGCGCCAGCATACACGGTTCTAGTCCCGGTCGGGGCGCCGGATTCTGTCCCAGTTGCCCCTCTTCCAGGCCAGCTCTCTGCTGTGGCCCGGGAGTGCAGTGGAGGATGGCCCAAGTGCTTGGGCTCTGCACCCCATGGGAGACCAGAAGCACCTGGCTCCTGCCTTCAAATCAGCACGGTGCACCAGCTGCAGCGGCCATTGGAGGGTGAACCAATGTCAAAAGGAAGACCTTTCTGTCTGTCTCTCTCTCTCACTGTCTACTCTGCCTGTAAAAAAAACAAAAAACAAAAAACAGTACAAATACTGAGCTCTCTGAATATGGCTGGCTTGTGTCAGGTATATCAGAACCATGGTGGGGACTTGGTATGGAAATAGCAGTTGATTATCTCATGAGCACTGGTTCCGCTGGATACCTGTAGTTTTGGCTTTCAGGAAATACTTGACTGTGCTAACTTGGGCACTAGGAGATTTCACACCGTCATGTGACGACCTCTGTGACAGTGTTGGTGCGTGCACACAGTGTAGTCTGGACTACTTCTCTCATTTCACTCCTGCTCCCTATGGCCCTAGCCTTGGGTTCCCAGGTCCTCTGGGAGGCCTCACCGCATCCCCCAAGGGGCTTCCCTGTCCATGAGATGGGCACTCAGCTGCAGGGCTGGTTTCCTTCACTCTGGTTATGTCCTCCTGTGGCTCAGGGTCTCACAGACCCTACCTTGTGTTGGCGGTGTGGGCCGACACTGGTGTTGCTGTTGCTAGGCTCTGCTGTGGAAGCCTCGGTGCCAGACCACGCAGCCCTCCCACACTGTCCCCTCACCTTCCTGGCGCTGCCTCCTCGCTCTCCACAGCGTGTTGTCACCTCCTCCTCCACTTCTAAGTCCTGACTGTTGAGCAGGGGGGAAGCTGTGACACACACGGCACAGTGTTTGGGAGCTCACAGCGAAGAAGCCTTGCTGGACCTGGCCTCCTGCTCAGATGACAGCCACAGGGCTTTATCGCACATGCTTCTTCCAGAGATTTGTATAATTTCTCTTACACAAAGACTTCCTGTACCTGTTCTATACTAGGAGCTGTAGATTACCTCATGGTGTTTAAAAAATAGGTCCTAGAGAGCACACATTTTCATGGTGGTTAGGACACTGGAATGCCCACATTCCATAGAGGAGTGCCTGGTTTTAATCCCTTCTCTGCCTCCAGTTCTAGTTTCCTGCTGATGTGTACCCAGAGAGGCAGCAAGTCATGGCTCAGCTGCTTAGGTCCCTTCCATGCACATGGGAGACCTGAATCCAGGTCTTGGCTTCTGGTTTTGGCCTGGTCCAGCCCCAGCTGTGATGGGCATATAGGGAGTGAATCTGCAGATAGGAGTGCTCTCTACTTTCAAAGAAGTAAACATTTTAAAAATAGGTAAGGTGGGCTGGCGCCACGGCTCAATAGGCTAATCCTCTGCCTTGCGGCGCCGCACACCAGATTCTAGTCCCAGTCGGGGCACCGGATTCTGTCCCAGTTGCCCCTCTTCCAGGCCAGCTCTCTGCTGTGGCCCAGGAGTGCAGTGGAGGATGGCCCAAGTGCTTGGGCCCTGCACCCCATGGAGACCAGGATAAGTCCTGGCTCCTGCCATTGGATCAGCGCAGTGTGCCAGCCGCAGCGTGCTGGCCGCGGCGGCCACTGGAGGGTGAACCAACGGCAAAGGAAGACCTTTTTCTCTGTCTCTCACTGTCCACTTTGCCAGTCAAAAAAAAAAAAAAAAAAAGGTGTGTGGCCAGCACTGTGGTGCAGCAGGTTAAGGCCCTGGCCTGAAGTGCCAGCATCCCATATGGGCGCTGGTTCCAACCCTAGCTGCTCTACTTCCAATCCAGCTCCCTGCTATGGCCTGGGATAGTAGTGGAGAATGGCCCAAGTCCTTGGGCCCCTGCACCA
The DNA here is from genome assembly GCA_949820135.1 of Sylvilagus floridanus. NCBI lineage: Eukaryota > Metazoa > Chordata > Mammalia > Lagomorpha > Leporidae > Sylvilagus > Sylvilagus floridanus. Next base: position 181,527,671 of record OX463233.1, read on the forward strand.
CGTGGGAGACCTGGAAGAAGCTCCTGGCTTCTGGCTTCAGATCGGCCATCTGGGGAGTGAACCAGCGGATGAAAGACCTCTTTCTCTGTCTGTACCTCTCTGTAACTCTGTCTTTCAAATAAATAAAATAAATCTTTAAAAAAAAAATAGTTAAGGTAAGCATGAGGTTGAGAAAGATTCAGTAATGCAGTAGGTTCTTTCCTAGAGTAGTCTTTAAATTACTGTTAAAGATTTGACAGGTAACCTGGAAGAGCAGTGTAGGGCCTAAGATTGTGTGTGTATGTGTGACATGTCTGTGTAAGTGTGTGTGTGAGTCAGGAGTGACGTGTCATGATGTGAGAGTGTGTGTGGTCCTTAACAGTGAGTCCTGCAGGTGCTCCCACCCTGGCTCTGTTGTGGGCGGCAGCTGGGCCAGCCGCAGGCTCCTCTGGAGCCAAGTGCTTCGCCTGTGCCAGGCTCTTCCTTGGCAGTTGGAGCGTAGTGTTGAGAAGATGAAAACTCCACTTTGCACGCAGCTTATACTCTTGTATAGAGAAAAGCAGAACTGAGTGAGTGAGTAAGATGATTTATTCATGTAAAAAGGTGGAAAGGCTAGGCTGCGAATGGGAGCAGGGTGCATCCTAGAGTGTCGTGTTGTGGGTACAGAGCCAGCAGAGCCGGGGCACCACTGCAGCTGGGTGGGAGTGAGATGGGGAGCCATGCAGGGTTTCAGTTGGCTGTGGTATGCTCCAGCGTTCCTTAAACAGTGTCCCCTGGCTCCTGACTTTAGACTGGATTATAGTGGGCAGCCTGGGGATGGGTTAAGAGGCCGAAAGTAGATATGCAAGTGAGTATGGTGTGTGGGTCAGGTGGGCAATGGTGGAGTCTCTTAAGGTGCAGTTGCTGGAGCTGATGAATGTGATGGGAGAAGGGGCTGCTTCCACTGGCACGATCCCCCCACGAAAGTTACAGGCTGCTCTGCAGCAGATTCACTGTGCTCTGTGCTTGTGCTCTGCCTGCCTGCCTGCCTGCCTGCCGGGTTTCTGCAAGCCTGGCTATGCATGCCCCTGGATTGTACCTGGGAACAGTTTGAAGAGAAGTTTCTGTCGAAGTGTGAACATGCAGAGAAAGGAAGACATGTCACAAAAATCAGCCAGGTGCATTTTCTTTCTTCCTTCCCTTCCCTTCCCTCCCCTTCATTTTCTTCTAGATATTTCTTTTTCTTTTTTAATACTTAGATGCATAATCTCTCTGGAAATAGTTTCTGTTATGTGTGAGATAAGTTTGCCAGATTGCCTTAGGAACAGGTTGTATATTTTCAGTTTATGTCTTTTAACTAAAAGCCACACGCCCACCTCAGATACGAGTGTCTGTGCATCCAAGAGCAGCAGCCAGGTGTGTGCTGCTAGAGGTTCTGACAGGTGACAGTGCTCCATCCTCACTGCAGTCTGCAGGGCTCAGACTGTAAGGAAGCCATCCGAGCTTGTTTCTTTGTGGACTTGCTTTTGCTCTCCTGTCGGGCTGTGGACAGTAGCCTCCATCTTGCCGTCATTGGTCAGAGCTGTAGCTAGGGATGGGTGTCAGGGTGAGATGAAACCAAGCAGCCCTTCTTCGTTCATGGAGTCTGGGAGCTCCACCAGCCCTTTTGTCTCACCATGCATGTTGGTGGATTGGCCTGCTTTGCCTTCCTTGGGGCCTGCCTATCCAATGTGATTGTTGGTTTGGGGAGGCCTGGAAGGTTTATGTGTGTTTATTTTTCCTTATATGAGAATGGGGGTGGGGGTTACACAGAGATTGATCATCCATCCGCTGCTTCACTCCCCAAATCCATGTAGCAGCCAGGTATGGACCAGGCCTGCACCAAGAGCCTAGAACGCCCCATCCCGATCTTCCATGTGGATATCAGGGACCCAGGTACTTGAATCCTCACCTGCTGCGTTCCTGTTAGTGGGATGCTTAACTAGAAGCAAAGTAACTGGGGCTTGGACCAGGCACTCCGATGTGGGATGCAGGTGTTCCAAACTGTGCCTAACTGTTGCACCACAGTACTCGCCCTTGGAAGGCTTCTTACACTCACTTCCTCTAGGCCCAAGTACCTCTCTGTCCACGTGGATGCATGGACCTCAGAAGTGAGGCACTTGCTCAGTGGATGTGGTGACCATGGTGTAGGCATCTGCTCTAACTATTTGAAGAATGGCTCTGTTTCAGAATGCCTCAATTTAAAACATATATCCTAGTTTCTAAATCCAGAGGCTTTTTTTAGGCCCTCAAGAGCATCGAGTGTTTGGAGGAAGATGCACAGAAAGCCGACGAGGCTGTGGTGCCTGGCTTGGATACTGACGCCCTGTTGTCAGACTCAGGTGACCTGCTGGTTGAGGACGGGCCATCACAGCTGGAGGAGCTGGCTGACTTTATGGAGCAGGTATGGGGGTTTCTCCTTTTTAAATAAACTTGGCCTTTTTATAAGAACAATCACTCTTTAAATTCAAGTTGTAAGGAACTTAATTGACCTTTATTAACTTGCTACTAACCCAATTTTAAACACTCTTCTGGATCAGCTTACACCTATTGAAAAATACGCCTTGAATTACCTGGAATTTTTCCATACTTCCTTCGAGCAAGAAAAACAGAGAAGTAGTGGGGTAAGTGGGTCTACTTTTGGTCAGTTTAACATAAAGAATCTCAAATTTCCAGTATTGAATTTAGTTTGAAGTAAATGTGACTTCATTAAAGTAGCAGAACCCCAGCCTCGTGCAAGACAGAAACGACTCCTGGCAACTGTGAAGCTTACTTTTTACATTGGTTCTCTGTGTTTGATTCAAAGCAGCCTAATAAGAGGGTATTCTGTTAGGGCTGACAGGAGAGGGGGCCAGTGTCCAGCACTGAGACAGGAGACTCCCACTGCGTTGCAGGGTCGGTGCCTGGGGGAGAAGAGAGCAGGGTCGCTGTCTGGGGTGGGCACTGCTTTTTCTGCTTCCGAACGTGCTGCTCCTGCTGCTCTGCTTGCCAGGATGCAGTCATGGCGTCGGTGAGGGAGTGGGAGTCCCGGAACATGAAGGCACAGCAGGACAGAGAGGCCCAGCTGCAGCTGGAGCAGGAGGAGGCCGAGCTCCTCACCTACACCCGAGAGGACGCCTACAGCATGGTACGGAGCGGGCCTGCACCCCTGCCTCGGGCACAGTTGTTCAGCTGGGGGCGGCTTGTTCAAACCTCCATGCATCTTCTCGAGAAAATGCCCAGGAATTTTTATTCTCCTGTCAAAACAACCAAATTCATGTTTGTTTGTTGTTTTTAAGATTTACTTATTGACTTGAAAGGCAGTTAGAGAGAGAGCATGTAAGCAGGCGCTCTTTCATCTGTGAGTCCACGCTCCAGATGGCTGCAGTGGCTAAGGCTGGGTTAAGCTGAAGCCAGGAGCCAGGAACTCTATCCAGTAACTCCTATGTGGGTGCAGGGGTCCAAGCACTTGGGCCATCTTCCACTGCTTTCCCTGACGCATTAGCAGGGAGCTGGATCAGAAGTGGAGCAGCTGGGATTCAAAACTAGTGCCCACATGGGACACTGGCATTGCAGGTGACGGCTTAACCCTCTGTGTGCCACATTGCTGGCCCCCATAATTTATGTTCTGAAGCATGTATTTCTTGGTGGCTGTCACTTTGTTAGGGATTTGCATACTTGGTGGCTTCTAAATTGCTTTGCAGCTCTAAAAAGCATCTTTGTAAGTTTTTCAGTACGTATGTTGGCCAGACTTACTTGGAAGACCCACATATGAAAATAATTTGAAGCTTACAGCATGAAGCTAAGACTTTGTCCCGTTTAAAGCACACCTGTGTTTCCTGCAGGAATATGTCTACGAGGATGCTGATGGGCAGACAGAGGTGATGCCGGTAAGTAGCCCTCCTACTGTGTCCTACTGTGTCTGAGTGAGCAGCTCCCTGCCTGCTCCCTATCTCACTGAACTGTCCTCTCCATACAGCTCTGGACCCCACCCACTCCCCCTCAGGATGACAATGACATCTACATTGACTCGGTTATGTGTCTCATGTATGAAACCACCCCCATCCCAGAAGCCAAGCTACCCCCGGTGTATGTGAGGAAGGAACGCAAGCGGCACAAGACGGACCCCTCAGGTGGGCATCATGGCGTCAAGGGCCCCAGAGCATTGCCTTCCTCCTATAGAGCCCTCAGCTGTTGTCACTTGGCTGCCCTGCTGTGGCCAAGCAGCCATCTGCCATCTGCGTGCCCTCTGTTGTCCCAGTGAGGAAACAAACAAGCTGGTTTTGTCTCTAATGGATGCTTCCCAAGCCCACTTATCCACATGCTTCTTGTGCCCTTCTCGTTCCCTTTTTACTCCCTTTGTTCTGTGTCTCACTGTTCAGCTGCAGGCAGGAAGAAGAAGCAGCGGCACGGAGAAGCAGTTGTCCCACCAAGGTCCCTGTTTGACCGAGCCGCACCAGGCATGCTCAAGATTCGGCGAGAAGGCAAGGAGCAGAAGAAGAACTTGCTGCTGAAACAGCAGGCTCAGTTTGCCAAGCCCCTGCCCACTTTTGCCAAGCCCACAGCTGAGACTGGGCAAGACAGTCCCGAGTGGCTCATCGGCGAGGACTGGGCCCTGCTGCAGGTGTGTGGTGTGGCCCTTGGTGTGTCGAGCTGTGGGAAGTCCTTTTGGCTGAGGGAAGGCCTCTCGCTCCCAGTGCACTGACTTCTTTTTTTCTGAAACCCGGTGCCCTAGGCCGTAAAGCAGTTGCTGGAACTGCCTCTGAACCTCACAGTTGTGTCACCGGCCCACACCCCAAACTGGGATCTTGTCAGCGATGTCGTCAACTCCTGCAGCCGGATCTACCGCTCTTCCAAACAGTGCCGGAATCGCTACGAGAACGTCATCATCCCAAGAGAAGAGGGGAAGGTGAGCCCAGCCTCACTGTTCTGAGAGGGGGTCCAGGTGCGCTGACCTCAACCTGCAGTGCTGGCCAGGGCCAGCTCGTGTTCGCCACGTCAGTGGTAAAACTGGCCTCAGGGCTCTCTGAGGTTTCAGTGAGGCTGAGGGTCTGCAGGTCTGCACGGTGCCTGGTCTGTAACACAAACAGTGATAGAGCTCGACCCTGAACTTGAAAGTTAGGGTCATATTTCATACTGACAGCTGGCCTGACTCCTGATGTTTTATCTGAACCAGCCTTCTGTTGCCTCTGAGTACTGGGTCACATCTTGGCTTGTTTCCTTTTTTAAAGAAAGTGTTGAGTAAGTAAAAGGAGCTCTTCCTTTGTCGTAGTCATTAACTCAGTTACAGGGAGGTTTGTCACTGTCTCCTCTGCTGGTGTGGTGTGGTGTGGATCCTGGCACACTGCAGTCATTCGGCACTACAGATGCTGTTGCTGGATTGACTGTGTACACTGTAAATGCTAATAACTCCCTGGGCTACATTGATCCCAGCACCACTCCTTGGAGAGGCTGGCTGGCTGTGGTTTACAGCCCAGCTTAGGTGAGCAGCACTGGTGGTCTGGGGTGCACCGCCACCACCACACTGCTGACCCCTCTGCTGCCTTCCCTCACCTTTTCTCCTCCTGGCAGTCTGCTCAGAGCCCCTGCTCCTTGCCGTGCAGCTCTGGCCTCTCCCCAGGGCTCTGCTGTGCCAGCGTGTCCACCTGTCAGTGCCCTCTATGGTGATGGATGCTGCAGCTGGTGTGCAGGGGCAGCTGCCCTGCTGAGCACTCAGGGCCCTGTCGCAGCAGGAGCTGTGGTCCCGTCTTCCAGCTGTGACAGGGTAGGACAGGTGCAGGAGAGATGGGCACCTAGTAGTTTTTATTGAGTTTGCTATGATGCCTTCTGTGTCCAAGCCAGATCCGTTGTGGTAAGAACACCACACTAAGTTCATTTCTGAAATCACTCTGAGTCATCCTGGTTCTTATCTATAAAATTCTTGTGCCTAAACAGAAACCATTTCTTAGCTTTTTTGTTTAAAGTAAAAAAGGCAAGCCCTCCTCAAAATACCATTCTGGCTGGCGCCGCGGTTCAATAGGCTAATCCTCCACCTGTGGTGCCAGCACCCCGGGTTCTAGTCCTGGTCGGGGCACCGGATTCTGTCCTAGATGCTCCTCTTCCAGTCCAGCCCTCTGCTGTGGCCTGGGAAGGCAGTGGAGGATGGCCCAAGTTCTTGGGCCCTGCACCCACATGGGAGGCCAGGAGAAGCACCTGGCTCCTGGCTTTGGATCAGCGCAGTGCGCCGGCCACAGTGGCCAATGGGGGGTGAACCAATGGAAAAGGAAGACCTTTCTCTCTGTCTCTCTCTCACACTGTCCACTCTGCCTGTCAAAAAAAGAAAAAGAAAAAAATACCATTCTGTGGTACCTTCACCAATACAGTGACCTGCCTGGAATCTTGGGTTAAGTCATTTATGTTGCAGAAGCATTTATATTAATAGTCAATGCCTTCTATGGAAGCAAGTCAAACTAAACTTTGTTCTTCTCTCATAGCTGATTTATGAAGCTAATCCAGAGAAAAGGGCAGAATGCACTCGTAGTTATAAAGGTGAAACACAGAATAAATTGGAAAACTGACAGCCGGTGTTGCGGAGTTTGTAGGCAGCCCCTAATCAACCCACAGTTTAGTGGCCAGCACTTCTGGAGCCTCTTCCTCCTTTGTTGAGTTTGCTCTGAGTCAGGAAACACGCAGAGACTTGCTGACCTCCCCAGGGAACTCTCTGACCCTTTTCACACCCAGTCATCTCTGCTGGTGAAATGTGCATGGCTGAGGCACCCATACCTGTTGCACCATGCAGGGCTCCAGTGTGTACCTGTGGCATAAGCAGATTCCTTCTCTGAACACAGTCATTCCTGCCCTGGCCATGGCTTGGGCCTGGGATCGCTGTCTGTAGACTGCCGTGGCCTGGTCTCGTCCTGACTCGCCCTTTCTCCCTACCTCCTTTCCTGAGTTTTATTCGCATGTGAGAATGCATCCATGTCTGCCACAGAACTGCCTGGTTCAGCACACAGTCCAGTGTAATCTTGCACTTTGGCTTTCTCGTCCTGATGTTCCTTGGTATTACTCTGGAACTCAAGGCATTTGTCTGGCAGTAGCACATAGTGCACATGTATGTGTACATGCACATTGGGTAGGTGGTCACACCTGCACCCAGTGCTGCTGTGTTGGTGCAAGGCTTCATGGGAATAATCAGAAATGCCAAGGGGAGGGACCCTAGAGAGGGAGGAGGAACTCTGAGCTCTGGGACCCTGTGTAGGGGTCCCTTGTCTGGGCTTCTGTCCACAGGAGGAGAAGCTGCCTAAAATTCTGTGGGCTGCGGGATATCTCGGGAGGGAGTTGATCATGGCCTCTTGTTAAGCTGCAGGATTTGTGAAGAGAAGACGTGCATTTTGTTTCAGAGCAAAAGCAACCGCCCCGTGCGCACGAGCCAGCTCTATGCGCAGGATGAGAACGCCGCCCACACCCAGCTGTACACAAACCACTTTGAGCTAATGAAGACCACTGCTGGCAAGAGAAGCCCCCCCATCAAGCCCCTGTGAGGCCCCACCTGGTCTTTAATGTGGGTGGGGACTGAGGGAGAAGTGCTTTGGGGTCTGATAATCTGTGCACCAAGGTCTTCTGGGTGGAGTGACCACTGTCTCCTTTCCTGTGCTGCAGGCTCGGCATGAACCCCTTCCAGAAAAACCCCAAGCACGCCTCTGTGCTGTCGGAAAGGTATGTCTGTGTCAGTGCTCACTAAATGTAACGAACTGGCAAAGAGCATGTTCCGGACTCTGGAATTCAGCAAGGAGAAGGAGTTGATAGATGGGTAGAGAAATGGGAGTTGAGCAATTCCAGTGGAATCTGAGTGCTGAGGCTTGTGGTGTTTGCTGTGTTTCTGTAATGTTGGAAAAAGGAATTCCTGAGGTGAAGTGGTCACCCCGCCAGGTGCCATCACTGCCCAGGTGCAGTCTGGAGTCCCTCTTACCAGTTTCTGCTTCCTTCCCGGGCTCCACAGAGCCACTAAGCATCCTTGTCAGAGCGAGCCAGCTCCTGATGCATCTGCTGACAGCCCCTGACACGGCTCCCTTCAGCCATCCTGCCTGAGACAGGCCCCGGGTTCTGCCCTGCCATGCTGCCTGAGTGTCCCAGCTGCTGTGCCTCCAGAGGCCGGGCCACCTGTTGAAAGCCACATGCCTGCACCGCTGCTTTTCTCTGTAGCAGGAAACCTCTTTGGCTGTGCTGTGTCTGTTCCTTGTTGTCTGTGAGCCTGCAAGCGTGGAGTAGGCGTTTGTCGTGCTTGTTGGTGAGCGGAACAATGAACCTGTGCAGCTCGTGGTTGCGGACGAGCCTCAGGCTGCCACAGCCCTGTCCTCAGCCAGCGTGAGGAAGTCCTCAGGCGATCACAGGCAGAGGTTTTCTGTGGTGTATGAGGAGAGGCTTGCATGGGCGAGCAGAGAGCCTCTCTACGATGTGAGTGTGGCCTGACACTGCAGGCACCAACCTCTGCGTGGCCGCGCCTGGTGTTGAGGTGCCCCCCACTCTGTAGGACAATGGAGGTGGCACAGCTGAGGGAGGTGAAGCACAGCACCCAGGGGTTGAGGGGGACATGGCTGTGGGGCTACTGGGGGTTCTCTGTGGACAGTGTGTTGAGCTCATGGGGTTGGGCAGTGTCCCCCAGCCAAAGTCTAATGACAGTACCAAGCCCTGCATATGCCACACTTTTTCCCCTTCATGGAAAGGAACCACTCCACCATGCCTGTACTTTGGCCGTTGCTGCTAAGTGAAGCACAGCTGCTTGAACACGGGCACTGCAGCACCAGGCGGTTGATCTGCGCACTGACCGATGGGCAGCATTGTGTGCAGTGCTGACTCGCTGCACAAAGGGACGCTCATGTCCCAGAGGCAGGACGAGGCGGTGTGAAGTCTCCTCATACCACTCAGGACTGTACGTGATGGACATTTTAGGAGCTGCTCGTTTCTGGAGTTTACCATTTAATGTTTTCAGGTCACTGTCAACTGTAGGTCACTAAAACTGCAGGGCGGGAGACTGTGGGGAAGGGCGGATGAACACCATGTCTTTAATTTTTGCTTCTGTCTCTCAGTGGGATCAACTACGACAAGCCACTGCCTCCCATTCAGGTTGCGTCTCTCCGTGCAGAGCGGATTGCCAAAGAGAAAAAGGTGTGCACTCTGGACCCTCAGACTCCCATGGGACGCTGCCTGATTGCCTCTGCCCGGTTGGCCTGGCGTGGCTGGGCCACTCTTCAGAGGCTTCTCTGTTCTGATCCTTTAGGCCCTGGCTGACCAGCAGAAGGCGCAGCAGCCAGCCGTGGCTCAGCCGCCTCCCCAGCAGCAGCAGCAGCCACCACCACCGCCTCAGCAGCCACCACCACCACTTCCACAACCACAGGCCACGGGCAGCCAGGCCCCAGCAGGACCGCCCACTGTGCAGCCTCAGGCCCCGGCCCAGGCTCCGGCACAGCCACAGCCTGTGCAGGCTCCACCGAAGGGGCAGCCTGCCATCAGCACCGTGGGCAGCGCTGCAGTGCTGGTGAGGAAGGGCCCTGGCCCCGTGTGCCGGGCTGAGCGTGTGGTGCCCGTTCCGGACCGCTGCCAGCCAGCACACCTTCCTCTCTGGGGAACCAGGACAAAAGACTTGGTCTTTCTCTAGCATGTGCGGGGAACCTTTTTTTCTGACAAGGGCCATTTGGGTATTTATAGCATCATTCGCCAGCCACACACAATTATCAGCTGAAAAAGTAGCCTGCTGCAGATGATTGAATTCCACGTCCTGCCTGTGGTTGCCCTGTAGGCCCTGAACAACCAGTGGACTGGATGTTGCCCAGGCCTGCCCTGGGGGAAGTGTGTGTCTCCCCCACCAACTCTGCTTTTGGGGGCTTGGTGATTTTCCTGGATTTAGAAGCTGGAGCAGCTCTTGTTAGTGGAGGCGATGAGGAAGTTTGGAATTGTGCGAATCCCCTAAAATACAACTGGGACTAATTCTTGTCACTCCCCAAGATGTACAGATAGACATGTGCCTGCGTCTCTAAGCCAGCCTCCTCCTCCTTCTTTTTTTTTTTTTAAAGATTCATTTATTTATTTGAAAGTCAGATGCAGAGAGAGGAGAAGCAGAGAGAAAGAGAGAGGTCTTCCATCCAGTGGTTCACTCCCCAGATGGCCGCAACGACTGGAGCTGTGCCGATCCTGTCTCCCACGTGGGTGCAGGGGCCCAAGGACTTGGGCCATCTTCTGCTGCTTTCCCAGGCCATAGCAGAGAGCTGGATAGGAAGTGGAGTACCCGGGTCTCGGACCGGCGCCCATTTGAGATGCCGGCATTTCAGGCCAGGGCGTTAACCCACTACGCCACAGCACTGGCCCCTAAGCTAGCCTTCTCCTGAGAACATATGTACATGGATGTACTCATCCACATGCATGGATCTTAAGTGCCCTTTGGGAAATAAAGTTGTAAAACGCACAAGAAGGTGGCAGGTGATGTGATGCAGTGGGCTAAGCTGCCACGTGGAACACCTGGATCCCATATCAGGGTGCTGGGTAGAGTCCCAACCCCTGTGCTTCCAATCCAGCTTCCTGCTAATGGGCCTGGGAAGGCAGTAGATGATGGATGGCTCAAGTACCTGGGTTTCTGCCACTCATGTAGGATGGGTTCCTGGCTCCCAGCTTCCGCTGGCCCAGACCTGACTGGTGTGGGTATTTGAAGAGTGAACCAGTGGAAACATGAGCCTTCTTGTGTGTGCATACTCTCTCTCTTTCCCTCATTCTGTCTTTTAAATAAATAAGTAAATATCTAGAAAATAAAACTGCCAAAAAGCACAGGAAGGAAAGGCAGAGTTGGTCGGGCGAGCTGTGGTGTCACTCCCCTTTGCTGCTGTGTGTCTCGTAGCTAAGCATGTGTGTTGCAGATGTTGGGATCACAAGTGCAGTCACAACACCATTAGCCAGGCAGGAAAGTCTCTTCTGTGTGCAGCTGTTTTTTCCTCCATCTATTTATTTCTTTTAAAAAATTATATTTACTGTAGTGGGAATTTTATGTACACTCAAGAAATTTTGTTTTTCATTCATCGAAAAGATATGCAAGTCTCTGTTTAACATTTGCTTGGTAGGAGGCCTGCTCCAGTGAGCAGCAGCACAGGCATGGTGCCAGCTCACTGGAGTATGCATCCTGGCAAGGAGGTGGCCATTCAGACAGAGCAAGGTCATTTTAATGCTATCAGGAAGGGGTCAGGTGAGGTGGCTGGTGGTGTGAGCCAGGGGCCAGTGCTAGGGTCGGCTCTGTGGTGTGTGGCTGTGTGTGCACATGGGCGTGAGCTTAGATTTGGTTCTGAATGAAATGGGAGTCCTGGGAAAACTCAGGCAGGGGAGAACTTGGTGTGAAATTCAAATGGGCTTTCTTTGTTAAACAGGCAGGAACCATTAAGACGTCAGTGACAGGAACAAGCATGCCAACTGGTAAGAGACGCAGCCATGTGCTGAGGAGGGAGACTGGTATGTTCATACGCTAACCCCATGCGTGGCTCTGCTACAGGCACTGTGAGTGGAAATGTGATAGTGAATACCATTGCGGGTGTCCCTGCAGCCACCTTCCAGTCCATCAACAAGCGCCTTGCCTCGCCTGTGGCTCCTGCTGCCTTGCCTGTGAGTTGTCCCTGCACCTGGGGAGCCCATGTGGCTTGAAGTCTGGGGAAATTAATTGCCTTTCAGAATATTCCATTGGTGAAGAAAGTATTGATGTGGTTTAAATTTCACAAAATAATTTGATGAGCATGGCAATTTCAGAAACACTCAGATGTGTAGGAATGATTTGTTTGGTAATTTGAGGGAATGAAAACAAGAGTTTGATGTTTATATGTTGAAAATTTCCCCCCACCATATGATTTTCAGAGAGGAGGTAGGAGCAAGGGGATGCATTGCTGATTGTGGTGGCACAGGTGCCCCCACCTGCACATGGCAGTGCCTGTGTGGGGAAGCAGAGGAGCCGCGGTTCTCTTGAAGGTTGTGGGAGGGGACACGTGTCCTGCTGGACAGACTTTGCCTCACACGTGCTGCCGCAGTGAGGAGCGCAGGTGCAGGATCAGGGATGCACCCCGCCTGAGTGAAGGTACAGGCCTGGGAGAGTCAGAAACACAGCCCCACGCCAGCCCCTGGCTTTCTCTGAAGGTTCACCTTCCGAACAGAACAAAACGGAGCTCAGGGACTGTTAGTGGATGGCCTCTGATTGCTCACTTAATCACAGAATGAGGAGAACCTGACACATCGGGCTTAGGTGACTTTGGCTGTAGAATGCCGTCTATCTTGGGTTGTGTTTGTTAGATTTTTTATTTTCCTTTTATTTGAAAGATACAGAGACAGAGATGTGGGTCTTCACTCCGCTGATTCACCTCCCAAATGCCTGTGACAACCAGGGCTGGACTAGGCTGAAGCCAGGAGCTAGGAACTCCATCAGGGTCTCCCACATGGGTGGCTGGGACCTACATACTTGAGCTGTCTTCCTGCTTTCTGGGGTGTGCATTAGGAAGCTAGATCAGAAACAGAGCTGGACTTCCAACCCAGGGACTCACATGAAGGCTGTGGGCATCCCAAGAGAGTCTTTGCCTGAGGATGGTGTTGGCAAAAGCATGGACCCGCAGATGAGTGGAACTGCTTAGGGTGTAAAAGAGCCTTGTCCTTCTGTGTGGGCAGTTCACCCTGATAATAGTGCCAAGGAAGTTCAGTGGAGAAGGATGGTCTTTTCAATAAAGGGTGTTAGGCAGCTGGGTAGCCATATACAGCCCATAACTTACACCGTGTGTAAGAGTCGCTCAGGAGTGGTGTTTAGCTTAGCAAAGCTTCTCCCAAGAAATCAGGGTGCCATTGTATGTACAGAATGGAGTAGAGCAGAAAACTCATTCTGTAACCCGGAAAAGGTCTTTTGTCTTGGTGATGAGTTGAGAGTGGTCATTTTTACACCTCTCTCTCTTTCTCAGTGAATGAAAGGAATGAAAATTACTGAATAAAAAATTTTTTAAATTTTAAGTTTCAAGGGACTGGCACAAGAACAAATTGTTATCAGACCCAAGTGTCAGGGAAAGAAGCAGCCCCGAGAAATAAACAGGATGTACTGAGGCTGTGTGTGCCATGAGCATCAGTTCCAACATGTGGGATGAGGGGAGTAAAGGTCAAGCCTAAAGCTTGCCCGACATGGACTCTGAGAGGACGCCGTGGACGCATGAGCTGGGCCCAAGGTCCAACTTGAACTCCACCCACGGGACGAGAGTGCACCGGAAGTGAGACCACCCACCTGCCACTCCTGGTGCTGACCGAGTGCAGAGGGTGGCCCTTGGTTCGCAGTGGTGGTGCTGGGCGGCACCAGCGCAGATGCACGTTCTGTCCAGGGGTCTGTGCTTCACCTTTGATGTCTTAGATCTCCACAGATAATTATTTTTTGAAGATTAATTTTTTTGAAAGGCAGAGAGAGGGAAAGAGCAAGACAGGGGAGATATCTTCTGTCTACTTGTTCACTTCCCAGATGGCTACAACAGCCAAGTGTGGGCCAGGCTGAATCCAGGAGCCCGGAACTCCATCTGGGTCTCCCACATGGGGGCCAGGTACCCATGTACTTGAACCATCAATGCTGCCTTCCCAGGCACATTAGCAGGGAGCTGCATTGGAAACTGAGCAAGCCGGGATGGGACAGTACTCCAGATGGGATGCTGGAGTTGCAAGCAGTGGCTTAATCCACTGTGTCACAACACTGACCCCAGTTTTCAGGTACAGTGAGTAGCAGAGAATGAACCAAGTAGGCACCAGGAGTGGAAACTAGCAGAAACAAGCACGAGACATTGAGATTACCAGGTTTAGTTTAGAAACCAATTAACTAGGGGCCGGTGCTTTGGCACAGCGGGTTAACGCCCTGGTCCTGAAGCGCCGGCATCCCAGATGGGCGCCAGTTTGAGACCTGGCTGCTCCACTTCTGATCCAACTCTCTGCTATGGCCTTGGAAAGCAGTGGGAGACCTGGAAGAAGCTCCTGGCTCCTGGCTTCGGATTGGCACAGCTCTGGCTGTTGCGGCCAACTGGGGAGTGAACCATCAGATGGAAGACTTTCTCCCTCCCTCCCTTCCTCCTCCTCCTCCTCCTTCTTCTTCTTCTTCTTCTTCTCCTTCTCTCTCTCTCTCTCTCTCTCTCTCTCTCTGACTTTCAAATAAATAAATAAATCTTTTTTAAAATAAACCAATTAACTATGCAAGCATGGTGTAGCAAGTTAAGCTGCTGCTTAGAAAGCCAGCATCCCATTTTTAGTTCCGACTGCTCTGTTTCCAATCCAGCTTCCTGCTTATGTGCCTGGAAGGTGGAAGTGGAAGATGGCCCAGTTACCCAGGCCCTTGCTACACACATGGGAGGCCAGGATGGAGTTCCTGGCTCCGGACTTCAGCCTGGCACAGATCTAGCTGTTGGGGTCATTTGAGGAGTGAACCAGTAAATCAAAGATTTCTTTTTCTCTTTCAAATAAACAAATCTTTTTAAAAATTATACTGTATTTTAAAGAAATAAAAGAAGTTGGAGAACATTTTTTTTTTCAAAAGGAAACTATATTTAAAAAGAGAACTTTTAGAAATTAAATCTATAAGTACCAAAATTGGAAGAAAAGAATAACCCTTACAGATGGGTTTGATGACAGAGCTGGAAAGAATTAGTAAGTGGGAAGGGAAGGCAGAAGAATTGCCCCGGTTTAGCAGGGAGAGAACATGGTCGTGCCGCCAAGCTCCTGGGAGCCATGACCCTGGTGTGGGTCCCGGTGCGAGATGGAGAGGAAACCCAGCAGAAGCTGCGCCTCGGGGGCTTGGTTCCCCAGAGCTGACTGTGCACGCACAAGCCCAGCTACTCTCCAGGCAGCGACACAGAGGGGAGCCCACAGAGCCCCAGGCAGGGAGGAAGGCGTAGCAGTTAGCATTTAGGGCAGGGATTATGCCAGGAGCCTGCAGGGCTTGGTCATGGTCACCAAGAAAGAAAAGCTGTCGACCTGCTGCCCTGTGTCATTACAGCGCCAGCAGATCTGGAGGGTGTGCTTTGTAAAGTCCCTACCATTCACAAGTGCCACCATGTTAACTTAGAGTTTAAATCCCACCTTTGACTTTTAGATGAGCCACCAAAAGAGTGAAAATGGAGTCTGCAGCTTCCAGGCTTTGGGAGGGAAGGTCCTGGAAGAGGACATCTGGTGACGCGAGGGAGCAAGCAGCCTGCCAGCTCTCAGTCTGAGCACGAGAGACGTGCAAGGGTCCAGAACAGACAGGGCCAGCGTCTGAACCAGGGGAGCTCAAGGGACTTTCAAGGTGGAACTGCTAGGGTTTGGTGCAGCACTGCAGGAGAGGCCTTGAGCAAGGCCGCAGCTGCTTCTGCACTGGCCCGAGGTTGGAGCTCCGAGACAGTGAGTGGGAAGGCTCAGGCTGTGCTTGCAGATTGGGAGTGAGGGGGAGAGTCAGGACCCTGGAGGACAGTTAAGAATTCAAGATACTCCCTAGGCCAGACAGCCTCTTCATCTGGAACCGTCGCTCCTTCTGTGGGCAACCTGACCTGCTGTAGGAAGACATGGCTGAGTGCCCCAGGTACTCTCTTGGCACTCACGGACCCTGACCAGAGACTGATGTCAGGATGTGCATCTGGCACACTTTGTTTCCTGTCACGTAGGAGGAGCAGGGACTTTGATACGTTTATATGTTTGCTTTTCGTAGGCAACTGGAGGTTCTGCTCCTGCCCAGGTGGTTCACACCCAGCCACGAGCAGTTGGCTCCCCAGCCACAGCCACCACCGACCTGGTATCCATGACAACAACTCAGGGTGTTCGAGCTGTCACTTCAGTGACAGCCTCAGCTGTGGTCACCACCACCCTGACCCCGGTGCAGACCCCAGCACGGTCTCTGGTGACGCAGGTGTCCCAAGGTATAAGCATGCCTGGCGTTGGCCTGTCTGCCCACTGTGAGAGCCTGAGTGGACACCTGACGCAAATCCCTTCACAGCCACAGGGGTTCAGCTTCCAGGAAAGACCATCACACCGGCACATTTCCAGCTCCTGCGGCAGCAGCAGCAGCAGCAGCAGCAGCAGCAGCAGCAAGCCTCCCAGGTGCAGGTTCCGCAGATGCAGGGCCAGACCCAGTCCCCTGCCCAGATCAAAGCCGTGGGCAAGTTGGCACCGGTGAGCATTTCCCAGGAAGTCGAAAGCATACCCACCTGCACAGGAGCTGTGCAGTGCTGGGTAGTGCGTGTCGAGGGGTATTGTGAACAAGCTTTGTCTTCCGTTAGGAGGTGATGTGGGACTCTACGCAGGGGCCCTCTGGTCCTACTTTTCACAGGCATCCATCTCTGAGCTCCTGCAGGGCTCTGTTTCCTGGTGCCTTTTGACACTTAGCTTTCCTGAGTGTTGTACACAGCAGGTCATTCACCAGAGAGGACCAGTGGGTCCCCTTGGTCCATTCCTGACCAGAGAGTGCTGGTGAGAAAGTTGCCCACGGTGTCAGGAGGCCAAGTGGCAGGAGCGATCTTGTTTAAGGGATGCTGCACTTGCAGCGCTGTCCGAAAGCTGGTCCTTTGAGTGGCCACGCTGATTTGACCCGCTGGACACCTCTCCTGCTGTCACTCACTGAAGCGTATTGGTTTAAAAAGGACAGGTTGTATCACTATTGTAAATGGACAGTTATCAGTAGGAAGTAACCAGAACAGCACACCCAGTGAAAAAACAAGGTGCTTTTCTGAATTCCCAGCTAGCAGCTGGGCCTGGGCCTGCTCTTTCTCAGGCAGAGGGCAGAGAGGTCCTTCCAGAGCTGGGCCATGTCCCATGTCCCCCCTGAGGCCTGGCTTCTTGTTCTTCTAAGTGGTTCACGCCTTCTCAGTGGTCTGTGGCCACCGCTGGGCCTGCCGCGTTCCTTTGGAGAAGCGGTTACAGTTGTGTGCCCTGGTGTGGTGGCCACTAGCCAGCTGCATGTGGTTATTGAGAGAAACTTGCAGCAGAGGAAACCGTGAGGATCCCCCTGTGTCCCTGCGTCTGTTTCAGGGCCCACTGACCACTGTGGCTGCTGCATGGGACTGCCCAGGGCTGACCTGTTCCCGGGCTCGGTAAAGGTGGGCTGACGGACGCACAGAGCCGGCCTGAGCTCCTTTTCCAGTTGGGTGTGTTTCCTACTCTCGGGGTGGGCAGCAGCCCAGAGCCTGACCTACCCACCGCTAGACGTTCCTGTGCTCCTCATCGACCCCTCTGAGCCAGTGTCAGTGTTGTTTTCAAGAGGCATTGGGAGTCCTGAGCAGTTTAGTATGAGTTCTCTGGACCGTTTATTTCTTAAAACACTTCCTGAACTTAGGATCCTGGTGTCTCCATATTTTTACTTCTTTTAACGATGTAATGCATAAACTGTTTATTATTAAGCTATTAATACGTTTAATGGTGTTTTAGATTTATTTTTTAGGAATGTTTAAACAAGATTTAGTGTTTTTTTTTTTTTTTTTTTTAAGTTATTTGAATGATGGCAGGAGGGAGAGAGATCCTCCATCTGCTGGCTCACTCCCCAGATGGTCACAATAACCAGGGCTGGGCTAGGCTGAACCTGGGAACCTGGAACTCCATTCAGATCTCCCACGTGGGTGCAGGGGCTCAGGCACTCGGGCCAGCTTCCGCTGCTTTCCCAGGCACTGCAGGAGGCGGCTTCACCTGCTGTCCCGCAGCGCTAGCCGTGGTGCTGTCGACGGAGAGTGCCATGAGCGAGGAGACCTTAGCAGTTCTGCCCGTACTAACCCGTCACTAGCGCTGCTGAGACGCTGGGAGGGCTTGGGGGTGGTTTGCTGTCTGCACTGGAGCAGGTGCTGAGTGCCTCACAGAAAGAAGGACATTCAGTGCAAAGGGTGAGGGCTGGGAATGTGCAGACAGTGTTTTTTCTTTGGGTTTTAGGAACACATCATCAAAATGCAGAAGCAGAAGCTGCAGCTGCCCCCGCAGCCTCCACCGCCGCAGGCCCAGCCGGGGCCCCCGCAGCCCACAGCCCAGGTGCAAGTGCAGCCCCCACAGCCCCCACAGCAGCAGAGCCCGCAGCTCACCACAGTCACGGCTCCACGGCCCGGAGCGCTGCTCACAGGCACCACGGTGGCCAACCTCCAGGTGGCCCGGCTTGTAAGTTGTAGTTTATGTGTTTATTTTCCAAAAGCAATGTCTTTTCCTGTCTTGGCTGAGCTCTCTCTGTGGGCTTCAGCTGTCATGGACCTACAAGTGAAGCACGAGACCCGAACTCTGAGCCAGCAATACCTCCCAGAAACGATTGCCACCAGGTTTCTCAGCTGCAACAGTGTAGATGAGGGAGTGTGTGACAGGCAGGGCAGACACAGTGTGTGTGGGGTGAGGGGTAGGTGGGACTGAAGCCAGTGCCATCAGCTGCTGGAGCCTCTTGGGAGGCAGGGAGAGCATTTGGGGACTTTGGGAGCTGGAACGAGAACAAGAAGCAAAGGAAAACAATTTTTGGCGTGGGTATCAGGCAGGACAGCCTCCATCCTGGAGACTCCCCTGAGCTGTGCACTGCCCCAGGGCCCTGTATCTGTCAACTGGCCCAGTGCTGGTGATCACTTCAGAGCAGGGAGAACAGGCGAAGCTGACAGGCAAGCTGAGTGGGGGCCCAGATCCTGCTCTGGTCCACCGCAGCTCACGGGTGTCAGGCTGTTTCTCAGTCCTTCCCTGGAGATCTCTGGCGAGGGCCTCGGGGCTGTGTTCACAGGAAATGCAAGTTCAGAGGGAAGGGAGCCTGGTACTGGCCAGGATCTGGGCACTGGCTGTGAGGACCGTGAAGGTGTGCACACCTCAGCGCTGCTCCCGCAGCAAATGCACAGGTTCTGGGGATGGTGTGGGGCTCAGTGCCTGTTGCCCAGAGCCTCGCTGAGCACCCAGAACGTCCATGCAGTGGGCGTGCAACAACTCTGGAAGGTGATCATTGTGCAGACATCCATGATCCATCACGTTTTACGTGCTGTCACCATGGCCACATGGATGAGAGCAAGGCCTCCAGGGCTAAAACCAATTGTAACATTTGTACGTGGGTGATTTTCCTCCTTTTATTTCCTTAGGTAGTCTGTACATATAAAAGTAGGCTCATTTCCATTTTCCATTTTGGAAGTGTAGTGTGATGGGGAGGTAGGAGGCAGCGTCCTGCAGTGGAGGTTGGGGGGGGGGGGGCAGCAGGCTGCTCATGGAGAGGCCTGGAGGCTGAGTGTCACACATGAGCGAAAATCCCCAACCCGTTAGCTTGAGGTGATGCAGCAGCACCCCAGGTGTGGTGAGAGGCCTGAGACGCTGGGTCTCCCTGCAGTGCATGAGCTGCCAAGTTTTCCTGTAGCCCCATTGCCAGCATCTCGGGTTTGTCAGTGTTTGTGAAATGTCTCGCGACTTGACCTCTTGTGGAGAAATGTTTGCAGACACACCATGTCCTGAATGTCTCTGGACTCTCCTGTTATTTCCACTGTTTAGACCCGGGTTCCCACTTCTCAGCTGCAGGCGCAAGGGCAGATGCAGACCCAGACGCCCCAGCCGGCCCAGGTGGCCTTGGCGAAGCCACCAGTGGTGTCCGTCCCAGCGGCCGTGGTCTCCTCGCCGGGAGTCACCACCCTGCCCATGAACGTGGCGGGCATCAGCGTGGCCATCGGGCAGCCGCAGAAAGCAGCAGGTGCCGCATCCCAGCCCCCGCTGCTCCTTCCTGGCTGCTCCTTCCTGGGCTGCTGGGTCCAAGTGCCACCACCTTTGCTGTGTCCTCTCCTGACACCTGTCTCATGCTTGTGGGCTTCTGTTTTAGCAGTAGTGCCTCTCCAAGGTTTCCAATGGCAGAGTCTGTCCCTCAGTTTAATCCTTAACATCCCAAACCTTGCATATCTTCACTTAATTGTCAGTGTGCTTGGGGGGTGGCTTCCTCACTGGCAGCTCTTGGAGCAGAGCTGGCGTGGGCTGACTGGCCCCTCGCCGCTGCAGGGCAGACCGTCGTGGCGCAGCCCGTGCACGTGCAGCAGCTGCTGAAGCTCAAGCAGCAGGCCGTCCAGCAGCAGAAGGCCCTCCAGCCCCAAGTTGCCCAGGGCCCAGCCGCCGTCCAGCAGAAGGTAGGTGAGGGCCCCACTGAGGGTCTCGTCTCCGTGTGGCTGTCGCTGAGGTGAGAGTTTGGCTGCCAGAGGGGGGTCCTGAGTAGATGGGGAAGAAGGCTTCTGGGTGGCTGCTGGTGTGGTCGGTGCTGTCCTGCTTTCTTCTCTCTTCTGTGATGTGACAGTGGTCTGGGGATGAGGCTCTGGGGGCCTCTGTAAGGATGGCTGGGCACGAGATGGAATACAGGATGTGGGACTGCACGAGGGGCTCTGGGAAGCAGAGGCAGCTTACAGTGTGTGGCCCCCTGGAGTCCTGGTCCAGGCCAGGGCACTGCCTGGTTGGCATCCAAGCAGGAAGCACACTTAGGTGTGCGGGGAAGCATGAGGGGTGGAGGCGGCCTCGGCGGAAGCCCCTGCTGAGCGGGGCGCGTGCGTTAAGTTGGCTTTCAGCTGGCACTGGCGCTCGTAGCTGGCCTGAGTGGCACCTGCAGCACAGGACACAGTCTGAAGTGAGAGTGGCGGCTCGGGGTCCCAGCTGCTCGGCTGCTCTCCGACTGCTCAGCACTCACTGGGAGCTCCACAGGACTTCAGTGCTTGTCCTGATTGGAGCGGATGAGTTTGAGGAGACTGAGGCACAGAGGAAGGAGACAGGATGAGGGGCTGAGGGGCTGGCGCCACTGCGCCCCTGGAGTCCGGGGCCCAGCACCATGCTGGGGCCTGCCACCTCGTGTGGGGTCTGCAGTGTCCGGCCGGTGCATGCCTCATGCGCACAGCATGGCAGAGAGCTGGGAAGAGTGTGCGCCGTGAGTGCTCAGAGACCCCCGTGCCGGGGTGGGGGGTGATTGGCAGGAGGGGATCAGCATTGCAAGGACATGGGGGCTCCATTGCATCGCAGGTGCCCTTCAGACATGCTTGACTTCCTCACATAGTGCCACAGTGTCCCGGGGAAGTGTGGGTGGAAGATGGTCATGTGTGACCAGGAGGTGGGCAGGTGGAACAAGGAGAACACTGGTGCTCGGAACCACCTCCCAGCCCTTCCCACAGTGCCTGGCTTAGCACCTCCAGGGCAGGGCAGCAAGCACAGGGGCCGCTGTGGGTGCTGGAGGTTCCTTGGGAGGAAGGCCTGGCAGGTGCGTGTACAGCCTCTTGTCTGGTCCACAGACCCTCAGGGCCCGTCACCTTAGGACACCAGCACTAATACAGTGTGCTCTGGAAAGCCGGAGGCGGGGCCGCACCTGCAGGAGTGATGGGCAGGCCTCAGCGGAGGTGCTGACCTACATTCTCACATCCTAGAAAACCTGCGGCAGCTATGCTGCCACCCGGGACGTCAGTGTCCCACACTGGAGAGCCTGGGCTGAGTCCCTGGCTCCAGTCTTCAGCCTGGCCTAGCTCCATCTGTTGTGGGCATTTGGGATTGAACCGCTGGATGGGAGATGTGTGTCTGTCTGTATCTTACTCTTGTTGCCTTTCTTTAAAGATTTATTTATTTATTTGAAAGGCAGAGTTACAGAGAGGCAGCAGCAGAAGATAAAGATTTTCCGTCAGCTGGTTTATTCCCTAAATGGCCACAGTGGCTGGAACTGGGCCGAATCGAAGCCAGAAGCTTCATCTAGTTCTCCCACGTGGGTGCAGGGCGCAAGGACTTTGGCCATCTTCACCTGCTTTCCCAGGCGCATTAGCAGGGGTCTAGATCAGAAGTGGAGCAGCCAGGACGTATTGGATGCTGGTGTTGCAGGTGGCGACTCTACTCACTGTGCCACAGCACCGGCCCCTTTGTCTTTCAGATAAAATGGAAATAACTAAATAAAAATGGAAGTAACTTAATAAAAAAAAAACTTTTAAAAAGAAAACTTAGACATTAACAAGTGTCTTATTGATGAGTGGTCACAGCTTGCAGAGCAGATGTAGGAGCCACATGTGTGTGTAGCCTTTTCAGTGGTATTTGGATTTTCCTGCAAAGAAAACTAAAAGTTAGATTCAGTGTGCAAAAGTTATACACTAGGGCCTGCATGGTGGTGCAGTGAGTCAAGCTGGTGCTTACAGTGCCCAGCATCCCACATCAGAGCCATGGTTCCCAGTCCCGGCAGCTCTGCTCCGATCCAGCTCCTTGCTAATGCGTCTGGGAAAGTCGCAGGCGATGACCCAAATGCTTGGGCTGCTCCATCCACGTGGGAGACCCTGCTGGAGTTCCAGGCTCCTGGCTTCAGCCGGACCCAGCCCAGCCATTGCAGCCATTTGGGGAGTGAACCAGCCAACGGAAGATCTCTTTCTGTCTCTTTCCCCTGCCCCCTTCACTCTACCTGTCAAATAAATAAATATATTATTAAAATGTTTATAATTATGCATCCAAGTCTATTATCCCTCGCACTCAGTATTTCTGGGTGTCTACCAAAGTTTTAGACCAGGTTTGAGAAGGTGGGATCGCATTCAGTCACTTCAGCAATGGAAGACTTCACCAGGAGCCGTGGAGGGGTCAGCTGCTGCACAGGCTGGCCGTCCTGGGCCTGTGACTGAGCAGGAAGCCCCTGCTGCCGTCTGCGACACTCCTTGTGGGAGGTGGGCCGGAGGGGCCGGCCAGGGCCGCCCGGGAGAGGGCTGGCAAGCTGCGCCTAGCAGACTGAAGTTCGGTGCCTGAGCAGAATGGAACAGAGGGACCGGCAGGGCCACGAGCCGGAGTGTGCAGAGCACATTGTTTTGGTGCTGGGGTCCTGGGGTGAAGGCCAGGTGGTGGTCTGAGCAGAGGGGTCTGAGCCAGGGCATAATCATTACCCAGCTCTGACCTGCAGCCCCTCTCTCCAGATAACAGCACAGCAGATCGCTGCCCAGGGCCCACAGCAGAAGGTCACCTACGCCACCCAGCCGGCCCTGAAAACCCAGTTTCTCACCACACCCATCTCTCAGGCACAGAAACTGGCCGGGACTCAGCAGGTGCAGACCCAGATCCAGGTGAGCACAGCACAGCTCCTGCATGAAATGTGCATGAGTGCAGGTGGGAATGTCCTTGAAAGAGTGAGGCACAGTGCAGGTACCCTGTGGGCACGGTGTCAGCACGCCACATGTGCCTGTCGGACTGTGTGAGTGAATCCCTGGTGTCAACACGCGTGTGTGCAGTGGAATTGCGAGAGTGTGGGTCCAGGCTTTCCTCAGCAGCAGCAGGGCGTGTCCTCGCCTGCAGTGCTGATGTTCTGAGCTACGTCTGGACCAGGGAGGGAGCCAGAGCCTCCCCTTGGTGAGAGTTGAGTCTGACTCACACCCGCTGCAGACCTCTTGGCTCTGCTCCTTTGGCCCTCAGTCTGGAGTTCCGCTCCCACTGGGACTGTGGTCTCATGT
Organism: Sylvilagus floridanus; assembly: GCA_949820135.1. Lineage (NCBI taxonomy): Eukaryota > Metazoa > Chordata > Mammalia > Lagomorpha > Leporidae > Sylvilagus > Sylvilagus floridanus. Next base: position 181,551,028 of record OX463233.1, read on the forward strand.
CCTTTATGGTCTTGCAGTCTGTTGCGTTGGGTGTCTTGTGTCTCACCACGCTGCCTTCTGAATCTCGAAGGTTCTGTGTGTGACACTGAAGTCAGAGTAGGGTAAAGTGTCCATGTCACACCCCGTTACTGGTCGCACCGTATATGAGAAGGTCCGTTCTCCACGATCCACGTTGCCACCTCCAGCCACTCCGGTGCAGTGTTTGTGGCTAGGCTGTGCTACACGTTGGCCAGTTCTTCAGGAGTGTCTAGGCTGTCCCTGGCTCCTTGCACTTCTGTGTTAATGTAAGAGTCTGGACAGCAGAAATAATGCCCCCGGAGCTTTGATGAGCGTGCACAGATTCCGGAGGTCAAAGCTGAGCTCTCACCCGTGGCTTCAGATTCTCCAGTCACTGCAGTCTCCTTGAGGCCTTTGAGCCAATGGTTAGACTTGTTCTTAGCGCTCAGGGTCTCCAGATGCTGGCGGCTGTCTCACTGCTTCCCCTCAGCTTTCCTGTCTGCCTTTGTCTGTAGTTGTGCCTCTGTGGGTGATGACTGCTCCCTCTGCTTGCCTCCTGTCGCCACCTCGCGGTGCAGCCCAGCACACAACCACGAGTACAGCGCACAGTGAGGAAGTTCCAAACCTTCCTACTTTGCTACAAATCTTTGTTCCTTTTCGGCTGTGATGGTGGTTTTTGTTGCCTTTAAAAGCTGTCTGGGCCGGCACTGTGGCACAGAGGGTTAAAGCCCTGACCTGCAGTGCCAGCTCCCATATGGGCACCGATTCAAGTCCCTGCTGCTCTGCTTCTGATCTGGCTCCCTGCTGATGCACCAGGGAAAGCAGCTAAGGATTGGGCCCCTGTACCCACATGGGAGACACGGGAGAAAGGGAGCCTCCTGTCTCCTGGCTTCGGATCAGCTTAGCTCCAGCTCAGCTCCAACCATTGCAGCTGTTTGGGGAGTTAACCAGTGGATGGAAGACCTCTTTCTCTGTGTGTCTAATTCTCTATAACTGCCTTTAAAATAAATAAAAATAAATATTTTTTAAAAAACGGTCTATGGGGCCGGCATTTTGGTGCAGCAGGTTAAGCCGCAGCCTGCAACACCAGCACCCCATATGGGCACCAGTTCAAGTAAGTCCTGGGTCCACTTCCGTTCCAGCTCCCTGCTGTGGCCTGGGAAAGCAGTGGAAGATGGTGCAAGTGCTTGGGCCCCTGCACCCACATGGGAAACCCAGAAGAAGCTCCTGGCTCCTGGTTTGAACGTGGCCTACCCCTAGCTGTTGCAGCCATTCGAGGAGTGGGACAGCGGATGCACGATGTCTCTCCCTCTGTCTGTCTCTCCTTCTCTCTATAACTCTGCCTTTCAAATAAACAAACCTTTAAAAACAAACAAACAAAAGCCATCTGTACACCCTGCACTGATGTCTCCTCAGTCCCAGTGCTGTCTGGTCGCCATGTCAGATGCCTTCAGACTGCTCCCTGGGAGTCTCTGACCTGGCTGAGCCAGCGCTGCTGTCTGCCTCTCCATCCCCACCTGTCCCTGTCTGCCTGCACTGTTGCTCTGCTTCCCAGAGAGACTCAGAGAGGCTTCGGGGCCCCGTGGCCGAACCGCACGTGCATCCTTGCCTCTGGCCCAGTACAGCCAGTGATGCTGTGCTGGCGGGAGCAGGTCCTAGCCCCTCCTTTCTCCTCTGCTTCCTGTCTCACTGCCTTTGCACTTGCTTCTCAAAATGTTTTTGAATTTTAGAAGTGTTCCTTAGTTTCCAGTTGAGGTTTTTGGTTATCTTTTACTATTGACTTTTTTTTTTTTAAAGATTTATTTATTTATCTGAAAGTCAGAGTTATTCAGAGAGAGAATGAGAGGCAGAGAGAGAGCGAGCGAGGTCTTCTATCCATTGGTTCATTCCCCAATTAGCCACAACAGCTGGAGCTACGCCAATCCGAAGCCTGGAGCCAGGAGTGTCTTCCAGGTTTCCTGTGCAGGTGCAGGGGCCCAAGGACTTGGGTCATCTTCCCCAGGCCATAGCAGAGAGCTGTATGGGAAGTGGAGCAGCTGGGACTTGAACCAGCACCCATATGGGATGCCAGCACTGCAGGCAGCAGCTTTACCTGCTATGCCACAGTGCCGGTCCCCAACTTTTTTTTTTTTAAGATTTTTAAAATTTATTTGGAAGTTAGAAATACAGAGAGAAGGAGAGACAGATCTTCCATCGTTGGTTCACTTCCCAGATGTGCACAACAGAAGGGCCTGGGCCAGGCTGAAGCCAGGAGCTTCATCCGGGTCTCCTCTGTGGGTGCAGGGGCCCAAGCACTTGGACCATCCTCCACTGCTTTCCCAGGCACATTAGCAGGGAGCTGGGTTAGAAGTAGAGCAGCCAGGACTCGAATTAATGCCCGTGTGGGATGCCAGTGCCACCAGAGTCAGCTTACCTTGCTGTGCCACAGTACCAGCCTCTACTGGTGACTTTTTTTTTTTTAAGATTTATTTATTTATTTGAAAGGCAGTTACACAGAGAGAGAGGAGAGGCGGCGGGGTGGGGGGGGTCTTCCATCTGCTGGTTCACTCCCCAGTTGGCCGAAACGGCCGGAGCTGTGCCAATCCGAAGCCAGGAGCCAAGCGTTTCTTCCAGGTCTCCCACGCGGGTGCAGGGACCCAAGGGCTGCTTTCCCAGGCCACCGCAGAGAGCTGGATTGGAAGTGGAGCAGCCAGGTCTCAAACTGGTGCCCATATGGGATGCCGGCGCTTCAGGCCAGGGTGTTACCCGCTATGCCACGGTCCCGGCCCCTACTGTTGACGTTTTAAAATGCCTTCTTTGGGGCCTTCATTGTACTGTTGCCACAGGAGGCCCAAACAGTTCAGTCTTTGAACTGTGTTGAAACCTGTGTCCTCCAGGGCCGTGTGCAGTGCAGGGACACGGTTCCCTCATTCTGTCACCATAGCCAAGTGTCTGTCTGTGCTGTGTCAGGTCCCGTGCTCCCTCAGGGGTTAGCAGCTGAGAGGCCCATTTAAATCTCCCATGTTGATTCTGACCAAAGCGTCAAAAGGCTTAGTATTGGCTGCGGGTAAACCTGAGTTTGCAGTTTTGCTGTTTGGAAGTGATCCAGGAGTTTGGTCTAAGCCCGTGTCTCTCCTGTCAGGGAAGCCCCTCCCAACCCTGGGCGGAACTTCCTAGGTGCTTTTCCTCCTCTGACTTGGCAGCCATCCCGATCTCTGTAGGTGCTGCTGCTACCCAGTCCCTCCGTTGATCTTTGCCTGAGCGTGTGCTCACTTTGTCTACGTCTCACGGGGTGCAGTTTTCCTCCCGCTTTGTGTGGGCCTGCTCTGCTCATCCTGTTTCCCTTCCTGGCTGACTGACGTTCTGCTTGCTTTCACTAAAAGATGCTGTGGTCTCTGCTCACACACACACACGACACACCTGCCTCACCAGACCTAGAGCTAGTGTCCGCTGCCCTCCGCGGTGCTGCTCTGCCCCGTCCGTCTCCGTGACATCTCAGGGAGGTCGTCTTCTCTTTGGAGCACCTCACTTCGGACAGTGGCTGTCTCAGCCTGCTCCTGAAGCGTGGCTCTGCCCAGCCAGTGAGCAGCACGGGTCGGACCCGCTCCAGACGTGCCTGTGTTTGGTGTTCTGCAGCGTCACAACAACGCTTTAGCTTGGGATTTGGGGCCGGCATCTCCGTGGCTGAATGACCAGACGTTCCCTCAGCATCTCAGCATCTCCTCCATGACTGCCCTGAAGTGCCCTCTGGCTCTCCCCAGCGTGCTCGCGAGGCTTTGTCCAGTCTGGGTTTCCACTGGTCGCTGTGCTTTTTCACGTGCAGGCATTCTCAGATCTGCTTGGTCTTTGTTGGTAGGGTCTTGCCAGGCTTTACAGCGTGGCTGTGCCTGGCTGTCCCCGCTGTTTTCTTTAGGTGAATTTCCTCCTTGGGAGCCACTTTTCTTTGCAGTCTGTCTGGGAAATTCTTGGTGGACTCTAGGCTGGGACTTGACGCGTTCGTACCTGTGAGGCACTTTGGGTTTGCTCTCTACCCCTGCCCTGGCCCTGGGGTTAAAGGCAGCGAACGCCTCTGTGGTGAGGGGCTGTCTTGTCGGCAGCGGTGGGCTGTGTGAGGCTGTCCCGTCCGCAGCCCGCGTGCGCCTGTGGGCACAGAGCACTTCTGCTGCTGCCGCCTGTGCCTCAGTGTGGAACTGGCAGCTTTCACCGTTCCCACGTCTGCTGTTGCGCTCAGAGGCCAGAGGTCTGCTTAGCCTTGTGCTTAAGACGTTCTCGCATTTCCGGTCGTCCAGATGAGCCTGAATCAAACCCTGCGCTGAGCAGCCCTTGGTTTTTTCCTGTCCACTCTTTTTTTTTTTTTTTTAAGATTTAATTTTATTTATTTGAAAAAGAGTTACAAAGAGAGGTAGAAACAGAGAGAGGTCTTCCAACCACTGGTTCATTCCCCAGATGGCTGCAACACCCGGAGCTGAGCCGATCCGAAGCCAGGAGCTTCTTCCGGGACTCCACGCGGGTGCAGGGGCCCAAGCACTTGGGTCATCCTCCACTGCCTTCCCAGGCCATAGCAGAGAGCTGGATCGGAAGAGGGGCAGCCAGGACTAGAACGGGTGCCCATGTGGGATGCCAGCGCTTCAGGCCAGGGCATTAACATGCTGCGCCACAGCGCTGGCCCCCGTCTACTCTTCACACACAAGATCAGGGCACTTATCTTGCTGAACCCTGTTCATAATGTTTTATGTTACACTAAACTAGAAAATGCCTTCTGATTAATTTAAATTTTAATGACAAGAACTGCCATTTATTTAGAGTTCTGTAATTTACAAATGTATATTTCCCTCAGGATTATCTTGGGCAAGACCTATTTTTGTACCTGCTGTGCAACTAACTAAGAGAGCTGAGAAGGCTGCGGGGCTGTGTGAGGGCTGCCCGTGTGTCCCGTGGGCGTTAGATCTGCTGCTGTTCCCTGGAGCCTGGCAGTCCTCGTGGCACACACATGAGCCACACCCTTGTGTGACACCAGGACAGCAAGAGAAAGAAATGTTTGCAGAAGACTAATACGAAGTGGAAAAATTTTTTTTAATTTCTTTTATTTGATAGGCAGAATTACAAAGAGACAGGAAGAACCAGAGAGAGACTTGTATTTCATCTGCTGCTCTACTCCCCAAATGGCCACCACAGGCAGGACTGGGCTGATCTGAAGCCAGGAGACTGGAACTCCATCCGGGTCTCTCACATGGGTGCAGGAGCCCAAGCACTTAGGCCGTCTCCCACTGCTTTCCCAGGTGCATTAGCAGGGAGCTGGATCGGAAGTGGAGCAGCTGGGACTTTCCAGCCCCCATGTGGGATCCCAGCATCGCAGTCAGTGGCTGAACGTGCACCATGGCGCCAGCCTCCCCAAATAAATCTTAACCAAAAATAAAAATAGTCTTGAGCTGCGGCTCACTGGCCCAGGCGGGCAGTGGTCGGCTCACTGCGGCCCAGGCGGGCAGTGGTCGGCTCACTGTGGCCCAGGCGGGCAGTGTTATTTCCCACCAAGGTGAGCACTTACCCTCAGTGCTGGCAGGCACTCACCTTACAGCTGTTCCTGCATCTTGTCATTGTTTCTGTTTTTGTCAAGAACTGAGAAGAGAAAAGGAAATTCTCTTTGTGCACAGTCTTTGAATTCTGCATTTGTTTTTTGGGTTTGTTTCGTCCAAGGTTGCAAAGCTTCCTCAAGTTGTGCAGCAGCAGAGCCCCGTGGCCGGCATCCAGCAGGTGGCCGCTGCCTCCCAGCAGGTAGGACGCGGGCGCGCGTGGTGGCGGGCGGGCGCTGTGTCTGCTGGGAGAGCTGAGGAGGCCCTGCTGATTCCACCAGACAGCGCTAGCTTCAGGGGAAGCAGGACTGCTTCCCGGGGAAAGGTCTGACCCCGCGTGCCCCCCATGGGTGGACGGTGCTGGCAGGGCCGTGCTTTGTGCCCCCGCCCCCAGGCTGTGGGGCGCAGAGGTGGATGAGCTGAGGCGGGGTGGCGGCCCACTCCCAGCATGCAGCCCTGCTGTTGCTGCGGTGTGGCTGGGGTGCCGTGGTACAGCGCCGCCTTGGCTCCGAGTTGAAGGGAACACACATGAAAGTCCCTAACCTGAGTCTCCACAGTATCTGACCGTGCTGTGTGCAGAGTCCTAGCGTGTCCTAGCGTGCTGTCCTGGGCCAGGTTCTGGGTGACTCAAGTGCTCTCTGCTGTCTTGGCTCAGGCTTCTCCACAGACAGTGACGCTGACACAGGCGACGGCGGCAGGGCAGCAGGTGCAGATGATCCCTGCGGTGACGGCGACGGCCCAGGTGGTCCAGCAGAAGCTCATCCAGCAGCAGGTGGTGACCCCGGCATCAGCCCCGCTTCAGACACCTGGTGGCCCGAGCCCCGCGCAGGTTCCGGCGGGTTCCGACAGCCCGAGTCAGCAACCCAAGCTGCACATGCGGGTCCCCGCGGTCAGGCTGAAGACGCCCACCAAGCCGCCGTGCCAGTAGTTGGAAGAGCGGGCGCTCGCGTCTGTGGGAGACGCTGCTGTGTGAGATGCGTGCGCCCCGGGAGCTGTCCCTGAGGCAGCAGCGGGGTCGCCCCCGCGGGAATTTGGCCCTACCTGGCCCGTCCGCCGGTCTCCCTTTTCACTCTCTCCTCCAGAGCAGCAGGCTGGGCTTTGAGAGCCACGGAAGAGTCCCTGGCGGTGCCTGCCACGTCCCGTCTTTGTCCGCCTCGGGACAGGTGTCTGCAGGCAGCCCTGTGGTCGCTCCCCTTCCCGAGGGAGAGCAGCCATGGCTTGCTCTGCTTTGACAGGACGTGCTGAGTCTGCGCACATGTGACACGCCCCAGCTTGCATCTGAGGGAGATGCCCAGTGGGGCCTCCCCGGCCCCACAGCCAGTGTGATTTGTTTTCGTTTAAAGGAAACGCGGCGCGTTCATGACGGGCCCTGGCTTTGGGTAAAGTTCTAGGTCCTGGGTGTGCCCAGTGTTCCCCAGCATGCGGGCAGCCTCGTGCTCCCGGCCCAGTCGCACGCTGTGAGGTGCAGAGGGAGCCTCACAGGTTCCCCTGCTCCTCACTGGGACGAGGCCTGATGTGGGGCCGCGAGCTCCTCTGTGGATAGTGTCCTGGGCGGAGCCACAGCGCGGCCACCCAGGCCTGCAGCATCCTCGCTGGTGGCATCAGGCATTTGCGCGGCGTCTCAGGTGTGGCTCTGCCAGCACAAGTGGAGAAGCGCCTGGGCTGGTGTGAAAGGGTTACAGTGAGGGTGAGACAGACCTGCTTCTGTCTGGCAGACGTGGCGGCCTCCCTTCCTGGGCTCTCCCCAGGCGGACAGGCCGTGTCCAGCTGACCTTGTGCTGAGCCGTTCCCGTTGGTGGTCCAGGAAGGTAGCTCTGCTGAGCTTTTGGATACCAAGTATCAGGCCACACACACTTCAAGATTCCTGACTTTTTCATCGCCTGGGCTCTGTCCTGACGTGCCCCTTGGGTGGCATTGAGGAGGCTATGTCCTCTGGGGTCCCCTCACCCTGCAGCCTGTGTGCCACTTCCTGCAAGCTGGCTTTTGAGCCCTTGATGAGCAGTTTGGACAGACGTAAAGATCAAATGCTGGAAGGAAGGGACTTAACGTTTCAGCGCGTGCAGCTTAGCACGGAACACCAGGACCCGTTCCCGTGGCCGGCCCTGCCCATGCTGGTTCGGTCAGCACCGCCTGACCGCACCGAGATGCCTGGCCAGCGTCCCCGCCCTGTGAGCGTGCCCCTGCTGAGTGCACTGGGGTCACCCTCCATGCAGCCAGTCCAGCAGCGGCCGTGTTGTCACCTCTAAACGCCTGGGTGTGTGGTTCCCGTCCCTCGCAGGGCACTCCACGTAGTGTCAGTGTACTGTTTCTTGACCTGTTGCAAAGGTTAACCTGCCCAGTTATTTAAGTAAGTGTGTGTTTGGGAAGTTGTCGTCTAGCCCTCCTCCCTGCCAGCCCACACCATCTGTGAATCGGAGGTTTTCAGAAGGTGACACAAGGCGGCGGCCAGAGCACCGTCCGGATCTGGGTGGGCTCCGTGGGCAGCAGAGGCTTGGAGCCCTGCTGGAGGTCTGGGGCCCGAGGCAGGGGTTTGCCCTTGTGTGTTCTTTGTTGTTGTTTTTGTTAATTGTTGTAACTAGATAGCTGTTGTGTTTTAATCTCTAAAGGAACAGGACTGAAACTGTAAATACTTTGTAAACATAAGAGTTTGTACTTGAATAGTAGGATTTTAAAAGGGCCCTGATATCTTGCCAAACAAAAGGCATAATAAAATGACCTTTTTGTAGACTTTCTCATCTTGTCTTTTATAGAAAACTGTTCCCTAAGAGGCCAGTTATGTTTTCATCTGGGAGTGGGGTGGACAGAGCAAGCAGCGTTGGAGTCACCTGCCCCTGCTGTAGCAGGACTTGGGAGGAGCGGAGCACGGCAGCAGTTTGACCTCTGCGGCGAGCTCGCTCAGAGCTGTTCCCCAGAGCTGCTCCCCGCCCCCCACTGCCCACTCCAGGGCCTGCTGGCCCCAGAGGGCTTCGTGCTGTCATCTCAGGGGAGCTGCAGGACTGTCTGCTGAGAATCTCTCACCAGGTGCCTGGGAGCCATTTTCTTCTCTTTGGCTTTTGGACTTCCTTGTGTTGAAAATCAAGTCTCTAATTATAAGGGAAACACACTTTTTATTTTTGATAGGCAGAGTGGACAGTGAGACAGAGAAAAAGATCTTTACTGTTGGTTCACCCTCCAATGGCCGCTGTGACCAGCACACCGTGCTGATCCAAAGCCAGGAGCTTCTCCTGGTCTCCCATGGGTTGCAGGGCCCAAGCACCTGGGCCATCCTCCACTGCACTCCTGGGCCACAGCAGAGAGCTGGCCTGGAAGAGGGGCAACCGGGACAGAATCCGGTGCCCCGACCGGGACTAGAACCCAGGGTGCCAGCACCACAGGTGGAGGATTAGCCTATTGAGCCACAGCGCCAGCTGGGACCTTGGATTCCCCTCCTAGGTGACATCCGTACAGCACTCAGCACATGGCCCCTGCACCTCATCGTTCCCCCCCAAGGTCACACTGTGACCCCACCACCACCGCAGAGCCACTGCTGCTGTCCCTGACTCTCATGTGCCGCAAAGCTGGCCGGGTGCACTCCAGGGGACAGGTGGGCTCATCCCAGTGAGTCTGGCACACAATGGCAAAGTGATGTCATAGAAGCAGGTGTCTCCCAGCCTCTGACATGTGGGACAGCTGAGGACACTCAGCCCGTGGCGTGTCAGAGGCCAGGCTGAGCCCCAAGCTTCTCAACCACCCACACGCAGCTGAGGGCAAGGAGAGAAGTCAACATTCCGTTCCATAACCTGTGCTGTCTTTGATGGTCTGACCATTTGTTTTATGGAGATGCTGAAGAGCAGTGGACTAAGAAACCCAAGCACGTGGCAGGATGTCCTCTTTGAGGCCATCGGAAAGCCTCAGTCAGGCAAAGCTGTCCCATAGCAGCACGGTGAGGCTCACGCCAGAGCCCCTGTTCTCAGGAGTGCGCCAAGGCAGCCCTCTGGGCGCTCAGCCCTTATGGCCCACCGATGCAGGTGGCTTTCCAGGTCTTGTCAATGTGACTACCACTTGGTAAGTCAACTATGTGAGAAGAAAAGGGCATAGAGTAGAGCAGGATGAGCTAGAAACAGCAGAGCACTGTCAGTGCACATCCAGCATCCAATCAGTGTTTGTGTTTCGTGGTTATCAGAAGCTAACAATGCTATGTTTTTCCTTTACCCGATACATCGACATCCTCCAGGGAGACAACAATAAAACCAACCACCTGTGCGGGTGTTAGAACAAAGCCGGGGAGAGAGGCACAGCATCAGTCCTAGGACCTGCAGGAGCCCTCTGGGAGTCAGCGGGGACATCCCTGGACAGCTGGGCTGCCTGTGGCTCCCCTCCATCCCTCAGGTCAGAGCAGAGCCTTTTGGGGAGGAGCAAGCGTGGACAGCAGGACCTCCTGTGGCCATGAGCCACTTCCTGTGTGCCCCCAGCCTAGCTGTCACAGAAGCAGCTGGCCCTAAGATCACTGTGGACTGGGCCCCTGCCCCAGTGTGGAGAGCTCAGGTCTGGCACTGCTACCAGCCCTGGCTCGTTGAGTTGCTCTCCTCCGTTGGACCTTACTTCTGAGGCCCTGTCTCCTCCTCTGTTGTTGCTTTCTCATTTTTCTCAGCAAACAAAGCCTTTTTTTTTTTTTTTTTGACAGACAGAGTGGACAGTGAGAGAGACAGACAGAAAGGTCTTCCTTTGCCGTTGGTTCACCCTCCAATGGCCGCCGCGGCCGGCGCGCTGCGGCCAGTGCACCGTGCTCATCCGATGGCAGGAGCCAGGTGCTAGGTGCTTTTTCCTGGTCTCCCATGGGGTGCAGGGCCCAAGCACTTGGGCCATCCACTGCACTCCCGGGCCACAGCAGAGAGCTGGCCTGGAAGAGGGGCAACCGGGACAGAATCCGGCGCCCCGACCGGGACTAGAACCCGGTGTGCCGGTGCCACAAGGCGATTAGCCTGTTGAGCCACGGCGCCGGCCAACAAAGCCTTTTTTTAAAAGAAATTTTGAAAGGCAGTGAGAGAGTGGTGGAGACCCCTAGATTCACTCCCCAAATGACCTACAACCAGGGCTAGGCTAGGCCCAAGCCAGGAGCCTGGATCTCCATCCTGCTCTCCCACATATGGAGGGGCACACGAGCTTGGGCCATCCACGGCCTTCCCAGGTGCATTCCCAGGGAGCTGGGTCAGCAGCAGAGCAGCCAGGACATGAACTGGCACTCCCAATATGGGATGCTGGTGTCCACGGCACCACAGCCCCAGGGCCCAGCCTTACAGTGTGCACAGGTGAAGGGCATCAGGAGCCGGGAACTTACGAAACTGCAGCCCCCCAGCCCTGGCAGGAAGGAACGCAGCCCCTTGCTGGGACCCGCCACACCAGGCCTCCAGCAGTTCCCACCAGCACAAGCCCCAGGGGTCGAGGGAGACACCATGAATCTTGGAGGCAGGAGACAGTACACAACACACAGCGCAGTCACCGTGTCTGGACAAGCAGGAGACGAGTGAAAAGGCACGAAGCAGCCAGAGTGGCTCAGACACAAGCAAACGAAATGAGCCAAACAGAGCTCCTGAGATGGAAAATGCAGCAATTTAAATTCAAAATGTAACTGAAGTAATCCCAGGCCCTACTTGAACTACACACAAAAAATGAACTTACAGTAGATCAGAGATCCCAATTAAAACCCAAAATTCAAAAACAGATCAAGGGATTTCTGTGCCATCAAAAGTACAGTCCCTAAGAGAAGCTAGCAGGCTGTACTCTGACATTCACAGGGGCCAGCGCCATGGCATGGCAGGTACAGCTGCCGCCTGACACCAGCATCTCATGTGGGTGCTGGTTCCAGTCCTGAATGCTCCACTTCCCACCCAGCTCCCTGCTGATGGCCTGAGTGTTGAGTGTTTGGGCCACGGCACCCACGTGGGGGACCCAGAAGAAGCTCCTGGCTCCTGGCTTTGGCCTGGTCTAGCCCCCAACCACTGTGGCCATTTGGGGAGTGGACCAGAAGATGGGAGATCTGTCTTTCCCTCTTTCAAGTAAATGAATTCTTTAAAAAAAAATTTTTTAAGTGTAACCAAAACGGTCCCTATTCAGTGCTCTGCACATGAGCCGTGTCTGGCCTAGATTCCTCACCCTCAACTGGAGGACCCCTCGGTAAACAGCCACATGAGTGAACGTGCCGGCAGCCAGAGGCCTCCCAGGCCACCCCCATGACCAGCCAAGAACGTGACAAGCTGCGTGCCCCTGTCCTGGGGGAGTCTTCTGTTTCCCTTTATTTCTGGGAGGACCAATCTGACCCAGGGGACTGGGGCTGCAGGCTGTGCAGCAGCAGCTGCGCACCCAGGCCCAGGCCCCGGCCCCAGCTGCTACTTCACAGAGGAGACCATGTGCTCGAGAGGGCGGCCATTCCCCCCGGCACATGTCCACGGGGATGAAGACGTCGACCCGTGCCAGCAGGAGGCTCCCTCCGCTCCTCAGAGGCCCCAGCCTAGGTGGCCTTCTGCTTTTGCTCTTCCTATGGAAGGAAAGAGGGCGTGGCACTGCACCGCCCACCGCCGCCCCACTCCCAGGTCCACAAACCCAGGGCCATGAGGCCCCATCATCCCGCAGCCACAGGCTCAGAGCTAAATGGATCCACACCCTTGCCTCCCTGTCCTCGACAGAGACCACCAGGGCCTCAGCCTTACCCTGACGGTCTTCTCCAGCTGGGACAAGGCTGCCTCGTACCGAGGGACCAGCGGCTGCAGGAGCTCACTGGGTGTCTCGTGCCGCTGCAGCCTGGGGGCGCCAGCTTCATCCAACATCTGGAGGAACCGCCTCTCCTGCATAACAGCCCAGTGTGAGTGGGAGGGGCCGCAGGAGCAGCACGCCCCCTCCACACCTCACGAGGGCCACACAGCGTCACCTGCACTTTGAGGAGCAACGTGAAGGCCTGTCCAGTTCTCCCGGCCCGAGCTGTTCTCCCGACACTGAAATCAAACAGCGCGTCAGCAGTGCCCTCGCACCCCTGGGATCCGACAGCCAGGGCTCCGCACCTCATCCCCACCCACAAGAGGGTCCCACCTGCACTCACCGGTGCACATAGGTCCTCAGGTACTGGGGCGCGTCGTAGTTGACCACCAGTTCCACGCCCTGCACGTCAATGCCTCGGGCAGCAGCGTCAGTGCTCACCAGGCTGCAGAGCAGAGGCGCTCCCTGACGCCCCCCGCTGGCCGCCTTCCAGCAGAGCTTGGCGCCCCCGCCCCCGCCCTCGGCCCCAGACTCACAGCTGGATCTTTCCCTGCTGGAACTGCTTCAGGATCCCCCTGCGCTGGCCAGGCCCGCAGCGGGAGGAAAACTCGGCCACACTCACACCGCCGAAAGCTTGCACCAGCAGGAAGAGCCTGGGCAGAAGAGACGTGATAGGCGGGGCTGGGCCCGGAGCCCGCCCCAGCTGTGCCCTCCTGGCTGGCCTCACCTGTGGGAGTTCTCTCTCGAGTTAGTGAAGCAGAGGACCCTGGAGAACTTCATCTCTAGGATCAGGTGCAGCACAACCAGCGGCTTAGATCGGAGGCGGCAGGGCACATAGTGGTGCTGTGGGGGACAAGAGGGTTGGTGAGTGCCCCGGGCCTGGGTGCCCTGCCCCATGCGCCCGTGCCCCACTCACCGTGAGCCCTGCGGGGAAGTCATACTTCCCTGCCAAGCCCCCACGCTCCTCGTCGTCTCGCGAGTCCCTGTGTGCCTGTCCCGACGAGAAGAGCCGGGGCTGATAGAGGCCAAGCCGCTGTAGCTTCTCAGGGTCCTGGGTCAGGGTGGCAGAGAAGAGCAGCTTCTGCAGAGGCACCTGGGGGCAGCAGGTGCTGGGGGGGAAGGGGAGCGCTGGAGCCCTGCCCCGGACGGGGCTCCCCGGCTGCTCCGCAAACGAGACTGCGCCAGGTCTGGGTGTGGGGGCTGAGCACTGGGCGGGAGCCACGACAGCGCCCGCTCCGGGGCACGGCCCGAGGGCGCGGCTCAGTACCTGGCGGCCGTCACGGCGAGGGGCTGCCTCCTCTGCAGCACAGAACAGAGGTCCCCGGGGCCCTCCCTCTGGAAGGCCGCCGCGACCACCCGCGGCAGCCAGGACTGGTGCATGCTGTCCACCATGCGGTCGGCCTCGTCTATGACCTGCAGGGGACAGGAAGCCCTGGCGGGGTGAGGCGAGGCTCCCTGCTGAGGCCAGCCCTCGGCCCAGGGCACAGGCCCCCAGCGCCCCCAGACGCACCAAGAAGCGGAGTTGCTGGAGGCGGAAGCCCGGCGTCTGGTCGATGTGATCCACCAGGCGGCCAGGGGTGGCCACCACGATGTCAGCCAAGCAGCGGTAGCCATCCGCCCTGCAACGCAGGCCCGCGGCTCAACAGGAGGCGCCAACCCTCCCTCTGCACGGGGAGCTGGCAGACGCAGTGTCCTGCTCCCCACAAGCCAGGCAGCTGGAACACAGCAGCCGTCCCGCTCCTGCCACGCTGAGCTCGCTGACCTCCCCCAGCAGCACCTACGTCTTCTGGACGAGGCTCTCCTGCTCCTTGGCCAGTGACCTCTGCCCAGTGACGAGAGCGACCCGCAGGGGCGTGGCGTCCGTGTAGATGTTGAACACTTTGCTCACCTGAGAAGCAGCCTGCGGTTAGCCAGGAAGCAGCTCTGACCTCAGGGCAAGGACCCCAGGAGCCGCCTCAGCCGTCCAGGGCCCAGCGATGCGCACACCACGGGGGCAGCCGACCTCTGGGCACAGGGTACACGCACCTGCTGGGCCAGTTCCTTGGTGGGCAGCACAACCAGGGCGCGGATCTGACAGACTACTCGATGCAACAGGGCCTGTGCACAAGAGAGCAAGGACTGCCCACATCAGCCCAGAGAACTCCCGCCCCACCCAGCTCCAGCCGCAGGGAGGGGCCCTGACACCCACCTGCACCACAGGGATGACGAAGGCCAGTGTCTTCCCACTGCCCGTGGGGGCGGATACACAGAGATCACTCGGCCGGTAGCCGCCTCTGCCCACCAGGAAGCCATTGGCAGCGCTCTCCAGGACGACAGGGATCACGGCCGCCTGGACTGCACGGGGAGGGAGGGATGCCAGGCACGTCCCCGCGGGAGCAGCGCTCCCCCCCCCCCCCGCACCCAATGGGCTCGCGGAGCCGCCTGGACTGCACGGGGAGGGAGGGATGCCAGGCACGTTCCCGCGGGAGCAGCGCCTCCCCCGCGCCCGCTGGGCCCCGCACCTGGGAAGTAGGCGGAGATGCCCTGGGCCCGCAGCTGCCTCTGCAGGTCGGGGTGCACCTCGGGGACGTCCTCCAGCGGGGTGAGATTCCCGGAGACGTCTTTCCTGACGCAGCTGGGCTCGGCCAACCAGCCCGGCAGGAAGGGCTGCACCTGCGGCGAGAGAGGGACGACGGGATGGCCCTGGAGCAAGCAGCCGCCACGGGCTCACGCCCCATGGGCTCTTCCCACGCAGCCCTGGGCGCGATGAGAGGCGACACGTCTGCGGCTGCCACGTGTGGAGGCGCCGTCGCCCCTGCCCGGAGCCCATGGGCCGCGACAGGGCCCCGCGCGGGAGCAGAATCCTCAGCGCCCGCCGCGGCTCACCTTGAGCGCCTTCCTCCGTCCGAAGGCCCCCAGCACCGCGGCGGGGACCCGGCACGCTCCGTCCGGGGCCGCCTCGGCCTCCTGCTCCCCTGGCGCCTGCTCGCCGGGCCCTGCGAGGCAAACGACGCCGGGACCCGCGTCAGCCGCGTCGCCGCCTCCAAGCAGCCTCGCCGGCCCGGCGCCCCCAGCCCTCGGCCCACCTGCGTCCGCGGCGGCGTCGCCGCCCGTCTTCCGCCGCTTCCCCGGCCGAGCGTCCGGGCTCCCCGCCGCCGCCTCACCCACTCGCCGCCGCCGCCGGGGCCGCCGCCGGCGTCGCCCTGCAGCCGCCTCCTCCACCCGAGGCGGCGCGGGTTCTCGCCGCTGCCGCTGCCGCTCGAGCGCCCGGCTCTGAAGCCGCTGGAGCAGCGCACGGGCCCTCTCGCCCGCCCCGGCCTCGGCCTCCGCCTCCTCCTCGGGCCCGGCCGCCTCGGGGCCGGGATACCGCGCGACGTGGAAAAGCGCCATGGCCCAGCGCTCACGCGGCTCCCGCCCGGCGCGCGGCAGTGACGTCCTCGGCGCAGGCACGCCGTCACCCGGCGCGCGGCAGTGACGTCATCGGCGCAGGCACGCCGTCACCCGGCGCTCGGGCGGTGACGTCACACGCGCGCCGCTCTCCCCGGAGTCGGAGGCATGGAGCGGGATCCCGGCCCGGCGGGCGCGCGGCGGGCGCTCGGCCGCCTGGTGGAGGCTGTGCTGGCGAGCCGCGGCGAGGCCAACGGCGTGTTCGACATCCTGGCGGTGTTGCAGGTGGGCGGGCCCGGGCGAGGCAGCGCTAGGAGAGGGGCGACGGCCGCCGCGCGGGGCTCGGAGGTGGCGGTAGGGTGGGGGTCCCCGCAGAGGCTCAGAGACGCCGCCGAGACGTGTGGGATCGCGGGTGGATGCGCCCGGGCTGGGGTCCCCGCGGGGAAGGGAGCCGGCGCGCCACACGGCCTCTCCCGCAGGCCCAGGACAGCGAGGAGGTACAGGAAGCAGTCCGCGCGTGCAGCCGCCTGTTCGGGGCCTTGCTGGAGCGGGGAGAGCTGTTCGTGGGCCAGCTGCCCCCGGAGGAGGTGGTCCTGGCAGGTGAGCGCCTTCCAGGCGGGCTGGAGGGAGATGGGCGCCCTCGAATCCTGAGCCAGCCGCCGCGGTCGGCGGCAGGGACTCCTCTGCAGCCGTCTTCACACGCGCTCAGCGGGGTTCGGACTGCGGGGCGGGGCGGTGCCGAGGCAGAGCTGTGCGTTTCCGTGCGCGGCGGGCCCGGGGCTTGGCTCACCTGGCTGGTGTTGGGCAGAGCTGCCTCCCTGTTTGCACACTCCCGGGAGTGACAGTCCCAGCCCAGGTCTGGGGGCCATGGCGGCCTCTTTCCAGGAGGCGGGGTGGGGGGGCGTGTGGGAGGGAGAGGTGGGCTCAAGACCTAGTGTGTGCCACAGCCCCCCGCACCTCCCGCACCCACGCAGGGTCCCAGGGAGCCACTCGCAAGTACAAGGTGTGGCTGAGGCACCGCTACCACAGCTGCTGCAACCGCCTGGCGGAGCTCCTGGCCCACCCTTCCTTTCGAGTCAAGGTGAGGCGTGGGCCCCCGGGCCCTGCTGTTCCACCCCCTGCACCCCGAAAGTGGAGGCCCAGGGCTGTGGAGGTGGACGCTGTGTAGGCGCCAGCGCTTCCCTCCTCTGGCTGATTTCCTGGTGCGTGGCCTCCGTCTGTCCTGTGGGCCTTCAGGCCTCATGGGGAAATGCGGTCATCGTCCTGTCTGCAGTGGGTGCAGAGAAACAGAGCGCTGGTCTCTCGGAGCATCAGGGACGCGTGCACTGAGCCTGTGCCGGCAGGTGGGTGGGTCTCGGTCCACATGGTGGCCTGCAGCCATGGGGGTGGCTCACCAACTTCTTTTTATGATTTATTTATTTGAAAGAGTTACACAGAGAGAAAAGGAGAGGCAGAGAGAGAGAGGGAGATCTTCCTTTTGCTGGTTTACTCCCTAATTGGCCACAACAGCCAGAGCTGCGCCGATCGGAAGCCAGGAGCTTCCTCTGGGTCTCCCACGTGGGTTCAGGGGTCCAAAGACTTGGGCCATCCTCCACTGCTTTCCCAGGCCACAGCAGAGAGCTGGATCAGAACCATACGGGATGCCAGCACTGCAGGCGGCGTTTATCTGCTGTGCCACAGCGCTGGCCCCAAGTCACCAACTTAACAGCATTGAAGTGATGTAATTCCTGTGACTTATCGTTTGTCTTTTTAAAAAACACTTTTTGTAGTTTTAAATCAATCGTCTGAAAGATAGAGGAAGAGGGAGAGAGAGTGCAGGTGTGCGCAGGGGCCTTCCATCTGCTAGTCCACTCCCCAGACGCCCACAGTTGTCTCCACTGGGGCCAAATCCAGAGCCAGCTCAGTCCAGGTCTCCCAGGTGGTGTCAGGAGCCTGCTGAGAGCTGAACCCGACGCTTCCGTGTGAGGCTCAGCTACCTTTGTTGCCAGCCTGGAAGCGCAGCTGGGATGGGTGTGGGGTGCTCGGGATACCCACGGCCCACGGCCCAGCTCCTGGGTTTGAGTCCAGCTCCCTGCTCGTGTGCAGCCTGGACAGCAGCAGTGGCGGCTCAGCTGCCGCCCCTCGGGAGGCCCAGGTGGAGTTCGAGGCTCCTGGCCCAACCCTGGTTGTCACAGGCATTTGAGGAGTGAGCCAGCGGGTGGGACATCCTCCTCTGTCTCTTTCTCCTTGAGACAGGCGAAGGCTTCAGGAGTGAAGCATACAGCTTGGCTGGGTGTTTTATTTTTTCCTATATCAACAGAACCACATAGCCATCACCACTCTTCCAGGGTGATGCCGCCATCCACTGAAGAAACCTCGCGCCCCCCAGTAGTCAGCTCCCACGCACTCTGCTCGGGTCTGGGTTCAGTTGCTCTGGACGTGGCCTGTGAGTGGGACTGCTGAGCCCCGCTACGTGTCACAGGCCACGCTGGCTCGTCGCACTGGCAGTGGCGCTGGTTCCATCCATAGGGATGATGCAGGAGCATTCCAGGGGCCCCAGTGCAGAAGGCCAGACCCAGCCACGCTCAGTACTGCCAAGTCCCTGCATTCCTGCGTGACCATCAGGCTGGGGTGTGGAGCAAGAGAAGGCGGGCCACTCTTCTCTCCATGCCCACTGGGGCTGGTCGTGAGGGCCCTGTGCTGGGGTGAGCCCAGGCCGCCTGCAGAGAGCCACCGTCACTCTGTCCCTGTTCCCCAGGAGCTGGCCCTCGAGACACTCATGAAGTTTGTGCAGCTGGAAGGAACGCACCCCCTGGAGAAGCCCAAGTGGGAGGACAACTACCTGTTCCCCCGGGAGCTCTTCAAGGTGAGGGGACGGAGTTCGGGAGCCCAGGGCAGGGGGCTGCTCTGGCCCCAGCAGGTCGACGTTCACGGGAGGCTCCCTCTGTTCTTCCGTGTGCAGGGGGCGATGGCCATGTGGGCGTCACGTTGGCTGTCCACTAGCTGTGGGAGAGGGCTGTGGGGGGCTGCTGGGCTCTGTCCACAGGAGGGACACTGACCCCCGCCCGCCCCCAGTCGGTGGTGAGAGGCCTGCTTTCCCCCGAGGACGACGGCAGCCTGCTGCTCTCCCGCTTCCGAGAGTAC
Organism: Sylvilagus floridanus; assembly: GCA_949820135.1. Classification (NCBI taxonomy): domain Eukaryota; kingdom Metazoa; phylum Chordata; class Mammalia; order Lagomorpha; family Leporidae; genus Sylvilagus; species Sylvilagus floridanus. Next base: position 181,569,792 of record OX463233.1, read on the forward strand.
CTGGAGTACGACGACATCCGGTACCACGCGATGCAGGCCGCCGCCGACACTGTGGCCCGCATGACCGACCAGCACCTGGAGGTGAGCGACGTCCACTCGTGGTGACCGGGAGGCGGGCGGGCCACAGCATGGTGCTCAGGCTGGGCTCCGGCAGGTGTCCCCCACGTTCTGGAACAACGCCTTCTCACTGCTGGCGGCTGTGAGCCTGCCCCCTCGGGAGCCTGACGTGAGCAGCTTCTACGTGAAGCGCGCGGGTAAGCGTCCTGGGAAGGTCCTGGAGGGGGGCCTGTGCAGCAGAGCCTGGCCTGGCCGGCCAGCGAGCCACTGCCTCCATGCTGTGCTGGAGTGACCACTTCTGCCTTCCTAGCAGAGCCGTCAGACAAGTGGAAAGTGGCTCATCTGAAGGTGAGTGTCCCTGGGACACCCCTCCCCCACCCCCAGCTCCCAGCACAGAGGTGTCACCGTGTGCGTCCACCAGGGCCACGCACGAGTAGGCGTGAGGAGGCGGGCCCCTAGTTAGGCCGGCTCCGTGGGCCTCAGGGATGGAGGCAGATGCTGCATCGTGCCGTGCGCAGGGAGGTTCCATGTGGCGGCTCCGAGAGCTGGAGCTCCTAGACCCGGTCTGGGGTTCCTGTGGCTGGCAGAGGGCAGGACAGGGCGGGCGCCAGGGGCGGCCAGCACTGGGTCTCCTTTGGCAGGCCAGCATGTGCAGCCCCGCCCCCTCTGCAGGAGCACAGGAAGGCATTCCAGGCCATGTGGCTCAGCTTCCTCAAGCACAAGGTGGGGAATCGGGGGGCCCTGGGTTCTGGTGAGGGGTGGCGGCGGGTGCCCTGGGTCCTGGCAGGGGCGGGGCACGGCTGGACAGCACCCTGACCTGCCTGCGGCCGCCCAGCTGCCCCTCGGCCTCTACAAGAAGGTGCTGGTGATCATGCACGACTCCATCCTGCCCCACCTGGCCCAGCCCACCCTCATGATCGACTTCCTCACCAGCGCCTACGATGTCGGTGAGCCGGGCTTCCGGCTGGGCTGGCGGGTGGGGCGCGAAGTGGGGCGGGAAGCTGGGAGGCCTGGGCATTGCAGGGGCAGGGGTGCAGGTCTGTCCGGGCTCCACGTTTGTGTCTGTCTGCAGGGGGCGCCATCAGTCTCTTGGCCTTGAACGGGCTTTTCATCCTGATTCACGAGCACAACCTGTGAGTGTCAGTGCCACAGCCTCCCTCCCTGCTCCCATGCCTGCCGGGCGGGGGGTGGGACCAGAGCTGGGCCAAGCTGGACACACGTCCCATGTGTGCCGTCCCCAGGGAATACCCCGACTTCTACCGGAAGCTCTATGGCCTCCTGGAGCCCTCCATCTTCCATGTCAAGTACCGGGCTCGTTTCTTCCACCTGGTTGACCTCTTCCTGTCCTCCTCGTGAGTGTGAGGCTGTGGTCTTGGGCCAACAAGGGGCAGCGGGGCTGACTTCTGGGGCCTGGGCTCTCACACCCCACTGCCCTGTCCAGCCACCTTCCGGCCTACCTGGTGGCTGCCTTCGCCAAGCGCCTGTCCCACCTGGCCCTGACTGCACCTCCCGAGGCCTTGCTCATGGTGCTGCCCTTCATCTGCAACCTGCTGCGCAGACACCCGGCCTGCCGCGTCCTTGTGCACCGCCCCAACGGCCCTGGTGAGCACACTGTCTGCACACCCAGTGGTGAGCACTGTCTGCACACCCAGTGGTGAGCGCGCTGCCGGCACACCCAGTGGTGAGCACGCTGCCGGCACACCCAGTGGTGAGCGCGCTGCCGGCACACCCAGTGGTGAGCACACTGTCTGCACACCCAGTGGTGAGCACACTGTCTGCACACCCAGTGGTGAGCGCGCTGCCGGCACACCCAGTGGTGAGCGCACTGCCGGCACACCCAGTGGTGAGCACGCTGTCTGCACACCCAGTGGTGAGCACGCTGTCTGCACACCCAGTGGTGAGCACGCTGCCTGCACACCCAGTGGTGAGCACTGTCTGCACACCCAGTGGTGAGCACGCTGCCGGCACACCCAGTGGTGAGCACGCTGCCTGCACACCCAGTGGTGAGCGCGCTGCCGGCACGGGGCCTGGTGGGGGCTGCCTGGCCGGTTCTGACTGCTGAGGCCAGGTGGTCGTCTTGTTCCTAGAGCTGGATGCTGACCCCTACGACCCCACCGAGGAGGACCCAGCCAAGAGCCGAGCCCTGGAGAGCTCTCTGTGGGAGCTGCAGGTGGGGGTGCCCTCCGCGTGGCCCTAGCCCCCCCGCCCGCCCGCCACTGCCATGTCCCTGCCAGGCCGCTCCGTCACAGCCCAGCGTCAGCACATGCTTGGGCCCTGCGCCCGCGCTCCACCCCGCACCTGGCCTGTGGCTGGGCACACAGCTGGTACTGGCGGCAGCAGGGCTGCTGATGCCGGCCCCTCTGTGCCCCCAGACCCTCCAGCAGCACTACCACCCCGAGGTGTCCAAAGCCGCCAGCGCCATCAACCAGGCACTGTCTGTCCCCGAGGTCAGCATTGCGCCGCTCCTGGAGCTCACTGCATATGAGGTGAGGACCGGGGTGCGGGCGCTCTGGGCACGGGACCGGGAGCGCAGCTGCCGCAGCTGCCGCCATCGTCCCCTGCAGATCTTCGAGCGGGACCTGAAGAAGAAGAGGCCTGAGCCGGTGCCGCTGGAGTTCCTCCCGCCTCAGGGCCTGCTGGGCCGGCGCGACAGCCTCTGCACGCAGCTCTTCACGCTCAGCTGACCCTGCTCGCCCTGCCACCCCCAGTAAACGCTTTTGTAGGCAAGTGCAGCTGCTTCCTGGGCGGGCGTCGGGGGTCCTCTGCGCTCTGCAGCATGGGGGTCTTGGGTGCCCCGAGTGCTGCCACTGGCATTGCCAGAGCAGCTCTGGGCAGGTGGTGTCACCGGCGTGTGGGGCTGGAGCCCTCCCCGGACACTTGTCGTCTATTGTGGCTGGGCCCGGTGTGACCTGGGTGTGGTGGGAGACCCGCTTTCTGCCCCATCAGATGTCGGGGAGGAGCCAAGAATGGGGAGAGGGGGTGGAGGGGTAGGGTTGCCTGTACTGCAGACCAAGGACCGAGCCCTGCAGGGGACACTTGTCTCAGGAAGCCCTGAGGCCCCTGCACAGCAGCAGAGTCCTGGGGGAGTCCCAGCCTCGGGGCAGCTGGGAGGAAGCTCACAGCCTTGCTCGGCCAGGTGCTCAGCCAGGCCCCACCCCTGTCCCTGCTGCTCACTCGCTGTTGTGGGCGGGACCATGGCCCCCGGAAGATGGAGTGCTGGCCCCTGGGTCCTTGGAACGTGATGTCACTTGAGCAGAGGCGTCACAGGCGTGGTAGAGATGAAGTGAGTCATCAGGGTGGGCTCTGACCCAGCACCGCCCACGTGGCTTTACAAGGGACGGGGGACACGGGCCAGAGCCCAAGCCCTCTGGTGGCCTGGTGAGACCCCCGGCCCTAACGGTGCCAAGGCTGGGCCTCTGTCTCAGCCGCTTTGCCCATGAAGAAGCTGTCCTTCCTGGAGGGCGTGGTCCTGGTCAGCACCGGCCACCCTGCCCGGGGGCTGCACAGAGCCATGCGTGGTGTTTCCCTCAGCTGCGTGCAGCTTGTCCTGTTGACACCTGCTCACCACGTGCCTCTCCCAGGGCCCGCACAAGGGCTGGTCACAAATGGAGCGTTCCAAGAAACTGCCCAGTGAGTTCACAGTGAAGTCGGAGACGGTGCTGACCGCTCTTGGGCTTTGTTCCATTCTGTTTGCTTGTATCCTTGGTGTTTAAAAACATCGTGTTTAAGGGGCCAGTGCTGTGGTGTAGTGGGTTAGGCCGTGGTCTGCAGGGCCAGCATCCCATATGGGCACTGGATGGACTGCCGGCTGCTCCACTTCCCATCCAGCTCTCTGCTGTGGCCTGGGGAAGCGGCAGAAGACGGCCCAGGTCCTTGGGCCCCTGCACCCGCGTGGGAGACGCTGAGGACGCTCCTGGCTCCTGTTTTTGCCTGGCTGTTGCAGTCATCTGGGGAGTGACCAGTGGATGGAAGACCTCGCGCTGTGTCTCTACCCCTCTCTAACTCTGCCTTTCAGATGAATAAAATAAGTGTTCTTTAAAAAATGAAACTGGGCAGTCAGGCAGAGTGGAAGGAACCTGGGAGGGCTGGCTCTTGTGTCTTCTAAGGCAGGCTTCTCTCCTGTTTCTGTGTCTAAAATGGGTGCAGCACTCACAGTGCTAAGAGCACTAAGCACTGATGGGATGGAAGTTTCCCCCGCCCCCTCACTTCTGGGCCCAGAGTTTGTGGCTGGGGTCCCCAGGAGTGCCAGTCACCAAGAGCCTGGAGTTCAGGTCGGGGGTCCGCAGCGTGGGGCATCCCTATGATGCGGGTGGGGATCCGGCCCAGTGTGAACCAGCTGTGTGGCCAGCGCTGGGCCATGTGTCAGCTCTGGCTGGCTGCACTCTTCCTGTCCTGGGATCATCCCCCAGGATCCTGGGGTGGGGCCACCTGTGAGGTGCCTGGGCAGGCAGTTGGCTGGTCGTGGGGGCGCTGGCATGGGTGCAGCAGGCCCCGCACTGCCCACAGCACAGGGCAGACCACCCTGCAGGCCCCAAGGCTGACGTTCCAGGTGTTGGTGTCTGGGGACGCTGCGTGTGCTCTGTCCCTGCCGAGCCCAGCAAGTGGCCACAGGGCAGGCCCAGGGCTCTGAGCTGTGACGGCTTCCATTCTGGCTTGCACATCACGGTGCCATTTGCTGTACACGAGCTTCTGTTTCCCGTGGGCACTCAGGACCAGCCCGCGGCCAGGGAGGAGTCTCACCCACTGCCCACATTTTGCCTCCGTCGTCATCCTGAAAGGGGCAGCTTTGCATTGGTGAGAGCTGGGCTGATAGAAAAGCCTGCGGCAGAGAGGCTGTGACCTCGCCCGCCACACGCCTGCCCTGGGACGTGGAGACCCTGGTGCCACCACGGAGAACACGTTTCCCACCTGTGCAGCCAAGTGTGGCCCTGGGCCCCTCCCCGCCCGCCCTGTGTCCTGGCGCAGGTGGCAGCAGAGAGCACGGTGCTCTGCTTTCACAGCCATGCAGCCCACAGGCTGGCCATGAGCCAATAAAACTTTATTTATAAAAAACAGGCCAGGGGCCAGGTCATGTTTGCTGACCCCTGCCGCAGAGACCGCGGGGAGCAGGAACCCGGGCGGGGGCAGATGGCAGGGCGGTGGCCGCCAGCCCAGGCCCAGCTCAGCGCCTCTGTGCTGCCCGCTCCGGGTCTGGCCCCTGCTGTGGCAGTCAGTCGTACAAGATCTCCCGTTTCCACCCGTACCGGGATACCAAGGGCCACCCCTGGCTTCGCCTTGGATTTTGGTGCTGAGAAAGGCCGAGCTGGGAAGGGCAGGCGGCCTGCACAGACCCCCTGGGCCCACTGGCCTTGGCCAGGCTGGGCTTACCTCCGCAGGTGGGGGAGTCCAGGGTTTTGCACATGCAGGAGGGGACAGCCTTTGGGGTCACCGCGGAAAAGGCACGTGGTTGGGAGCGGCTCCCCCAGGCCTCAGGCGCTCTCTCCCGGGGCTGCGGTGGAGTCAAGTGGAGGGAGCGACCCCGTCCTGGCTCCAGCCCGGGGGGCGCGCTCGCTGGCTCCCGAGGCCCTCGAGGGTCAGTGCCGCCTGTGCCTGACCCAGTTTCGGATCACCCACTTCTGCCCTGAGCACTTCTGCACCACCAGCCGTAGCCCGAAGTTGGCTTCTTTGGCCATTTCCACCTCTAGGCACCGGCCGGTGTCTCGGCTCACGATGGGGCTGCTCTGTGGGCGGGGGAGATGGAATCAGCCAGGGAGCCCCGGGTTCCCCGGCCTGCCACTGTCCCTGCCTCCACTGCCAGTTCACCAGCTTCCCCACTCTCTACCTCTGGAATCCAAGAGGCAGCAGGAACATGGGGTCCAGGGGTCCCCAAGACCAGCCTTTCCCCCAGGTGCCCCAGCTTCCTGGGTCTCCCAAATCTCCATGGCCCTGAACGGAGCGCCAGCCCCCACTGGCCCTCACCACCCAGCCAAACCTGGCCAGACCCCACCCCCACATTGTGACCTGTGTTTGCCCGGTGCCTCCTGTGGCCTCAACTTAGGGACCCCAGAAGCCACTGCCCAAGCAAGACAGAGCCACAGCGACCCTCATGGGGTCTGCACACAGCAGGTGTTATGATGGAGGGGCGTGGAAGAGACGAGTCGGGGATCAGGAGAGGGCTCCCAGGGACTCTGAGGAGCCAGGGTCAGAGGTGCCCCTGGCCTGTCAGTGCCAGACATGGCGGGCTCAAACTGTGTCCCCAACACGCCCACGTCCTCGCCCACACAGTCACGTGGTCAGTGTGGATGGAGATGGGTGGCAGGGAGGGCGGGGCTGGAGACTCCCAGGCCCTCTCACTGTGTGACCCTGGGCAGTACCTCGGCTCAAGTGGGAGCAGAGCCAAGCCCTGGCCTCAGACCCCTACCCGCAGCGGGCACAGCCCCCGTCCCTCACCTGGGTGAAGTCCCACAGCCGCTGGGTGGGCCGGGCCACATCCTCGCACTTCCTCAGGGCAGGGCTCCGGCCCCCGCCGTCGTCCACCAGACACTTGGAGTCGGGCAGGAAGGCGGTGGAGCCCAGGGGTCCGAGCTGCAGGAGGCCGTCTGTGCTGTACCGCACCAGCTGGGAGGGACCCGCGGGCACCATGAGCCGGATGAGGCCCTGCAGGAACCATGCCTACCCCTGCCCGGCAGGCTCTGGACCCGGTGTGAGGGGCAGCAGGGGTCCCCTAAAGCAGCTGTCCACTTGGGGCTGCCCAGTGGGTGGCCTGGAGTCTCCCACCCTCGCTGGGCGTGAGCTGGCCACTGGGCAGGGCCGAATCCAGCGGCCAAGCTGAGGTTCTGCAGGGGGTGGGTGGGCTTTGTGGCCAGTTTCTGGAGGACAGAGTGGTCAGGAATTTGGCAAGGCCCTGCATGGCCTGGGCTGAGCCCTGCCTGCTGCTGGCCAAACCGCAGGAGGAGCCAGACTGGAGGCCTGGGATGCGTCCAGAGCTCCAGGGCCCAAGCAACAGTCAAGGAGCTGGAGCAGCATCAGAGCCCTGCCCTGGCCTCAGAAAGTTCCAGAACAGGAAGGCGCATGGCCCTGTGGCTGAGGGGACACTCCACGGCCTCAAGGGCTGAGGCGCTACCCATGCTTGGTGGCTCGGTGACCACAGGGTTTCGCCCCGGGGTGGAGCCATCGGCCAGCCCGTGCACCATTCTGGGAAAGTGGGAGTCGGGGTGAATTTGATTGACACCAACACCCGGCAGAAACACTCTTCAGCGGCAGCACCTGCGGTTTGGCCAGGCTCTGCAGGGGCCCCACGGGGAGCCGGGTGTTGGCAGGTGATGGCCGACATCCTGATACACCCACACCGTGCCAGGTGCCCAGCACGCCCCCCAGCAGCCCCAAGCGGCGCCCTGCTCAGCACCCGACTGACTTCGGGACCTTGTTCCCCTCACTGGCCTGCGTGGGTGGGGCAGGAGCCCCCCGCCCTGGCTGGGGTCAGGGACCAGTGCCCTGCAGCAGTGTGCGGTTGGCCGCCGGTCCTACCTGGGAGGACATCCCATGGCAGGGGTACAGGATGGCCTGGTCGTCGTCCTCTGAGCCCTGGTCCAGGCAGTAGCCGCTGGCTTTGCTGTTTCGCACCTGCAAGGAAGCCCCTGGTCACAGAGGGGTCCCAGGGCCAGGGGCTGCAGGGATTCAGGGTGGACCAGGAGCTCCAGGGACAGATGGGTCAGTGGGGACTTCCACCAGGCACCCTCCTACACTTACGTGACTGCGTATGCGCACGTGGGAATGCATGGGTGTGAACTGATGGGTTCGCCCACACTGACATACTCGTGTGGGTGTCTATGTGCACGTGTGTGTACTTTGGGCCATGAGGACCTGTGTGTGCAGGTGGGGGAGCACTTGGGCTGGAAGCCCGGGGAGCCGGTACCTCTCCGTAAGCCAGCGTGTCGCTGTAGACCCTCATCTCGGGGTACACGTTCTCCAGGTACCACTGGAAGCTGCGGCATTTCAGCCTGCGGCGCAGGGCCAGCCTCTCGGACACGTCCCCGAAGTCCACCCCTGGGTTCTGCAGGGCAGAATCAGGCGGAGGGCAGGTGAGGGTCTTAGTCCCCAGGAGGCAGGTCTGCCCTTGCCAGAGCAGCCCACCAGGGCCCCAATGCCCCCGTTCACTGTCGTAAACCTGGACCCTGGCCACAACCCCCTGCTGTGGTGTCGGGGGTCAGCCGAGGCAGGCAGCTCCTGCGGCTGACTCAGGTGGGCTCAGCTGTGGCCTTGGGGCCCCTTCACCTCTCCATGCCTCAGTTTTCACATCTGCAAAGTGGGGTGGCTATAGCAGAAACACACTGCCACCCTGTGAGTCACAGGACACACTCGGCCCTGGCCAGCCTCCCTGGCTGGCCCAAGCCACAGCCCTGATTCCCAGAATCAAGCACTCAGCGGCCAGACAGGGCACCTTCTGATCTGCCCAGTTCACGGAGTGCTGGCACGGGGCTGATTAATCTCTAACACAGCAGTGAAGGCCTCCTGGCCTGTGTGTCTGGCCAGTGATCCAGGGCAGGGCGTGAGGCTGGGGTCGCCCTCATGGGGTCAGACGAGCAGAGGGCCCAGCCTGGGTCCTCCAGGCAACGTCACCTAATGCCACAGCACCAGCCGGGGAGGTCGCAGGGAGAGCATGAGGACGTCAGGGCACAGCGCTGGCCCTGTAGCTGCTCCGGGCACACACACGGCCTGGGGGCTGCTTGGGTGAGATCGTGCACAGAGCACGTGTGTCCCTGATGGCGACACGCTAGTCCTCAGTGGGTGCATGGGGCCAAGGGTGAGGCGGCTCCAGGGCTGGGGAACCCAAACACCTCCTGTGGCCAGGGCTCAGCGGGAGTCTGGCCACAGTGGACTGCGTCCTCCTGGGACAGCCTCGTTCCTACCTGCCCTGTTGCGGCCATGCAAAAGGGGGCCAGAACCCAGCTCCTTACAGGAAGTCCAAGGCCAGCTGCAACCCTGGACTGGCCAGGTCCACAGCAGAGGGCCGACACTGGTGCAGAAGGTAAAGCCACCACCTGCAACCCCAGCATCCCACATGGGTGCAGGTTCAAGTCCCGGCTGCTCCACTTCTGATCCAGCTCCCTAATGCCTGGGAAAGCAGCAGAGGATGGCCCAAGTGCTTGGTACCCTGCCACCCACATAGAAGACCTAACCAAGCTTCTGGCTCCCGGCTTCAGCCTAGCCCAGCCCTGGCCAGTGTAGCCATCTGGCGGGTGAACCAGTGAGTGGATAGAAGTGTTTTCTTTCTCTCTCTCTCTGTACCTCTGCCTTCCAAGATAAATAAATCTCTCTTTTTTAAAATATCTCTTTATTTATTTGAAAGGCAGAATTACAGAGAGGCTGAAACAGAGAGAGAGAAAGGTCTTCCACCTGCTGGTTCACTCCCAATGGCCACTACAGCCAGAGCTGGGCCAGGCTGAAGCCAGGAGCTTCTTCCAGGTCTCCCATGAAGGTGCAGAGGCCCAAGGACGTGGGCCATCTTCTACTGCTTTCCCAGGCCATTAACAAGGAGCCAGATCAGACTGGAGCTGCCTGGACTTGAACCTGCACCCATGTGGGATGCCAGCATCGCAGGTGGTGGCTTTACCTGCTGTGACACAGAGCCGACCCCAGTAGATAAATCCTTAGAAAAACCCAGTGGGAGCACACGGCAGCTGAGGGCCAGCATGGGCGTCTGTGGCCTCGGCGCTGCAGGGCCCTAGTCATGCCACTTGCTGTATGTCCTGGGTCAGCGCACTGGCCCCTCTGTGCCTCAGTTTCCCTATCTGTGGGCGCAGGAACAACAGTGTTGTTAGATGAGATCTGGAAGCTGCTGTGCCGTGACCTATCACTCGCCAGAATACACTGCAGCTGAGGGCGGGGTCTGTGGTCATCGGGGACATCCTGGTACCACAGTGTCCGCATCTCCAGCAGGTCCCCTGGTGGAGGTGTGGCCCAGTGAGCTCCGGGTGGTGGCTATGACAATGTCCCAGGAACAACGTCCCAGGAACCTAACCCCACGTGCCTCGGGGTGACCCTGAGGCTGGGTCACTGTGGGTCCTGGGTGCAGCCAGCCGCAGAGGGTGTTGGGACGCCTGGATCGAGGCTCTGATGCTCCTGGCCAAGGCCCTCCCAGGGTCTGCACCCCTACCAGCACCCTGGGGTCTACACACGGAGAACCTGCACCCTTGGCTGTGATGCCGCCTGGGGACTCCAGGAGGTCAGGCCAGCGGGCAGGGCAGAGCAGCCACACGACCCACACTTCCACTGGTCGGGGTGGTCGCCCTCCTTCCCACCTGCGAAGAGTGATCCACCTAGGGTGAGGCAGGGCCGCCGAGGCTGGGCTACAACCACGAGGCCTTTCCCAAGCAGCCTCAGCACCAGCCGGCCTCATGCTGCCTGGCCCCGGCCCCAGATCTCAGTGGCTGCAGCTGCCACGCCTCCCTGGGCGCCCACCTCCCGGCCCTGCTGGCGCCCGGCTCACCGTCATGGGGATGTTCCAGGCCATGTACACGTGTGACTTGAAGTCGTCCATCCACACCTCAGCCGCCCGCAAGGCATTGCGCTTGGCGTAGTAGTCGATGTCGTTGTTGTAGGGCTTCCGGCTGCGCTCGATGTGGGCCACGCGGGAGCAGGGCAGCACCTCCATGCTGCCACCGCACTGCCACACCTGCGGAGGCACAGGTGAGAGGCTGGGAAAGAGACCCACCCTCCCCTCTGCACTGCCACACCTGCGGAGGCGCAGGTCAGAGGACGGGAAAGAGACCCACCCTCTACACAGCACTGCCATCCCTGGGGAGGCGCAGGTCAGAGGCTGCGACCCACCCTCCCCCTGCACGGCCACCCCTGGGGAGGCGCAGGTCAGAGGCTGCGACCCTCCCTCCCCCTGCACGGCCACCCCTGGGGAGGCGCAGGTCAGAGGCTGCGGCCCTCCCTCCCCCTGCACGGCCACCCCTGGGGAGGCGCAGGTCAGAGGCTGCGGCCCTCCCTCCCCCTGCACGGCCACCCCTGGGGAGGCGCAGGTCAGAGGCTGCGACCCACCCTCCCCCTGCACGGCCGCCCCTGGGGAGGCGCAGGTCAGAGGCTGCGACCCACCCTCCCCCTGCACGGCCACCCCTGGGGAGGTGCAGGTCAGAGGCTGCGACCCTCCCTCCCCCTGCACGGCCACCCCTGGGGAGGCGCAGGTCAGAGGCTGCGACCCACCCTCCCCCTGCACGGCCACCCCTGGGGAGGCGCAGGTCAGAGGCTGCGACCCACCCTCCCCCTGCACGGCCACCCCTGGGGAGGCGCAGGTCAGAGGACAGGAAAGAGACCCACCCTCCCCCTGCACGGCCACCCCTGGGGAGGCGCAGGTCAGAGGCTGGGAAAGAGACCCACCCTCCCCTCTGCACTGCCACCCCTGGGGAGGCGCAGGTCAGAGGCTGCGGCCCTCCCTCCCTCTGCACTGCCGCCCCTGGGGAGGCGCAGGTCAGAGGCTGCGGCCCTCCCTCCCCCTGCACGGCCGCCCCTGGGGAGGCGCAGGTCAGAGGCTGCGGCCCTCCCTCCCCCTGCACGGCCGCCCCTGGGGAGGCGCAGGTCAGAGGCTGCGGCCCTCCCTCCCCCTGCACGGCCGCCCCTGGGGAGGCGCAGGTCAGAGGCTGCGGCCCTCCCTCCCCTGCACGGCAGGTCAGAGGCTGCGGCCCTCCCTCCCCTGGGGAGCCGTGCCGCCTGTCACCCGCCTGTCACCCGCCTGTCACCCGCCTGTCACCACTCTCCCCCGACACACACAGCTGCTCAGGCGCGAGGCTCCAGAGGCTTCCGGCGCGGATGCTCAGCCGTGTGAACGGCTGACTGACAGCTCCAGAGCGCACCTGCTCGCCAGCCTCTGTGAGCGCCCCCGCAGCCCCGCTTACCCGCATGCCCAACTCAATGTTCTCCCCGCCGTACACTTCCATGCCGGGGTCCAGCAGGCCGATGTCTCCGAAGTACTCCCGGTCCACCACGAAGGAGCAGCCAATCATGGCCGGGGTCCTGGGGGCAGCAGACAGTGCCCCTGTGGCCGTGGTGCCTGCCCAGGCCCTCGGACCTCACCCCGTGCCTCCCGTCCCCACCGGGCTCTCTGCGGTCTGGGCATGGGGCTGTCACTTCTGGAGCTGCTGGGCACAGGTCTCTACTGCCCTTGGAGCCTGGTGAAGCCCCCAGCACGGACCACAGTCCCAGTGCTCTTGCATAACATCAGCAGATGTCAAACGAGCAGCCTAGCACAGGGCATCGAGGGGACAACCGGGTGACGTGGGAACCTGAGGTGGCCCTGAACGCCAGTTCCCAGGGCACGGTCACTGCCACCCCCTTCATCGTCTTGTCTGCGGAGAGCACTCGGCATGCAACGGGCAGCCCTGCTCACCTCTGTGGGCTTCCCTGGCTCTGCTGGGGACCCCGGAGCTGCGAGAGCGGAACCTGGGCAGCTGCACGCAGCAGGCCGCGGCTGAGCCTCTATTTCTGTAGTGATTTTATTTGCAGCTACTTAGTTTTAGTCAGTACTTTTAGCCTGGCCAGTGTCTGAAATCACAAGCCGACTTGCTGGCTGTGTTCTCCTAATATGCATTAAAATCTAGAGTTGTGGGGAGCGGTGACCTGGAGCAGCGACCACAAGAGCAGGAGACCGAGGGGCGAACGGGCGGTCGGCACCGCGCTGACCGAGGTCACCCAACTCGGGACACAGTCGGTGTGTACCGGGGCGCGGGTGAGAACGAGACGCGGAGGCAGGCAGTCCCCATGCAGTGAGAGCAGGCCTGGTGTGCCTCTGAGGGGGCAGAACGCTCGCTCCCCTGGATGGCGAGAGTGGTTCCTCCCGCGCCGCGGCAGCCCTGCGAGGCCCGGCAGGCCGCCGGCTGAGGCTGCCCCCACCCTGCACCACCGCCTCCACTAAATGTCCCTTCAATAAAGACAACGGCAAAAACCGGGCTCAGTCCTCCCACAAGAAAAGCAGCTCTGCCCCAGTGTCCGAGAAGTCAGAAACCAATGTCCATCGACGTCCACAAACAACAGAGGCGGCAGACAGCCATCATCGCAGGGCCGGCGCTGTGCTCAGCGGTGAGGCCGCCACCTGCAGTGCCGCGGTCCCATTTGGGCGCCGGTTCAAGTCTCGGCTGCTCCTCTTCTGATCCCGCTCTGCTATGGCCTGGGACAGCAGTAGAAGATGGTCCAGGTCCTTGGGCCCCTGCACCCACGTGGGAGACCCGGAAGAGGCTCCTGACTCCCAGCTTCCAATCAGCCTGGCCCTTGCTGTTGCAGCCATTTGGGGAGTGAACCAGCAGATGGAAGACCTCTCTCTCTCCCTTTCTGTCTGTAACTCTGCCTCTCAAATAAATAAATCTTAAAAAAAAAAAAAAAAAAGAATTGAATTGACATACTGGAGGCGGGGAGCAACTGTCCTTTTATTTGGGCGAAGATCCAATTGTTCTGTCATTAGGTTTTGGCCACAAACTTAACTGGCAGCAAAAGTTTAATGCTGCCTTTGAGTTTTAAGAGCAAGCTTTTGATTGGTTCAGCTTCACCACTGTCTAAGCCACAGGCGTGCTCTCAGGGTGCCCTGTGCCGGGGTGAAGCGCCAAGCTCCCCGCCAGGTGTCGTGACTAAGAATTCTTTTATTCCTGTTTGGAATTCAACAATAAACAAACTTGCAAGGCGCTAGCACTGGCAGAATGCATCATGTGAGGTCCCAGACAGCAGCACAGGCCCCGGGTGTGCCCGTCTCTCCAGGACAGTCCTCCCTGCTGGGGACAGCGGCAGCCTCCGGAGCTGGTCCTGCGTGCCCCAACAACAGACTTCCTGTCCCAGGCCTCGCATTCTGGAGCCCTGAAGTCCAGCCAGACTCCTCTGTGGTTGTTTCAACATTGGGAGGGGAGAGGCCTGCGCTGTGGCACAGCAGGTGGAGCTGCTGCCTGCAGCACTGGCATCCCGCACGGGCTGGTGCGTGCCCCAGCTGCTCCACTTCCAGCCCAGCTCCCTGCCAACACGCCTGGGAAAGCGGTGGGAGAGGCTAAGTGCTGGGCCCCTGCACCCTGCAGGCAAGTGACCTGGCTGAAGATCCAGGCTCCTAGCCCTGGTAAGGGCCATCTGGGGAGTGAAGCAGCAGACGGAAGACCTCTCTCTCTCTCTAACTCTTTCAATAAATAAATAAATCTTGGAGCTGTGGTGTAGTGGGTAAAGCCACCGCCTGCAGTGCTGGCATCCCTTATGGGCGCCGGTTCGAGTCCCGGCTGCTCCACTTCTGACCCAGCTCTCTGTTGTGGCCTGGGAAAGCAGTAGAAGATGGCCCAAGTCCTTGGGCCCCTGCACCCATGTGGGAGACCCAGAAGAAGCTCCTGGCTTCGGATTGATGCAGCTCCGGCCATTGTAGCCATCCAGGGAATGAACCAGCGGGTGGAAGCCCCCCCGCCCCGCCTCTCCTCTCTCTGTGTAACTCTGACTTGCAAATAAGTAAATAAATCTTTAAAATAAATAAATAAATCTTTTTAAAAATTGGAAGTGGAATCAGCTGTCCCTCACACAGGCTGTGGTCCACCGTGCGATGGATGTGATTCAGTGTGGCGTGGACCCCGGAACTGGACACTGCGGACAAAAGGCCACGGGGCGCGCTTCCCTGTGACGTGCATCCCGAGGGCAGTCCACAGAGAGGACACGCGAGGCAGTGGCGGGTGCGGCTGTGGGCCCTGCTTGGGAGGGCGAATGTTGTGGATCGAGATGGGCATGAGGTTGGCACACTGTGAATGCCCCAGAGCTGCTGGGCTCCGTGTGCCGGCCTGGCTCTGTGGATCTCTGCCGGGGCCCAGCAGCTGCTTCACACGGTGAGCACCGCGGTCATGTGACAGCACCGTGACGGCCGCCGTGGAGGGAGGCCCGGAACTATGCTGGGAACCCCCAACAGGCCCTGAACGGCCACTGTGCCCCCTCATCAGAGGCCACGGCATCACGCGCTCAGCTGCACTGTGGTACAGCAGGAGGCTCCCAAGGCCCCTGTGTCGACGCGAGCCACAGATTTCCCTGTTTCACGTGGTCTGGTGGGAGTCTGCCGACCTTGGAGCCGGGGCTGCAGGCATCCCACAGCTGCCCCAACCCTGGGGCTGTGTGAGTGCCAGGCAGTGCCGTGAGAGCCAGCACAGGCCAGGGAATGGAACTGGAGAGAGAGGCCTCCCGGCAAACAGGAGTTGTAGGTCAACCCAAGGCTAAAAGTCACCTGTTAATACATTGCTGATGTCTGCCAGGAGTCTCCCGTCACCCCCCTCCTCCACGTGAGGGGAGGGGCTCGAGGGAGTCTCTTGTCACCCCCACCCCATCACGCCCATCCTCCACGTGAGGGGAGGGGCTCGAGGGAGTCTCCTGTCACCCCCACCCCATCACCCCCATCCTCCACGTGAGGGGAGGGGCTCGAGGGAGTGTCCCGGCTACTCCAGGTGCCCCAGGAAGCGCCGTCCGTCCGTGGGCCCCGCTCTTGCTCCGGTCTGAAGTGTGACTTGGAATCGTCTGTCAAGCAGGGGACATCCTGGAGTCTTCCCTTTTTCCTGGCTTCTCGGTCCTTTTGTGTCTCTCTCTTTGCCTCTCTCGGGGACAGAAATCCCCCAGGCATGGGTTCACACCTGGCGGCTTCCTGCCCCTGGCGCAGGGGACGTGCTGGCTCCTCCCCTGAGCCCACACGCATCTGGTTTCCAGGTGGGTTACAAGCACCACATTGGCCAGTTCGGCACAGAACCCCGCAGGGCCCTGCCGTGGCCCCACGCACGTGAGGACAGACGCCGATCACTGGCCCTGGCCCCAGGTCTGTGTTGACCAAGGGCTCTTTGTAGCACCCACCCTCCACGTTGTCTGCCAGCTTCCGACACCACCTCAGCAGCTGCCCTTGGCTCCCCGCCCCGCGGAGGGCTGCCCAGCCCCGTGCTCTGGCACCTGGCACCTCCTCACCTTGTCCAGGGCCAGTACTGGGCGCCTGTCATTTGGGTTACCTCGTGCCTCCGTGTCCTGGGGCTGCCAGAACGAGGGACCCTCAGCTGGGTGGTTTGAGACCAAAATTCCCTCTCCAGCTCAGGAGCCCGGAAGCCTGAGGTCAAGAGTGACGGGGCCACTTGCCCCCTGCAAGCTCCGGGGGGAGACCTGGCCACTCAGGGTACCGTGGCTTGTAGCTATGTCCCTCTGTCCTCAGCCTCCCTCACCCTGTGTGTGTCTCTGCTAGGGACCTACAAGGACCCCAGGAGAGCATTCAGGGCCCACCTACAACCCAGCACCATCTCCCAGTATGGTTGGGGCCCTGGGTTCCGAGGCGACAGGAACCCAGCTTTTGGGCGCATGCGGTCTGCCGCACCTGAGTGTCTCTGTCCTCCGAGGAGGCCCTCGGATAACTGGGATTCCTCCTGGGACCGCCTCTCGCCCTGTCCAGTGCTCTGTGGGACGGTGAGTCCCTGTGAGAAGTCACCAGGCCCTAGGGTAACCCCCTCCCCCCATTTCCTCCAGAGAGAGGTGGGGGCGGTGAGAGTCAGCCCTGGGGACTGATCAGACGAGGGGCAGGCGTGATGCCTTCACCCACAGGCGGGTGCAGGGGCCTCCTGCATGTCTGCCGGAGCCCTCTCTCTTCTGCTGCTGCAGCCAATGTCGTTCCCCGCGCTGGCCCTTCCTAGAGATGCGAGAGTGACCGGCTCGGCACACACTTGGGCAGTGGAATGTTAACTTAGTTAGTATTTCACGTAGTTCTTTTAAAAAAATCACCTTCTGGGGGCTGGCACTGTGACGCAGTGGGTCAAGCCGCCGCCTGCAGTGCCAGCATCCCAGATGGATGCCAGTTTGAATCCCAGTTGCTCCCCTTCCAATCCAGCTCTCCGCTTAGGCGCCTGGGAAAGCAGCAGATGGCTCAAATCCTTGGGCCCCGGCACCCATGTGGGAGCCCCAGAAGAAGCTCCTGGCTCCTGGCTTCGGTCTGGCCTAGCCCTGGCCATTGTGGCCATTTGAGGAGTGACCAGCAGATGGAGGCTCGCTTTCTCTCTCTCTCTGTAACTCTGCCTTTCAAATAAATAAATAAATAAATCTTTTTTAAAAATCCCTCCTGGGGATGAAGTGCGCATCGTGGGATGTGCGTGTTGATGTTTCTGCATCTGAACAGCCCTCTCTCGGGCCAGCGGCCGGCATTCCTCCCCAGGGACTTGCCCTGGCCCTCCTGGCCAGCCTCTCCCCACCGGGGGTCTTCCACGGACGCGCTCGGGGCTCCTGGCTCCTGGATGCGGCTCCCTCCTCCTCATCACAGAGAAGCCTCCTCCACTCACCGACTCAGGAACAGCCACTTCTGACCGCGGCCAGGGTGAGCAGTGCCGCTGTGGACACGCGTGTGGCGCCTTCGTTTCCATGTATGGCGGAACACACGTAGGAGCAGGGTGGCCGGGCCAGACGGGAAGCATTTTGTGCCTTTATGAGAACTGCCTGCTTCTCGCAGCGAAGCCCCATTGCGCTCACGCCGGCCGCCTCTGTGAGTGGGTCTGTCCTGTCCCCACGCACCAGAGCCGAGCGCACGCAGGAGGCTCTCTGGGGCTCCCCTTTGCGCTCCTGGCGCTTGAGGGCAGGGTGGGCGTCGTCTGTGTGGAGTCCGTCAGGTTGCTGTCCTGGTTGCACGGGGTTTTGGCATTGGGGTGGCTCTCCAGGTC
Organism: Sylvilagus floridanus; assembly: GCA_949820135.1. Classification (NCBI taxonomy): domain Eukaryota; kingdom Metazoa; phylum Chordata; class Mammalia; order Lagomorpha; family Leporidae; genus Sylvilagus; species Sylvilagus floridanus. The sequence goes on from OX463233.1 coordinate 181,587,497, forward strand.
GTGCTGTGAGGAGCTGGGGCCCTGTGAGGAGGCCCTGCTCCTGCTGTAGGTCGGGGTGTCAGAGCCTGCCAAACACTGGGAGAGGCCAGGGGCCCCTGAACTTTACTGGTTCTTTTCTTTTATTATTATTATTTTTTTTAAATTTTTGACAGGCAGAGTGGACAGTGAGAGAGAGAGACAGAGAGAAAGGTCTTCCTTTGCCGTTGGTTCACCCTCCAGTGGCTGCCGCGGCTGGCACGCTGCAGCCGGCGCACCGCACTGATCCAATGGCAGGAGCCAGGTGCTTCTCCTGGTCTCCCATGGGGTGCAGAGCCCAAACACTTGGGCCATCCTCCACTGCACTCCCGGGCCACAGCCGAGAGCTGGCCTGGAAGAGGGGCAACCGGGACAGAATCTGGCTCCCCGACCGGGACTAGAACCTGGTGTGCCGGCGCTGCAAGGCAGAGGATTAGCCTGTTGAGCCACTGGTTCTTAAGTGTCAAACCCAGGTGTTTGTTCTGCTACCGACCCAGTGTGTTCCCAGCAAGGACACGGCCTTGAAGTCCGTTCCTGCTGAACCCAGCCCAGGGACCACCTGCACCCTGCACCACGAAGGCTCTGGACCACCACACCTGTCCTGCTGCTTGCCTCGCAGGTCACCTGGGCCCTGTCCCACAGTCACCAGGGTCCTTGGCTCAGAGGCAGTGGCCACAGAGTGGGACCCAGGGCGGTGCCTGTCCCGGCTCTGACGGCCGCCATGGTCTCTGAGCACTTTCCTCTGTGATGGGAACGCGTTCCCTTCCCTGAGATCCGTGAGGTGTGGGTTGCGGCCAGGCTGTGCCATCGCTGAGTGCCCCGAGATCTCTCCCTGGACCCCCCAGCTGCCTGAGCCCTCACTGCTCATGGCTCCTTGCTAGCCGAGGGCGGAGCACACCAGTCCTAAGCTGGTACAGGCCCCCCTGAGAACTGTGCCCACCACCCAAGGGCAGTGCTGCCTGCCTGGGTGCCCCCGGGACTCTGCCGGGGAAGAGGGCATGATTCCAGCCATGTGCGGGCACCGCTGCCAGTGTTGGCATGAGAAGGCTGGCTGGGGTCCCGGGCAGAGCCCGGGCAGAGGCTGGCAGGCCTGAGCCAGCAGGGCCTTCCACTCCAGCTGGATCCCAGGGCAGAGGAGAGGGCAGGGTCGTCAGGATGGGGATGGGGAGGAGCAGGCGAGCCGGGCCGGGCAGTGGCGCGCGGTGGCAGGGAGCCGTGTGGCTGCAAGCCTCGCTCCCCGGCCGCCCCAAGACCACGGCCGAGGGCTGCCGGACTCAAGTGCTGGAATTGCGCATTTTAAAATGTTGGATTCTCTTCTTTTTATGTTTGAGGAATCAACTCAAAATACAAAGCCGCACCTGGCTGCGGTCAGCAGGGGCCGCTGTCCCCAGGACACCACGCCGTGGGCCACGGCCGCCTCCACTCCCCGCTCTGCTCCAGGCTGTGCCCCGTCTATGCTGTCTCCGCCTCTGTCCCAGGCCCAAGCTCACCTGATGGGCGCTGCCTCGTCGCCACGGTCCAGCCAGTCCTGGGGCGGGATGATGTACATGCACCAGAGGCCCCAGTTGTAGCCGTGGGCCGCGTTGGCGTACTGCTGCACCTCGAACGTGTTGAACTTGATGTTGTCGATGGCGGGCAGGACCACACGACGCCGGTCTTCCCGGATCCGCGAGAGGGCAGGCTCGGCCCTGGGGAAGGCAGAGCTGTGAGGAAGGGTGGGGGTCTGGGGACCCTCACCCCATTCCCAGAGGGCAGGGGCAGGGCCCGGCCAGCCACAAGTCCAGCACCTGATGGCCAGCTTGACTGCCACCTGCTGAGACCCAACAGCTTCAGCCCCAGAGCCCCAGGGGTCCCTCATCTCAGTTGCCTCCTGCCCTGGCCAGGGCTTCCCACATGGGAGCAGTGACAGCTGATGACTGGCCCTGGGCTGTCGGCCCCATCTGTGACATCCCTGAAGGGCCACCTGGCTCCAGAGATCCCGTGGGGTCAGCCCAGCCCGGCTGGCTTTCCCCGTTTCCTGCACCTGTGGAAGGTGCGTCTGTTCTCTAGGACTAACAGAGGGCCTGCTGTGTGCCACTTTGTCCTAACAAATCAGAATACAGCTGGGAACTGAGAAAGGAAGCAGCCCCTCCCCTGATGCCACATGTGCCTGTTCACAGCCGTGGGTGGCGTCGGCAGGTTCCAGCGCTGGGACTGCTCTCCCTTCCCAGCACCAGGGAGGGGTGCACGTTCTGGGCAGCAGGCGCCAGCACCGCTGCGTGGCCCCTGTGGCTGCGGGTCATTTGCTGGACCGGCGATGCGATGTCTGAGCAATGCAGTGTCCCTGGGTGCCCAGGGCTCCACCCTGAGCAGCCTCGAGAAAACTCAGCCCCTGGGCCCTGCTGCCAGGTGGCCCAGGACCAGAGCCCCCACCTTCCCGGTGGGTGGGGTGGGCTCTCCTCCAAGCCCCGCCGTGCTTGTGGGGTAGCCGCAGGATCCCTGCCACCTCCCATAGAACCCACTTCCCCGTGCTGTAGGGCAGTACGAGGAAAGCCGGACTCTGCCATCTAGAAGTTTCCATTCCTGTCCCATGGCTTAGGCCTCACGGGCACTCAGAACCCCCGTCTCGTAAGGGACTGGGATCCTACAGACCCAGATTTGTGCGCTGGCCCCACTCTGGGCCCCACCACATGGCTGGGACAAGTGGGGAGCATGCCCAGTCCACATACATGGGGGCCTCCCCACGGTGCCCTCAGGGCCCACCCTGCCGCCTGTCCGTGCTCAGGAGCTGGACACGCAGAAGCCACCCACCAGGCTCTCAGCCCTGCAGCAAAGCGGCATCTAGGGGAGCCCCAGCCCAGGGCTGACCCTGGCCAGGCTGCACAGCTCAGGGAGGCACCGTGGCCCACACAGCCATCAAATTGCCCCGGCTCTCACCAGCCCGTGTTGAACTCGACGTGGGCGTCGAAGAAGCCGACGACGGGGGCCGTGGCCGCCTTCCAGCCCTGCAGCCGCGCCCGAATCAGGCCTTCCCGCCGGCTGTTGCGGACGATCTTCACCAGGCCTGGGTACCTCCTGTGGACGTACTGGTCCAGGTTGAACTTGAGCTCAGCTGGGGAGAGACACATCGCATTGCATCACTCCAGGGCAGGGCCTGAGGCCCCGAAACCCACGGTTGGGACGCTGCCGGCCCTGGCTGCAAGGCCAGCTGTGAGGACACCCCAGAGACACCCCACCCCATGAAGCTGGCGTGGGTCGGAGACAGCAGACAGGAAAGCCCAGACGGAGCCAGGACACGGCTGAGCCGCCCAGCCGAGGAGAGAGACACAGTCCGCAGCGGATGGCCGGGGAGGCACACGTGGCCCTTCCACGAGCTAGAACGCTGTTCAGCCTAAAGAAGGGAGGGACAACGCACTCGGACCTGGAGGACACCGTCCAGTGAGAAGGCCCAGACACGGAAGCACAGACCCCGGGGGTCCCCCTCACCCCAGGTCCCCGTCAAACCCACAGAGTGGAGTGGAGGTGGCTGGTACTGTCGGGGGGAGGGCGGGGAGCGGTGCTGGACGAGGACAGGGTTTCAGAGTGCGAGACGGAGGCGGACGCGGCTGGCCAGTGGTCAGGTCACACAGCAAGGGCAGCAGCACCACACGCTGGTCACGGTGGGCAGCACTGGCCGTGTGTTTGCCAACTTCTGAGGACAGCAACGAAGCAGTGACAAACCTCGAGCCACACCGGGGCCAGACACAGGCCACTGCCCGAACCGGACACAGACCACTGCCTGAACCAGACACAGGCTACTGCCCGAACTGGACACAGACCACTGCCTGAACCAGACACAGGCTACTGCCCGAACTGGACACAGACCACTGCCCGAACCAGACACAGGCCACTGCCCGAACCGGACACAGGCCACTGCCCAAACCGGACACTGGCCACTGCCTGAACCAGACACAGGCCACTGCCCGAACCAGACACAGGCCACTGCCCGAACCAGACACAGGCCACTGCCCAAACCGGACACTGGCCACTGCCCGAACCAGACACTGGCCACTGCCTGAGGCAGACGCTGGCCACTGCCTGAGATGGACACTGGTCGCTGACAGGCGGACGCTGGCCACTGGCTGTGTGGTCCCCCACTCACAAGAAAAACCCGAACAGGAAATTCACAGACAGGCAGAACCGTGGTTGCCAGGGGCAGGGGCAGGGACGTGGCTTCCTCTTGGTGACACACCGTCTTGGACAAGACAGCAATGGAGGCTGCCCCACTGGGAGCGTACGAAAAACGGCCACCTTGTGCCCTTTAAAATTGATCTTATGTTATGAGAATTTCAGTTCAATAATGGTTAAACCACTGACAGAGCCACCCGCCAAGGACTGGGGGCACTGAGGGGCTCCCCAGGGACAAGTGGGGACACTGGCTGAGGGCAGCCCTGGCCGAGGGTGTGGTCAAGCCAGGGCAGTCCAGGATTCCTGGAGACGGCCCCTCGGCACTGAGGCCCTCTGTCCTAGGAGAGGGTGAGCCCCGAAGGCGGAGCCAGCGCCCAGTCCCGGCTCCTCAGCCACCCAGGGCTGCACACGATGCAGTCGGCCAGTGAGCCGCAGGGTTCCCTGCTACAGGGACAGCTGTGCCCTCTCCCCCTGTCCTGCCCAGAACCAGGCTGCTGAGGACCAGAGCACCGCCCCCTCCTCAGGAGGCTGTGGGGCGTCTCCCCCATGCCCCTCAGCTGGGGGAGGCTGGCGTGAGAGACCCCAGGCGCTCAGCCCCGCAAGCCCCCCAGTGCTGGAGCCACCCTGGGCACTCCTGCTCTGCTTAAGACGGGCACTGGACAGGCCCAGACACCACCCATGCGTGTGTGGGCCTTGAGCCCTCCGGACCCCACGGCTGACATGGGGCCAAGGCCCGGGAAACCACGGGGCCCTGGGCTCCATGAGCTCCGGCCAGGCACGCCCCTACAGAGCTCCTGGGAGGGCCTGGGCCTCTGCCAGGGGAGGAGGCAGAGCCTGGCTGCCTCTCTGGGCACAGGGCTTGTGTGGCAGGGACCAGCTGTGGACCGCGACTTCACCCCCTCCCGCAGCAGCCCCGGGACACTGCACCTGCCCAGAGCCCGTCCGGCCACAGAGCTGGCGCCCACTCACCATTGTCACTGTTGTCGTCCACCAGGATGACCTCCTTCAGGAGCTGGGAGGGCGTGTGGTTGACCACGCTGTGGACGGAGCGCAGGATGACCGACAGGGCCTCGTTGACAAAAATGAAGACCACGGAGACCTGGGGCAGCTCTTCCGAGTAGGTCATCTGCCTGCACCTGCGGAGGCGGGCAGTCAGGGGGCGGGGACGGGCCTGCCCCCAGGGCAAGGGGCAGTACAGGGGCTGCTGGGGGCCGCCTGGGGGCCGCAGCCAGGGGCAGAGGCACTTGGGTCCGGATGGCGGCTGGACGAGGCGCGTCTGCTCGTGAGTGTGAGCAGGACGAAGGCTGCGAGTGGAACGAAATAAATTCTCCAGGGAGCAGGGGCGCACAGCAACCAAGGGGAAAGGTCAAGAGCAGGGGAAGCGACGTGCCAGAGATGACCGGGTCAGGTGAGGTGGACGTGGCCCTGTGGCTCAGCAGCAGCACCGGCTGGAGTCCCGGCCGCTCCACTTCCGATCCAGATCCCTGCCAATGCACCTGGGGAAGCAGCGGAGTGTGGTTCAAGTCCTTGGGCCCCTGCACCCACATGGGAGACCCGGAAGAAGCTCCTGGCTCCTGGCTTCAGATGGGCTGAGCCCGGGTCACTGGGGCCATTTGAGGAGTGAACCACAGGATGGAAGACCTTTCTCCCTGTGGCCGGTGCTGTGGCGTGGCAGGTAAAGCTGCTGCCTTCAGTGCCAGCATCCCATATGTGAGTCGGTTCCGGTCCCAGCTGCTCCCCTTCTGTTTGTTTATAAGTCAGTTACACCGAGAGAGAAGGAGAGGCAGAGAGAGAGAGAGGTCTTCCATCTGCCGGTTCACGCCCTAGTTGACTGAAACAGCCTGAGCTGCACCGATCCAAAGCCAGGAGCCAGGAGCTTCTTCTAGTCTCCCACGCGGGTGCAGGGGCCCAAGGACTTGGGCCATCTTCTGCTGCTTTCCCAGGCCACAGCAGAGAGCTGGATGGGAAGTGGAGAGCCAGGACTCGAACCAGCGCCCATATGGGATGCCAGCACTGCAGGCGGCTGTTTTATCCTTTACGCCACAGTGCCGGCCCCTCGGCTGCTCTGGGGGTTGGGTTTTCAACATGCAGATTTGGGGACACACTCAGGCCACAGAAGGTTCCGACACCCCCGGCTCCCCTGATTCTCAGGCCTTCAGAACTGAGTGACACAAGCAGCTTCAGAGGCAGACGGTGGTGCCTGCCAGTCTCCATGATGCATCTCCTGCTAGCTCCCTCTCACTCATCCGCCCGTCCATCATCTATATATCATCCATCCATCCATATCCATCTATCCATCCATTCACGCATCTCTATTATCTATCCATCTGTCCATCTGCCCACCTACTCCTCATCTCTCCATACCTATCATCCATCTATCCACCCACCCATCTATCCATCCCTCCATCTATCCATCCATCCCTCTATCCATCCATCCATCCATCTATCCATCCATCTGTCTATCCGTCTATCCATCCGTCCGTCCATCCATCCACCCATCCATCCATCCACCCACCCGCCCACCCATCTGCCCGTCTGTCGCTGTCCTTTCGGCTCCACTCCTCTGCAGAGCCCTCACTAACGCACTGCCCGGGAGACCTGCCCCTCGCGGAAGCTGATGTGCTGTGTCTTGTAAGTTCCCAGCTGCTGAGGTCCTGGAGGAAAAACCAGTGACACGAGCGACACTTACGGGCACAAGCACCCCTTATGATCTCAGAAGTCTCCTCTCGCCAGAGCTGTGGCATCCTCAGTCCATCAGGAGACACCACGCCCATTTCCCTGGCCCAGGGAACACCATGCTCCCTTCCAGGGCACCTCATGTTTGGGCCGGCCTCAGGCGCTGGCTGGGCCAAGAGAATGCGTCAGATAGAGGCCTTGCCAGGCCCCGCCAGCACCCCAGGGTCCCCAGCTCACAGGAGGAGTCTGACTGTGAGGAGGACACAGGAGACGGAACCTGGCCAGCCCAGCATCCACCTGGGTGCTGTGCACCTGAGCGAGACACCTGGGCTGTCTCAGGGTCTCCAGCTTCAGACACAATGGGGAAAAGTGCCGAGGAGGCCAGGCGGCAGCCTGATGGAGGCCCGTGGCCTGGCCTGGCCCAGCCAGCCCTGTGGCCCTGTCATTGTAGGGCAGCGCTGGCCTCCCCGCAGGCCCACCCACGTTCTCAGCCTGCGAAGCCAGGGACATCAGAGCTGGCGCTGCCGGGAGCCGCCTTCTGAGGCCCGGAGCTCCCCTTGGTGAGGCAGGCAGGTGCCCCCTGCCCCCCCGACGCAGGCTGCAGAGCGCGGGAAGGCCCACACAGGGGACACGTCTGTCCTCAGACCTGCCGGAGGGGGTGACTTACGATGCTTTACTTTCGGCCTTGGGTGTGACCCTGCCCCGTGACAGCTCCACACTGCTCTCCCAGACTCAGGCTCAGATACCCAGCAGGGTTGGCCGAGCCCAAGTCCTGCAGCCTACAGACGGCTCCTGACCATGGTCCTTAGCCCACACGGCGGCTCCCAGTGGGGGACCGAGGCCCCGCACAGCAGCGCAAGGACGGTCCCGACAGGAAGGCGGCCACTCTGCCTGGCAAGGCGCGCTTTGCTCAGCGCAAGTCTGGGGCACACTGGAAATATTCCTAACATTTTCATAAGCACAAATTCTCTCTTTTGCGAGCCGCTTCTTATGATCTCTTGAGGACCGTTTCTCCAAGGACAACTGTGCTCAGAGATTTTTCCAGCCTGAGAAGTTCCCGCGCCGAGCATCCTACGTGCAGATGCCTCTGGTCTCACTGAGTCACATTCTACTGTCGTTGCAGACACACGCGAACGCACACACATGCACACACACGCATGTGCACACACACACACATGCACACACGGCTCAGGCTCAGAAATTTAGCAGCACAGCACTCGGGCTTTCCCATACTGCACTGCCTGGGGCTGCTCCCCTGGTGCTCAGACACCGCGGCAGGACGCAGACGCAGCAGGCGTTTTCTGTCTCCTGTGCAAGAGACAAAGAAGGGATGGAGGGAGGAGGGAGAGAGAGAGAGAGGCAGACAGACAATGCAGGGAGACAGATGGACACAGAGTGCAGAGAGAGAGAGAGAGGCAGAGACAGAGAGACAGAGACAGACACAGAGAGACGGACACAGAGATGGACAGACACAGACACTCAGACAGCGACAGAATCAGACACCCAAAGAAACAGACACAGAGACAGAGACTCAGACGCAGACACTCAGGGAGAGACAGACACAGAGACCAAACAGATGGCAACGAGCGACAGCACGAGGCTAGCATGCTCTCCGCCTTGGTTTCTCAAGCAATGCTATCAAAATCCATGGAAAAAGCATCCCCCGGACACCATACCTGGATTCTAAAAGCTTTTGCACCCAAATAAACTTGCATTTTGCTTCCTGTCCTGAGACTGAGACCTCGTGGTGCTCACACACACACCCCCTCCCCGGTCGCTGGACTGTGTTCTGCTCTGGCTCTCCCAGGCCTTTTTATCCCAGTCTTGAATTAATTTATTTACACAATAAGATCAACGACTTTCCTCTTGAGAGAAAATGCAGACCTAAGAGCCAGAACTAGTGCCCTCCTCCGTCTCCAGTGTCATGGGCTGGGACGATGAGAGCCCCTGAATCTCACTGTGGCCCAGGACGGCTTCGGGGTTGGGGGGAGATGCCCCTGTGAGAGACTCCACAAAGGCTGCCTGGCCTTGACCGGGAGTCGGGGGGGCAGCCCACAGGGGCCATACGCACAGGACGGAACGATGGGGCTCAGGGTAAGGCAGGGCCCTCCTCGTATGCCCACTTTAACTGTGCGTCTATGCCACCCCAACAGCACCCACAGGGCTCCCCATGTCCCTAGAGCCGCAATTTCACCCTCAGGGGACGCAGTGCAGCTGACGAGAGCCCGGTCAGGTAAAGGCCCTGGGACAGCGGGGCCATGCTGTGCTGCGCCTCCTGGGGGCCTCCTGGGGCAGCATCCAGGGCATTGTGATTTGCTCCAACCCTGCAGGAGCTCCAGGAGGGTCTGTGCCGGGGCAGGGCCCTCAGCTAGATGGCCACGGGACGCCAGCCCTCCCACGGGCTAGACGGCCACGGGACGCCAGCCCTCCCACGGGCTAGACGGCCACGGGACGCCAGCCCTCCCACGGGCTAGACGGCCACGGGACGCCAGCCCTCCCACGGGCTAGATGGCCACGGGACGCCAGCCCTCCCACGGGCCAGCCCCGGACTCGCTCTAGGGGCGCATGTCCTCAGCTCATCAGGCAGCCTCGGCCAAGGCAGGCCCCACTCAGGAGCCCTGAGGCCCTGGCCCACCGCCGGCCAGCGCTCAATGACGGGCCCAGCTCAGTGGTTTGCGGGGCCTCTGCTGCCCTGAGCCCCAGGAGCTCCTGCCACTGAGGGTGGTTGCAGGAAGGCTGACCAGGCCTGTGGAGGCCGCGGCACTTCCCTTTGGAGTCTGCGTCCAGCCCTCCCTGCCAAGGAAGCCAGCGCCAGCCCCGAGCTGAGCGGACTCTGCCCGACAAATCCCAGCAAATCCACCTTGGAGGCAGAGCCGTGGGGCAGGCCGCCCCAGGGAGCCTTCATTAACCCCACTTCCACAGCAGACACCAGCCTGGCTCAGAGAATCTCGCCCGGAGATGCCCCGGAGCCCCAGAGCAGCGCCCCGTCCTGAGCCCCTCCCCGAGCTGGGGGTCACACTCGGGGTCCCCTCTGCACGGAGACCACGGCTCCCAGGCTCCGGGTGCCTGGGCAGAGCCAGGGCTGAGAGGGAGAGGTGTCTGCCCATGGTTTTCCCCGAGGAACAGCCACACAGCCCAGGGCAGGTGTTCAGGGCCACACCTGGTCTTCCTGTCCTCATTGTCTCAGACACATGCTCCGCAGCGCAGGCCTGACGGGAGGCGGGGGGGGCCTCCTCAGATCCCCGTCCACTAAATCTGCCTTACTCAGCGATGACAGCTACACTGCTGGCAGCTGAAACCTCAAACACGCGTGAAGAGTCCACAACGTGTGACGGGGACGATGGGGCTCAGGGTAGGGCACGGAAGGCGGGGCTGCCTCTGAAGGTGGTGGTTCCTGTTCCTGATCCTGTTTAATTTGCATTTTCAGACTTCCTGTCATCCTCCCATGGGCAGTCTTGAGAGTCAAGAGCCACATGTGTGCTTCGAGGCATAACTCGTGGGCCAGGCTTGGTCATCAAGGCTGTGCGTGTGATCTGTGGTGTAATTATGGCCGCGGTTTAATTAGAAAAGCTACAGTGGGGAATCGATGAAGAATCTGATAAGAAAAACGAGTAAGAAGTTCTGTTTGAGAGTGGATGGAACTGCCTGCGGGTGCTGGAACACACACACATGTAACACAACACATACACAATGCAATGCAAACACGCACATACACACAGTGCAACACAAATACACACATACAGCGCCACGTGCAGACACACTCATGCACAACTCAACACATACACAACGCAGCACACACATGCACACGCACCACACATGTGTCTCTGGTGAGCACACTGTTGGGGCGCCCACGAGGCAGTTTCTGACTGGTGTCTGTGTTCAGCTGTGCCTCGTTTACATATCCATTCACAGAATCACCACACGCGTTTGCTGAGGGACTGCTGAGCCCCGGTGGACAGCAGGAGCCGCTGCTGCATTTGCAGCGCGGAGAGCCAGCCTTCGCGGCACACACACGTCCAGCAGTCACTCCCTGGCTGTCCCAGCCATCAGCACGGCAGAGCCACGGGCAGCGTCCATGCATCAGCCACCTCCCTTTGTGTCCTGGTTCCCCGGGGCCAGGAATTCGGCAAGGCCTCAGCTGGTGGCCCTGGGTGGGGGCTGCCATGTGGGTGCAGAACGGAGCTACAGGGTCTGTCCACGTGGACTCTGAGAACCTGCTGGGCTTCCTCACAGCACAGCCACTTCAAGACAGAGGCTGCTCCCCGGGGCTCGGGCACCAGGCCAATGTCAGCTGAGCGGGGGGACGGCTGGCCACCTCGCGTGATGGGGCCTTAGGGCCACACAGGCCCCTTCTGCTGTTGGAGGACCAGCCACAAAGGCCACCACCTCTTGACGTGGGACGACAGGGCCCTGGAAGAGAGCTCCTCACGTCCTTGGAGAAGTGAAGGTGCGTTCAGTCCTGTGAGTCAGACAAAAACTCCGGCTCCGGGCCAGCGCCGTGGCTCAACAGGCTAATCCTCCGCCTTGCGGCGCCGGCACACCGGGTTCTAGTCCCGGTCGGGGCACCGGATTCTGTCCCGGTTGCCCCTCTTCCAGGCCAGCCCTCTGCTGTGGCCCGGGAGTGCAGTGGGGGATGGCCCAGGTGCTTGGGCCCTGCAACCCATGGGGAGACCAGGAAAGGCACCTGGCTCCTGGCTCCTGCCATCGGACGAGCGTGGTGCGCCAGCCGCAGCGCGCCGGCCGCGGCGGCCATTGGAGGGTGAACCAACGGCAAGGGAAGACCTTTCTCTCTGTCTCTCTCTCTCACTGTCCACTCTGCCTGTCAAAAAAAAAATAAAAAATAAATAAAAAAAAAAAACTCCGGCTCCGGAGAGGCCCAGGTCAACTCCAGCTCCCACTCCCCGTGCCCTGAGCGTGGCTGTGTCCAGCAGAGGCCTGACATGCCTGGAGGACGGGCCCCAAGGACGTCTGCGGAGCAGCCTCAGTCCCCATCTTTGGTAGCAAAGAATGAGCTCTGCCACTGAGCTGGGTCTGGCTACACGGGGCAGCCCCCCAAGACTGCGGTGGGAGCCCCCTGCCCTCCTGCCCCTCACAGTGCTGTGCGTTCTGTTGTTGGGTTCCCGTGTTGTTGGTCCCTGAGTTGCTGGTTCCTGGGCTGTTGGTTCCTGGGCTGTTGGTCCTGGGCTGTGGGTTCCTGGGCTGTTGGTCCTGGGTTGTGGGTTCCTGGGCTGTTGGTCCTGGGTTGTGGGTTCCTGGGCTGTTAGTCCTGGGCTGTTGGTTCCTGGGTTGTGGGTTCCTGGGCTGTTGGTCCTGGGCTGTTGGTTCCTGGGCTGTTGATTCCTGAGTAGTTTTTCCTGAGTTGCTGGTTCCTGGGTTGTGGGTTCCTGAGTTGCTGGGTTCATGTGGTGGTGTGTCCCCCACCAGCAGGCTCCTGTTCTGTGTGTTTCCACACTCGCAGTGTTCTGGTGTTGCTGGCTCTCATGCCGTCTAGTTCTCGCGTTGCTGGGTTGGTTCTCCGACGTCTCATGGAGGGAGGGGAAATGCTGCTGCAGGTCTCCAGTGTTCAGGTGAGGCAGGGCGGAGTCATCAATGCCAGGTGTGTGGTGTCCACTGTGCCCGGCCCATGTGTGCCCAGGACCGGGAGCAGAAGGGAAGGCGTGGGAAGAGCAGGCATTTCAGAGCCCACGCCACACAGTACCAGCCAGGCGCAAACACAGCCAGGAGGCAGTGGAGGTGATGAGTTCACCCCCAGGGTGTGGCCGGAGGCCGGGCTCCTGACCCCAGAGGTCTCCGAGAGAATCAGAGCCGTCAGCAGGATTTTTTTTTTTAAGATTTTAATTATTAATTGAGAGGTAGAGTTATAGAAAGGCAGAGAGAGAGAGACACACAGAGAGAGACAGAGAGGTCATGCATCCGCTGGGTCACTCCCAGATGGCCTCAACGGCCGGAGCTGTGCCAATCCGAACTCAGGAACAACCAGGAGCTTCTTCCGGGTCTCCTATGCGGGTGCAGGTCCCCAATACTTGGGCCATCTGCCACTGCTTTCCCAGGCCACAGCAGAGAGCTGGATCAGAAAAGGAGCAGCCAGGACATGAACTGGTGCCCATATGGGATTATTCCAGTGCCACTAGCAGAGGCTTAGCCCACTACGCCGCAGAGCCAGCCCCATCAGCAGGGTTTTCACCAGGGGAAGCACTCGGCTAAGACAGGGCTAACCCTTTGTTCTATCCAAAATATGAGGGTAATGCCCAATTTTCTCCATATGTCTCAAGCAAATAATTGGGAATTTTAAAACAGGTTAAAAAAAAAAAAGGGCCTGGCACTGTGGCACAGCGGGTTAATGCCCGACCTGCAGCACCGGCATCCCATATGGGCGCCAGGTTCTAGTCCCAGCTGCTCCTCTTCCAATCCAGCTCTCTGCTGTGGCCTAGGAAAGCAGTAAAAGATGGCCCAAGTCCTTGGGTCCCTGAACCTACGTGAGAGACCTGGAGGAAGCTCCTGGCTCCTGGCTCCTGGCTCCTGGCTCCTGGCTCCTGGCTCCTGGCTCCTGGCTTCGGATCGGCGCAGCTGCGGCCATTACAGCTATTTGGGGCGTGAACCAACGGAAGGAAGGCCTCTCTCTCTGTCTCTCCCTCTCACTGTAACTCTACCTCTCAAATAAATAAATCTTTAAAAGAAAAAAGAATTGGGCACAGAAAACACAAGCTGTTTGGGGATTTAAAACTAGCACACGGGGCAGGGTTTGGCAGAGTGCTTGGGGGCATCTCAGGGCACCTGCGTCCCACAGCACACCTGCGTATTGTTTCCAAGTCCAGCTTCCTGCTCAAACCCTGGGAGGCAGCAGGCGGTGGCTCCAGTGGTTGGGCCCCTGCCACTCACATAGGACATCTGGACTCGGTTCCCAGCTACCGGCTCCAGCCTGGGCCAGCTCTTGCAGGCATTTGAAAAGAGAACCAGTGGACAGGAGCTCTGTCTGTCTCGTCCTTCCAACTACATCAAATAACTACAATTTAAGACAAAACGGCACCATATACGTGCTATTAGGAGCCCGAACCTGCTTGTGTCATCTCTGTGCTCCAAGGCCCCTACCTGGGCAGCTGTCCCCGGCCTTGACCCGGCCCTCGAGAGACGCCTCCAGCCAGAGGACGCACTGTCCCCAGGAGCCGCAGGTGAGCATCGCGCGACTGTGTAAGGCCGGGGCACTGCGGTCTCAGCACCCTCCGAGGTGTGCGGCCCCGCGGCCCTGCGCTCCCCGCACCCCACAGGCTGGAAATCGCTCTGCACTCACATTTCTGTCCGGTGCAGCTACACCTGCTCACACTCACACATCCCTCCCCACGTGTTCTCACACACACTTACATAGTACACTCGTCATCACACACACCCACACCCACACACTCATCACTCACAGGCCCAGCTGCAAGGACACACCGTCTCCCAGCCCAAGTCCTCCCCGCCCCGGGCGCCACGCCTGTGGCCATCAGCAGCGTCCTGGGGGGCCTGGTTCTTGTGGATCCAGCACACGTCTCTACACTGCCTCTGTTAAACCTGAACACATTCCTTAGTCAACCAGGAATCCTCACTTTGTCCCTGAGAACAGAGCCAGCGTTACTGCGCGCCATCACCCTGGAAGTGAGCACCCTGGAAACGAAACGGCGCCATCTACAGGGACTTGGGGAGAATTTCTCTAGGCCAGACTCAGAGCAGCAGGGGAGAGCAGGGGTGGCCTCTCACCGCAGCGCCACGCGTTTGACGGGAGCGTCCTTGTGCCTAGGTCAGTTCCCAGGGCACACGCAGGCCACGGCATCCGGAGCCTCCTGAGCCAGAGCTGCCCCCACCACCCTGAGACTCGGGCTGGCTGGCGGCCAGCAGCCCTGGTGCTCAGGCTGGGGTCTGAGGGGCAGCGTGGTGTCCCCCCTCCAGGCCCAGGCCCCGTGGGCAGCCAGAATGCAGAAAGGAATGGCATCTGTGAAGCAGACGTTTGCTGGAGGCTCCCTCGTGAGCTTGTGGAGCAGACGTGGTGACCGAGACGAGGGCTCGGGCTTCGGTGACCACAGGCAGGGCCATGGCTTCTTGGGCTTTCCACTGCTCTGCTGAGCGCTGGGACAAGAGGCCTCCAGGCCCCTGAGGGGACGGGCACCTGCCTCTGAGACTTGGCCACACTCGTTCTAAACAAGTGCAGCGAACGACACTCAGTGTGGCCTGAGCCTTGGGCTCGTGTTGGTGGGGGCGGCCGCAGCCTGAGCACACGGGACTCAGCCCAGCCTCCCCAGACCCTCAGATGGCTGCGTTTAAAGAAGGGCTCTGGCCCTCAGCTGAGGCCGTCAAGAGGCCCACGGGGACAGCAGAGACCAGAGTCAGAGACGGAGACAGACAGGGCCCGAGGAAGGCAGAGACTCAGGCACTCGACAGGGCGAGGCCCAGGCAGCGCGCAGCTCCACAGGGCAGTTTTGGGACCTTTCTCTTCTTCAGGAGCCTGTGGTTTGCTGGGGGCCTGCGGCGGCGGGGGGGGGGGGGGGGGGGGCAGGGCACACTCACTTTTTGGGCCTGTAGTCGGGGATGGTCCTGTCCAGGGAGATGCGGTCGCTGAGCTGGGCATTGTACCCGTACTCCTCGTACTTGACGTCTGTCTCCTGGCTGTCCGTGCGGAGCGTGGCGGCCACGCCCCCCTGGCCCAGGCCGCCTGGCCCCTCCACCAGACCGATGGGCTTGGCAAGGCCTAGGGGGGAGATAGGAAAACAGAGAGCTCAGGCAGACCGCAGGCCCCACCCCCGAGTTGTCCCCTGGGACGGCCTTGCTCCCTAGCAAACCTTTCTCTCGGGAGCAAACTCCCAACAGGTCCGTGCGGGACGGGACATTCTGCAAAAGGCAAAATGATGGAGCCAGCCGAAGGTCAGGGGTTGCCGGGGACTTGCAGGGCAGTGGGCTGTCCCCATGGGACGAGCCAGTTTCGATCACCAAGAGACAGAGTGTTGATGCTGGATCATCCCTGTAGCAGGCGCATCACAAAGAGTGAGAGGCCGGGGGACGCCACTGGGGACAGTGCCATGGGCCCTGTCTCTAAGTCTGAGACTGCCCAAATGTAGACTCTGTCGATGCCACAAGACACTGACTCAAAAATTGGAAAGAGGGTCCAGCGCTGTGGCACAGCAGGTAAAGCTGCCCCCTGCAGTGCCGGCATCCCACATGGGCACCGGTTCAAGTCCCGGCTGCTCCATTCCCATCCAGCTCCCTGCTGTGGCCTGGGAAAGCAGCAGAAGATGGCCAAGTGCCTGGGCCTCTGCACCCACATGGGAGACCCAGAGCCTTTGGATCCTGGGTCCAGATCAGCTCAGCTCCGACCATTGAAGCCATTTAGTGAGTAAACCAGCAGATCAAAGACCTCTCTCTGTGTGTCTCTGCCTCTTTCTGTAACTCAAATACAAAAAAAAAAAATGCAGATTCTTAACAAAAATTGCAAAGGAGTTTTTGAAAATTCACCTTTTAAAAACCCCAGCCCTTGGCACTGTCAGTCACCACCAGTTGAACCAATCACACACCGACCAGGTGCTGGCGAGGCGGGACAGCGGCACAGTGAGTGCCTCCGAGGGCTCAGGCAGGATTTGTTGGGCAGAAGGGGCCCCACACAGGGCATCGTGTGACAAGGAGGCGAGGGTGGACCCCAGGGCAGGAGCTGCTGACCAGGAAGGAGCCATGGGACCCAGTGACCCGGGCTCAGGGCCCCACGCAGGGCGGTGGTGTGGGTGCCTGGGTGGGCCAGGCTGGGCAGTTCTTGGAGGTCAGTGGTGCCAGGAGAACAGAAGAGACCAGCGCAGGGTCGGGGCAGGGGCTGGAGCAAGAAGAAGGCGGGACGGACACACATCCCTGAGTTTCCCCAGAGTGGGCTACCCCACACCTGCCCACCGCACCAGGGACCCAGGCAGGAGGTCCGTGCAGGAGGTGCTACCCCAGGGGACCCTCCCCGCGAGCCGCATCACCAGGGCCCCAGGACTTCTGTGTTTCCCGCAGTGTTGCCTGTAGGTGACTGATGCATTGTTGGTATTTGTGGAGGACTGGCAGGCACAGCCCTGGACGCTGTAGTGAGCCTCCTCCACTTCCAGTTTGTATTTCAATACCGCAATGGCACACAGTCGTGCACACGCGTGCCACTGTTGGGTGTCTGTGTGCACGTGCGCACCTCGCCAGGCGCTATCTACAGAGAGAAGGCTCCCAGAGGCCAACACCGGCGGCTCCCAGGCTGCAGGCAGGAGCTGCCTCCCAGACGCTGCCCGGGCAGTGGGGGCTGTGCCCTGTAGTGTGGCTGCCCCACATCCGCCGCCTGACCTGTCCACTCACACAGGTAACACGGGCACAGCAGCCCAGAAACCCGAGCAGCGAGGGTTAACAGCCTTGTGCTCTCCTCCAGGGAGATGTGTCCGGCTCCAGTTCCCGTGGCCACCCTCTGGCCATGTCCGGGCTCCTGGATCCAGGTCTTGTCTGATGGGTGTGGCACAGCTCCTGGGACTTCCTGGTGGGTGGCACGCGCGGGGTCCATCTTCCCGGCTGCCCTTGAACTTTCTGGCTGTGTTGCTAGTTTTAGATACCCTCGGGGTTACCTCTGTGACTTTAGCACACACGCCGAAAGCTGTTTCTGCAGCACCGCCCCCCCCTTGCCTCCCCACCACGGCACAGGGCAGACCTGCCCCTCCCCCGGCCTCGCTGAGCCCTCGCCTGGACATCCTCCACGGGTGTCTGCAACAGCCGCGCGGAGCCTTCCACCGGGCTGTCCACAAGCCGGTTCTAAGGCGAGAGGCATCGACAGCTACCACGTGCGACCCCGCAAACGCCAATCGCGGTGGAGCTGGGCGCCCGGCGGGCCGAGAACCAGGACACGTTCTACCGCTAATGAAACGCGTGCCGCTGACGGAGAGTCCTCCCTGTCGCTGCTCCTGGCGCGCCAGTCATCGTTCAGACTACGCGGCTTTGGGCTTTGGTTCTGCAGCTTTGTGCAGGGCTCACAGCGCTGTTCCCGGAGCCTGAGCTCGGCGCCCACCCCCCCCAGCACCCGGCCTCCTCAGAGCTGCTGCCCTGCCTCCAGGGACATGGAAGTTTGTCTTCATGAGCTCAGCCTTGGGCCATCGCCGCACAGGAAACCAACAGAGCCGGCGCTGGGGCCTCTGACTTCAGGCCGGCTCCACGCTGTCTGCACCTCCCCTGTCCCCACAGCCACTGTCTGTCCAGGAGCTCTGCCAGCCCATGGAACAGACGCGATGACGGAGGCTGAGGGGCCGGCCGACTTCAGGATGTTTCGGAGGAGGCTTGGAGGGGCCACCGACACTTTAGTGACCCCAAAGGCGCTCGCCGCAGGCAGGGAAGCGGGGCTGGCAGGATGGGGACAGTGTTCCCATGGAGCCCCTGGCTTCGGGAGCAGGGGTTCACCCAGGAGCAGGAGGCGAGGGTCCGGCCCCGTCTCTGCAACGCTGTGGGCCCAGCAGTGGGTTTGGGCGTGTCTTTGCCCACGTGCTGCACAACAGGTACACGGACTCCCACGCCCTGACATCGCTCGGTCATGGCACACGTCACTTCCATGTGTCCCAGGAACACAGCCCCCGGGGTCAAAGGCACAGATGATTCTGGGGGACAAGGTGGAGAGGTCCCTCAGGGACACTCAGGGCCAGGCAGGGAAGCTGGCCCTGCCCTGAAGGAGCCTCCCAGCAGGTGCAGGGCTCCTGGAGCCCACCTCCGACCTTTCCCCTTGATGGGGACACAGCGCAGGACCCTGGGACCCGTTGCCCCTCGAGGCCGAGCTCCTCCACCTCCACAGCCTGGCGGCCCCTCTTGCTCCCCTCTGGCTCCCACATCCCAGGGAGTAGCAGCTCTGCTCCCCTAGCCTGACTCCCTGCCCAGTCCCTCTGCCTCAGACGGAGTTCAGCATTTGGCTCCGAGCCTAGAGAGGGGTCCAGGCTTGAGGAGTTCCCTGCTGTTCCCATTCATGCCACGAGGGGGCGCAGTGCTAATTCATTTTGATTTTACTTTTCCAGTAATCAACTACAAGAGTTCTCTCCACAAACAGACCCAACCGGACTCCCAGTTTACGTGTCCTGCTTTCCTTGTCAGTCTGGTCCAAGTACTTCCTGAGGTCCAACTTCACATCTCTTCAGTCCATGAAGAGATTCAGAGACACGGCTGTTCCCGAAAATACATAAACACTGTCTTTCTGCTTTGATTTCCACGTCACTGTTCCGTGGCCAGAGGACACAGTCTCCTACGAGCTCACTCTCTGGTGTTTGTGGGGACTCGCTGTGTCTCAGTGCACAGCCGTGTCTACACGTCCCAGAGTGTGGGGTCTCCCCGTGAGTGACAGCCGTGTCTACACATCCCAGAGAGTGCGGGGTCTCCCCGTGAGTGACAGCCGTGTCTACACATCCCAGAGAGTGCGGGGTCTCCCCGTGAGTGACAGCCGTGTCTACACATCCCAGAGAGTGCGGGGTCTCCCCGTGAGTGACAGCCGTGTCCACACATCCCAGAGAGTGCGGGGTCTCCCCGTGAGTGACAGCCGTGTCTACATGTCCCAGAGTGCAGGGAGTCCCCCTGTGAGTGACAGCCGTGTCTCACATCCCAGAGAGTGTGAGGTCTCCCTGTGAGTGAGAGCTCCATCTGGGTCTCCCACATGGGTGGCAGGGGCCCAAGGACTTGAGCTGTTACCTGCTGCCTCCCAGGCTGCTCTGGGAGCAAAGCCCAGATTCAAAGCCAGGCGCTCTGATATGGGATGTGGATGTCCCCAGTGAGTCCCGACCACCGACCCCAACACCTGACCTGGGGCTGGGCTGCTGGGACGTGTGCCACCTTGGCATCTTGCGCTCGCCCCAGCTGGCATCCGCAACACGGGAGCAAGGGGACGCGGACATCACGGAGGAGAGGCCAGGCCGCCAGCCCTGGGACAGCCCCACCCGAGAGGGGCTCGTCTGGCCGTGCCCAGGGCGTCGCTGCCGGCTCAGAGAGCCCCACCTCCCACTTGGCCGACCCTCGGCTACTGGCACGCAGCACAGCACACGTGGGCAGCTGTGGCTTCTCCACTCGGAGGACGTGTGCTTCTGAGTCACTGGCGTCCATCTGTCCCAGCAGCTGAAGCCAATACTGTGAGAGCGGAAGCAGCCCAAATGGAAGGCACCCAGGGAGGTGCCACGCCTGGGAGCCTCAGCCCCCTGGGCGCTTCAGGACGGCCCCAGGGGACACGCTGCCCGAGAGGGGGACGTGGCACCAGGAGTGGCCTGCGACAGTCAGACCTGTCCACATGCCCCAGAGGCCGCTGGGAGGTCAGACAGCCGTGCCAGCGTGTGAGAAGCAGCAGACCCGACGAGGCAGTGAGAGGCGACTCAGCTGGGAGGAACCAGGGGCCCGGCCCCTCCAGAGCAGGCAGGGAGTGAAGCCGCAAGGGCCCGGGGCGAGCAGGTGTGGCTCCAGCCCGAGTCCCTCCCAGCCTGGCCTTGGCCTCGGAGCGGCTGCACATACAGGCCCCAGGGGAGACGCAGAGGCAGCCCCTCCCGAGCACGTGTCCCCACCTGCCCGCCCAGTGATGCCTGCAGTCACAGGGCCAGCGCACAGAGCTGGACGTGACCCGGAGCACGAGGAAACGGGACACCGGGAATGGGAGCCAAGAGACCACAGAGCGCTGACGTGGCAGCGACCCCTATGCCTGGACGCTGGGTCCTCCCCCGTGCCAGCCCCCACCCTGACCCCTGCCGGCTGTCCCCAAGGGCAGGGTCAGGTCCCGTCTGGCCAGTGTGACGCACCTGGCTTGAGCTTTGGTGAGAACAAAGCCTTTGCGATGGTGCCCACTTCACCCACGCTCTCCACACTCAGAGCCTAAGTCCGGCACAGGCAGGTCCCCGACGATCCCCTGGAGCCCTGACTACAACGATGTCAACACAGAGAAGACTGACAGTGAGGGGCAAACTGAGAAGTCACGGATACCCTAGGGACGGCACCTGTCCCGTGTGCCGGGATACCCTAGGGACGGCACCTGTCCCGTGTGCCAGGATACCCTAGGGACGGCACCTGTCCCGTGTGCCGGGATACCCTAGGGACGGCACCTGTCCCGTGTGCCGGGATACCCTAGGGACGGCACCTGTCCCGTGTGCCGGGATACCCTAGGGACGGCACCTGTCCCGTGTGCCGGGATACCCTAGGGACGGCACCTGTCCCGTGTGCCGGGATACCCTAGGGACGGCACCTGTCCCGTGTGCCGGGATACCCTAGGGACGGCACCTGTCCCGTGTGCCGGGATACCCTAGGGACGGCACCTGTCCCGTGTGCCGGGATACCCTAGGGACGGCATCTGTCACGTGTGCTCTCTCTCCCTCTCAGGCCAGCGCAGCACTTGGTGAGCTGCCCTCCGCAGCACTGCATCCAGCAAACTCGAGGACCTGTGGGACCTCGGCAAGGCAGGTTGCTCGGCTGGACGCACCCAGAAACTGTCCCGCCCCTTTCGCTCTGCAGAGCCCCGTGGCCATGGCCTGCTGCTCACAGCAGTGAGCATGGGAGGGCTCGGCGCCTTCAGGTCCTGTCCCTCTCACAGCCGTCCAGGCTCTGTCCTCGGGGCCCAGTTCTTGCTCAGCCCGGCCCTGACTGCCCCAGAAACGCCTGCCTCGGGGCCCCGCCCAGCTGCGGGGGCCACAGAGGGGGTAACTCAGGAACCACTCCGGGCCCAGGAGTGGGGCAAGGCCCCGCCCTCAGGAGTCCTCCTGGTCAGCTGCAGAGGGTCCCCAGGAGGGACGACAGAGGCACAGCTTCTGTTTTGCTTTCAGATTCATTTATAGGGGCCAGCGCTATGGAGCAATGGGTTAAGCCGTGGCCGGCAGCACCAGCATCCCATATGGGTGCCAGTTTGAGTATCAGCTGCTCCACTTTCTGTCCAGCTTCCTGCGAGTGCATCTGGGAAAGCAGCAGAAGATGGCCCAAGCATGTGGGTCCCTGCACCCATGTGGGAGACCCAGAGGGAACTCCTGGCTCCTGGCCAGTGCTTGGCCCAGCCTTGGCCATTGCAGCCATTTGGGGAGTGAACCAGTGAATAGAAAAGCTCTCTCTGCCTATGGCTCTCCCTCTCTCTTTGTAACCATGCTTTTCAAATAAATAAAATAAGCTTTAAAAACAATTTATTTATTTAAAAGGCAGTTAGAGGGGCCGGCACTGTGGCGCAATGGGTTAACGCCCTGGCCTGAAGTGCCGGCATCCCACATGGGCGCCGGTTTGAGACCCAGCTGCTCCACTTCCTGTCCAGCTCTCTGCTACGGCCTGGGAAAGCAGTAGAAGATGGCCAAGTCCTTGGGCCCCTGCACCCACGTGGGAGACCAGAAATAAGCTCCTAGCTCCTGGCTTCTGATCCGCACAGCTCCCGCCATTGCACCATCTGGGGAGTGAACCATCGGATGGAAGACCTGTCTCTCTCTCAATCTCTCTCTCTCTCTCTCTCTCTGGCTCTCTTCTCTCTGTGTAACTCTGCCTTTCAAATAAATCTTTAAAAAAAAAAATAAAAGGCAGTTAGAGAGAGACAGAGACAGGAGAGAGAATTTCCACCCACTGGTTCACTCCCCAGATGTCCACAACAGTCAGGGCTGAGCCAGGCTGGAGCCAGGAGCCAGGAGCCAGGAGCTTCATCTGGGTCTCCCATGTGGGTGCAGGGACCCCAGCACTTGGGCCATCTGCTGGCAGTGAAGCAGCAGGCAACTTAACCATCCCCTACGCCACGATGCTGGCCCTGGAGAGGAGGGAGGGGTGAGGCACCCAGGCTGTGATGTGGCTCCAACACTGTGGGGGCTCCCTGGGCGGCCCCTCAGCCCATGCTGGGGGCAGACGAAGAGGAGGAGCCAGCCTTCTCCCATGCTAACCATGGGACCCACGAGACTCCTCAGGTCAGCGGCCCCTCCTCCCGCAGGCTCCGGGACGCCCGTGACCACCCACTGGAACGGCTCCCAGGCAGGGGGCACGGAGCTCAGGATGGCAGGGTCTCACCCCAGCCACCTTCCTGGTGTCAGAACCACGAGGAGGGCGGGCACTGCTGGCACCTGGCAGGTGCTGGCGGCTGGAGCCTCCCAGCGCCCTCCTAACCACAGGGCCTGCCCAGCACCCAGAGTGGGCACTACCCGCTTCTCAGGCTGCTGGAGTCTTGGCTGCCGTCACCAATCACCACCACTGCCTTCACCAACCACCATCGCCGCCATCACCGACCAGCTAAACCAACCACCATCGCCGCCATCACCACCATCACCGACCAGCTAAACCAACCACCATCGCCGCCATCACCGACCAGCTAAACCAACCACCATCGCTGCCGTCACCACCATCACCGACCAGCTAAACCAACCACCATCGCCGCCATCACCAACCAGCTAAACCAACCATCACCGCTGTCTCCGACAAGATGCAGCGTCCCAGGACACAGAAGCCCCGTGCACCGCCTCCTTCCACAGGGACTCCTCCTGGGACAGGCCCAGCGGGTAAGCTGCTAACCAGGACGCCACTGGCCGCAGCGGAGTCCCAGGCACAACTCCGGCTCCGCTCCTGAATGCAGGCCCTAAAGGCGGTGGCGATGGCTCAGATAATTGGATCCCTGCCTGCCACCCACGTGGGGGACACAAACGGGGTTCTTGGCCCCCCCCCCGCTTCAGGCTGCAGGACACTTGGGGAGTGAATAAACTCTGTCTGTCTGGCTCTGTGTCTCCAATAGTAACTGTTTTTTAATTGTTTTAATTTCCTAGCAACTGACCCTGAGCACTTTCAGGCCCTGCTCCCTCCCCCACCCCGTCACCTGCCCCCCCACACACACCCTGCGGCTCTGGGTGCTCTGTGCACCTGCTGACCCCGCCCCCTTGCCCCCCCCCGTCACCTGCCCCCCCTCCTCACACCCTGCGGCTCTGGGTGCTCTGTGCACCTGCTGACCCTGCCCCCTGTGCCCCCCCCCCGTCGCCTGCCCCCCCTCACACCCTGCGGCTCTGGGTGCTCTGTGCACCTGCTGACCCCGCCCCCTGTGCCCTCCCTTGTCTCCACGGGTGCCTCAGGTCAGACCTTGGCAGAGCAGCCCCCGCGGTTTCATCAGAGTCCCACAGGAATGCTCCCAGGAGAGGTAACCACACCCCCTTGACTCCCGGATGTGGGGCAGCAAGGACTGGACTCGGACCTGCTGGCCTGCAAGGACTGAGGTGGGAGAGCAGTCCTGGACTGCTTCCTGGAGGAGGAGGCAAGCGAGGACTGGGGAATGCCGCGGGTGCCTGCCCGCCTTGTGCACTGCCGTCTGCCGCGGGGTCTGCAGCTCTTACGTAGCTTCGAGCCCACCTAGGAAGTCTCTCCTGCCAGCGACACAGCAGGGTGTTCAGACCCGTGTGGACAGCAGGCGGTGGCCAGGTGAGCACCGGGGTGACCACTCACCGCCCCTCCAACGGAGCCCCCGGTGTCCCCTCCCACATCCCCCTGCAAAGGCACCTGCACCCGAGGCCCAGCAAGCCCGCCTGAGCCTCGGGGCCCTGCACGGCACCCTGGGGACCCGGAACGAGGGGCCGTGCTCTGTCGTTTCCGGAGGGAAACTCCTTCCGGGAGACAGCCCGCGGCTCTGACACGAGCTCCCCCTACGCACACTCCACCTAGGGCTTGGGGCTGCGGATTCGCAGACAGACTGAAGCCCATCCGAGGACCGGGGACCTCGCGCGCCCTCCTCAGGGCTCCCCTCCCCGGGTCCTCATACCCCTCCTCAGAGCCCCCCCAACCTCACACACCCCTCCTCACAGCCCCCTCCTCACGGCCCCTCCTCAGAGCCCCCATCCTCACGCCCCTTCCTCAGGGCCCCCCCACCCCAGCCCTCACACCGGCCTCCCGAGGCTCCTCGTGCCCTCCCCCACTCATCCCTGCAGCACTGACGGACGCCCACTCTGCGCCAGGTGGGCACGACGCGCTCACACTGTGCACCCCGACAAGTGGATGTTAGCGGAAGGAAGGGCTTGGGCCGCCAGCCTCCCCACCTGGCCAGTGGGGCAGCTGGCGGCTCTCCAGGTCAGCCTGGCAGAAGGTAGCGTCTTACCTAGATGGGTGCCCCGGCGCCTCCCTCCCCTCCCAGAGCTGGGCTGGGATCCTGGCGGGTCCAGCTGGCCAGACAGCCTGGGGCCAGCCCTGCTTCCCGGATGCCTTCTGCGTTGTGTCCACACCCCTGCCCCCTCCCTCTCAGCAGACAAAGCAGAGGTCTGGGAGCCGGGACTGCTCCCCGTCTCTTGTTTTCCCACATTCTGTCCTGTCCATGCTCTCTCTCTCTCTCTCTCTCTCTCTCTCTCTCTCTCTCTCTTTGACAGGCAGAGTTAGACAGTGAGAGAGAGAGACAAAAAGAAAGGTCTTCCTTCCATTGGTTCACTCCCCAAATGGCCGCTACGACCGGCGTGCTGAGCTGATCCGAAGGCAGGAGCCAGGTGCTTCTCCTGGTCTCCCATGGGGTGCAGGGCCCAAGCACCTGGGCCATCCTCCACTGCACTCCCGGGCCACAGCAGAGAGCTGGACTGGAAGAGGGGCAACCGGGACAGAACCGGCGCCCCAACCAGGACTAGAACCCGGTGTGCCAGCGCCGCAGGCGGAGGATTAGCCTAGTGAGCCACGGTGCCAGCCACCAGTGGTCTCTTAAAATACATTTATTTAAGAAAAAACGAGAAGTTGGCACATGTGGGCCAGGACCTGCGCACACGGCATGCCACGGGCCTTGGGTGCCATCAGCGTGGACAAAAGCTGCCCTCGGGGTCACAGGGCGGGGGTCGCACAGACAGGAGAGCCAGGGCAAGGAGGGTGGATTTCTGACCCCAAGGGTGCCGAGTCAGCTCCACAGAGGTGGGAGTGCGGCTAGCACATCCCCAGCCCCACCTCTGGCCGGCACCTGTGTCCACCACGGGACCTTCTGCTGTTTTAACTGACACTTTGAACCAAGGCAAAAACGCAGCCACCTGACGCAGTGCCCTTCCTGGGCTGCCTCCAACAACTTCCTGACGCCCTGGGCGCGTCGTCACCGCTTGCTCCGGGCTTCTCCCTGCACGCGACCAGCCCGTGCCTTTGCCCACTGATGGCTGTGTGGATATGGCCTGGAGTGGGCCCAGTCACAGAGAATGGCCACACTGCACTCTGGACTTGCAAACCACAGCCCGGGGATGGGCTCCAGAGCTCCACCCCCAGCATAGCCTCCTGCCTGTCCCGGGCACACAGCAGCCACCATGGGCTCACAGGGCTGGGCTCCGTGCAGGGCAGCTGCCAGGGGCGTCCCTCTGCCTTGTGCTTCCCTGAGCGTGAAGGTTCTCAGCCCAGAGCGCAGACTTCCTGCGCCAGCTGCAAGCGCAAAGCCTGGAGCCGCGTTTTGCGTGCAATCTGAGATATTCCGGAGACGGCTCTGTCTGCACATTTCCTTCTGGCGTTGAGCACTGCACCCAGAAGCAGACTCCCACGTCCACGTTTCCTTAGGGAACGCTCTCGGCCGGGTTCTCTGGATCCAACTCTGCATGGCCCACTTTGCCAAGGTCAACAAGATGTCCCCAGTGAATAAAGGTGGGGGGCGGTGGGGGGACAAAGGTGCCACAGCCTCGCTGCCCCCAGGACCCTCCTTCCTGCCTGCCAGCCTCTTCCAAGCCAGGGGAGACCCCCAGGAAGCAGTCAGGGCAGGAAGTGTGGGCCATAAACCAGGGTTGTCGGTCAGTCAGCTCTGGGTAGAAACCTGCAGGAGGACTCTCTCTCACAATTCTGGGCCTAAAATGGAAAAAGCCATGACAAAAAGAGCAGGCTTCCTCCCCCAGGAAGCTCTCTCGGATTTCCTCACACCTTTAACACAGAGAATGGACTCCAAACTGGGAGGGTCTACTACTGTTTCCAAAGGGCCTCAAGCCCCTGCCATGCTGCCCCCTCCACAGGGACCCCCTGGGATGGGCGTCAGATGTTGGCGACTCTTGCTGGTTCCTGGAACACGTGGTGAATGATTGTTGGGTTCAGACCTTGCACCAGGCTCATGGGTCTCAGAGAAAAAGTAACACAGCCTCACCCAAAGAGGGAGAGAGAGAGGGAGAGAGAGAGAGAGAAGGGCAGTGACAGAGAGACAAAGAATGACAGAGAGAGACAGGAACAGAGACAGAGAGACACAGAGAGACAGAAAGGAGAGGTGGGGCAGGGAGGGAAACGGGGGAGGAAGAGGAAGGGATTGGGGAGGAGACGAGGAAAGCAAGGAGGAGGCAGGGAGAGAAGGCGGCGGCTGGGGGGCCACTCCAGGGTCGGCAAGGTTGGTAGAAGCCCCTGGCTTCTTCAGCCTCCCAGACTGCTGGCGGCTTCTCACCGTGGGGGCCGAGGAGGGGGTGGCGCGGGCCGAGCTGGCCGGCTCGGCGTTACACAACCCAGCACTGCCCGTGTTTTACATAACCCTCCGGCTCTCCCCAGAAAACAGACTAAGCACCCGCAAGTGCACTTCCCAGGAGCTGTGCTGCTGGCCAGCACCGCCCAGGCCAAGACGGAGCACGGAGCACACTTGTGAACAGGACTTCTCTCCCAGCCTAGGCTGGTGGGAAAGATCAGAGCGCGGGGGCGGCTCCGGGAGCCCCTGGGGCTCTGCGGCCAGGAGAAGCTGCTGGGATGCAGAGGACATGATGTCCGCCCCCTGAGAGGGAGGCAGGCTGCGTTCAGACAGAGGCTCAGGGGATCCCTCACCTGCGCGTCCAGTCCCGGCCAGGAAGCCAGGCACACCGCAGGCCGGGCCGGGCAGCAGAGCCCCCACGACACCTCCTCCTCCAGCCTGTTTCCGACACTTGCTGGAGCAGGCTCGCTGAGCTGCCGGCACAGCAGCAGAGCCACGAGCTGACCGTGCAGGCGCACGACTTCTCCTCCCTCCCCGCCTCCACACTGAGCAGCCCAGCTGGAAAAGTGCCGCTCTCACCAGCTGCCCACGGGCTCCGACCTGCGGGACCAAGGCTGACCTGCTGAGACCCCCAGGGGCAGGCTCGGGGTCTGCAGGGCTCCAGCAGGTGACTCCCAGGACCTACGTCCACGCGGGCACCCACTTCCTGCCAAGCCCTGCTGGAACCTGGAGCCCCCCACCCACGCATGCTCCACGCATCTCCCCAACAGAACCTCCCAGCACCAGAGCCCTGCACACCCTGGGAGGCTGTCTAGGCCAGCGGTCAGGGGCCAGCAACAGTAGCTCAGCATTGGGCCCAGCTAAACCTCCACCCCCGGCTCCCAGTGCACCTTGGCCCTGTTCCAAGCAGACCCTGGGGACCTCCTCAGAAGTTCTCCCAAGTTCTCCCGGGATTAAGTTGGAGTCTCTGTGGTCTGGGGAGGGGGCAGCGGCCCCTCTCCAGTGTACCTCGGGTGAGCAAAAGGAGGGAGCGGCCATCGGGTCCGCAAAAGGCCCAGTTCCCTTCCAATGCCCATTCCAGTTCCCCCAAGGGGTGCGGAGGCAGCTTCCGGCCCTGCACCTCTCGGCCCGCCCGCCCCGACGCACCGCGGCCCTCACCGTTGAGCTGGTTGTAGACCACCTCCTCCAGGTGTCCCAGGCGCCGCAGGATGGCCTCACGGTCAGTGCCCGCGCCCGCCCCATCGATCCGGCTGCGCGCCCTGCGGTCGGCGCCGCGCACGAGCTGCGCCCGCCGCCCGGCACGGTCTTGCAGCCGGCAGTAGGCAGAGAAGAGCACGATGCCCACGAAGACCAGGATGTTCACGGCCAGTAAAGTTTGGATCCGCCTGGCCACCGCCATGGGCGCGAGGCATCCCCGGCGGCCCGGCCCGCCGCCTGGGGACCGCGCGCCGCCCGCGCGCGCAGGGCGCTGTCCCTTCAGCACCGCCGCGCGCGCCCCGCGTCCCCGTGCGCAGGGACTGCCCGGGGCTGCGGGTGCGGGGGCCGGCGGGCATCGCCGGTGGAGGGCGCGGCCGGGAGCGGGGCGCGGAGCGCCGCGGCTGCGCCCGCTCCTGCCCGCCCCGCGACCGCCGCGCCGGTGCGCAGTGACGCGGCCTCCATCCGGCCGCGCGCAGTCCCCGCGCCCGGTCCGCCCCGCCCCCGCCCGGCGCGCCCCTCCCGGTGCGTCCCGGCCTCCGCCCCTCTCACGGCAGGCGCCCCGCCGGGTCCTCCCGCCGGTCCGCCCCGTGCCCGCCCACCCACCGCCAGGACGCCCAGGTTCCCTGGGGGCGGGGTCGCCCAGGCCAAGGACATCGGCAAACCCTGAGGCAGGCACATCTCCCCATGTAACACCCGGGCTCCCGAGGCCCCTGCAGTGCTAGGAACCCTAAACTCCTCCCAGGGGGCGCCGGGGCCTCCGGGGAACCCCAGGTCAGAGCTGGGGTCCGCATGTGTAGGGCGGAGCTTCCTGGGACTAAGGGGAGCGCACAGGCAGGGGAGGAGCTGCCTGCAGCTTAGAATCCTCCCCTCCGCCTACAGGAGTGAGGTTGGAGTGGAAACCACCCCCTCCCCCCTGTTCCCCGAACCCCCGCTGAAGTGCAGCTGTGGAGGAGGGCAGCCTGGAACTTTCAGAGGCACTGACTCGCTGGAATCTGGGGAAAGGGTGGCCGGGGGAGCCTTGACCCTCAGAGCAGGGGCCTCTGTGGTGTGGCCGGGGCCAGCCTTGACGCGCAGAGCATGGGCCTCTGTGGTGTGGCCGGGGCCAGCCTTGCCCTGCAGAGCATGGGCCTCTGTGGGGTGGCCGGGGCCAGCCTTGACGCGCAGAGCAGGGGCCTCTGTGGTGTGGCCGGGGCCAGCCTTGACGCGCAGAGCATGGGCCTCTGTGGGGTGGCCGGGGCCAGCCTTGACGCGCAGAGCAGGGGCCTCTGTGGTGTGGCCGGGGCCAGCCTTGACGCGCAGAGCATGGGCCTCTGTGGGGTGGCCGGGGCCAGCCTTGACGCGCAGAGCAGGGGCCTCTGTGGTGTGGCCGGGGCAGCCTTGACGCGCAGAGCATGGGCCTCTGTGGGGTGGCCGGGGCCAGCCTTGACGCGCAGAGCAGGGGCCTCTGTGGTGTGGCCAGGGCAGCCTTGACGCGCAGAGCATGGGCCTCTGTGGTGTGGCCGGGGCCAGCCTTGCCCCGCAGAGCAGGGGCCTCTGTGGGGTGGCCGGGGGCAACCTTGACCCGCAGAGCAGGGGCCTCTGTGGTGTGGCCGGGGCAGCCTTGACGCGCAGAGCAGGGGCCTCTGTGGTGTGGCCAGGGCAGCCTTGACGCGCAGAGCATGGGCCTCTGTGGTGTGGCCGGGGCCAGCCTTGCCCCGCAGAGCAGGGGCCTCTGTGGGGTGGCCGGGGCAGCCTTGCCCCACAGAGCAGGGGCCTCTGTGGGGTGGCCGGGGCAGCCTTGCCCCACAGAGCAGGGGCCTCTGTGGGGTGGCCGGGGCAGCCTTGACGCGCAGAGCAGGGGCCTCTGTGGGGTGGCCGGGGCAGCCTTGACCCGCAGAGCAGGGGCCTCTGTGGGGTGGCCGGGGCAGCCTTGACGCGCAGAGCAGGGGCCTCTGTGGGGTGGCCGGGGCCAGCCTTGCCCCGCAGAGCAGGGGCCTCTGTGGGGTGGCCGGGGCAGCCTTGACGCGCAGAGCATGGGCCTCTGTGGGGTGGCCGGGGCAGCCTTGACGCGCAGAGCAGGGGCCTCTGTGGTGTGGCCGGGGCAGCCTTGACGCGCAGAGCAGGGGCCTCTGTGGGGTGGCCGGGGCAGCCTTGACGCGCAGAGCAGGGGCCTCTGTTGGCCGGGGCCTCTGTGCTCCCAGTGCCAGGAGCAGCATCTGAGACAGCAGCACCCAGCAAACACAGCAGCAGCTGGTGGGGACGTGACTGGCCCCCTTTGTGCAGAGACGAGTGAGACAGGGGCCCTGGGACATCAGAGCTCTTGGCTCTGCGCGTGTGTGTACCTGTGTGTGCATGTATGTGCATGCGTCTTGTCATGGGTGTGGGCACACTATGTGCATGTGGTCTTATGTGTGTTCATATGTCTATGTATCTGTGTGTGCATGTGTGTGTATCCCTGGGCGTGTGTGCCTGTGCGTCCGTGTGTCTGCATGTTGTGCATGCCTGTGTTGTTACGTGCCTGTTGTTGGGGTGTGCGTGAATGAGTGTGTGTCTATTACAACATGTGGATGCAAATCTGTGTGGATGAGGCTGTGCGTGTGTGTGAATGTGTGTGTAAGGATGTGTCAGAATGTGTGTACTAGATCATGTGTGCGGGAACACATGTGAGGACATGCATGTGTGTGAAAGAATGTATATCGTGAGAATACGTGTGTGTGAGAACATGTATATGAACACATGTGAGAATGTGATGAGTACACGTGTATATAAGAAACACATGTGAGATCACATATGCATTAGAACGTGTGTTAGAACACACATGTGAGTGTGCATGGACACACATGAGAGAACACATGTGTGAGAGCATTGTACTGTGAGAATGCGTGCATATGAGAACACGTGTGTGAGAGAACATGTGTGAGAGC
Source organism: Sylvilagus floridanus (assembly GCA_949820135.1). NCBI lineage: Eukaryota > Metazoa > Chordata > Mammalia > Lagomorpha > Leporidae > Sylvilagus > Sylvilagus floridanus. Next base: position 181,618,766 of record OX463233.1, read on the forward strand.
ACACATGTGAGAGAACGTGTACTGTGAGAACGCGTGCACATGAGAACACGTGTGTGAGAGAACACGTGTGAGAGCACGCATGTGAGAGAACGTGTACTGTGAGAATGCGTGCACATGAGAACACGTGTGTGAGAGAACATGTGTGAGAGCACACATGTGAGAGAACGTGTACTGTGAGAACGCGTGCACATGAGAACACGTGTGTGAGAGAACATGTGTGAGAGCACGCATGTGAGAGAACGTGTACTGTGAGAACGCGTGCACATGAGAACACGTGTGTGAGAGAACACGTGTGCTGTGAGAGCGTGTGTGTCGACACGGGACTCTGGACCCGTGCTCTCTTCTCCAGACGTGTGCCTGCCTCTCGGGGACACTGGCGAGAGCGGGAGCCACCCTCTGTGTGGCAGGGCGGCCTCTTCTCTCTCCAGGACATTTGTCTCAAGAAGTGTAGGGGCCCGTCTGCGGGGCCCGTGGCCCAGGCCTGAGGCAACGGCGCCTGTGTCAGTTGCTGTCGAAGTGCAGGCTGGGAGCCTGTTTCAGCCCCGCCCCAGGAGTCTCTGTGCGCACGTTGCACGCACGCCAGGCTGTTCTTGGTGAACTGCGTGTGCAGTCACATGCCAAGGGCACCGCAGGCTCTGTGTGGGATCCTCTGATTAACCCCAGCAGCGCCCGCAGCAGCGAGGGGGGCAGGCGGGCTCACCTGGCTGTCTGTGAGGAAACTGAGGCAGCGAGAGCAAGCACGGACCACGAGGCGCTGCACGTGTGTGTGTACCTGTGTGTGCACGTATGTGCCCAGACACCACCGTCGCTCAGGAAAAACACCCAGCACTTTTCACTGTTTATTGACAGCGATTGTGCAGTGCCTCGTGCAGCAGCCTGAGGCCAGGCGGGAGTGTGTTTGGCCGCCTTTCAGTGGACCTGGGGCCTGGGACAGCGCCAGGGCACCCCGCAGGAAGGTGAACACACCTGCGCATCCGGCGTTGCGTTTTTAGGGTGTGCTGCACGCTGACCAGGGAGCAGGAGCTGCGCCGGGGGGAGAGGCCAGCCCTGCTCGGGGTCCCGGTGTCTAAGATGTGGAGGTTCCCACAGCACAGCACCCGCAGCCCCTCCACGGGGGCGACTCCAGCCTTCCCATCCCACAGCCAACCCCGCCAGAACCGGGAGCAGCCTCAGGACTCCACCTGGGGAGCGAGGTCCACTCCCCAGAGCCCTGCGGGGATGCAGCCCCCCGCACAGACTCCCCTTGCTCCCCGGCCAGGAACGGGTGTCCTGCCTCCCTCTGGGGGTCTCGGGTTGGCCTGCGGCCCTGCCCAAGGCAGCGTCCTGAGCTCTCTCAGCTTCGGGCCCCTGCTGTGCAGGCCGGCCTCTCCAACTCACGGTGGCGTCCTCTGGGTCCGTGTGGAACCCAGTGCATCCCCAGCTGCTGGGCGAGCCTGTGTGGGTGCATCTGGCCTGGTCAATGGCACTGTCCTTCCACATCTCACACCCCTGCTGTCCACTCTGTTCATGGGCCCACCCCCATCCCTCCACGAGGCTGGACTCCGCCCTCTATGCACTGCAGGGCAGAGGAGGTAGGAGGCAAATAGATGGAGGACCCAGGTGTTTGGGCAAAGGGCTTAGAACCAAAGAAAGCGGAAGAAAGACTGGGTGGGGGGGCATCCCTGGCAGAGGGGAAGCAGGTGCCAAGGCCCTGAGGAAGGAGCTGCCTGGAGGGAGGGGCTCAGGGCCGAGGGTCTGTCGGCTGCTGGACTCCTAGTACGAGAGGCTGCCGAGGGTCTGGAGCCGAGGCTGACTTGCTGAAGGCTGTGTTGGGTCCAGGGAGGGCTGGGTGACGGGCAGGAGGCCGCGGCTGCTGTCTTCAGGGGACCACCATGTCTGTGGCGTTCACACACAAGTGGGCTGGAAGCCAGGGGTCAGCTCGGTCCCTGAGCATGGGAGGCCAGCATGGCCACGCCCTGGCCCAGGCACAGGGTGAGGCAGGTAGGGGCAGCCAAGATTGGAGCATTGGAAGTAAGAGCCTCTCTGCCTCCCACCTGGAGGGTGAAGATGGACCCCGCCTCCCTTCCCTCCCACATGCTGGCACACACACATGCACACGTATGCATCACACCTCCACACATGTGCTTGCACACACTCATACACACACATGCACAGCTTCTCTCCCCGACCCCAGCGGCTGACGGCAGCCTACTCAGGCCCCTCTAGGAGAGTCATGAGCATTGTGCCTGTCCCTCGGAGCCATGGGGATGGGGCCGGGGGCTGCAGGCTGCTGAGATGGGCACTTTTCCCTGGGGACACAGACGGGGACGAGAAAGGGGGAGCTGCAGGTGGCACTGAGGAAGCCCGGGGGAAGCAGGAGCTCGGCGCCCACCACCCTGGACTCTGCACCCGCCTGCCGCGAGTGTCTCTGATCCCACGTCAGCCCTGAGTTCCCTCCCAGATGCGCAGCACGCTGCAAACACGGGCTCCTGGCCGAGCTGGGACAGGGCCACGCTCGCCGTCCTGCTTCTGCGGTGCAGAGCACCGTGCAGGCAGGAGCCCCTGCCAACCCACCGACACCGCACATCCAGGAAGGCGAGTTAACAAAGAAAGCAGCTTGTGCACTGGCCAGCGTGTGACCACACAACGTGACGGCGTCAAGGCGCTGGGTCCAGCTGTGCCTGAGGCCTGCCTCTCAGCACACAACCCTGCGGACACACGTCACTGTAGTTTCCACCTGGTCTGAGCTGGCACAATCTGCCCCAGTGACACAGAGCACCAGGCATGACTCCCCTGTCCTGGGAAGTGGCCTCCACGGGGACCCTGCCCCCACTCCCAAGGATGGTCTCAAGGCCACTGGACAGGAGCGGCTGGGCTCCCTGTGTTGGAGCCGTTGGGGCGCTGCGCACAGAGCAGGGAGCGAGGACGTAGGCCACCGCCCTCTCTGCCTGCCCGAGACACTCACCACACTGTCCCCCCCCCAACATGCCACAAAGCCTCACGGGAGATTTATGGCGGTCGTTTGTGTGCGTAAGGCCGGCAGATGCTGCCTGCCGCCACCACCCTTCCGTTTTATTTAGTGCGAGGGAGGGAGCCGTTCCCTGGTTCCCTCCGCCTGCCTTGCGCGCACTGTAAATCAGCCGTCGGGGGCACCTCGGGGACACTGGCTCCCACAGCACCGGCTGCTTCCTTCTCTCCCTCTGGGCCTCGCCGGGAAGGGTCAGAGGGTCTGGAAGGACTTCCTCCTCTCAAGGGTCCCTCCACTGCCCCCCACCCCAGAGAGGGACCCCAGCCCCCGGGACCCCTCGACCTGAGCCCGGCCCTTGCTCTCGCTGGCCACGCTCCAGCTCAGCCCTGTCCCTGGGGCAGGGGCCTTCCCCAACAGCCACCTGGGTGGACGCCACCCATGCTGTTCCGCGCCGTCCTGTCCTTGTGACGCTGGTGGCTTCCCGTTTCCCATCAGCCTGCTGAGGTCAGTGTTTGCATCGCCAGGGCCAGCGGCGGAGGCCCACGTGCCTGGCCTGTGTGGCAGAGACCACCCCAGGAGCCAGCTGGGGACTGGGTGATCCCACGGGTGTCCAGTGAGGGCTCTGGAGTCCCCTTCAGAGGGAACGACGCCCAGCTAGAGCCAGTCCCGGGTCAGAGCCTGGCACAGCCTAGGGGGAAGGCCAGCCGGGCACTTGTGCGAGGTGGGGGGCTCTTGGCCTTGGTCGCAGCCCCACTGCCCACGCTGGCCTGGAGCCCTGCACTGGTGCCTCTGCTCCATGAATCAGTTTCTGGGGGCAATGCCCTGCTATTCCTACCAGCAAGAGGTTTTTGTGTTTCTTTCCCTCCTCCACCCGATAGGCAGGAGACTGACGAACCTGAGACCCCCCCAGTCACCTGCTCTTGGCCTACACACAGTACAGCTGCACTGCACACCCTGATACACGTGTAATGCTCACATACATGACCTTCACGCATGATGCTCACACACACGTGATGCCCACACGAGGGCCATCAGAGCACCCTGCCCTGGCTCTGGGGCAGTGACATGGGGGTGAGGGTGCACCGGCCCCTCCAGGGCCATCTGCCAACAGAAAGGAGGGACTACGGCCCCCTGGTGTGTGTACCTCTGCAGCACTCTGGGTTTCTCTGTTGTTTTAAGACTTATTTATTCATGAGGCAGAGTGATAGAGAGAAGGGGGGAGGGAGGGAGAGCGCGAGGTCTTCCATCTGCTGGTTCACTCTCCAGATGGCCACGATGGCCACTAGGCCAAATCCAGGAGCTCAGATCTGTCCAAATCTCCCAGGTGGGTGGCAGGGGCCCAAGCACTCGAACCATCCTCCTCCGCTGCCTTCCCAGGGCATTGGCAGGGAGCTGGGTGGGAAGCGGGGCAGCCGGGACTCAAACCGGGTCTCCAGCATGGTTTGCTGACTCAGCAAACAGCGGCTTAGTTCACTGCGCCCAGTGCTCAGCTTCCAGGTGCACAGACCAAGTGGAAAAAAAGAGAGGCCAGTCGTGGGTGGGATCCTGGGACCACCCCGCGAGCATGGTGTCCCACGTGCAGCTGCCTCCTCTGTGAAGGACCGAGGCGCACCTGCCCAGGGCTCCGGGAGGCCACCAGTCACGGACACCACGCCTATAGAACAGCCTGTGACCCATGGAGTCCCGGAAGGGCTGGGGCTTCTCCAACCCGGCCAGCCCCACTCTGGGCCCTCGCCAGCCCTTGCTGCTGCATGATTGAATCTAATTGTTGCATTAAGCCCCAGCAATTCCTGCGCGAGCTGTAACACCAGTTACATAATTTCAGAACCACATGCAATTTCCTGAACAGCTCCAGCAGGGATGTGCCGTCTGCAGTTCGGAGACCTTAGGGCTCTGGGGCCCAGGAAGCTCCATCCTCAGCCGGCCAAGGCCAAGGCCAGAACCCCACACAGGGGGAGGCAGCACCCGGGTTCTGGGCCTTTCTGTCTGCCCTCCAGCACCCCCGCCCATTGTGGAGCTCCCGAGTTCATTCTTCCGCCTACAGAAATGGGAAGTGGCCACTGACGGTCACGGCACGCACCAGCTGTCGCCAGCAGCCACACAGAACCTCCGAGGCGAGCAGCACACTCATCCTGCCGGGAGTCTGTGGCCAGAGGTGCCTACTTAGCCATCCTGCCTGCCGCTTGCTGCCTCAGATGACCCCTCCAGGCTGGCCTGGGCTTGTTGCCATGGTGATCCTCCTGGAGTGGGCGGGTCACCACAGGGTGACCAGGGGGGCTCAGGGCAGGGGCCACTCACCAGTCACACAGAGGCCAGCAGGGACTGACCCCAGGAACGAGAGGCAGATGGGGCTGGTTGAGGGGATGCAGCACAGAAGGGGGGACCAAGAAGGGAGGCAGCAGCCTCCGTGGGGGCTGAGGTCCACGCCTCCCTGGGGTGGGGAAAGGGATGTGGCTCAGAGGGGAGCTGGCCTCCCTTTGGGGGTCTGTGTGTCCCAGCTGGAAGGGATGGTGCCCCCCAGCCTACCCCAGCGCCTCTTCTCCGGCAGAACCACTCCTCTGGAGCACAGAGTGGGTCCTGCCCCCCTCGCTCTGGGAGTGGTACCAGGGACATCCCCGAGTCAGGAGGACCCTAATCCAGAGCAGCCGGTGGCCCAGTAAGGTGAGAACCTCACTTCAGAGACAGGGCCATGAGGACACCTGGAGGACACAGCGGCCTCTAAGTCAGGGATGGGTGCCCGGGTCTGAGACAGAGCAGTCCAGACAACAGAGTCCAGTGCAGGCAGAGACTCAGGTCCCCCGCACCCCACCCCCTCTGCCACTGCTGCCACTCAAGGACAGGAGGGGGCAGGGGTGGGGCGAGGCATCCCCTTGAGCTTTGTCCAGGACACTGCTACAGGGCAGTGAGCAGGGGGCAGAGGCGCTGGGTGGGGGTGATGAGGCAACCCAGGGAGCCCAGGAATCGGCACAGAGCAGGTACCCGCCCGAGGGACATGGGGCACCCCTGGGGGAGGTTGGAGGCCGGGCCTCATACCTGGCTCTGTGTCGTACGTGTCCACGTGCACTTGTGGGACTGCACTGTGCGTGTGTAGTGTGTGGGTCTAGGTGTGTTTTCCCAAGCAGTGTGTGCATGTGTGCATCCTGCATGAGTGTGCACGCGGCGTGTGCTCACATGCGTCACGTGCAGGCGTGTGGATACAGGCGTGTCGCATGCCCATGTGTATGCTGTGTGTGCATGTGTGCTGCATGTCTGTCTCGCACACATGAGCATTGTGTGTTGCATGCTTGTACATGCGTGTGTGTGCCATGGACTGAACACTTTGCAGCGGCTGCATGGCTGCCAGCCTCGCCATCTGGTGCGCTCCCGGCCGGGTCTGTGGTGACAACTTCCTGAGACTTCTCGTTCCCAGGTCTGAGCGTGGGGGCCGCTGTGCGTGGGAACTGCCACTTCCTCTCGGATGTTCCGGGGACGCGAACAGCTTGCTTTTGGTACATTGGAAAACCCAAATGGGAAAAAAACTTTGCCAAGCCCTCTCCCCGGGAAGGCGGGAGCCGAGAGGTCTGGAGAACGGGAAGTGCTCGGGGAGGCAGACACCTGGTGCCAGCTGTGGTCCTAAGCATGGCAGGTGCCAGGTGCGGCGATGCGTGCAGCCCTTCTGTGCAGCACAAACAGGGCCAGGAACCCACAGAACACCTGACCCGGAGCCACGACACCCGGAACGCCCCTGGAGAGCTGCAGGGGCGAGCACAAGGCCAGGTCCCCTGCTGCAGCTGGTGAGGCCCTGGGGAAGGGACGAGGGCTGGGAGGGCAGCCCCAGGCAGCCCCTCTGCCGCACAGAGTCCCCAGGCTGCAGTGGGCAGGGGTGGAAGCCCTCTCACTCTTGGGAAATGGGGATGGAAGCTGGGAGCCTGCACCCTGCCACATCTTTTCTCGGCTTCTCTCTCCCACTGTCAACTCCTCTCCCTGGCTTCCTCCATGCCATGTCGCTGCACCATGGGTGCAAGAAGCCCCAGACCCCTCTCTCCATCCAGGGGGCCTGAGAGTCGTCCTCCAGCTTCTCCTCCCCTGGGCTCACAAACACTGACACAGCCCTGGGCTGGGCTGCCCAGGACAAAGAGGGAGGTGAGGCCATATGACCGCTCCCAGTCAATCAGATGTGAGGGTATAGCCATGCCCAGCCAATCACATGTGAGTGTGTGGCTATGGCTGGCCAATCAGATGTGAAGGCATGACCAGGTCCAGTCAATCAGATGCAGACTGTCTGGGCAGACCCCTCTCTCTGGCTAGGAGCCACCGGCATGGAGCTGTCCAGGCAGCTGCAGGGGACGATACCTGGGACTGACACCCCACAGACCACAGCTGCTGTGGCCCATGCAGAGACCCAGGGACGTGGCTGGTGCTCAGGCTGTGGCAAGTCCCTCAGAGCAGCAAGAGCGAGGGAGAGGAAGCGGGGCTGGGGGGACAAGCCCTGGCCTCGGGGACCTCGGACAAGTCCCTGGCTGGCCTGGAAGTGCCCACCTTCATGGAAGGATGCTTCAGGCAGGACGTCCCTCGGGTGCTTTCCACTCTCAGCTCCTGTTACCAGGCCTTGATGAAGCTGGGGTTCAGGGCGGGGATGCAGCGGCCTTAGTGAATCCCGCCAGGCTCTCGAGCCTGAGGGCCCCAGCACCCTGACTCCTGGCCACTCTGCTCTGGGAGGCACAAGGGACAAAGGGAATGTGGAAAAGCCCCGGCAGCTTCCCAGGGCTCCATCTTCCCAGGTAGGCATGAGCCACCAGACCCAGGGCGCCTCTGGCCAGCCGGATGCACAGGGCCTGGCCCTGCCCCACTGCGTCCAAGGATGGGGAAGGAGAAGACTCAGGAGACAGAGACGTGGGGCAGAGGCTCCTCCCAGCTGGTCCCAGAGAGGTGGCAGGAGCCCTTCTGTTCCCAGACCTGGAAACGGCCAGCCTGCCTTCATCCACCCCGCGTCTGCCCCCACGGGTGCTGCCCATACCTACCCTTGCACCCTCAGGACCCAGTGTCCCTTCCACTGGGACAGCTCTGAAGCTTCTGTGGGGCAGTGGCCCCTAATCTCCGGCTGAGGCTGACCCTGTTATCTGGGCTCAGTGTTGGACAATGACCTTGTCCTGGCTAGTCCACTCCCCCACCCTCACCCAGCTCCACCAGGTAAGAGCAGATGTGACCCCAAGATTTTTTTAAAAGATTTATTTATTTATCTGAAAGACAGAGTAAGAAAAGAGAGAGAGAGAGAGAGAGAGAGAGACAGAGACAGAGAGAGAGAGACAGAGAGATCTTCCACCCGTTGGGTCACTCCTCAAGTGGCCGCAACAGCCAGGTCTGAGCCAGGCCAAATCCGAAGCCAAGCAGTGGAAGATGGCCCAAGTGCTTGGGCCCCCGCACCCACGTGGGAGACCTGGGTGGAGTTTCTGGCTCCTGGCTTTGTCCTGGCCCAGCCCTGGCTGCTGTGGCCACTTGGGGACTGAACCAGCAGATGGAAGACCTCTGTCTGTCTCTCTCACCCTACCTTCCAGATAAACAAATGAATGGATGAAGAGAGGGGGTGCATCAGTGCATGGAACCAAAATGCTGGGGGCAGTGTGAGCTTCAGGCCCGTCTCCATCCAGGGCTCAGCCAACATCACCGACATCATCTCCCTTGGCTCTGCTCCCAGGCCAGCGCCCGCGCTCGGGAGGAGAGAGCCCCTGCCCTCAACAGCTCCTAGCCCACGGCCCTGGAGCGCCTTCTCCCACCAGACCCCCTTCCCGGAGACCTGACAGCCCCTGGCTGGCTTGGCTGGCATCCCTCCGACTCCCTTGCCCAGCAGCCCGGCCGGGGAATGCGGTGCTCTGATGGGCTTGGCCACGTGCTCTCCAGCTGACACCCACTGAGGGACACTCACCCGAGGAAGGCAGGGTGCCATGTCAAGGGAGCCGGGCCGGCACTGGGCCTCTCACCTTTGGCCTCTCGTGGCCTGACCAGCCATGAGGTCCCCTCCTCCCCAAGGACCACAAGCCAGCAGCACCCAAGGCACTGTAGGCATGCAGGTGGGGGCCAAGTGGGGGCCATGACCTGGTTCTCCCCTCCCTTTCCCCCCGCGCAGCCGCCAGCCTTGGGTTTCTGCAGGGAAGACCGGGGCTGACGGATGGCACAGACCTCCCGGAGCCCGAGCAGGTGCCCTGGGGCCCAGGCCTGCGGGTCACACGGTAGCCCAGGCTCTGGCGCAGCTCTTGTTCCCAAGCGCTCAGTAGTTGCTGGTGAGCGAGTGGAAAAAGTGGAGCGGGGAGACCTGGCACAGACATCACAGGTGCTCATTAAGCTCGGGCTGGCAGCAAGGACAGGAAGGGAAGTGCTGGGTCCCCTCTGGACAGCTGTCCCCAGACGAACTCCAAACTCGACCGCTCGCAACTCCTGGGCTTTACAGAAAATTAACCTGACTTTTACGTATCTGCCACTAACATTTCTTAAAACACCACGTAGGGGCAGAAAAAGGAAAAACCCAGAACCCGGTCAGTGGTCCACACAGCCGACGCGGAGGGCCACTTGGCCGCTCTGGTCTGGTCACCTCGGTTTCCCAGCAGATAATTGGGCACAGCATCGGGCCCTTCTGAGACACTCCCCGAGCAGCGTTGGCTGGGCAGAGCCATGGCCACGACCTGCAGGGAGTGGTCGGTGCCACTTCACGTGCAGGCTGGACTCGCTCTGCAGCCTGGGCGCCAGGAGCAGTGCTGGCTGCACAAGGCTTTGCACCCAGCTCTGGGAGCATCCAGGGGCCACCAAGTCTTTTTTTTTTTTTTACAGGCAGAGTGGACAGTGAGAGAGAGAGAGAGAGACAGAGAGAAAGGTCTTCCTTGGCCACTGTGGCCGGCGCTCTGAGACCGGCGCACCACGCTGATCCAATGGCAGGAACCAGGTGCTTATCCTGGTCTTCCATGGGGTGCAGGGCCCAAACACTTGGGCCATCCTCCACTGCACTCCCAGGCCACAGCAGAGAGCTGGCCTGGAATAGGGGCAACCAGGACAGAATCTGGCGCCCCGACCGGGACTAGAACCCGGTGTGCCAGCGCCACTAGGCAGAGGATTAGCCAATTGAGCCGCGGCGCCGGCCTCCACCAAGTCTTAAAGCTCCTCCCTCCATGCCTCTGTCCCTGTGGGTCCCCAGAGCAGAGCATGACGGGAGCTGCAATGCCTGCCGTTCCCGGGGGTGGGGAGAGGGGAGGCAGCGAAGGCCACCCAGCTCCTGAGACGAGGTGGTGCCCCTTGCTGGGGCAGCCAAGCACAGCCTGTGGGACCGGAAGGCAGGCTGCCAGGTGGTCGTCTGGCCCCAGCCAAGGTCCTCCCTGGCTGGTCCTCCCTCCCTGGGAGTGAGCCCCCTGCGCAGCTGCAGGTGCCAGCAGCCCACACTTCCGCACTTCCCGGTGCCCCTTGTCAGAGTGAGGTCAGAGTCCCCTTGGCCCCGGCAGACGCTCCCTGGAGAGAGTGTTCGGGTCGGCTGTGGCCTCACCCCACTCCCCAGCTGGCTCTGGTCTCCCCCACTGCCTGGCCACCTGAGACCTGTGACCTAGTCCAGTGGCCTTGCGGCTGGCAGGGTCCCTTCCCTGAGAGCAGCCGCTGCCTGAAGCCCAAACAAACTGGAGGTTGCCTAGGCGACTGGCAGTGTCAACCCCTAATCCACAACTGGTCCGCTGGGCTGGACACAGCCACGGAGCCACAAGGGAGTGGGTGCTGCCCCCAGGGCCGACCCTGGGGCTGTGTGGCAGGAAGGACCGGCACTGCTCCAGGGGGGTCTTGTGTGCATCTGGGTCGGGCCCTGCAGCTGGGCTGTTACTGGTTGTTCTTTGTCACAAGGAGCCAGAACAAGCTCCTGGCGACAATGTCCTGGCAGTGCTATGTCCTGTCCCGTGACATCCAGCACCCTGGCTCTACCCTCTGTGGCCCAGAGACAAGGCCAGAACTAGGGCCAGCGTCTGCCCACCCTGGTCTGCCCAGGGCCACACCAAGCGGTCAGAGAAGGATCTCCCTGGGTAAATGCCTCTGGTTGGATACACGCATGCACACACACACACTCATACACATGTACACATGTGTGTACGTGCAGTCATGAACACACTCACACTTTTTTTTTTTGACAGGCAGAGTGGACAGTGAGAGAGAGAGACAGAGAGAAAGGTCTTCCTTTTGCCGTTGGTTCACCCTCCAATGGCCGCCGCGGCCGGCGCGCTGCGGCCGGCGCACCGTGCTCGTCCGATGGCAGGAGCCAGGTGCTAGGTGCTTTTCCTGGTCTCCCCGTGGGGTGCAGGGCCCAAGCACCTGGGCCATCCTCCACTGCACTCCTGGGCCACAGCAGAGGGCTGGCCTGGAAGAGGGGCAACCGGGACAGAATCCGGTGCCCCGACCGGGACTAGAACCCGGTGTGCCGCACACTCACACTTTTATACACATGTACACACATGTACTCATTCAAACACACAGCCGTGCACAAACAGGTGGACAAACAGTCATGGACACATACATGTGCACACACACGTACGCGAGTCATGCACAAACATGTGTGCACACACTCATGACCACTGTCGTGCACACAGACATGAGTGCACACGGATGTGCTGGTGCACCTGCCCCCATAGGTCCAGCTCCAAAGAGGCGGGTCTTCCTGCAGTGTTTCTGCTCGCATCTCACTCTGATTAGATTATCCGTGGTGCCTGTGTTGGGTTTGCATGAAAGACAGGAAAAGGAGAAGCACACAGGGCCTGCAGTGCGCGGAGCCAGGCGTCACCTGGGCCAGGCAGGACTGGCGACAGCAGCAGCCCCTTTAGCTTTTCCCTGCCCAGAGAAGCCGGTGTAGGGTCCCAGCGCCAACCACGCAGCAGACGCCCGGCCCTTCCGCGGTGGGACCGGCCGTGGGAGGTTGGGGGTAACTACGCCTGGGTCGGAGAAGTGAGCTCTGCAGGGAAGCGAGGGTGGTGCCGGCCAGGGGCTCTGAGCCGTGCGGGGGGAGTCCAGGAGCAGCTGTGAGGAGCCATGGTGGGGGCCCAGGAGGAGCCGTGGCCATGGGCAGAGAACCTCACCCCTGGGCCTTGGCTGCTTGAACACAGGCCCTCTGCGAGTCTGACTGAGCTAACAATCCTGAGATTCCTGGGACTTGGGGCCGGCGCAGGGGAGGGGCGGGAGCTCTGACACCAGAGGTACCAGGAAAGGCGGCAGGAAGAGGTGGACACGGGGTGGACATGGCCACCCACAGCGGGGAGCCCCTGGAGGCAGCAGCCTGTGACCCCAGGACTGGGAGGAAGCAGGTCCTTGTCCCTGCCGGTCTCCCGGTTGGTGACACTGCTCTTGTTCTACCGCAGCCCCAGAGACGCTCGGAGGCCCCAGCACGAGGAAGGGGAAGCAGGGGCCCGGTGCCCAGGGGGAGTGGGGGCAGCGGGCACACGGTGAGAGCCCCTCCGGCCCTTGCCTGTGTGAAGCCAGCCCACAGCCACTCCGTCCCGGGGCGGCTCCGGGTCCGACCTCCAGGACAGCAGGGGGCCCCAGCGCACGTGTTCCCAGGCACCCCCCACATTCGCCGCCAGGCTTGGGCAGGAGCTGGCACGAGAGGGGCCAGCTGAGCAGTCGTGGGAAGCCAGTCCCAGCTGCTGGCCTAGAGATGGGCTGTGCATTGCTGTTCAAAGACCGTCGGCATCCCAGGCGGCAGCTCTGTCCGGGAGCGGAGATTCGATTACTTTTTTATCACCAAATCCAGTCCCTTCTCTCGCCTGTCTCGTCACAGGGAATCTCGTTGGATCTTAATAGACTGCAGCTCCTTGCAGCTCAGGTGCAAGCGACCGGACCGTGTCTGGAGCTCAGGGGGTGGCAAAGGGGCGGGCAGGGAGGCTGAGGGCGCGGGGTCGGAGCAGCCAAGGAGCCGCAGCAGGCCTGGCCTCACCAGCCCCACTGGGCTCAGTCTGCCGGTCACTGCACACTCAGCACACACCCCTGCTGGTCCCTGTCCAGGCAGCCATCGCCCTCTGCCAGGACGGCCCCACCCTGGGCTCCCATCCGCCGGCAGGGGCTCGGTCTCTGCCAGGGGTCTCCGTGCTCCATGACTGAGCCCATCCTCACAGAGACCCCTCCCCACTCCAGGACTTCATTTCTCAGCAGCATGGGAGGGGCCCCTGCTGAGGGGCAGGAAGTGGGGGGGCAGTGGTCGCTGGGATTGGCCCTGGGGGCAGTGAGCAGGGGGCAGGCTGAGAAGCAGAGGGAGCCGTGGCAGCCCCGTGTTGGGGGAAGATGGGGTCTACACCCCATGTCCCCCATCTTGGAATGAGGAAACCGAGGCACAGGAAGAGGCACAGGGAGGGAGAAGCCTAGGATCAGAGCTGATACTGCTCAGGGGCCAGAAAGTCGAGAGACAAAAACAGAGACACAGAGAGACAGAGACATGGAGAGACAGGGAGATGGAAGTATGGAGACGGAGAGACAGGGAGACAGTCAGAGACACAGAGATGGAGGCAGAGACAGACAGAGACAGAATAGCTCACCAGGTGGCCTCAACACCAGGAATGTCTTCCTGTGCCCTCCGCTGCTCTCGGTCTCCCTGGGCGGAGTAGCTGCCCCTCTCACCCCCGCCCCACTAGGCCGTGAATCCCCGTGGGAGGAAGGACAGCTCTCTCTGATCCCTCTGTGGGGTGGGGTCCTGGCCACAGAGCGCGGCCTCCCTCTTGTGGGCACACCTAGCCCTGAGAGCTGAAGCCCAGGGACGGTGCCAGCTGCTCACCGGCGCCCTCCTGTACCTCCCCCTCCACTGAGACAAGGGCCTTGTCGCCCAGGCAGGCTCAGAGGTCACCAGGGCCTCTGCCTGCCCACAGCTCTGCCCTTGCTTGGCCTGGAGGTCAAGGGCAGCCTGGCCAGTGCTTCCTGTGCTGCCCTTGGCGGGGGAGGTGGATGGGCCCAGGGGTCACCTGGTCAAGGGTTTGGGGTGGACACACATATGACACCCACTTCATGGTTGGGGGAACGCCTGGTGCTGTGACTTGTGTCCAGGAAGCCACCGTGGTCCACTGTCCTTCGGGCACAGAAGTGAGTTGGGGCATCTTGTCCACGCTGGCCACAGAGGCTGTGACCCTCCAGCCAGCAGGCTGGGTCTCCTGTTCCTGCTTCTGGCCTGAGGCAGGTGACGCGAAGACAGAGGAGGCGCAGCTGTGGGGGTGATGAGGCCTGAAGCCCAGGTGTGCCCGGAGTGGCCACCCTGTCCTCACCAGGGCCTGGATGCAGGCTACTTGCAGGGCTGGGCCAGCGCCCACGGGCAGATTTTATATATATAGTCAACAGGTGAGCTCCCTGCACCTGAGTTACATACTCAGTAAAGACATGGCGCAGCTCGGCCGCCCAGCCGCTCCCCACGGTGGGTGCGTGGCTTGCTAAGCACCCGGCTTCCTCTGCACCTTCCGTCCAAAATACACCTGAACTCGTTGTCCCTGACCAGGGCCAGGGACAGCGTGGGACAGGGCAGCAGGCCCTCCCGGGAAGTACTGGTTCTCAGGGACGGGTCCTCACGTGATGTTTAACGCAGGCCTGGACCCCCTGCTAGGACCCCAAGATTAAAGAAAGCTCCCACCTGCACTGGGAGAGCCCCAGAAGCCTCCGGGAAAAGGCCAGGGCCTGACGGGTCCATGGGCAGGGCCCTGAGGGACAGGCCTGTCCCGGCCACTCAGCTTGTCCACAGCACTGCCAAGCTCCCGGCTGCCTCAGCACGTGTGTGCCCCGTCACGTGCCCGGGCCGCCCCTTTGGCCTGTCTATTTGAAGTCCCCTGATGCCCACTTGTCTCGGCGCACTGGAGCTTCCTGAGACAAGAAGCGTCCCCAGCCACAGCGCCAGGTGCCCATGGCCCCGGCAGACGCAGTCACCACCCGGCACCCATCCTGTGTGTGCTCGCGGACATGGGCCTGGGGCTGCAGCTGGCAGTGGAAGGGAGGGGAGCTGCAGGGGTCTCCTCCCCTGCCCTACCCCACCACCTGAGCAGCCACAGCCACACTTCAGAGGCTCCAACTCTCCTAGATTCTTCGGCAGCCTGGAAGGCAGAGCCCCAGTAGGAAATGAGTGCAGGGCTGGGGACAGGGACCCTCCCAGCCGCCTGTGCCCTCTGGCCCTGGAGTCGCAGGTCTGGTGGAGAATGCCCCGGTGCTCAGAGCAGTGGCCGCCAGAGGGCAGTATGGCAACACCCAGCCAGCGCCTCTGCACTGCCCCTGAGCTCCTGGGCAGAGGGCCAAGGGCTGGGAGGCACCTGCCGACCTCCCACAGGGACCTCAGACATGGGGCTCGGGGCAAGACCCAGGCGCACCCGGCCCGCACCTGCCCACACCTGCCACTCCTCTGTGACGTGTAAGTGACCTAACCCCCGGGCACTCCGATGTCCGTGTCCGTGAAGCAGGGGTACAGCGCCTGCCTGGCAGAGTTGCCATGGGAATGAAATGACAGGCCCAAAACCAGGCAGGTTGTGAGGACTCCCCACCCCCGCCGTGGTCATCACCCCGCCCCCAGCTGCAGTTTAGCCGCCACCACAGAGCCGCCCACCGGTATCAACCTGAGGTGGGCAGACCAACCTGGGCGAGCTGAGAAGGGGCTTCAAGCCCAGGCCTCCGGGAGGGGAAACCCAGTGGTGGCATCAGGGAAGGGCAGGCTCTGGAGCAGGGCGGGGGCACCAGCCCCAGGAAAGAGGAGCCGGGGCTCCCGCGCAGGCTCAACATCTTTCCAAGAGAAGCCAGAGTGTGGATTTAGGGGTGAACAACCCAGGGTTTGGGGTTTTGTTTGTTTGTTTGCTTTTGAAAGATTTATTTATTTATTTGAAAGAGTTACAGAGAAAGGGAAAGACAGAGACAGAGGTCTTCCGTCCGCTGGTTCATCCCTAAATGGCTGCAATGGACAGAGCTGCGCCGATCTGAAGCCAGGAGCTTCTTCCGGGTCTCCCATGCAGGCGCAGGGGCCCAAGGACTTGGGCCATCTGCTGCTGCTTCTAAAGGGTAATAAAGCCCCCAAGATGTTACCCGGCCTCCATTTCCTCCCGTTTTGTTGAGACCCTCGGTGCAGAAACCTGGCAGAGCAGATCAGAGGAAAGTTCCAAGGGGTTCCTCAAAGACCCCTACTCCCTGCTTGCCGCCAGCTGCAGTCCATACCTCCCGCCGGAAGAGTCCCTTTTCAGCCAGGTGAGAGCCCAGCCCTGTGCACGCCCTTCTGCAGTCTCCCAAGGAACACACTGCTGCCCCTCTTGGCTTCAATAAAGCAGCCCGTCTCTGTTGAGGCCCATCTCTGTCTCTTTCTGTCTCCCTCTGTTCTAAGAGTACAAAAGGCCAGAACCTAACAGCTTTGCCAGGCACATTAGCAGGGAGCTGGATCGGAAGTGGAGCAGCCGGGACTTGAACTGGTGTCCATACTGGGTGCCGGCACTGCACACAGGGGCTTTATCTGCTGCGCCACAGCGCCAGCCCCAACACCCCAGTTTTAGAGATGTGTGCTGGCCACACAGGACATCCTTGTGTCCAGAGTCAAGCACTGCCGCTGCTGCGAACAAGCAACTAATCCTGGGGAAGGCGCCGCCCGCCAGACCCTGGACAAGGACAGCATGTGCCTGAGGCCCTCACGCCTCCCACAGGCCGGGCACACAGCAGGTGCTCTGCCGATGCAGTCAACTGTGTAAGGGCGTGGCTCTGCACGTGTCTGTGGTCCAGGGCACGCTGTGTCAGAAATGGCCCAGGCGGAACCTGCAGTCCCATGGTCCCCCCAGGCTCTGCCACACCTGCACACGCTCCCCACAAAGACGCACCCCCACCCGTGAGACTGGGCAGGCCTGTGTCCTGTGCCTGGACAGGGAGGTCCCACGACAGCCAGCACCACCACCGGCCCAGGAGGGCTGCCGGCCCCCGCCCAGGCTGCTGATTCAGGATAAAACCTGCTGCTGCTGAAATTTTAGTTATGTTTTAAGACTTGCTTCATTTGTCCCGATTATTTAATGTACAATGATGCAAGTGTGACCCCCAAAGTGTGAGAAGTTACAGCCTCAACTGCAGCTGAGGGGAGAGGGCAGGAGCAGGGCCCTGGGGACCTGGCAGCCTCCTCCCTGGGGCCAGGGCCAGGGCAGGACAGGAGGGGCACAGCCCAGGGGCAGCCGCAGGCCAGGGGAGGGGCAGGGACCTCCCCCTGGCCTAGTCATAGGGGGCGGGGCCAGGAGAGCAAGTTTCCGGGGTGGGGCAGGGAAGGACCAGCCTTCAGCACAGGGCCCACGGGGCAGGGCAGGGGGCACCCAGGGGACTCCCAGGGCAGCCCGGCCCGGGGGAGGGGGCCCAGCCAGGGACCACAGATCCCTCAGGGCAGCCCTTTGTGCCGACTGGAGAACCCACTGAGCCTCTCCACGGCTCCCACCACACGGGGATCCCGTCCCAGCTCTGGGGAGGCCCACGGGGTGCCACAGAGGGTCCAGCCCCAGCTCTGGAGGGGGTAACAGGGGTCCAGGCCCAGCTCTCAGCGGGTGGACTGCGGGGCTCAAGCAGGCACATAACCACACAAAAGGCCCATGGGAAATCCTATCAGGAGAAAACAGCTTTGGTCACAGTCTGGCTTATCTTTCAACACTGCTCTCCCCGCCTTGCTGGGGGCAGCTTGGAGTCCCCTGGGCCCAGAGAGGACCTCACCTCGGGGACTGTTCCTCTGGTCAGGGTGGGGCTGAGCCCAGCGCCTGGTGTCCTCGAGGGGCCAGCACCTGGGGCCCAGGGGCTGGGAGGGGCAGGGAAAGGCAGGGAAGGCCTCGCCGTCCTGCCGACACTTGACCTCCGACCCCTGACCTCCAGAGCTTGAGAGAGTGCGTTTGTGCTGTGTCACACAGTACATGGCCAAAGGGCATGGTTCCTTGAGAATTTCCACCCTGGATTCTGGGGGGAGGGACCCCTCAGTGTCTCAGTGACAGTAAAATAAAATCCCTCTAATTCTGGAAGGCGGTCCGCCAGGGTGGAGACGGCCACTCTCCAGAGGGGTCTCCGCATGATGCCCACCAGCGCTGGCGGCCGCTCCCGGGGTTGCCTGGGAGGGGCCCAGCATCTGCTCTTACCACAGAACCACAGCTCAGAGCCGCCCACCTGAGACACTGCCCTGGGCCCAGCCCTCCTCCCCCAGCACAGGTGTGGGTGGGAGTGGTCCACTGGGACTCGGGGACCCTGCCCCCACAGAGGGTTCCCTAATGGAGGCCTCTGCACTATGCTGTCATCCATGGTGAAAGGCCAGCACAGGGACCTGCCTTAGCCCAGACCCCCGCCTGCACCCCACCCCCACCCCTGCATCCACCGCGCCCCAACGCTGTGTCCTCACCAGCACGGCTGGGAGGGGTGCCTCTCAGAGCACCCAATTCCTTCCCGTCCCCCCAGCTCCACCGCGTCCTGGGACATGCTCACCCCACAGGGCCTCCTGACTTGTTCTCCCCGGGTGTGACACACAGGTGGACTGTGCCCGGCCAGGGTGGCTTCCCTGAGAGCCCAGCCCCAGGTGCATCCAGTGAGGAGGCAAGAGGGAAAGGCCAGCCCCACGCCTGGGCTTGTCCAGCCCCCAGCCGCTCCTGGGCTGGGAGCAGAGGCCAAGCAGGCCCTTCCCTGGAGTGGGAGCCACAAGGCCTGCAGGGCTCCAGGGACAGCAGGCACAGAAGGAAGAGGGGACAGGGCCCGTGACGCCTCCCCTCGGCTGTCTTCCCGCTCCCCGGACCACCAGAGAAACCCCAGCCCCGGCTGGAGCTCAGGCGGCTGGTACCGCTCTGGATAGCAGCTCCCTCTGGGGTAACTGGGCAGTTATTGTTCTCAATGGCAGTGATTTGCCTGGGCTGCAGCCTCGGCTTGGGGGGGGGGGGGGACCCGTGGGCCCTGCATGGCCCTCCCTGGCTGCTCTCCTAGTAGGCGGTCGCTGGGCCAAGGACGCCCCAGGGTAGAACACCATGAGGCTAAGAGAGTGGGAACCATGGAGAGGAGGGAGGGCCAAGGGGCCCCTCCCACAGACCCCGTGGAAGCTGCCTGAGAGAGACAAAGAACACCGCTGGGTCGGGCTGTGGCGTCAAGGCCAGGCAGAACACTGGAGGCCAGAGCTGTCCGGGACCAGTCCCGGGAGCAGTGGACACACGCTCCTACAGGCCTCGAGACAGGACGTGCTGTCTGTCCTCTGACCAAGGACAGCCGCCTGGGAGGCTCGGGTGGCGAGATGAGCTCAGCACAGCAGCAATGCTTTCTTTAAAAGACCCCGTACAGATGTCCCCTGGGTATGATCGCGCGCTCTCCCTCCCCCCCATAAAACTCTTTTGCTTAACTCCTCAGTTTGTCCGTCTGCCTCACACTTCCTGGGAGACAGAGCAGGTCCCCGGGGTGCCTGGCGGCTGTGACGCCCTGAGGGATGGGCGTGTGGGGGGCCCGGCCAGGTGATGGGGACAACTCCATCAGAGACCCTTCCAAGTCAACAGCCTGATTCCCTGAAGGTTGGCAGGAGCCCAACCCCCTCCTACTGGAGGGTCGGGCCCCCTGGGCAGAGCTCCTGGGGCAGGGCTGCTGGGCGGGAGCCCCCTACGCCTTGGGGTCTGGGCTGCAGCCTCAGGGTCCCAGGGGACATCTGTGGGGTGGGGGCGGGCCTTGCTCGCCCACTCTGCCCACAGGAGAGCCATGTCAGAGGTTGCTGCACAGTGCCCCCTTCGTGTCCAGTTCCCATAAGTGCCCAGTGCCCCTCGCTCTAGGGGAAGTGGGACCCCCCGCATCCCCGGGCGCCTCAGGCTCACTTCGCCTTCTGTGAACCGTCTGTTCACTACCCTTCCTTTTTATCGGAGAAGCAGGGAGATAGCGAGAGGGACACAGCGAGATCTCCATCCGCCGGTTCACTCCCTCAGTGTCTGCAACGGTGGCTCTGGGCCAGGCCATCCGGGCCCCTCATGTGGGTACAGGGGCCACAGCTGCTGTCAGGGGAGATGCGTTAGCAGGGATGGATGGGGAGCATGGAGCAGGCACAGGATGCTGAGTCCCAGGCAGCAGCTTCCCTGTGTGTTAACACTTCTTCGTGTGACTCCTGTATCCCGCTGGCACCTGGAGGGTAGGGGCAGAGACCAAGCAGGGTCCCCACTGCTGAACATTCTGGAGCCGGACGCCAGAGGCCCTCAGGTGACCCCTTTCCCCAAAACCAGACACCACCACTGCCCCCCACGCTGACACTGCTCCCTCCCACCGCACCGACAGCAGCCGAGCCCCCCACGAAGGAGGCCAGTGCCCCCTCCCTGGGCTCCGGTGGTGGTGGCAATGAAGCGGGGCAACTCAGCCCAAGGCCTCATGCAGAACTGAACGCTGGGGTCTCTTGTCCAGAGATGTGGCTGGAGCCGCTCCAGGGGCACAGCACGGAGCTCCTCCCAGCCCCTCCTCCCTGCCCTCCTGGGGGTCACCTGCCACGTCACGCTCAGCAGGCAGGAACGCTCCTGTCGGCGGGGACCGCGCACCTTTCCCCGGGTGATGGCCTCTTCCCTGGGTGCCTCCCTCATGGCCTGTGCTTTACCACTCATCCCAGGGGGAGCCTCAAGCCACCTAGCAGAGCTCTGGGCAGACCCCCACTGCTTGGAGCCTGTCGGAGGCACTGTGGCACGCTGGGCAGCCGTGCAGACCACACACAGCAAGCCTGAGACCAAGAGGCCATCTGTCACTCACCACCCCTCCAGGAGCGGGCGGCAGCCACGCAGAGCCCTGGGGAGCCGTGGGGTCACTCAGGATGCAGGGGTGAACGGGGGCAGGAGCCTCGCTGGGCTCCCACAGGGAAGGGTGAGGGGCAGGGGGCAGCTGAGGGGCGCTGGTCCCATCACTGCCTGGTGCTCTGGGGTTTCCCCAGGACACGGGCAGGAGGACCTGGGCTGAGTGAGGCCAGAGGGCTGGGGACAGGGGTCTGACGAAGGCACACCCATGGCCCACTGGATGTGCCTCAGGAAACACAGACTAAGGGAAATAACTACAATGTCAAGGCAGAGAGCAGAGCGTTGAACGCCAAGCCGGAGCCCCTTCCGGGGGGCCAGAGGCTGCGGTGTCCCACGGAACAGAAACAGGAAGCAAGGTTGTGAGGCAGGAGAGGAGTGGGGGTGGCAGGAAGCAGCTGCCAGGGCGGCTGGGAGCCAGTGAGGAGGGCTGTGCGGGGGCCGGCGTGGGGCAGCCCCAGGGGACCCCAGAACAGGATGTAAGACCGGAGGCTGCAGAGTGGTCGGCTCCCAGCAAAGCACAGGGACAGGCCAGACCTGCCCAGGAGGCACAGCCGCTGCCAGCCCCGGAACTGGACCGGAGCCACAGCATAGGGGTGAGGGGGCAATGGGGCAGTGGGCACCGCAGGCTGTGGCCAGGGGCAGAGCAGGCGTGGGCAAGACCACCTCTGCAGCCGCCAAAATGGCAAGTGGAGCTGAAGGCGAAGGGACAGTGTGGGGGGAGGGGAGGGGACCCAGGAACTGACCAGTGGCCCCGTGAGAGTGGGGCCCCCACTGGCCAGTGACCCCGAGGCCCCTGTCGCGGGGACGCTTCCAGCAGCTGTTAGGACAGGAGGGCAGGGAGAGGGAAAGACGAACACAAAGTCTCTGCTCCACCTGCACAGGGGGCGGGCTGCACGGACCCGTCTTGGAGACAGGCTGGCCAGCACGCAGCAGAGGTGATGGCCGGGACCCCCAGGGAGAGGTCCCGCTGACACTCAGGTGGTCCTGCAGGCCTCTCTACCCAGGAGCAGCCCCAGATGGACAGCACCACTGCCCACCTGAGCTGCCCACTGACGACACCCGTGGGTGCCGTCTGGAAGCAAACAGTGACCAGCTAATCCTGCCTGATGTCCTGACCCACAGAATGGGGCTGGCCTTGTGCACGGCAGGCAGGGCCACCACAGCCGGGGCTGCCAGTGGCCCTGCCAGTTCAAGGTCTGTCTAGTCCTCTTCTCATCCAGCTCTCTGCTAGCACACCTGGAAAAGCAGCAGAGGATGGCCCAGGTGCTTGGACCCCTGCACCAGACAGCCAAGTGGGAGAACTCAGGCAGTGCTGCTGACCACGGGTGAGAACAGGGAGGGGGGGAGTCTGCCCAGCAGCAGGCTGCTCCTCCCCGAATGCCCCCAAAGCGGGAGGGTCTCGGGAGTTAGGGAAGGAGGGGTGTGCCATTGGATTAGACTGGGGGACGCCACTCCAGGCAGTGAGAGGGAGCCTGAAGTCTGTGTGTGTCTTGTGACTGAAGGGCTCCGGGCTCGCGATGTCTCCAGGTCCAGGCGAGTGAGGCTGGAAGTCGGGGAGGGAGGGAGGGAAGACAAAGGAAAGCTGTTTCACCACCAGCAAAACCACAGTCAACACCGCCTCCCCCATCCACACCGACATCATTGCCAACACCACCACCAGCCCCCAGATGAGTGCCATCAACCCCCAGTCACCATCACAATCACCACCCTCACCATTATCACCACCACCACCACCATCACTATCATCATTATCACCATCACCATCCTCACCACCATCACCATCACCATCCTCACCAATATCACCACCACCATCACTTATCACCATCCTCACCATCATCACCATCCTCACCATCATCATCACCACCATCACCATCATCATCATCATCCTCACCATCACCATCCTCACCATCACCATCCTCATCACCATCACCTCACCATCCTCACCATGATCACCACCACCATCACCATCATCATCACCATCCTCACCATCATCACCATCCTCACCATCATCACCATCCTCACCATCATCACCACCACCATCACCATCACCATCATCACCATCCTCACCATCACCATCCTCACCATCCTCACCATCATCATCATCCTCACCATCACTACCATCACTATCACCATCCTCACCATCATCATCACCATCATCATCACCACCATCACCATCATCATTATCACCATCACCATCCTCACCACCATCACCATCACCATCCTCACCAATATCACCACCACCATCACTTATCACCATCCTCACCATCATCACCATCATCACCATCATCATCACCACCATCACCATCATCATCATCATCCTCACCATCACCATCCTCACCATCACCATCCTCATCACCATCACCTCACCATCCTCACCATCATCACCATTATCACCATCCTCACCATCATCACCATCCTCACTATCACTACCATCACTATCACCATCCTCACCATCATCATCATCATCACCATCATCACCACCACCATCACCATCATCATCACCATCCTCACCATCATCACCATCCTCACCATCATCACCACCACCATCACCATCACCATCATCACCATCCTCACCATCACCATCCTCACCATCACTATCATCACTATCACCATCCTCACCATCATCATCACCATCATCACCACCACCATCACCATCATCATCACCATCCTCACCATCACCATCCTCATCACCATCTTCATCACCATCACCATCACATCACCATCCTCACCATCCTCACCATCATCACCATCCTCACCATCATCACCGTCATCACCATCCTCACCATCACCACCTCATCACCATCCTCATCACCATCACCATCACATCACCATCCTCACCACCATCATCATCATCACCATCATCACCACCACCATCACCATCATCATCACCATCCATCCTCACCATCACCATCCTCACCATCACTATCATCACCACCATCACCATCAGCACCATCAGTCACAGTGACAGCCCCGGCATCACATGCCACCATCACTCTCAGTCACCCTCCTGCCGCTCCCCTCTGCTCACTCTCTGCCCCACTGCACGTCGGGGGCCTGGCACACGTGGGGGAGGCCGGGACACGGGGTAGAAAAGCGAGTGGACT
The DNA here is from genome assembly GCA_949820135.1 of Sylvilagus floridanus. NCBI lineage: Eukaryota > Metazoa > Chordata > Mammalia > Lagomorpha > Leporidae > Sylvilagus > Sylvilagus floridanus. Next base: position 181,642,537 of record OX463233.1, read on the forward strand.
CTGCCCTTTGCTTTGTCCTCGACTCCAGCTGCACTCGCTGGGCACGTAAGAAAGTAAATACCAGTGACAGCAGCCAGGGTCAGCTGTCCCAGCTGTTGACAGTGCAACCCATGGACCTGGTGAGTCCTCTGTGGCCAGATCACCAAGTCACCGTGGACCCAGAAACTGTTCTGAGTGACTTCTGCCTCCCCTGACCCGTCTGGGGTCTTGTCCTCCACGTCCGCCCCCTCTCGCCTCCCCCAGGTCTCTGCTCTTTGCTGAGCACCCGCGGTGCAGCCTTTGGCAAGCACTGGCTTCAAATGAGAGCCGCTCGGCCTCAGCGACCACTCTGTGTTTCATCCTTGTTCCAATACAGCTTAGAGGGTCCCAAAGTTCCCACCTGTTTCCTACAGTCCTCTGATTCTGGGTCCATAGTGAGTTCTCTTTTTTTTTTTTTTTTTTTTTTTGACAGGCAGAGTGGATAGTGAGAGAGAGAGACAGAGAGAAAGGTCTTCCTTTGCTGTTGGTTCACCCTCCAATGGCTGCAGCGGACGGTGCGCTGCGGCCAGCGCACCGCGCTCATCCGATGGCAGGAGCCAGGAGCCAGGTGCTTCTCCTGGTCTCCCATGGGGTGCAGGGCCCAAGCACTTGGGCCATCCTCCACTGCACTCCTGGGCCACAGCAGAGGGCTGGCCTGGAAGAGGGGCATCCGGGACAGAATCCAGTGCCCCGACCGGGACTAGAACCCGGTGTGCCGGCGCCGCAAGGCGGAGGATTTGAGTTCTCTTCTTTATGGAATACTTCTTTATTTAAGAGGTAGAGCGACAGACAGGAAGATGGGCAAAGTAGGTATCTTCCATCCACTGGTTCATTCCCTAAATGTCTACAATGGCCAGGGCCAGGAGCCAGGGTACAGTCCCGGTCTCCCATGCTGGTCCCAGGGTCTGCACTAGCAGGAAGCTAGAATCGAGTGGGGAGTTGAACCCAGGCATTCGGAAGCGGGCCACACGCATCCTCACTGGCGCCTGAGCCACTAGACCAAACGCCTTCCCCAGCTGTCCTTTCTTGAGCTAACAAATCACTCCAAATCTCCGCTGACTTTCTCCATTCCCCGCACTGCAGAGAGTGGGCCGGTGCAGGGAGGCGCTCTGGGCCGTGGCCACGCCCCTCTTGGGGTGAGGAGATTCCCCAGACCCACATGAGGATTTCAGGGGAGGGAGCAGTCCCGTCACCAGGTCAGCAGGGTCCCGCACATGGGCACTCCTCTCTCTGGTGCTTACTGAGCAAGATGCAGGGACCCAGTACCGCAGGTCACGCACCCCCACTGCCTCCACGGGCCCGAGCCCCACCCACAGTGCAATCGTTGGCTGAACGTCAGTCACACCTGAGGTCCACTTCCACGAGGGACCTCAGCAAGCTGGGGCAGGGGGAGCCCAGGAAGGGCCCAGGAGTCCAGGGAGGCAGGTCCAAGGCAGAGGAGGGCTGCGCCCCGGGCTGGTGTGCAGGCTGTGTGCCACTCGCCCGGGAGGCCTGTCCAGCCCCTCGCTTCCTCTCCCAGCAGCAGAAGCCCAGCCGTCTCCATGGTGACAGCTCAGCTGCTGCTGCCCAGCGTGGCTGCTCACTGCCGCAGGGGCTACCCGGGATGGGCCCGGTGACTCTGAAGCCCCTCCCTCCAGGTCCTGCTCCAGCAGCTCTGCACAAGTGGGCTCCAGACGCTCTCACTTCACCCCCGTTATCGTGTCCGGCCAGGCGGCGGCCTGGGGTGCAGTGCAGAGTTCGCTGGATTCTGGGCTCTCTTGGCTGTCTCCAGTGTTGGGGTGACGGGGGGCCCTGTTTAGGAGCAGGAGAGTGGCAGCTACCGCCTGTGCACCTCATCTGTGGGGCCTGCAGTCCATGGAGCAAGGCCTGCTGGGCAGGGCCCGGGGGGAGGAGGTGGGCAGTGTCCTGGGTTTTGGACTGAGAGAGGCGGAAAGATGACCACTGGAATGGGGGGCTCTGGGCATGGCCATGCACCTCTTGAGGCAGGGACAGCTTGGAAGTGGGGCCTGGAATGCCCACCCAGAGGTGGACCTGCTCTGCCCCCCCAGAGCCATCTGCCTCCTTTTCTCTGAAGAGGGCCCACCTGCTGATCCACCTAATTACCTGCTACCATGGCAACCCAGCACGCTTCATCCCAGTCATCACTGCAGCCGACGTGAGTGTGCTTGTGTGTGTGCACACATATGTGTGTGAGCGTGCGCATCGTGTGTGTGACAGAGTGCGTGTGTGCCTCACATGTGTGCATGTGTGTGCCTTGTGTGAGCATGTGCATTGTGTGTGAGCGTGCCCACATCCATGTCTGTGTGTGCACACGTGTGCATGTTTGTGTGTGTGCATTGTGTATCTCTGCATGTGTGCGAGTGTGCCCGCGTCCGTGTGTCTGTGTGTCAGTGCGCTCAGTCAGGGCTGGGACTGAGCCCACACAGCTTGTTTCTAGGTGAGCTGAGTTCTCTCCATCTACTCGTTTTCATCTCTTCCACATGTCTCTCTTTATCGCTTGTTGCTCCTTGGATGTCGCTCACATGGGCCAGCTGGCAGCCCGTGTCCACAGTGGGGCCTGGACAGGCCCAAGGCCATGCACGTGGGGCCCTCAAGTGCCTTCATGTGGACTCCTTCATCAGTCTCACCCGTTTTCCCGGGTGTAGACCCACGCGGGAGGAGGCGGGTCCTGCCTCAGCACGGGGAAGGCGCCAGGCCACCCCGCACGGCACGGGCAGCGGCCGCAGTGGACTCCTCCTCTGGAGGAGGCTGGAAGCAGAGTCCATCAGAAGCCGTGCGGAGCCTCCCGCCTCTGGAGGCCGAATGCCCGCCCCTCGGGCTTCCCAGCTTCTCCACTGGGGCTGGGACCCCTCCCCCCAGGCTTTCCCAGAAGCCCCGCCCCACTGCCCCTGAGTTCTAGCTGGGAGAAAAAAGACTGAGCGTGTCCTGGAGAGAAGCCATCTGTCCACAAAAGGAGCCACGAGTGCCTCCCTCTGCTCCCCGGGGTTCCTGGGGCCCTCACCGTGCTGCCTGACAGATGCACCACGCCATCACGCCTGTGACCGGGACTTGCTTCCCGGGGAGGGAGACCCCAGGGTGAGCAGAGGCAGGAAACCCAGGACCGCAGGAGGCCCCCTCCAGCAGCTGCCCCTCCCCCAGCCCAGAGTGGAAGACACAGAGCGCAGCCTCTGCCCGCACAGCTGAACTGCCCCCCCTGGTACACGCAGGGCCCAGGGCTGCGGGGTCAGCCACCTCACCTCCTCCTGCCACGCGGCTGGCCTGAAATGCCCACACCCCCTCAGGCCCCTAGTCCTGGCTCCTCCAAAGAGGGACCCTGCCTACCCCCACATCCTCAAGGCTGCAGGGCTGCCGTCTCGGGAGCGCTCTCTGAGCCAAGTCCGTAGAGCAGTAGAGCAGGCCCTGTGAAGCAGGCACGGTGCCTGATGGGCGAGCAGAGGCTGAGAGAGCAGGTGCCCAGGGCAACACCCCACCCCAACCCAACCCCACTCTGTCCTCAGTCCCCCGGGGAGAGGAAGGAGGCTGGGCCGTACAGACCCTGCAGCCTCTCTAGACGCCCTGCTCGGACCCCTCAGCATGGCCGTCCACAGGAGCCCAGCACCTGGGCTCGTAGCCGTCCTTCCCCACAGTGGACACCCCAAGAAGCCAGGACAGGAGCCGCAAGGCTGTCCGAGGTCACAGTGTGCCCTGCCCACCACACGGGCCGCTGGCCACACAAAACCCATACGTGGAGGACGTGAGGGGCAGTGCACAGACGCAGGGTCCTGATGATGGGCAGCTCAGGACGTGGGAGAAGGGAAAGGGGCATGGGGGCGGTACAGGCACCACGGCCTGGAAGTGCGGGTGAGCTGCGCCATCTGGGGGATGGAGGATCCGCACTCCCCGATGCGTGATCCCCTGCAGCCTATGAAGGCACCTGACTGGCTGCTGCAGTCCGAAGGGAAGTCCCAGCTCTGGAGCCACAGCAGAGGGGCCCACGGCTGCCCAGGGCCCAGACACACACCCAGCTTCCTGCCTGGCAGCACTGGCGCCCCTCACCCCATCACACGCGTGTGGGAAGGCGGCCAGCACAGCCAAGGAAACATGGCAGCGCCCGCCAGGCTCCGTACAGCTGCAGGTCCAGCTGCAGCCAGTGGGGCCCACCGGCCCCAAATCCCAGACCCCTCTAGCCCGGCTGCTCTGGGAAACTCTTCTCTGTCCCGCCTGTCTCTGCGTGGGGACGCCGAGGAGCCTGGACATGTCCATCTGGGCTCAGGCAACACGTGAGGGGCAGGCGGTGTCCAGACGCCCTCTGTGTCCCTGAGGAGCTGGTTCAGCAAGCGTGCCCTCTGGGCGGGTGCTGCGGCAGGCCGTTCGACCAGTGCCCTTGAAGTTGGGCCCCCAGGATGGCATGTGGCAGGAGGAGGTCCCCGTGGGATGTCACTGGGCCATGGGGGTGCCACCCCGAAAGGGACTAACTCCCCCAGTTGGAGCGGCCTGGCGGCAGCCCCTAACATCCTCCAGGCTGTGGCTCTCCCCGGCACACGCCACCACCCGGCAGAGGCTCCGTCAGAGCCCTGTCAACCGTCTGCCTCCCGGGTCTCCACCTGGTCTCGGTTAGCTCTCCCACCTTCTCCAGGCCCCAGCCCTCCTGGCGGCTTCACTTCCAGGCTCTGCTGCATGTGCATGCCGTTCTCAGGAGGCTGTGCCGCGAGTGCAGAGGAAGCGGGAGTCCTGCCAGCCACAGGCCTGCTGCCCGGTGACACCCACGTGCCCCCACCGGGTCTCTACTGAGGCCACATTCCAAAGAGGCTGCCCCGCAAGGAAGAGGCCTGAGTCCCCGTGGCGGCCCTGGGCCTGGGTCCCTTTGGCCCTCACCACCGCCCCATGCTCTACCCTCCTCGGAGCCACCTAGGGGCTGCTCCCTCAGCTGAGAGGTCCAGCGTCACCACCTGCCAGCACTGACCACGGGGGACACACCCGGGCTGCCAGAGCTGACCAGAGTCCCCTTGCTGGCTGTGCCTTCTGAGAGATGGCCAGGGGTCTTCCCGGTGCACCCCCTGTGGGCTTGGCTGGTCCTCACGTGTGCAGACTGGTTGAGTTCCAGTGGGCGGCAGGGACGGTGCAGCCTCCATGAGCCCAGGCACAGGTCCCCCAAGGTCTGCCCAGTGACCCCCACGCAGGCCCAATAGCAGGCTCCCAATGAACTGGTGCAGCTGAATTCCAGATCCCGGGGAAATTCACACCTGCACAGTGAGGGGCTATGACCGGCAGACACCTCTGGGGCTGAGGAGCCCCAGGCACAGCCCCAGACTGCTATGCTTGGCACGCGGCTCCAAACGTGCAGCTGTGGGAGCAGCCAGGCAGCGAGGGGGGCCTGCCTCAGCCCCTCCACCTCAGCCTGTAGGCAGTTGTCTCCAGCGTTCTGTGGCCAGGACCTGGGCCTGCCCCCGAGCAGTACAGCTTCTGCTGGGGTAATGGGTTAAGGAGACCTCTGACCCACTAGTCAATCATTGCACATACATCCAAGGGACTGGACGTTTGCCAGTGGGCAGAGCAGAGCAGATCCGGGTGCAGGTGTCAGAGCCCTGGTGGCTTGTGGGGATTCCTCTGACTCCTGGGTTCCGAGAATCAGCTGCTAGCCACCCCCACAGCAGGGGCACAGCCTGTGCCCAGGCCCTGGGAGACTGGGCTGGAGGGTTGAGGCACTGAGGTGACACCAAGGGGCTGAGTGGCCAGAGCCCAGTGTGACAGGGCCTCTCAGACAGAAGGGACAGAGGGGGCAGAGGGCAGGGCTTCTGAGGCCATTTTTTAAAAAGAGATGTATTTCTTTATTTGAAAGTCAGAGTTACACAGAGAGAGGAAGAGGCAGAGAGTTATACACAGAGAGAGAGAGAGAGATCTTCCATCCAATAGTTCTCTCCCTAATTGGCTGCGTCGATCCAAAGCCAGGAGCTTCCTCCGGGACTCCCACCCAGGTGCAGGGGCCCAAGGCCTTGGGCCATCTTCTGCTGCTTCCCCAGGCCATAGCAGAGAACTGGATCGGAAGTAGAGCAGCCAGGTCTCGAACCAGTGCCCATATGGGATGCCAACGCTTCAGGCCAGGGCGTTAACCCACTGCGCCACAACACTGGCCCCTTCTGAGGCCATTTAGTAAGGATATTGGCTTTTATTCTGTGAGAAATTCCAAAACAGGGTGACAAGGGTCCCCAGAGGTGACTGGCTCCTTTCGGTCTCCTGGTGCAGGTGTCAGAGCCCCTATGGCTGGACAAGCCCCTCCCTCTCGGGGCAGCTCAGGCTGAAGCTGGGCTCCAGGGGAAGTGAGCAAGAAGCACTTCTCTCTGGGCCTGAGACCAGAGGTGGCTCTGAGCAGCCGGATGACAGGGGGCAGCCAGGGGGGCGCTGAGGACAACCTAGAGCACCCCCCCGAATCTCCCCATCTGGACATCCAGGGCAGAGACAGCTCCTCTGAGCTGTGGGAGCCACGGAGCCCCCAGTCCTGTGACCCGAGATGCGGGCAGTCCTGGGGGACTTGCTCTGTGTGAGAGCAGAGGCCAGCGGTGGGCGTCAGGGAACTGGGCAGGACCGCTGGGCGGGGCCCGCAGTAGAGGCCACAGGGCAGGCAGATCAGAAGCCCTGGCTAATTTCCAAGGTGCAGGGACTGGTCAGAGAATGAGGAGGGGTGCCCGGTGACATGGCTCCCCCTTCCCTGCAACAGGACTAGAGCCTTGGACGTTCCTGGTAGGGTGGACAGGGTCACCAGGAACAGCTAGGGGCTTCCCCCTCACTCATGGGGTGAGACGCAGGGGTCTGAGGGCTGTTTAGGAACACCCAAGCCTTAGAAGCAGCCTCTGAGTGGTTGTCTCAGGTCACCTGTCCACGTGCAGTGGCCCAGAACAAGCTACTCTTGGACTAGGTGTGGGTCCAACACCAGCACCCATCGGCCAGCCCGGGACAATCCCCGCCCCACTAGATGGGCACCTGGGCACAGAGGCCCTCCTTTAGAACCGTCTGGATCCATCCAATTTTTTTTTTTTTTTTTTTTTTTTACAGGCAGAGTGGACAGTGAGAGAGAGAGACAGAGAGAAAGGTCTTCCTTTGCCGTTGGTTCACCCTCCAATGGCCGCCGCGGTCGGCGCGCTGCGGCCGGCGCACCGCGCTCGTCTGATGGCAGGAGCCAGGTGCTTTTCCTGGTCTCCCCATGGGGTGCAGGGCCCAAGCACCTGGGCCATCCTCCACTGCACTCCTGGGCCACAGCAGAAGGCTGGCCTGGAAGAGGGGCAACCGGGACGGAATCCGGTGCCCCGACCGGGACTAGAACCCGGTGTGCCGGCACCGCAAGGCGGAGGATTAGCCTGTTGAGCCACGGCGCCGGCCTTGGATCCATCCAATTTCAAACATTAGGAGAGTGAGAGAGCGCCTCACTGGAGAGAGGCTTCCTGCAGGCCCCCAGCCCCTGCCCAGGCCCTGTCCATGGCCAGAGCACCATGGCCAGAGCTGTTGCCATTCAAGCCAGCATAAACGGAAGCAAGCACCCGCTCGAGTGCTTCCTCTCCCAGCAGCACCACTTGGAAAGGGGAGCCAAAGCTCTGACTCTCAGCAATGAAGATGGTGCCGACGACAAGGACGGTGGTGGTGATGGTGGTGGTGATGGTGATGATACTGACGATGATGATACTGACAATGATGATGGTGGAGGTGACAGTGATGGTTATGGTGGTGGTGGTGATGGTTATGGTGGTGGTGGTGGTGATGGTTATGGTGGTGGTGATGGTGGTGATGATGATGGTGGTGGTAGTGGTGATGGTGGTGATGATGATGGTGGTGGTGGTGGTGATGGTGATGGTGGTGGTGATGGTGATGGTAGTGATACTGACGATGATGATGGTGATGGTGACGGTGGTGGTGGTGGTGATGGTGATGATGGTGGAGGTGACAGTGATGATGATGATGGTGATGATGGTGATGATGGTGGTGATGGTGATGATGGTGGAGGTGACAGTGATGGTTATGGTGGTGGAGGTGACAGTGATGGTGGTGGTGGTGGTGATGGTGGTGGTGATGGTGATGGTGGTGGAGGTGACAGTGATGGTGGTGGTGACGGTGGTGGTCGTGGTGATGGTGGTGGTGGTGGTGATGGTGATGGTGATGGTGGTGGTGGTGGTGGTGGTGGTGATGGTGGTGACTTCAAGTCACAGTACACCCCTTGAGGCCCATGCAGCACCTTACCACAGAATACTCCTCTCCCCCTCCGCCTGCCAACACAGCTGCTATGCCCCTGAAGCATCCATGAGCTGTGATCACAGTGCCCCATGGCTGCCATTAGTGACTCGCCAGATAAAGAAAGGATGAAAAGATGAAAGGCTGTTTTGCTCTCACGCATCCCTCTCTGCCGCAGTCATTCCAGGGTTCTGGAATGCCTCTCCCTCTGTGGGAGGACCCACATGCACTTTCCTGCAGGCAGACCAGCCACCGCTGCCCTTCTTATGCCTTCCCGAAGTCCCCACTGATTCCAGTTCACTTACGCCTCCCAGCAGCCCTACAACTGGGCACGCATTCACCTGTAAGTGAGGAAGCTGAGGCCCGGACTGTGGGTGTGCAGGACTGAGCCTGCGCCTCTGCGAAATGTCCATCCCGATTTCAAAGCCAGACTGTGACCACTGCACCTCCCCCCGAGGGGTTGGCGAATGGGCCTGAGCATGGATGTTCCCTTGGCACTGAGATATGAGCCTAGGCCTGTATCAGCCCCGCCTGGCCCTCCCAGCGTGCCCTCCAGACCCCTGGGCACCTGCCCCAGCCTGGCTCCCTCTCGTCAGGATGCAGGGCCAGCCTCACAGTGTGCTGAGAGGCTGCCTCTGTGGCTGTCAAGCGGCTGGAGCTGGCCCAACGGTTGGCGTGGAAAAGAGAGGGTGTGGGCCTGCCCGGAGTCCTGACACTGCCCCCGGTCTCCCCAGCTGAGCTGCTGGCCCAGCAGAGCACACGCCGGGCGCAGATCCTGCCACAGGAGCCCTGGGAGGGCGTGGGGGATGGCGTCTCCCCTCCCCTGTGCCTTCCTGCTGTCTGCTCCACCCCGTGCTTGCCCCCACTGAGACACACCCTCGGATTGGCCCTTCCCTCTTCCTGCCGTGATAAGGGTTGAGCCAGTGACCTCGGCCAAACCGGCAGCTTCTGATCCAGCAGCTAGTGTCCTGCTCGCTGACCAGCCTGTGCAGCTGAGCGTTGGTCTCCTCGTGTGTCCTGTGAGGTCCAGTGCCCAGGAGGCTCTTCTCCCCATCCACGCCTGTGCTGTCCGTGCCCATAGGACTCTGTCTGTCTCCAGACGAAAGCCAGCTCCTGCTGCCGGAGAGCTGTGGTCTGCACTCAGCCAGGCCAGGAGGTCAGTCCTTTCATGGGCCCACCTGCAGCAAGGCCCTGCCCCTCACTCTCAGGGCAGTGGAATGGCAGCCTCCCCAGAGCAGAGGCAGGAACAGTCGTCTCTCTCCAGCCGCCGAGTCCTCTCCTCTCTCTCTCTCTCTCTCTCTCTCTCTCTCTCTCTCTCTCTCCTCTCTCTCTCTCTCTCTTTCTCTCTCTCTCTCTCAAGATTTATTTATTTACTTGAAAGGCAGAGTTACTGGGTTGGGGGGAGACATATCTTCCTCTTCCCTCCACTGGTTCACTCCCCAAATGGCTGCAACAGCCGGAGCTGAGCCAATCTGAAGCCAGGAGCCAGGAGCTTCTTTCGGGTCTCCCACACGGGTGCAGGGGCCCAAAGACTTGGGCCATCTTCTCTTTCTCTCTCTCTCTCTTTTTAAGATTAATTTATTTATCTGATAATCAGAGTTACACAGAGAGAGGAGAGGCAGAGACAGAAAGAGAGGTCTTCCATCCGCTGGTTCACTCCCCAATGGGCTGCAATGGCTGGAGCTGTGCCAATCCAAAGCCAGGAGCCAGGAGCTTTTTCCAGGTCTACCCACACGTGAGCAGGGGCCCAAGGACTTGGGCCATCTTCCACTGCTTTCCCGGGCCATAGCAGAGAGCTGTATTGGAAGTAGAGCTGCTGGGACTGATCCAGAGCCCATATGGGATGCCGGCGCTTCAGGCAGTGGCTTTATCCGCTATGCCACAACTCCTGCCCTCAAGTCCTCTGCTCTTAACCCAGACTCCTGGGCATGTCCAGCTGCCCTGTGCAGCCTGTGGGGGGCTGTGCGCTCTGAGAAGGCTGCCAGTTTGCATGGTGACTGCCTGGCCAGCTGCACACTCACCCATGGCTACATAGTGTGTGCATGTTTGTGCATAAGTTGGGGGGTGTGCACATGCATATTTATGTGTGTGTTCTCACGTGTGCATCCTGTATGTCTCCACGTGGGGGTAAGCATGCCCCCTGTGTGCAGGCATACCCTTGTTCCACGTGGCAGTATGTGTGTCCTGTGTACATGTGCACTGGGTGTGCAGAGCCCAGGCCAGCCCGGGGCGTCTCAGAGGACTGCTGGTTTGGGTGCAGTGGGTGTGGTGCTGCGGTCGGAGCAGAGCGTGACTCCACAGGCCCGGCCTCCAGAGCCTCCGCCCTGAGGCCAGCTGAGCGTGGCAGCTCCTCCCTCACGGGCTTGCCTGCTAGCGCTGGTGCTGCCCATCAGGCCCTGGAAACAGCCGCGGGTCCCGACTGCGTGTGTCAGCTCAGCCAGCTCCCGGCAAGCCGCCCACGGGGAGGTCTGCAGGCACCCGCCCGGCGCCCCGGGGCGTGTCGGCCCTGGGGACAGAGCAGTGAAGACTTGGGCTTCCGCAGGGCTTGTTCCCTGGGGAAGGGGCAGTGCCAGGAGCACTCGGCAGCGGGGAAGGCATGAGCAGCCGATGGAGACTCAAAGGGGAGCCAGGGACAGGGCCCGCGGGGTGTCTGCAGCCCCCTCCAGTTCCTCTCTCCTTGCCCAGCTGTTCCTGCAGCCCTGCTTCCCCTGCACTGGGGTCGTTGGCTTCCCCGCCCCACTCCCCTGCACAAACAGGCCCTGGCCAGCCTCCCTCGATGACCCCACCCTGAGACGGCCATCAGCCTCCTGCCAAGCCCTGGCTGACACAGGAGCAGCTGGGAGAAGATGGCCAGGGCAGGGGAGCAGCAGCCGCGCCATGAGGACACGCAGGCGCCCTGTGGAGAGCCACGTGGGAGGGACCCAGCTCCCGGCAGTGTGAAGTCCGCCACGTGGGGCTGCACCACGCTCCAAGTGCATTCCACAGCCCTTGCTGGGCTTCACAGGGCGCGACCCCGGCCAACACAGTGACCCAGCCTCTGAGACCCAACCCAGAGCACCCAGACCAGTGTTCTGGGGCCTTGGCCCCCAGGAGCAAGCTGAACAGTGCGTCTGAATCGCGTCTAAACCTGGGCAGCATAGGGCGCTGTGTCTCCCAGTCTCACTCACAGGAATCGGCCGTGCATGGCAGAAAGGCAAGGCAGGGCCCAGGGGAGCAGACACCCTGCCCTTCCCCACCCTCTGACTTCTGACCTCAGACCCTGGCTGCAGGACAGCGCAGGCTCCCATCTGTCACTCTGGCCACCCTGACCTCAGACCCTTCCTGCCGGAGAGCAAGGGAGCCTCCTGGCATCTGTCACTGTGCATGCCCCAGGCTTGGTCGCAGCACCACAGGAGATTCACACAGCTCCTTCCTCAGCCGGGCTCAGCCTGCTGGGCAGAGGGCACCCCTGGCAGTGTCTTGTCTGAATCCCCCCAGGGGTGGCTGGGGCAGGGTCTGGCTCCAGGACACAGGGAGCAAGAGGGGAGGGGAAGGACATTAGGGGAGGGCAGACACCGCCATCTGTAACTCCTGGGACCAGCTCATGCTCCAGGATGAGCTAGGTTCAGGCTGCCAGAGCTCTGACGCCCCTTCCCTCTTTCGTTGCAGTTTTGTCAAAAATCCAGTTTGCCCAGCACTGCTCCTAGGGGGCACAATCAGTGAAAGATGAAAATCCTTCCCCAGGGAACCAGGAGGGAGTGGCAGAAAATATGCAAAATAGCAGGTGCACCTGTGGGGGGCAGACAGGGGGAGGAGCTGTGGCATCAGGAGGTGAGGAGGTGATGATGGGATCGGTGGGGGTCCTGGTGGGGACCTCCGTGATGTAACAGTGATGGTGATGCGCCTGGGGGGGTCCTGGGGGGGTCCTGGTGGGGATGTAACAGTGATGGTGGGGGTCCTGGTGGGGACCTCAGTGATGTAACAGTGATGGTGATGCGCCTGGGGGGGTCCTGGGGGGGTCCTGGTGGGGATGTAACAGTGATGGTGGGGGTCCTGGTGGGGACCTCCGTGATGTAACAGTGATGGTGATGCGCCTGGGGGGGGTCCTGGTGGGGATGTAACAGTGATGGTGGGGGTCCTGGGGGGGTCCTGGTGGGGATGTAACAGTGATGGTGGGGGTCCTGGGGGGGTCCTGGTGGGGACCTCAGTGATGTAACAGTGATGGTGGGGGTCCTGGGGGGGGTCCTGGTGGGGATGTAACAGTGATGGTGATGTGCCTGGGGGGGTCCTGGGGGGGGTCCTGGTGGGGATGTAACAGTGATTGTGGGGGGTCCTGGGGAGGGTCCTGGTGGGGGTCCTGGTGGGGATGTAACAGTGATGGTGATGCACCTGGGGGGGTCCTGGTGGGGATGTAACAGTATGGTGATGCGCCTGGTGGGCTTGGCTGAGAGCTGAGTGCAGTCTGTGCTCACTCTGGGTTTATAAAGGAGAGGGGTCCAGCTCTCCTCTGGCTCTCCTGCCCCCTCTTCCTTCTCCAGGACAAAGGGTCGGCTGAGTGTGAATTAGGTGAAATCCTCCGAAGGATTCACTACTCAGTGCTGTCAGACTGGGGGGCCCACCGGGTGCCTGCCACGGAGGAAGGATGTAAAGGGTTATTGCTCACCATTATCAGGCCGGATAACCTACTTGGTGCTGAGCAGAGAGGATTCTCCTGGAGATCTCTGGGAGGGGCGGGGCTGAGACCACCTGTAAAATTGGGGTCTGGGCAGGGCTTTGTAGTATGAAGTCCTGGGCTGCTCCCAAGGTGAGCTCCCGCAGACGCTTTGTCTTCCTCGGCCCCTCTCACACACAGGCCCCTTTCAGCTGCCACCTAACGACGGTAATGGTGCTATGATGCGGATCTAGGAGCCACACTGCCTGGGGTCACATTCCTGCTCACTGAAAGCCATGTGATCTTGGTCAAGTTATTCAATTTAGGAGCCTCCAGTTCCTCATTTATGAAATGGAGATAAAGAGGACTGGCCTCCCTGGACTGTCCGGCTACCAGATGTCCCCAGGGAAAGCTGGAGCTCTGGTGGTTGATAAGCACGGACTGACCCACTGGCTGGGACCCTCAGCCTCAGGGCCATGTCCAGGGACAGGGCCAGCACAGGGGACAGGAGGGCTGACGGAGGAGATGGAGTCCTGGCGGCCTGACCCAAAGCCTGCTCAGTTAATGAACCAATTAAGTCTTTGCTTTCACCCAAGCCAGTCTGCACTGGATTTCGCTCCTCCCCAGGGGCAGCAGCCCTGGCTCCTGCAGGTTCGCCTGAGCCCGAGGCCAGGTGATCCCGGTAATTCTGAAGAACCAGGCATGCTAAGTACGGACAGCACGACAGAGAGGCGAGGAGGCGGGGCCGGGGAGGGAGCCTCGGGCAGCCATCGAGGTTGGAACAGCGGGGCCACCAGGCCCCGGAGCTGATGGAGCTCTGATGGTCCTCTGATGGAGGACGCACCTCCTGTCCTCCTCCAGGGCAGGCGGAGCACTGCACAGCTCCAGGAGGTGTCATGCCCTCGACCGTAAGCTGCCCAGCCCGTGTGTAGAGAACTTGGAGCCTGGGTCTCCAGTCAGGCATGGTCATTGTCTAGAAACATCTGAAATGGCTAATATGTTACCCCAAGCAGGCTGATAAAGTCATCCAAGTGCTACAGGGGTGGGGGGGGTCAGGGAGAGGGTCAGGAACAGGCACTGGGGTGTGGGGGGGTCTGGGAAGGGGTTAGGGACAGGCACTGGGTGTGAGGGGTGTGGGAGGCTAGGGACAGGCACAGGGGTGTGAGGGGGTATGGGGGGTCAGGGTCAGCCACAGGGGTGTGGGGGGTCTGGGAGGGGGTCAGGGACAGGCACTGGGGTGTGGGGGGGCCTGGGAGGGGGTCAGGGACAGGCACAGGGGTGGGGGGGCCTGGGAGGGGGTCAGGGACAGGCACAGGGGTGGGGGTGCCTGGGAAGGGGTCAGGGACAGGCACAGGGGTGGGGGGGCCGGGAGGGGGTCAGGGACAGGCACAGGAGTGGGGGGGCCGGGAGGGGGTCAGGGACAGGCACAGGGGTGGGGGGGCTGGGAGGGGGTCAGGGACAGGCACTGGGGTGGGGGGGCCTGGGAGGGGGTCAGGGACAGGCACAGGAGTGGGGGGGCCGGGAGGGGGTCAGGGACAGGCACTGGGGTGGGGGGGCCGGGAGGGGGTCAGGGACAGGCACAGGGGTGGGGGGCCGGGAGGGGGTCAGGGACAGGCACAGGGGTGGGGGGGCCTGGAGGGGGTCAGGGACAGGCACAGGGGTGGGGGGGCCTGGAGGGGGTCAGGGACAGGCACAGGGGTAGGGGGGGCCGGGAGGGGGTCAGGGACAGGCACTGGGGTGGGGGGCCGGGAGGGGGTCAGGGACAGGCACACCCAGCCTGGCGGCAGTCCAAGGCGGAGTCTGCCATGGAGCTGCCGGCAGCAGGGCAGTCCCACAGGGGCCTGACACACGCTAGCCTGCAAGCCCATGTGTGTGCTCCACAGCTGTGTGCACTGAGCCCCACACACGTGCCGGGTCCTGCTCCTCTGGGGGGGGGGGACTGCACCTGCTGGAAAGACCACAGCGGCCTTCTTCCCAGCCCCTCCTGTGTGTGCCCCAAGACTGGGCAAACCCCGTCACCACCCTCTAGAATGTCATGGAAATGGAGCTGCACAGAGGGTGGGAGGCGGGATGGTCCCCCCTGGCACGAAGACTGAGTGCCCACTGGGCCGTGGGCAGGGAACCTGTGCCTCGCTGCCAGGCCCCGCCCCTTGGTACAGCGGGGCCACAGCGGGGCCGCACCGGCTGCCTGCGCCCCGATGGATGCTTGTTCCCACATCTCAGTCGCTGGGACTAGAACTGCTACAAACGCTCAGTCTGCCTCTTTACTCTCAAGGGCGTGCGCAGACACGAGGCTGCTGCGTCTGTAGGTCAGCGCCCATCTCCCGTTCAGAGAACGGCAATGGTCACCCCAGGTGGTCCTCCTGCCACGACACACGAGCCTCCAGCCGCCCACATCCCTGCCAGCGCATGGTGTGGGCATCACTTCCCACCGTAGTCGTTCTGAGGGGCATGGAGGCTCTGAGGGGTGTGGAGACTCTGAGGGTTGTGGACACTCTGGGGGGTGTGGGGACTCTGAGGGGTGTGGAGACTCTGGGAGGTGTGGAGATTCTGGGGGACTGTGGGGACTCTGAGGGGTGTGGAGACTCTGAGGGGGTGTGGAGACTCTGAGGGGTGTGGAGACTCTGAGGGTGTGGAGACTCTGGGGGGTGTGGAGACACTGGGGGACTGTGAAGACTCTGGAGGGTCTGGAGACTCTGAGGGGGTGTGGAGACTCTAGGGGATGTGGAGACTCTGGGGGTGTGGGGTCTCTGAGGGGGTGTGGAGGATCTGAGGGGGTGTGGAGACTCTGGGGGATGTGGAGACTCTGGGGGTGTGGAGACTGATGGTGTGGAGATTCTGGGGGGTGTGGAGGATCTGAGGGGGTGGAGACTCTGGGGGTTGTGGAGACTCTGGGGGTGTGGAGACTCTGGGGGGTGTGGAGACTCTGAGGGTGTGGAGACCCTGGGGTTGTGGAGACTCTGGGTGTGTGGAGGATCTGAGGGGTGTGGAGGATCTGAGGGGTGTGGAGACTCTGGGGGGTGGAGGATCTGGGGGGGTGTGGAGACTCTGGGGGGTGCGGAGACTCTGAGGGTGTGGAGACTCTGGGGATTTGGAGACTCTGGGGGGTGGAGGATCTGAGGGGGTGTGGAGACTCTGGGGGTGTGGAGGATCTGAGGGGGTGTGGAGGATCTGAGGGGTGTGGAGACTCTGGGGGGTGGAGGATCTGGGGGGGTGTGGAGACTCTGGGGGGTGTGGAGACTCTGAGGGTGTGGAGACTCTGGGGATTTGGAGACTCTGGGGGGTGGAGGATCTGAGGGGGTGTGGAGGATCTGAGGGGTGTGGAGACTCTGGGGGGTGGAGGATCTGGGGGGGTGTGGAGACTCTGGGGGGTGTGGAGACTCTGAGGGTGTGGAGACCCTGGGGTTGTGGAGACTCTGAGGGTGTGGAGACCCTGGGGTTGTGGAGACTCTGAGGGTGTGGAGACCCTGGGGTTGTGGAGACACAGACCTTGCACTTTTACCAGCCGCTTCTGCCGGGCTCTGTGGCTCCTGGGGCAGCTGAGGCAGGCAGCAGGGCCGGAGCCTGTGGAGGCCACGGCCGGGTCTGAGGCCGTGAGGGTCTGCCCAGCCCCCAGCAGGGGCAGCTGAGGAGGGCAACCGTTGACCGTCCAGGACTGGCACGAGCTGGACTTCTCCCTGCCTGCCTGCCTGTACCTCCATGCTACCCTTTCATAAGCACCCAGTCATGTGGGACCAGGGCCTACCTGAGTGGCTGGCTCTTCACTGGATTCTCCACAGACACTATTTCCAGATAAGATCATCGGCACCACCGGGGAAGAGGACTTCTCCCCACAAGGGGCCTCGGCCCGCTTCTCTCCCCGGAGACCTACCCAGAGGCCTCCCTCTTACAAGGAAGCACCTGGGGACTTGGGGCTGCACAAGTCATCTCAAGACCCTTAACTTAACACACCTGCGAAGACCATCTCCCTAACACGGTCCCACTTACAGGTGCTACGGTCAGGGTGTGGATGTGGCTTGCGGGCCACCATTCAGCCCACCACGGTTCCCTCTCTCCCCAAGTTTCCATTCTCCTCCCTCCCCAAGTTTCCATTCTCCTCCCTCCTCGGCTTCTTTCTCGCTCTCCTTATCCCCTCCCTCCCTCCATCTCCCCCACTCTCGTAGCCATGACTGTTCCCAGGATATGGGAGAATTACTATAGGCCCTGGGGTTGTTGAGCCCTGGACAGGCCCCTGGCTGCCCTGCTCTCTGGAAGCGCCTGAGGCTGTGGACAGGAGCCTCCCCTGGGAGCCAGCCGCTGGGGGAGGGTGTGTGCTTGAGATCATGTCCCAAGAATCCTTTCCAGGCAAGGAGGCCATCCTGCTGGTGCCACCTCCAACGCAGCACCCGGTGCTCAGCTGCACCCTGGGTGCCTGGCCAGGTGTGAACAGGGAGCAGTTGGCAGCTTGGGGACCTTCTTGCAGGCATTTGGGGAGTGACCCAGCACACGGGAGCTGTCTTTCTCTCCCTCCCTGTCTTTCAAGTAAATGAAAATAAATAAATAAATTCTAAAGAAGAAATAAAAGGATGAGCAGCTCAGTTGAAAACGGGCAGAGGTCCGAGCCACTTCTCAGAAGAGCCTGCACCTGCAGGTCGGGCCAGCACGCTTCACATAGCCGCGGAGTGGTAACGACCCAAGGCCACCAGCTGAGGACTGGTTTGAAGGCAAGGAGTCAGTTCCAACAGCTGCTGCAACAGGGCAGCCCAGGCAGAGGCCACACGTCCACGGGGTGGATGGGCTGGGTGGTAGGACAATGGGGAGTGGCCGCCCGGGGGTCCCACAATGGGTCTGAGGCTTCTTTGGGGGGATGATGAACTGATCCAAAATTAGATTGTGGTGATGGTTTCTCACCGTGTAAATATACTGAAATCACTGAACTGTACTCTTTGCACACACATTATGGAATGTAAATTACGTCTCCATGGGGCTGTTAAAAAGAAAGCATCAGTCACGGGTTACTCAGCCCAGACCCCTGCGTGATGGAGGCCGCACCTACCTCATCCCACGCACTGCCCCCGCAGGCAGCCAAACGGCCGCATTTGCGCACACACCTTGAGGAAAGGCAGTGAGGGGCATTGTTCAGCCATAAAGGAGGAAGCCCTGCTCCCAGCAGAGAGCAGAGTGGAGGGGCAATGTGAGTCAAGGGCAGAAGTAGCAGGTGCAGGAGGAGGAAACTCTGCAGAGGGTGCAACAGTTGTCAACAATGTATTGGTATCCGGACTTGCTGAGACCTCAAACGCTGGGGTGTGAGATGGTGGGTTTGCTAATATAAGCTGGACTGTGGTCACGTTCCGATGCAACATTGTGCATCTAAAATCAAGGACTGAAAAAAGTCTTTCTGGGAAGGGGACAGATGTGGATGATCTTGAGAGCAGACCACAGATTAATGCTCCCTGCCCACCCCCCGGGGAGGGGGCAGTGCAAAAGCCTGGAACCAGGAGCAAGATGAGGACTGTGGAGGAGAGGGTGCGTTGGGGGACTGCCTGGAGCCTCACTAAGCCTTCCCTGTGAGACAGATTCCACGGAGATGAGGGACAGGGTGGGAGTGGGGCAGGGGTCATCAGACACTGTGACGTGGGGGCTGAGGGAAGCCGCTTAGCAAAGGCTCAGGTGTGGACCTCCGGCAGTGAACCAGCGAACAAGGGCCGAAGTGCATTCCCAGGGACACGCTGGGTGTGGCTCTCCGGGAGCAAGGCCAGGAAGAGTGGTGTCACCCCCACGCAGCAGAGACTCGTAGGGGACCCTCACCCAAGTCCATGCCAACAGGCACCCCGCAGGCTGTCCACTGCTGAGGGGGTAAAGGGGCAGGAAATGCAGCCATGCTCCCTGGAAACCTTTTCCGAGCCGCTTTCCAAGTTTGCACGAAGGCCCTGTGCCAGCTGTGGGTCCACTGCTGGGTGCCTGTGGGGAGGGGAGACTGCTGTTCCAGGGTGGAAACATGGCCCCAGCATCTGGCCATCATCTCTCAGGCACGGGGCCTGTCCTCCGTGGCGTGGCAAGGCCTCTGTCCACTTACTCTTCATTCCTGAAACAGAGTGGACCGGTTCCCCTCCCTGCCCACACTGGGGCCTGTCCACTGTCCTAGGGAAGCGACAACTTGGTGGGCTGCTCATGGGTCTGGACCTTTCAGAGGACAGTGCTCGGCCACAGCTACTGCCCCCTGCCGGGGCTGCCTCCCCTAGGCGGGGAGGCAGGTGTGGAACAGTGTTCTGCGCCCAAGTGTGGGTTAAGCAATGTGGAGGGACCTTAGAGACAGCAAGGGGTGGACGACATCCCAGTGAGACACACTTGCCTGCATCTCCCACAGCCCACAGGTGACCAACGGGGCCGCCCACTAAACCCATGACACATGCACCTCTGGGACAAGGGTGGGCTCAGAGGGGAGATAGGAGCCAGAAAGGACCTCAGGAGGCAGTGTGGGAAGGCTAACGCAGAGCTCCCAGAGCAGGTGCCCACAGCACCCCTCAAGCCTCGCCAAGCATGGTGAGCCCTTGAGTGTGCCCTGCATGGAGACCTCACAGGGGTGATCAATCAGGACAAGGCCACGCTGGAGCACAGTGGCTGGGGTCCTCCTGAGACTCAGACTGCAAGAAGCCATGCCAGATGCAGGCGGACGGGCCCGTGGGGACACTGGCCCAGGAGAGCTCTGGGGAGCTGGGAGAGGCAGGGAAGATCCTCCTCCAGTCCTCCATAGGGATCTGGCCCTGCCCACACCTTGGTCTCAGACTTCTACCTCCCAGGATTGAGAGTGAATGTCTGTGGCTGAAGCTGCCCTGTTTGGAGCCCAGCACATCCAGTTAGGGCAGGGTGCCTGAGTGACAGGCGCTGTGCCAGGAAGGGGCAGAGCCCTCCAGGGCCTCCTCAAGTCCAGGAAACGCCACGTCCCCCCTCAGTGCCTGCCAGAGGGTTCCTGCTTCCTCAGGGGGCACCCACCAAGGTCAGGAAGTGCCCCGACTCCATCCTCAACTCTAGCTTCCCCTGCCCGAGGGCATAATTTAGGCACATCTGGAAGCTACACAGGCCTAGGCAGAGACCTTTTTTTTTTTTTTTTTTTTTTAATTTCATTTGAAAGACAAAGTTACAGAGAACAGAAATATCTTCCATCCATTGGTTCACTCCCCAAACAGCCACAACAACTGGAACTGGGCCAGGCTGAAGACAGGAGCCAGTAGCTTCTTCTGGGTCTCCCAAGACTTGGGCCATCCTCTGCTGCTTTCCCACATGCATTAGCAGGAAGCTGGATCAGAAGTGGGGCAGTTGGGACTCAAACGGTGCCCGTATGGCATGCCGGCACTGCAGGCCAGGCTTTAACCCACTGTGCCACAGTGAGGGCCCCGAGTTGTATAAGGGGGGATGAGGTGGGAATCTAGCCTCGTGGCTCAGATTGCCTGGGTTCAAGTCCCAGCTCCACCTCTGACTCCAGCTCCCTGCTAATGCCCTCTGGGGGGTAGCAGAGTATGGCTCAAGCACCTGGGTCCCTGCCACCCACGTGGGAGACGGGGGGGGGGGGGGGTTAAGTGGGAGGGAGTGGTATGCATGGGCACTACCGAGTCAGTTCTAATTGGAGGGGGCTGGAAGCCCTTTCCTGAGAAGGTGGTGGCCCCGCGGCCAGCAAGCAGGGGCTCTCACTGCCCTGGGGGTGGAGGGCTTGGCTCTGTACCTGACAGAGACCCCAGGAGCAAAAAACCAATGCTGGGCGTCACGGCTGAGATTCTGGGACTGTGTGTCATCTCTCAGTTGGCTGTGCCACGGACGGCAGCCGGGGACGCAGGTTCAGCCTCCAAGAGGCACCGAGGCAACCTCTGGGAGGAAGGCTGGAGGTGAGGCTGGCACCCCCAGTGTCTGTGCCATGGCAGGCACCCAGTGAGCTGGCAACGGCCTGGGGAGGATCTGTGGGAACAGGCTGAATTTGGAGTACGCTCTGCACGGGCCGTGAAGGGGCACGAGGCTGCCAGCAAAGCCTGGGAGAAACCAATCATTTGCAGGGGATGTGGGTGGTGGCCCGGGAGGGCCTGGGTGCGAGTGACTGGCTGGCGGGTGGGGGAGCATGGATGCTCATGTCCTCTGGGTTGTGTGGTGGGGGGAAGGAGCATGGAGGGGGGAAGTGGGCAGCAAAGCACTCACCCTTAAAGGACCACGGGGGAGTGGGCAGCATCGAGCCATGCTGCGTGTCCTGTCAGGAAACTGGTGCAGTTTTAGCCAGGTGGCTGCAAGGCCTAGCTACCTGAGCCAGCTCCACCCCCATCCTAATGGGATTCACTGCTCCTGCTTCCCTGCCCACCCTCAGGCGAAGTTTTAAAAGGGCCTGTCCTGATCACGTGCTCTCTTGGCCCTTCTCTCCTGTGCTCTCTCCTCTCTCTTGGCTGTCTCTCTATCTTCTCTCCTCTCTCTCTCTCTTTTTACATTTGCCGCCCCTTCACTCTGGTCTGTAGGGTGTTCCCCAATAAACCCTTTCCCTTACTCCGGTGTCCAGTGTGCTTTGCGACGGCTAACATTAATATATAACACTGTCCTCCTCAGCCTCACCAAGCCGCTGGCTCCCGACGAGCTGCTGGACACACAGGTTCTCACAGCCCAGCTCAGGAACCCGACAGCTGCTGGAGCCCCTCACCACGGTGGTCCTGATGTACCTGGAGGTTCCAGAGCCACTGCCCTGCACGCAATGCCTCCACCTCCAGATCTCTGTGCGGCACAGAGGGATGGAGTGTGCCTCGGGCACTGCAAGGAGGTGGCAACCTGGCTCCAGAAATGCCTGGTCCAACAAGGCAGCCGCTAGACACATGGGCTCATTACATTTTAGGTTAAAGTTAATTAAGGGAAGGTATGATCTGGTTACTTAGCTGCACCTTCACATTTCACAGTCTGGAGAGCCACCTGTGGTGGGCAGTGGCTCTAGACATGGTAGTTGCAAGGTGGCCGGCGCGTAACAAATCTTCCCAGGCAGACGAATCAATTAATTCACAAGCTTTATTAGGATTCCACTCCTGGGGAGGTTCCCCGGTCCCAACAGAGCGGGCGCCAGGGAAGTCGCAAGTCAGAGGTTGGGAGGGCTCCTTTTATAGACTCAGAGCATGGGGGTTAAAGGTTGAGGCGGGTCTGATCCTTACTGGTTGACCTTTAGGCACCCACGGGGACCTTGACAAGGACTTTTCTTCCCCGGAAGTACAGGTAGGAACTCACCATTCCCAGAAGTATAGGCCTTCCCTCCTTGCGGATCCCAAAGCTACCAGTAGTGTCTCCATCAGGCCCCACAGGCTGAGCTGTCCCCTCGTAAACACTGGCCGAGTAGACTCTCAGGGGATACGGTGGAGTTGCCGCACAAGCTCTGGCAGGGCCCTCGGGTCTCAGGAAGCTGAGAGTCCTGGTTGGAGAATGGAGCTGTGCCATAGTCAGGACAAAATGGGCACAGCTGTGGACAGGCACACACGCTCTCTCCTGGGAGTTTCCTGGACGTTCTCTCCCACAGTGGGGGAAGATCTCCCAAAGCAAGTCCTCCCAAGGAGCCGCTGACCCAGGACCCCAGACGTGGAGGCTAGTTCCCATGCTGGCCACCCCGAAGCAAATCACAGGAGACCCTGGAAAGCAGAAGTGTGTTAGGGTCCCGCAGATCTTGCCTACACTGGGGCCCACACTGAGCACCTTCGGAGACCAGACGGGCAAGGAGACAGTTCTTTACCGGAGAGCTTCAAAACCAGAACCCCAACTTCAAAGCAACGGTCGTAGGGGTGAAGGGAGCATAAGAAGTCCCCTGTGGTCTGACCACCATGGGACCCAGCTGGGGGAAGGGTGGCCCTGGGAGGGGGCCCGTGTCAGGTGACAGCTGCAGTACTGTCCCTGTGACCAGTGCCCGGGTTCTGGAAGTGGTGTTGGTGTGTTGGGGGGGGGCACCAGCTCCTGCTCCTAAGGAGACTGAGATCAAAAGGCAGGATGCTGAGGGGTGTTGGTGGCAGTATTTTCATAACAAAACCAGGAATGAGGAGGGGGAAGGGGGCCCTGCCCCCACCTGGGGAGGCTGGGGGAGGGGGAGACAGGGTAAAGACTGGAGAGGCCTGGGTGGGCAGGGTTACCCTTCCCCCACCTTACTCCCAAGAGACCCTCAGGAACAGCCAGGCCCATCAAGGGCGCTGCGGGCCGCACCCTCCCAGCTCAGCACCTGGGCCAGCCACACCCTCCCTATTCGGCACTCCGAGCCCTGGGCCCTGCAGGGACTGGGGAATGGAGACAGGCCCAGCCCTTACCCGAGGGGCGGGCAGTGAGATGGCCCCTTGCTAAGCAGTGCGCCCTCACCACGTCTAGAGGACCTTGCACAGCCGTCTGCGGCGCTGCCTCCCACCCCACCCCCACCCCCCAAGCCCTGAGCTCTGCACAAGGCGTCAGTTCCAGCGTCACTCCTGAGATCACCCCCAGCACCACCAAACGCCACTCCCTGCCCTTTTCACTTGATCCAGAAATGTTCTGCCTGCCTCCCTCCACAACTGCACTGCACACGGCCTGGACATGGGAAGCCCTCGATGCCCCCCTGAGGGTGTGCTGGCTGAGAGGCACCCACCCAATCCCCCTCTAGCCACCTCGGAAACCCCGGGGCTGCCTTCCTCCCCAGAGGCCCTTGTCACCTGGGCTGCCCCTTCACCCTGGTGCGAGGAAGTCTGCCTCAGGTCACGCATCAGCTCTCAAACTGCCCAGTACTGCGGCCGGGCCTCTGGCTCCATGCAAACCGGGGGTCGCACGGGGGCATTCTTAGGTCCCAGGGCTCGAGTCCTGGAAAAGCTGCAGCATCTAGGGAACCTGACTGGGTGAAGGGAGCGGCCAGGCCCCTGACCGCGGCCTCGTGAGGAGCAGGGTGGAGGCGGCCTGCGGGGCGAGCTGGGCAGAGGGGCTGCCCAAGGGCCTCCGCCCCTGCACACTCTCGCGTGGGCCGGAGCAGGAGCCACCCCAGGACGCCCAGATGTCCTCCGGCCCTGCGCGCTCGTGTCCGGCTCTGCTGGACAGGTCCCATTTAAAGATCCTTCCGAACGGTGGCAGAGACCCTGGGGCGAGGTGGTGGAGGGGGAGGGGCCTCAACGATGGGCGTGACCAGAGGGCGGAGCTAGCGAGCAGGGGCGGGGCGTGTGGCGAGTGGGCGGGGCCGACGGCAGGGTGGGCCGGGGTGAGCGGGCGGGGGCGGGGTCCTCGGGGGCGTGGTCGGGGCGGGGCGCGGGGCCGCGCGGCCGCGCCCACTTCCTCCGGAGCGCGAGCCGGGCGGAAGTGCGTCAGTTGTTATCTGCTCCGGGCGCCGCTGCTGCCTCGGTCTCAGCCTCGGCCGCACGAGCCCTGTGCCGCCGCACGAGCCCGGCGCCCGGAGCCCGCCAGCCGTCGGCCCGATCGCCGCGCCGTGCGCATGGGGCGCGCCCCCGGGGGGGCGGCCGACGGCCGCTGAGCGCAGGGCCGCCCCGCCGATGCGCCCGGCCCGGGGCGGGGATCCCCGGCCGCGCGGGGCCCGCGGCTGAGCCCGCGCCCGGCATGTCCGGCCCGGCCCGCCGCCCGGCGCCCCGGGCCCGCGGCGACGCGTAGCGGAGCGGGAGCAGCGCGGCGGGTCAAGGTCACTGCCCGGCGCGCCATGGAGGCTGCAAGCCGGCCGGGCCGGCGCTCGCGCGCGCAGCGAGACCGCGGCCGGCGCCGGGAGAGCGCCCGCGCGCACAGCCCGTCGTCGGGCGACGAGCCGGAGCCGGGCCGTGGCAAGGAGAACGCGGGCCTGCGCGGCGCGCCCGCCCGCGCCGCCGCCCCCGCGCCCCGCGCCGCGCGCCCTCCGCGCCGCCGCCGCCGCGAGTCGAGCTCGCAGGAGGAGGAGGTCATCGACGGCTTCGCCATCGCCAGCTTCAGCACCCTGGAGGCCCTGGAGGTGGGTGCGGAGGCGGCGGCGCGGCCCCCAGTGCGGCTCGCGGCCAGGTGCGGTCTGTCGAGCCCGGGGGAGAGAGCAGGACGGGAAGCGCTGTCGGAGCTGCGGGGGGGGGGGGCACAGCCCGGCCCCGGAGTCCAGGGGACCCGCGTCTGCTGGTGCTCGGTTTCCGGCCCTGCTTCCCTGGGGCGCCCCAGTGGCTCGGGATCTCCGGCTCCAAGGTCACGTCCCAACGCAGGGTCTGCGGAGGGCCCCAAGGTTCTCGCTTTCTGTCTGGGTCTGTGGGAGCACGGGTGAGCCCAGGACATGTGTCGTGCCTTGTGCCGCCTGCCCAGCCCCTCACCTGGCAAACCCGAGATGGCTCCTGGAACCCAGGGGGCTCTGGCTGAGTCGGCGGGGAGCCCATCCCTGGCCCGCACTCGCGGCTCTGTCCTGGGAAGAGATGGTCTCAGGGCAGTTTTCCGCCCTCTTGGTGATGATGACCACGGAGACCAGAGCTTCCTGCCTGCCCCACCAGTGTCCCCTGCCAGGAAGGGATGAAATTAGACCTCTGGGGCCTGCGTCCCTGGTCTGTGTCCCTGCAGCACATGTATCACAAGCCCGGTGCCAAGGGGCGACCCTCTCCTTCCTGTGCTCTGGCTTTGCTGCCTCTGCTGGTCCCCCAGAGCTTGGAGGCTGTCACCTGTGGCTTCCCGTGCCCAGAGCCATGTGCAGGAGATGCCTCGTGCCTGCAAGTTTGTCGTGAATAAGGAGGTGAAGGAGAGAGACTGCGTCCCGGGAAGTCTGCTTACCGGGCACGGAGCCAGGCTCTCCACCTGCAGACCTCCCTTTGGGGTCCCCACCTCTGCCGCCACAAGCTTGTGGGGCTCAGTCCCAGCCTCTGCCACAGCCAGGGAACTCTGCCGGTGGTGTCCTGCGCCTTTCTCTGCCCCCTGCACCCGTCTGGGGAAGTTGAGGGCTTCTGGACAAGTCGTGGTCTCCTGGTCAGCCAGAAGTGCCTCTTGGTGGCCTCACTCCTTGCTAAAGCGTAGTGGTTTTTCCTGCAAGTTCAGGAGCCTCGCTGATGGTCAGGAGTGGTCAGTGCATGGTCAGTGCATGCTCACCCTGCTTTTCACAGACGTCAGAACTGCTCAGATGGCCCCTGCGGGAACGCTGGATGAAGAGGCCCACTCTGCAGGCCTCCTCCCGTGTTCAGTGCTCGGAGCAAGAGGCTGGCCTTGTGTCCAAGGTCTCCAGGACCCCAGCCCAGAGGCAGTCTTCCCCTAACTCCGCCCACTTTAGCCTGTGGTCTCTCCACCCCCAGGTCTTGGGGACTCTGACACCCAGGCCTGCGTCCTCGAAGGGTGACAGTGGCTCCTTCCAGGCACGGCAGTGAGTGCAGACAGCTAGCCCCTGCCTGTGTGTCCGCCCTGTGCACAGCTCAGTCTGCTCTATGGGGGGGTTCTCCCTGCCTCCTCAGAGCCAGCTCTGGTGGTGTGGACGGAGGTGAGGCCAGGGTCTGGTCTGGCCCAGGTGTCCGTGCTCTGAGGATAGTCATTGCTGCTGACAGTTACTGGAAGGAGTTTGTGGCAAGGCTGGGGGTGTGCAGGGTCCAGGGCTGGGCTGGGGCACACGGGATCTCAGAGCCACAGGTCTCCCTCTTGTTCTTACTCTCACTGTAGACACTTGGGTGACGGATAGGTGGCCTCCGCTGTCCTTGTTTCTTGTGACAGTTCTGTCTCCTGGTTGGACTGAGTAGAGGAGACCAGAAGGCCTCCCCACTCCCCCACACCTCTAGGCAGTTGCCACCCAGCTTCCCTGTGCGTGGGTGTGCACTGTCAGGCCCCCGCTGGTCTGGGGCAGCAGGACAGGTTGTGGGGGTCACTGTGACTCCCAGAGAAGGAGGAGCCTCACTTCCAACCCTGCACTGGCCCTGTGGGGCTCAGAGCTCAGGAAAGGTGCAGGGTCTATAGGGGTGCCCAGGACTCCTGCACCCTGGACTGTGGCCCAGAGGTTCAGGAAGGTGGTCGCTGGGAGCCATGGTGGGCCAGGGGGGAGTGACACAGTGTGGGCAAGGGTTCCCAGGGCCACAAGGCTGGCTCATCACTGCTCAGGACTGTGCCCTACGTGGCACCACGTGGCTGGCTGTGTCGGTCATGCTACGGAAGCCCGTGCTCTCAGCCCTGCCTGCGGGGTCTGAGTTTGTGCTGGGAGCCAAAGGTGTGTGCCCAGCCACCCCCAGTCAGGCATGGGCCTGCGGCCACACGGAGGGTGGCGCTCAGTGAGGAGGATGGTCCTGGAGTGTGGCTTTCCACTCCGCCCCTGAGGTGCTGCCCAGAGCCCCCCCAGGCTGTTCTGGTCTGCAGGGGGGAAGCCGAGGCCAGATGGCAGCAGGGGCGCTTCACTCGCAGGCACAGGACAGGGCTGCGGAGCTGAACCTGGGTGGATGGGCTGCTTAGAGGTTGAGTTGACCCAGTTGCTCCCAGAGGATCCCACAGCTGAGTGTGGGGGGGTGCCCCCTCTGGCCCCGCATGGCTGGAGTGAGGTCTGCACCTGGCTCCCTTGGGCTCTGGAGGGGCCTTGCTTGCTTCCTCTGTTGTGCCCTCCCAGCTCTGCCCTGTGTGCTGGGACAGTGGACAGCCACAGCCCCTCCCCTCTTCCTGGTCTGTCCCTCCAGGCCCTGCTGTGGCTCACTGAGGAGTCCTGAGGCAGGGAGCCTGGCACCAGCCCCTCTCCCTCAGGGTGCTGTTCTTGACAACTCTGTCCCTTCCAGGAGACGTGGGAGGTGACAGTTCTGCTCACAGTCCTCCCTCTCTGTGCCGCAGAAAATGCACACCCAGACTTCCAGGTGTGGAGTTGCCAAGTCTACCTGTGCATTAGGGCTTTGGATAAGGAGTGAAGCCGTCCCCCCTGGGGTGGGGGTGGGGTGCTGTTCTGCTGAGGCTCAGTTTGCGGGTCTAAGCAAACACCTGTTTCACTCTCTCTCTTTTTTTTTTTTCTTTTTCTTTTTTATTATTATTTATTTGAGAGGCAAAGTAACAGATAGGGGGAGAGAGAGAAAGAGAGGTCTTCCATCTGCTGGTTCACTCTCCAAGTGGCCACAATGTCTGGAGCTGGGCCAGTCCAAAGCCAGGAGCTTCTTCCAGGTCTCCCTGTGGGTGCAGGGGCTCAAGCACTTGGGCCGTCTTCCACAGTTTTCCCAGGCTGGATCAGAAGTGGAGCAGCTAGGACACTAACTGACACCTATATGGGATTCCGGTGTTGCAGGCAGTGGGTTTACATGCTGCGCCGCAGTGTTGGTCCTAGGGCCTGTTATCCTGGAGCCAGATCCTGGGACCCGGCTCCCCTGGCCATGTGGGTGCAGACTCATTGAGGGTTGCTAGTGGTCAGGGTTCCATCCCCGCGTTCCTAGCAAGGTCCGTGTCTTGCATGGCTGGTTCTGTTGCACTTGGGTTGCACTCCGCTGTCTCTCCAACTCTGGAACAGCCACGATGGCACAGGAATCTTCCATTTCTCAAACGCTAGAGCCCTTGAGTCCTCCGGTGAGCGTAGATTACAGTGGGGACAGGCTCGGAGCTAGCAAGTGGCTACTCCACGAATCAGGGTGAGTGACCGGTGCGGGGAGCCCTGGCTGGGCCATCAGGTCAGGATGCCCCCTGGAGGGAGCTGTGAGCCAAGGCCACGACTGAGAGAGGTCTGGTTAGGACCTTCCAAGCGAGAACAGTGAGTACCAAGGCCCCGAGGCAGGTACAGCCTGGAAGTGCTGAGAGTCAAGGAGGCTCAGGAGGAGCCCAGCCCACCCAGGTCCCCAGAGGGCCACCCTCTGTGCCCTCCATCCAGACCCCTCCCCCGACCGACCCTGGTCTCGGCACCCTCGTGTTTTAAGAGCCTGCCAGCTTGTCTCCAGTTTCCCCAGGGCACCCTCCTACCTGCTGGCCTGGGAATCTGACCCCTTCTCAGTGACCTGGTGTGGGGCTCCTAGTCCCCTGCGTGGTCCATGACATCAGTTGCTCCTGAACAAGGAACAGCATCCAGGAAGCCTCCTGGACCGGCTGGGGTTTGTTTCCTTGTGTGTGTCCCTCCCCCAGGTACCTCGATGGCCTGGCATCCACCCTCTGCCCCCAGCCCCCTAGCAGCACACTGCGTTACAGAGTGGTTGGCACCAAGTGGAAAGACTCGTGGCTAGCCTTGGCTGCGAAGGCCACTGCACAGGACACAGGAGGTTCTCTGGAAGCCGCTTTGCATCTGAACCTGGGAAGAGGTGGCCTTGGGCCAGCACATGTGGGTGTGGCTTCCTCCTCACGAGGGCTGGGGCTGGGGGCTGTGACGCAGTGGTCAGAATGTTCCAGTGAGGCGTGGCCCTCCGGCCACCCACTGAGGGCTCTGCTCCTGAGCCTCCCCTGGCTGCCCTCCACCGTCCACCTGCTGAGCTGTTGACTTGCAGATCCAGAAGTTGCCCTGACCCCTCAGGAAGGAGCTGACCCTTTAAAAAAAAAATTACCTTTATTTATTTGAAAGGCAGAGTTAGAGAGAGAGAGGTAGAGACAGAGAGGTCTTCTGTCTGCTGGTTCACTCCCTAAATGGCAACCATGGCTGGAGCTAAGCCGATCTGAAGCAGGAGCTTCTTCCCGGTCCTCCACTTGGTTGCAGGGCCCCAAGGACCTGGGCCATCCTCTGCTGCTTTCCTAGGTGCATTAGCAGGGAGCTGGATGGGAAGTGGAGCAGCTGGAACTTGAACCGGTGCCCATATGGGATGCTGGCGCTGCAGGCTGGGGTTTTAACCAGTTGCGCCACAGCACCGGCCCCAGGGAACTGACCGTTGACCCTGGAAGCTGAGCCACATGGCCCAGCCAATGAAGCATGGTGGCTGCGGGCACAAGGCAGGCCTTGCTGGTCCCTAATCTTTTCAGGGTCCCCTGGTTCTGTGGATCTGCAAAACTCTGCAGAGAGGAGGGGCGGGGGACCACCACCCTGCCACACCCGTGCCCCTCTCTGCTCAGTCTCTTCCTCGCCTCCCCACCTCCTGGCAGCGTATAGTATAACAGGCCCTTTCTGCTGTCCTTGTGTGGCTGGGCTACCTGCGTGCCCTCGTCCCTTGTGTCTCCTGAGGTCACACCCACAGGGCTGCCCTCTGTGAGGACTCTAGGTGTCCAGGCAGCCAGAACTGCCTCCTTGGGCCACTGCTCCAGGGGAACAGGGTGCCTCATTCAGCCCTTGGCAGCTCTGTTTTTGTTCCAGACCTCTGGCTGCCTAGGGTGATCTCACTGGGGCGTGGACAGACCGTTCCTGTGGGTAGGCCTGGCCCAGGGTGGGTGCTGGGCTCTAGAAATGGCCAGGCAGGTGGGCTGGCCAGTGGGGAGGGGCTCTGACCTGTGCTTTATTCTCTGACTCAGCAAGCACTGACTGAGCACCAACTGTGTACCAGGCCCTGTGCCAGGCCTGGGGCTACGTCTCTAGTCACCAGTGCGTAGCAGGAAGGCAGTAAAGGAGCCGTCTCTGGAGTCTGCAGGACGTAGAGGAGTGTGTGCAGGCCAGGCTGGGCTCTGGCTGGGGCACAGGCCACCATGAGAGCGCTGGGTGGGTGAGGGGAGGGCTGTGGCAAAGGGCTTTCCAGGGCGGTGGTCTCCGAGCCCGTCAGGGAACAGATGTGCAACCACTGGCAACTTGGCAGGTGCAGCTCTCCAGCAGGCAGGCAGTGGGCATATGGAGAGGGCTGGGGGCACTTCAGGGACTCGTGGTCCCATGGAGGAGGGCCTGGTGCCCTTGCTCTGCCCGTGTAGTTAGGACAGAAACTCGCTGGCCCAGGCCCCAGGCGCTTTGTGTTTGTCTGGCACTGTAGACAGCTGCGGTGTGGGGATCTGGACTCCCCAGTGGTGTGCTTCATGGTCATGGGAGGCCAGGCGGGCTGCCGGGGACCGTCCAGCCAGGTGTTGACAGCCCACGCTGGTCCTCTTAGTCACAGCATGCATGTGTGCATCCAGGGGCCCCTGGCAGGGCACAGGGCCACATAAGCTGCTGGGTCCCTTGTGGGCTGGGGGTGGGGCCAACCTGTCTGTACCAGCCAGACTCTCTCCTTAAGGCTGGTGTTGGCCAGGCAGCGGGGGTGGGAGGGAGCGGGCAGACAGCGTGTGTGCCAAGGCCCCTGCCATCACTTGCTTGATGCGGCAGTGATGCGGAATGACAGAACTGGGAGTGTGAGGGGCAGGGGAGGCGCTGGGCTGTGCCTTGCACTAAGTCTTCTCTTTCTCCCAGCAGCCTCTGCAGCAGGTGCTATGCTGTCTTCAACCCATAGACAAGGAAACGGAGGCATAACTGGGTGCAGTG
This sequence comes from Sylvilagus floridanus, assembly GCA_949820135.1. NCBI lineage: Eukaryota > Metazoa > Chordata > Mammalia > Lagomorpha > Leporidae > Sylvilagus > Sylvilagus floridanus. The sequence continues at coordinate 181,673,598 of OX463233.1, forward strand.
ACAGGATTAGAACTTGGGCTTGGACTCCAGGAGCTGGGTGCAGAGCATCTGCAGGGTGTTGCAAAGGCCCTGAGGGGGCAGAAGTCCCTGGGCCTCTCAGTGAAAGCCAGAGTCCCCCCCCCGGACCCTCAGGCACAGGTGCTGTTCCTTACGTCTCAGCGGGCCCTGGGCTGTCCTGAGCCACATGCATGTCCTGTGCTATACATGGACACGTGTCCATCTCCAGGGACCGCGTGGCAGAGAGCTGGGCAGGGAGCAGTGATCTCGCAGATGCAGAGTGATCTGGACCTTTGGAGCTGTCCTCTGGGGCCCTGAGGCAAGAGGTGGACTGGTCATCTTGGCCGTGGGCTCTGGTCCGCCACCGGTCCCGGTAGTCTTCTGGGTCACACTGGCGGTGAACATGGCTCCTCAGACCCCAGTAACTGCCTGGCCCAGGCCCTCAGGGGCTTCCTGCTGTCCTGGAATAAATCCCACCTTCCTCCAAAGCCAGAGTGAGGGGCCCTCTCGGGCAGATGGGGCTCCCTGGTCCAGGGGAAGTTGGAGCCCCCGGGTGGACTGGCTGGCTGCACGGGAGGGAGCTGAGGCCTGGCGTGGCACTGGCTCCACCATCGAGGACTTGAAGGGCCTGGGGCAGAAGTCAGCCATGTACAAAGGGCTTGTCCTGCCCCGTGGCCGGCGACCTCTCCTCTTCTGGCCACTCCCATCTTAGTGGTGTGGCCTGGTCTGGACTGGAGTATCCATACCCTCTGGGACAGCCTCGCCTGCCAGAGTGTCCCTGGCACTTGCCTCTCTGCCACTCTTCATCCCACACGGACACCTGGCTGCTTATGTTTTGCCCATGTGTGCTGAGAATCCATTGAACCTACGCCCTTTTGAAAGAGCTGGCCACAGACTAGCCCTGGTGCTGCCTGCTGGGGCAGGCCAGGGAGCCCCTGCGTCCTTCCCTGTGTGGTGCCCACCATCCTGTCCAGGCCTCTTGCGCCCCAGCTGACAGCCTCAGTGCCAGCTGCCCCCAGGAGCCCGTTTGGCTGTCCTCAGTGGACCCCATGAGGCGCAGGTCCTAGCTGTAGCCCTGTTGAGGTCTGAAGAGCCGGGCTGTGTCGTGCTGGGCGTGAGCAGTTGGAGCTGGAGGGAGGGACTTGTCGGCCAGGAATGTGAACACGAAACCTCGATAGGACTTGGTTGGGGTGGCCTCTGCAGGCAGCGAGGGGTTGCAGTGGGTGACGTTGCTGCAGTTCATCCCTGCACCCTCTGGCCTGCCCCTTGTTCCAGCCCCCGCTGTCCTCCTCTGCTCATGGACCCGGCTTCTCCCTGGTCCGCCCTGCCCACCCATGGCTGCTACCGTCTGCCCTGAATCCAAGTCCTGATGGCCACAGAGTGTGTCTGCTCTGTCTCTGCCCAGCACACAGCAAAGGGTCCCCAGGGCGTTCTCACGGAACCCCAGTGGGCAGCTTGCATCAGGTGCTCAGAGCTTTGCCCAGGTGAAGCAGGAATGGTTAGGCCAGGTGGGGTGGCACCTGCTCCCTACAGGGCAGCCCAGGAAGCCTGTGGCCACCATCACACGCACAGCCGTGTGCTGAGGATGCCAGGAGGTGAAGGTCCCAGAGGGTCACGCGTGGGTCAGTGAGTGCCGCCAGACTCCACGTGGAGAGAACCCAGGAGGCCAAGTGGATGTTGGGTGCAATGGGCAGCAGCCTGCTCCCACTTTATTCGATGGAGGATGAGCGAAAGTCCCCGAGCCTGTCTTGGGGAGGTCTCCCTGGGGCAAGGGCAGTAGGTTCAGCTGCAGGTGTCTGAGGTGAGAGGAATCCTGGGAACGTGGCACCAGTGGGCGTGGCTGGGTGGGCATGGCTGGATGGGCACTCTGGTAGGCACACAGAGGAACACAGCCAGAACAGGCAGGTTTGCAGGAGGAGAATGGGGTGGGGCTGCAGTTCTGAAAGTGTGCTCAGGGTGGGGAAGTGAGTGGCAGAGGACCTGCCAGAGAGAGCCCTGCAGAAGGGTGACAGCACGAGGGCCTGGCCCTGGTGGGGGGCAGCTTCCCATGCCTGTTCCTGGGGATGTGGTCCCGCGGGCTGCAGGTAAAGGTGGGGGTTCAAGGAAGGAGGCCCTGTGTGGTTGCAGGAGCGAGGGCTCCCTGCCCGGCTGGGTCTGTGTCTGCGAGTTGTGACTCTGCCCAGCGGGCTTGTTGCGTTGTACTGAGCTCCATGGCGGACAGTGCAGAAAGGTCGCAGGTAGCCCCATCGCCTGTACAGCTTCCCTGAGCTCCAGCCGGGTGAGGCTGTGCTGAGCAGGAGCTGCAGGGCCTGTCCTGACGGCCCCCACGTAAGCTGGCCGTAGTACTGGCGTTGGTACAGTAGGACGATGAAGACCAGGTGTAGGTTCTTTTGAGCCTCAGACAAAACGCACATGATAATAACAGCAAAGGTTTGTACACGAAGAGAAAGCGCACTTTTTGGGTTAAGCCACGGTTTGCAACGCTGGCATCCCGTATGAGTGCCAGTTTGAGTCCCAGCTGCTCCACTTCCAGTCCAGCTCCCTGCTAATGCTTGGGTCCCTGCCATCCACATGAGGGACCTGGGTGAAGCTCCTGGCTCCTGACTGGCCTGGCCCAGCCCCAGCCATTGTGACCATTTGGGGAATGAACCAGTGGATGGAAGATCTCCCTTTGTCTCTTCCTCTCACCCTGTAACTCTTTGAAATAAATAAATAAATCTTAAATGAAAAAAAAAAAGTACACTTCTTAGGAGAGTAGAAGCCGAGCATCCGCTAAGATGGAAACTGAGCCCTGAGGGCCCCGAGCTTGGCTGTGGAGCCCCTGCCCGTGTGACCCTTGCCCCATTTAGCCCTTCTTGTCTCCTGCCTCAAGGTCTTGGATAAGGGAGGCAGAGAGGGGAAGAGACAGACCTTGAGAGAGTCTGAGGTTTGCTTTTCTCAGCTTCCCAAGTTAAGCCTTGTCTGTCTCCTGTCTCCTGTCTCCATGGGCCTTCTGTCGTCAGAGGGACGGACTCCGTGGGCTGCAGTCTCGGCTTGGCCCTGGAAAGCCAGGAATGGTCTCTTTGCCACAGGACCCTCCACCTCCCTGGCGAGTCCCATCGGTGCTGTTCGTGCCGTCTTAGGGCACCCAGGGAAGTGTGGGTGCAGAAAGGGTGCTGTGTGGCCGGCTGACCCCATAGCACTATCTGCTGTGTCCCAGAACAGCAAGGGTTGAGTGCTGGGATCCAGGCCCGTAGGCACACTGGCTGTTCATGTAGCCTGAGGAGTCTGGAGGTCCCTCCTGGTCCTCCTGTTGGGGAGGGCCTTGCTTTCCAGAAGGTTCTCTGAGCCACACCCTGGAGCCCTGTGCCTGGGGCTGAGTTGGGTGGGTGAGAACATAGTCCTGCATTCCTTCTGTAGGGCTCAATAGCATTTTTTTTTTTTTAACAAGCAGAGCGGACAGTGAGAGAGAAAGGTCTTCCTTTTGCTGTTGGTTCACCCTCCAATGGCCGCCGCGGCCAGCGCACTGTGCAATCTGAAGGCAAGAGCCAGGTGTTTCTTCTGGTCTCCCATGGGGTTCAGGGCCCAAGCACTTGGGCCATCCTCCACTGCACTCCCGGGCCACAGCAGAGGGCTGGCCTGGAAGAGGGGCAACCGGGACAGAATCCAGCGCCCCAACCAGACTAGAAGCTGGTGTGCCGGCGCCGCAAGGCGGAAGATTAGCCTATTGAGCCACGGCCTCAACAGCATTCTATTGTTTTAAACGCAAACAAGTATTGAGACAGGTTTACAGAAAATGTGGAAAATTCAAACAATTTGTGGTTAGCAGATGCATACAAACAGTTGACAGACTGGTGGGGGAGGGCGTTCCATCTGCCCAGCCCTCAGGCAGGCAGCTGGGGCAGGGCTCAGGCCCAGCTAGAGAGAGCCGGCACCTTCCTCCAGCTACCGTGGCCACACTCGCCTCCAGTGTCCGTGCTGTGTGGCCCCACCGCAGGAAGCCCGGAGTCAGACCCTCAGCCCTGACCTGTGACTTCAGCAGATGAAGCCCACAGCTTCTCAGATGCCCTGACCAGTCCTGGGTGGACGAGCAGGGACTTGGGCCTTACTGCTTTCAGGGCCAAGCTGGTGGCCACAAGACGCTGACGGCTGTGTAGGTTGGATGGGGGCAGGGCCCATGGAAGGCTAGGACCCCCTCAGTCAGGAGCCCCGGTCAGAAGCAGCAGAGTGACTGACAGGCTGTGCCCTGAGGCAGGACGACCAGGTGGCACGGTGGCACCACATCTCCTGCCTCAGCCAGGCTGTGGGGAGCCTGCAGGGCTGCATTGTGGGAACAACACAGCTGGAGCTTGCAGGGTGCTGGGGAGTGTGCTGTGGCATTGCCACGACCTTCACCCCGTCGCCCTCTGTGGGGACACCTGTGGCCCACACAGCGGCCAGTCCTCCCACCTGGCCTGCCACACTGCTTCTGCTGGTCACATAGACTCCCCTGCAGGTGCTCTTGTCACAGTGGCCCCTCCTGCGAGGACCCTTTGTGGTCCCCTGTCCGCTGACCGGCCACCTGACGCACACTGTCTCCCTCCTGTGATGGCCCTGGTACCTGCAGCCAGGCTGGCACCAGGAGGCTCTGTGCCACTCGCTGAATGCAGAAGTGAGGGGCCTGGGCTGAGCAGGCTGTGCCTGAAGGACTGGGAGTGGAGCCAGGGGCTGGCCAGGGCCCAGGAGAGGCCAGCGGGAGTGCAGGTGCCTGTCGGGTGTCCCGGGTCTGACTGCCTCAAGGTTGGCCAGGGCAGGGGTCTCTGTCCTGCCCCATGGCCCTGGGAGCACTGGCCAGTCCTCTCAGTCTCCGGGAGGCAGTGAGCCTATTGCCTGAGTGTGGGCTGCCCTGAGGGACAAGTCCTCAGGGTGTCACATGGGGGATACTCACTGCAGGTGGGAGTATCATTTGGGGGTACTTCCTATGGGTGGGAGCTATCGTGTGAGGGGAACTTCCTGTGGGTAAGGGGTGTCACAAGGGGGCACTCCCTTTGGGTATAGGTGTCACGTGGGGGATGCTTCTTGTGGGGGGATGTCACGTGGGGAGCACTCCCTGTGGGTGTAGGTGTCACGTGGGGAGCACTCCCTGTGGGTATAGGGTGTCACATGGGGAGCACTTCCTGTGAGTATAAGGTGTCACATGGGGAGCACTCCCTGTGGATATAGGGTGTTGCATGAGGGACACTCCCTTTGGGTATAGGGTGTCACATGGGGTGCTCCCTGTGGGGGGATGTCACATGGGGAGCACTTCTTGTGAGTATAAGGTGTCACGTGGGTGCACTCCCTGTGGGTACAGGTGTCACATGGGGGATGCTCCCTGTGGGGGGATGTCATGTGGGGAGCACTCCCTGTGGGTATAGGGTGTCACGTGGGGGCACACCCTGTGGGTATAGGTGTCATGGGGGCACTCCCTGTGGGTATAGGGTGTCACATGGGGGCACTCCCTATGGGTATAGGGTGTCACATGGGGGATGCTCCCTGTGGGTATAGGGTGTCACATGGGGTGCTCCCTGTGGGTGGGGGATGTCACGTGGGGGCACTCCCCGTGGGTATAGGGTGTTGCATGGAGGGCACTCTCTGTGGGTATAGGGTGTCACATGGGGGATGCTCCCTGTGGGTGTAGGTGTCACGTGGGGAGCACTCCCTGTGGGTATAGGGTGTCACGTGGGGGCACTCCCTGTGGGTGGGGGATGTCACGTGGGGTGTACTCCCTGTGGGTGGGGGTGCCACCTGGGGCAGGTGGCTGTGTCCCAGGCCGCCTGCCCGGAGCACTGGTGTGAGAGTGAGCCTTGTCGCACAGCAGGCCCCAAGCGCAGCCCTCTAGTAAACTTGCTCACCCCTGCCCCTCAGCTGCGATGGGCCCTCTCACTGGTCCCAGGTGGGAGGCCCCTCGCCCACTCAGGTGGGCTCCACCTGCAGGTAGGCGCTGTCCTGAGCCAAGTGCCCATCGGCGTGGCCTGGCCTCCTGGGGCGTCCCCACCACTTGACCAGCTCTCTCTCCTCCCTGCAGAAGGACATGGCCCTGAAACCTCAGGAGCGGAAGGAGAAGTGGGAACGGCGCCGCATCAAGAGGCCGCGGGAGCAGGAGCGCTGCCCGGCTACGGAGCCACGCGAGAGCCAGCAGCCCCCCGAGCCGGGCAGCCCAGGGCAGGACGTGGAGCCTGCCTGCGAGGGGGGCGCCAGGAAGGCCCCGCTGCAGCCTTCCAAGCAGGTGAGCGCCTGCCCGCCCTCCCTCTTGGGCACTCTGAGCAGCCGAACTCCCTCACCAGTGTCTGGGCCTCCTCGGTGTCAGGCTTAGGGTGTGGGCACACCTGGGTGGGGCCTGGGGCAGGACAGGCAGGGGCCAGGGTGGTTCGCTGGGTGCAGGGACTTGCCCAGGCCACAGCTCCGGAGGCCTCCCTGGGGCAGGAGGGGAGGGGCCGGCGCCGCTCTGGAGAGGGTGACAGCGCCACACTGATAGGCCGGCCCCGCTCCCCCGCTGCGTCGGTCAGGTTCCGCCGACTATGAGGTCCACAGGGTCCAGCGTGTCTGACGCGCGCAGGGCCAGGCTCGAGCTGAATGCACTCCTGCTGTGCCCACAGCCAGACCGCACGTGGGCCGGGGAGTGCTCAGCCACGTGACTTGTGGGTGGTCCAGGTGCCAAGAAGAGCCCAGAACAGGGCTGCCTGCCTGGATGGGGGCAAAGCTGTGGCCTGGAAAGGCTGTGAGAACAGGTGAAAGTGGGCGGGACATCTCTGGCATGGAGTCTGCCCGGTCGCAGCTCCTTGTGTAGCTGCCTTCCCCCAGGAGCCGCTGGTCTGCACCTGCGCCCCAGAGAAGGGCTCTGCTCCGTGTTCCAGCTCCCTCAGGGAGGGGGCCGCTGGAGCGGGGGCAGCATGTGTCGGGCCCGGGCTGGATGGGGGGTCCACAGGCACACCTGCCCAGGTGGACACGTGCTCTTTCTTCCATGCAGGTGTGCTCCCCAGAAGGGGGGCCGCTCCCAGCCAACCCCTGGGACCAGAGCGGCCCGGCCCAGCGGCAGCAGCAGCTCCAGCCCAGCCAATCCAGCCAGCCCCAGGGGCCCCTCCCAGCCCCCTGTCAGCGCTGCCAGCCCCGTCGGGCTCTCCCGGACCCCAGGCAGCCCTGCCAGTCCCAGCGGTCACTCCAGGGTCAGCGCAGCTGGCCCCAGCAATCATTTCCGGGCCCGAGACACCCCTGCCAACCTCGGCGGTCACTTCTGGGCCCTGGTCAGCACCGCTGGCCCCAGCGGCTGCTTCATGCCCCAGATCAGCTCTGCAGACCCCAGCGGTCACGCCCAGTTCAGCCATGCAGGACACATTGGGCATTCCCAGGCCCCAGGCAGCGCTGCCGGCCGCTGAGGTCCCTGCTGACCCCCTGTCATCGCTGCCGGCCCCTGCGGTCCCTGCTGACCCCCTGTCACCGCTGCCGGCCACTGAGGTCCCTGCTGACCCCCTGTCATCGCTGCCGGCCCCTGCGGTCCCTGCTGACCCCATGTCACCGCTGCCGGTCCCTGCGGTCCTTCCTGACCCCGTATCTCCATGGCCAGCCCTGTAGGGCTTCCTCTGGACAGTGTTGCCCACCCCGTCGGTCCCTTCTAGCCCAATGCCAGTGGTGCCAGCCCCCGCGGTCACTCCTCACCTTGCGCCCACGCCGCCGGCCACCTGGCTCCCTCTCAGGCCAGTGCTGCTGCCCATGGCGGGCATTCATAGCCCCCCGTCCACATGGCCATCCCCGCAGGGCTCTCCTGGGACATCCCAGCCGCCCCCGGAGGTCATTGCTAGGCCTCAGTCAGCCATTAGTTGAAGCTCCAGAGCAGCCCAGTCCACCCAAACCTTCATTGCTGGGCCCAGGACAGTCGGGCCAACAGACTCGGCCACTCATGGGCCCAGAACAGCCCCACCCACCCAAGCGGCCACTCATGGGTCCAGAACAGCCATGCCAGCCCCTCCGATCCCTCATGGGCCCTTGTCAGTCCTGCAAACCCCAGCCGCTGCTTCCCATCCCCGAACGCCCTTCACTCCTGGGGCAGCCAGGCCCACCCCGCCGACCTCTCATGAGGCCCCTGTGCCAGCCTCGGAGGTCCCTCTTGGATTTGGTGCCGGCCCGGCAGCCCCAGCCCTCGCTCCTGGGCCATCCCTGCCAGCCCCTCAGGGCACGGTGGCCACGGTCCTGTGCCCCAGGGGCGGCCCGGCAGGCCCCGTCTGTGAGCCCTGGAGCCTGAGTCCCTGCAGGCACCTCCCAGCTCTGCGTCCGAGGGCCTGAGATCCTTGGCTGCACTGGCCCGAGGCCTTCTCCAGACAGGCCTCAGCTGCTTGCTGCTGGACAGAGCTTAGCCAGAGGCAGGAGGGCTGTGATCAGGCCGAGGCCAAGCCAAGAGAGGAGATGACTCCATGCTTCCTGCCACGTGCCATGCCCTCCCTGCGGTGTCACAGTGCCCCGTGGGTGTCACTTCATGACAGACGTGCCCCAGGAGGGGCTCAGAGCTTGCGGGGGCCCCTCAGCGTCCTTCTGTGCCTCTGAATTGCCAACACAGGCTGCATCTGTCTCCATGCACGCGTGCAGGTGTGTGTGCATGTGTGCCTGGGCTTGTGTGCTTGGGCACACGGGCCTGTGTGGTTTTTGAGGGAGGGGTGCCGGCCACGGCCTTGCCCACCCCGCCTGACCCGTGTGCATTCCCTGCCCCTAGGCAGAATAGCCTCGTGAATCCAGCAAGATGGGATCCTGCCGCCAGGCTTCCTGTTCCAGCCCTGCCCACTCAGGCCATGGGATGATGCTGGTGTCCCCTTGAGGGTCTGCGGGCTTAGGAGGGACACAGTCAGGCCATCGGTGTGACCTGGATGTTGCCACCCACTTCTCAGGATTTGCTGTCTCCACTCGGGGGCTCCCCTTGAAAGGCAGCTGTTCGCGTCTCCACACAGGAGAGCCTCAGGGTGCAGGGATCCAGGGGTCCAGGGCCATGCTGGGAAAGCCCTGACCCACAGCCCTCGCGGCTCCTGTCCCGCAGGGCTGTCTCCGAGTCTCCCTCCGCTGCCCACTCTGTCTCCAGACCTCTGAGAGTCTGGGGGCTGTTGGCAGCCTTCAGCCCTGCAAAGGAACCAATCCCAGAGAGCAGCGTTGGTCGCCTGGGGTCCCTGGCTAGGCTCGGCTCGGTGCTGCATGTGCATGGACTCCAGGGCACGCGGTCACCCCTGTGTTTCCAGGCCATCTGCTGACCCCAGCACCCCTGCTCCAGAGGCCCCTCCCTGGGTCCTGCAGAGGCTCTAGGGTGAGGGCCCTCGACCCCTGCAGCTTGATGTCCCCTTGCCCAGCCAGGGCAGCCCTGAGCCCCCACCCTCCCTGAGGCAAGCCCCTCTTTCTGGTGCTTCCCTGAGGCCTCTATCTTGGAAATGTGGGGCATATTTTTCTGATTAAAGGAAATAAAAAGGGCCACACTATTATTTTTATAACAGTGTTGGCATTTCTAATTTAAACAGACAGGCGTGTCTTATGTGATTTATTCCGACAGATGGTTTTTTGCATTGGACTTGATTCTTGGCATTCACTAAATTCTAGCCACACAGTGGAGACGCCGCCCCTGCCTGCCTGAGGCCTGGCCGTGCCTGTCCCCAGGGTGAGCAGTGTGGAGTGTGTGCTTGGCACCTGCGCCCCAGACCCCTCTGCACCTGCTCCTCAGAGTGCTGTCGCCCGAGCAGGGAGAGTCGAGATCTTCAGCAGCCTGGAGAGAAGCTGGGGGCCTGTGTGGCTGGCGGGGTTCTGTGCCCGCCCCCACGTGTGCATGCTGTGCTGCCCAGGCTGCCTAGGGGCCGATCCTGGCCCCGTGGCCCTGAACAAGCCCCCGAGCCAGGCTCTCCCCTCAAGGAAGTTCCTGTCTCACCGTGAGCACCTGCACAGTCTGGCAGCTCCCACCCCTCGGACGCCCACACCGCCCTCCGCTTGCTCTAGGATGTCTGTGTGGCCACGCTCTAGGTCAGTCCTGGTTTAAGCTGCCCTCCCCTATGTGTTTCCTGCCTGTCCTGCCAGTTCCTGAGGGGCCTCTGCGTGTTTGTGCTGCGCCTTCTCACGGAGGCCAGGCTGACCTGAGGAGCCAGGTGGGCTGCGGGCGTAGCTGAGGCCTACGCCTCTCTCTAGAAGTGTCAGCAGTGGCTCTTGGCCACCCCTCCGTGGGGGAGAGTGACTGGGGAGGACGGTGGGGACAGGGAGGGAGGCTGCTGCCCTGGCCTAAGCTCACCTGGGTGCCCAGAGCTAGGGACACGTGGCACACTTGAAGCCAGAAGGGCTTGCAAATCCTGGTTTCAGGCCCCAGCATGCAGCCTGGACCCAATGTCCACAGCTGGCAGGTTGCAAGGGGCCAGACCAGGCGGGCCATGACCTGGAGACCTGTGTCTATGGGGCCTCTGCTGCTGGGGCTTTATGGCCGTGAACAGCCGCAGCCCCGGGCTCTATGCTCCGCAGTTCTGCCTCCCATGACCGCCCCGCTGCAGAAGAGGCAGCCTGCAGTGGCCTATTACCTAGCTGCTGGGAGGGGGACTTACAGCCTGACCTGGACAGCCCTCTGGAGACAGCCTGGGTGCGGTGCCTGAGTGACAGAGCCTTCTGGTCACCTCTAGGGGGACTCCAGTGCCCAGCAGGTGTGGGAGGACCAGAGCTTGGCCGTTGTGGGTGAGCTTTGCTGTGGAGCACAGGGAGTGCCTGGGGGTTCCCAGAAACTGATTTTGAGACAATGCTTTGGGTCCCGTGCTGGACAGAGCAGGCTAGGCTGTGGGGCTGCAGGTGGAACAGCTGTATGGTCAGGGCAGCCTGGGAGAGAGCATGGGAGCCAGGGTGAGGGGACTCCCCGTGCTTCCCAAGGATGTCTGGGCAGCACATGTGTGCCAGGCCTGCACAAGCCTCTCCAGCCCAGCCCTGACAGATCTCACTCTGGGCTCGCAATGCGTGAGCCCTGCAGCACAGCAGCTGGAGCCTGTCCCAGGGACTCCCATGGGCCTGAAGGGATGGCACTCATGACGGGCAGCTCAGGCCGTCTGCTTACTTGTTATGGGACCGTCGTGAGAAGGGCCTGGAAGGCAGCAAAGGTGGGGGCATCCCACAGGGGGATAGCCGGTGCAGAGGCCCTGGGAGGACTAAGCCCGCAGTGACCAAGGAGGGACGAGAGCCAGTCCAGAAACTGGGAGAGCGAGGGCTCATCTGGGGGGCGGCGAGGGCCTTGGGCAGGGACTGTGGCCTGCTGGGCAGGGCTGTCTGGCCCTCCCCCCGAGGCAGGAGGCTGTAGCAGTAGGCAGGACATTGCTAGCACTGGGCCTGCCCCAGCTACTCCTGTGCCAGGATCGGATGGTGCCTGGGAAGGGAGCCTGGGTGTGCGTGAGTCCTGGGCCCCCTTAGGGGATCTCGTAGCCACAGACAGAATTTGTTTTCATTTTACTTGAACGCTGGAGACCTTCCCTCTGCTGGGTCACTCTCCAGATATTTACAACGCCACCGCTGGGCCGAGTCTCCCGCGTGGGTGTCAGGGGCCGCATTCTTGAGCCAGCACCTGCTGCCTCCCAGGTGCACACTAGAGGAAGTTGGATTCAGGAGTGGAGCTGGGACTTGAACCCGGGCACTGCGATATGGGGTGCTGACATGGTGTCTTGACCCTCTGTGCCATAATGCTGGTCCCGTCAATCTGTATTTTACATTCTTTGCAAGTCTGTGTTTACAGCACCTCTCGGTTGGTCACGGGGCTTAGCACAGGCAGCGGTCAGGGCAGTGCTGAGGGCCTGGGACAAGGAACTATTGTGAGCGCCCTTCTCAGCCTGCAGCTCCCGTGCTCCATGAGGGAGCACCCTGTGTGGCCTGGTCCCTCCTGGGCACCCTCATGTGGTGCCAAGCAAGCAGAACACACCAGCTTCTAAACTTCTTCCCCACTTTGGTGGGTGGCTCCGTGCCTCCCCAGACGTCTTCCATTCCTTGCCTGCAGCACACCCAGGCTCCCTATGAGCTGGTTTCATTTGAAAATGACACTGTATCAGAAGCTGCAGGTGCAGCCAAAGCAGCACTTAGAGGGAAACTTGTAGCTCCAGCTGTAGCGATTAGGAAAGGTGTGCAGTCAGTGCCGGCAGGCCCTCCCCTCTCCATGTCCTTCCTGGTCAGGCCACCTGCACCTCTGCCTCCTCACGCCACACACCCCTCAGTGGTCCCAGGGCTGCGTCCCGAGACTTGCATGGGGCAGCCTGTTCAACCCAGCCACAGCCTGTGGGGCTGCTTGCTCCTGTCACTCCCACTTTTCAGGTCAGGAAACCAATGGGAAGATAGCAGTAGCCGGTGTGTGACAGCAGAGGAATGCTCAGGGCCGAGCCTCTTCTGGCCCATCCCTGCTGATGCACCTGGGAGGCAGGTGATGGCTCAAGTACATGGGCCCTGCCACCCACGTGCGAGACTTGGATGGAGTTCCTGGCTGCTGTGAGCATCTGGGGAGTGAACTAGGGATAGGAGGTCTCTGTCCTCCCTCTGCCCCATCTCTCTGTCATTCTGCCTTTCAAATAAATAAATAAATCTTAAAAAAAAAAAAAAAAAAAAAACAAGTAGCAACTTGCCCAAGGTCAGCACAGCGAGTGGCTGAGCCTGGTTTGGAACCCCAGCAGCCAGTGTGACTGTGGCCCTGGCTATGGCTGGCCTGCTGTCTCCTGGGCTGCCCTCCAAGAACCCCATTTGAGCAGCTCTCTGGGAGGCTCAGGATTGCAAACTCCTGGCGGGCTCCACAGGCCCTCAGCCCCCTCTGCCGACTCACCTGGCTCATCCCCAGCACCGTCCTGCATCCGGGAAGCTGCCTCTGCTGCAGCCGCCTCTCTTCTTGTCTGCACGGCTCTGGTGATGACCCCATGCTGTCATCAGCTCTCACCATGTCTGCCGCATCGTGGTTTGCTTATTTCAGAGTTTCTGTTCACTTAAATGGGCAGTTGTTAGACTGGGCCAGGTAGAACCTGGACCGGAGTTAGATGCACCGTGGGGACCACACCCTCTTAGTCTCTGGTGCAGAAACCCTGGGGCCTTGAGCAGGGGAGTGGTATGGTGCTGGGGAGTCCAGGCCAGCATGGAGGGGTACACCAGCGGGAGCTATATAGCTGTTCAGGAGGAAGTGGAGGAGGGGGTTGGCTTAGGTCATCAGTCCATTGGCTGAATGGAGACACCAGCTGAGATGGAGTGACTTAGGCGCCTGGCCAGAGTGATGGGACCCAGATGGAGCCAGGAGTCCCAGCTCCAGATCTGATGACATCCGTGCTTTACAGCTTCCACCTCCCCCCAGGAAGTGGGAACCTACCTGATAGGGAGTTGCAGATCCATCTGGCCATCCACGCATCCTCCTGTCCATCGATCTGTCCACCAGTCCTATCCATACATCTATCCATCCATCCATCCACCCATTTACCCATCCATCCACCAATCCTATCCATCCATCCACCTGTCCATCTATCCATCTACCAATCCTATCCATCCATCCACCTGTCCATCTATCCATCCACCAGTCCTAGCCATACATCCACCCATTTACCCAGCCATGCACTCACCCATCCTCCTGCCCACCATTCTTTCTGTCCCATCCATCTGTACATGCACACATCTGTCCACCTACCCGTGTGTCCACCCATCAAGTCCTGAAGGAATGTAGAACAGTTGTAAGAGGCTTGCCGCCGACACTGCTGAGCCTGGGGGCACTCGGCCGTCCTCTCACTCGGCCTGGATCCCCGTCACACGGCCTCCCAAGCTGAGCAGGCAGGGTGAGACTGCCCGGGCACCTGGGCACCAGCCTGACGGGGGACCAGCACACAGGCAGTCACACCGCTTTCAGAGGGACTATGGAAAGAACCCACGGGAGCCTGCCTTGTCCTGCCTCACAGGGGTGGGTGGAGCACCGGGAAGGAGCAAGGCTCCAGCCCGAGTAGTCAGCCCTGAGGACGCCATCAAGTTGCCCATTTCTGGAGCCATGAGGGCATTGTCCTCCCTGCAGGGCGTGTAGTATCCAGTGCTCCCGGAAGGCGCTGCCCCGGTGCAGAGCCAGCCCCAGCCTGGGTGCCCAGCAGCAGCCTCCCTGTGTGTGTGAGGGTGGCTGGTGGACCGTGTGTGAGGCCGGCAGCTTTGCTGGGCTGGATGCTGTCAGGGACGTGGCCTTCCTGTGCCCGGGCCTGGTTGCGGCAGACCCTGGCCTTGGAGTGCTAGTGGGAGGGCGCCTAGAACAGAGCTTGACGTGCACCTAGTGCCACGGGCAGCGGAAGAAAGGGGCAGGGCGGGGCCAGCAGCCCCAACGGGCAGGGTGAACATGGAGCAGTCCTGGGTGGCCAGACTCAGCCCTGCCCCCAGGTGTGAGAACCCATGGGGGTCAGGCGGGCCTGGGCACACTCAAGGGCTTTGCGGGCAGAGCGCTGGGGGGACAGGCTGGGGTGGCCAGACTCAGCCCCCCCCCCCAGGTGTGAGAGCCCATGGGGGTCAGGCGGGCCTGGGCACACTCCAGGGCTTTGCAGGCAGAGCGCTGGGGGGACAGGCTGGGGTGGCCAGACTCAGCGCCCCCAGGTGTGAGAGCCCATGGAAGAGTGCTGGGGCTCAGGCGGGCCTGGGTGCACTCGAGAGCTTTGTGGGCAGAGCACTGGGACCCTGCCCCTGGAGCCCTTCCAGAGCACAGGAGCAGCCTGTTCGGTGGGAGCGAGGGCAGGATGAGGACAGCGTCACTGCACTCGGCTGCCGGGCACCTGCTTCAGGGGCTCACAGGACACACCTGGGACGCGCGTCCCTTGAGTGAGCCCAGCCCAGCCCAGCGCAGGCCTCTGCTCAGCTTGTGGCCAAGGAGCCACCGTCATGGCAGGCCGCTTGGCTGGGCTTGTGGCCCTGGAGAGCCAGGAGTTTCTGAAGTCCCCAGGGAACCACCACGCACCAGGGCTGAGAGCCAGTGCCCCGGGAGGGGGTGTATGTCCTAAGAGGAAGTGGGTGGAGACTGGGGGGACCAGATGGCCACTCGTGTGAGCAGACTTCTGTGTCCATGTGGACACGGAGAGACAGCTGGAGTGGATCCTGGGGCGCTGGTTCCTGTCTTCTGCCAGGACAGTAGCCCAGACCAACACAGGGTTCCAGGGTCCCCCCTCCCATAGACCTGTCTGAGGCCTGGCCAGTCTGAGGGAGCCGCCACCAAGTGGGCTCGCCCCTGCCCCTCATTGCCGGGAGCAGGTGCCCCGTCCTCCCCCAGGCCTACAGCGCAGAGGGCAGCCAGGCAGGACGCAGGCTGAGCTGGTAGCCTCATGCGGGGCGTGAGTGCCTCCCGGGTGTTAGTCCATGGAGATGCCTGTGGAGTGTGCTCGCCAGGGCGGTGCCCTCCGCTCAGCCTGCACACGGGCTCGGAGCAGGCCTTGTGTGTCCTGCTGGGCTGTGGGCAGGAGAGCGTGCACCCAGAGCAGGAGCGCAGCATCTGGGAGTGAGCCCGTGGCACTCGTGGGGCCCTTGTGTCCGGGTGCACCTGGGGCCAGCAGGAGGTCACCGGGCAGGTTGGGGTCCGTGTGTGGCCTCACGTGTGCCCTGTGCATAGGGGTGCATGCGTGTGGACCCATGTGCCTGTGTATCCTGCAGGCTTGCTTCTGGGGGTTGAGGTTGCTGGGTCAACCTCCTTCCCCCTTCGAGCAAGGGATGCCTCAGGAAAGCCCCACACGGCTCAGCTGCCCTCGGGTCCTGTCTGTAGCCTGTGTGTTTGGCCACCAGCCCGAGAGGCAGCTGCTTCCCCTAGGTGTGGCTGGGGCCTGTGAGAGAGCTCTGGGACTCCCCAGCCTGCAGGCAAATGCTGCCCACTGGTCTTGGGCATTGCCTAGCCTATTAGACCGAGGGCCAGTTTGGTGGGTGCCAATTTCTCAGGGCTTGGAGGTTGGCAAGGTCAGTCTTTGCGTGAGCTCTTAGGCCATGGACACGGGTGGACCCCACTGGGCTCCCCTCCCTGACTCGGGACTGGTCCCCCCTGCACCCCAGGCCATGTCCCGTACCTCCCCAGGCTGTGGGCCAGGCCTCCCTCACTCAGCAGCAGGTCTGGTGCCAGGGGCCTGACCTACCCCACCCCCACCCCGTCACCTCTGGGGCACAAACACTGCCTGTGCAGTGGCGGGCGCCTGTCTGGGTCACCGCTGCCGCCGTATCCCGTGTCCTTTCCCACTCCTCACAGTGTCCTGTCTGGACTCGCTCCACCCAGGAAGGACAGGGAGGGTGGCTGGAGGGTGGCAGGCTGCAGCTCCCACCCATCCTGGATGCCCACATCCAGGATGGGGACAGACCTGTGCCGCCTGGCAGGACGAAGCCGGGTCCTGCTGAGCTTGCTCTGCTGTGTGGGCCAGGGACCTGACGGGAAGGGCCTTAGGTCAACTTGGTGAGGCTCGTGAGCACTGCTGGCCTCTCTCTTGAGGACCCCACACCTTCCAGTGTGGGATCCCCGAGGCTCTGCTCCTCTCTCCCCTTGGCCCCAAACTCCCACCTGTTACTTCCCACCCCTGCCTGCGGCAAGAGCAAGACCACAGCTGTGCCTTAGGGAGAAACACTAGGGGGGCCCAGGCCTGAGAGAGGGGGCTGATGTGGGGCTGCTGCTTCCTCCACCCCCACCCCCGGGGGCCAGCGCACCACAGGGGAGGACCCCAGAGGTGAAGAGGAATGTTCCAGAACCGCAGCAGATTTGAGCCATGGCTGCCGCCTCCTCCACCCCCACGCCCAAGTCAGGTGTGCACGTGGTGCCTTCCATCCTGGACTTCCGGGACCCCCCCTCGGCCCCAGGCTGGAGGGGGAAGGGCCCGAGCACAGGCTGTGGTGCCAATGCTGGAGGGGAGGCTCGTAGGACCACTGACCACATGAGCAGCACGGCTGTCAGCCTTGACCCTGCTGTGCTGAGTGAGCAGCCGGGCAGGCGGGAGTTCTGCTCTGGCCAGGGCCACAGGGCTGGGCAGGGAGCTGTGGCCTTGGAGGCGACCTCAGAGCAGGGGAGGGAGGCCCTGACTACACACAGCCACACCAACTCGACTCCCCGTTTAGAGGGGAGGGCTGGGCACCCGTGCTGAGGAGATGGCCTCTGGGTGCTCCCGTGGGTGGAAGGGGCCCAAGGAGGTGGGACTCTGGAGCCTGCCAGACTGCACCCTGGAGTCAGAGCAAGCTGTCCCTGTGCCAGGCACACAGAGGAGCTGTGTGAAGCAGTGAGCCGCCCGCCTCCTCTCTGGGCAGCAGGCGTGTGTGTATTTAAAGCCTCGCTTCCACCTTCCCCTGCTGGTCCTTGTGCAGAGAGCACCTGCACAGGCACCCTGGGTCCCAGTCCTCCCTGCTCCCACTGACATGTGCCCTGACCAGCTCCCAGGTGCTGCTGACCTGCTGGCCCAGGGACCCCACTTAGGGAAGCGCTGGGTTAGGGTTCGGGTCCTGCTTCCCTGCACAGACTCACGGACCCTTGAGTCCACTGACGTCCAGCAGGGCCAGCGGCTGTCACTCAGCAGGAGTTTTCTACCTGTGCAGAGACTGTGCCGGGCCCAGAGGATGGTGACACCTGGTGGCTTTTAGGGGCTGGGCTGGGCTCAGCGGCAGGGACCCCGGCCCCATCTTCCTCACCCAGTCCACCTCCACCAGGGGTCTTTGCCTCACTGGACCCTGTGGGTTCACCTTGGATGTCGGAGGACAGAGCTGATAGTCGTTCCGATGTCACTTGTCACTTGGTGCCATTTCCTCTTCTGGCTCTGTCCCACCTCAGGGATGAGAAGGCTGGGGACGGCGGGAGTGGCTTGCTCCCCTGGCGAGCTCTGCCCATCCTGCTGTCCCCCCTCCAGGCCGCAGGCCCTCAGGGACCCTGCCCGCAGCAGTGCACCACATGCTCAGGGCTGGGGTCAGCGGCGAGGAGAGTGCACACAACCCCGGCCAGCGGCTCAGTGCCAGCAGGGTCAGGTGTGTGTTTGCCTGAGCCAGTGTCTCTCCCTGCCCCAGGTGAAGGTGGCCATGTCCAGAGGGGGCGACCAGAACAGTGACGAGGACAGCATCCTGGAAGCCACCAGCTCCCAGCGCAGCAGCTCCCGGGACCAGCTCAGTGATGTGAGTAGCCCCCAGCCACCCTGGGGAGGTCATGTCACACGAAGGCGTGGCGCTGGCAGTGAGCTCGCTGCCTTCGCCACAGCCAGGCTTCTCACGGAGAGCAGCCACCTGCACGGGAGCCCATGTGAAAGGGTAACCTGGCCATGGCCATGGCCCGTGGGTGGCGGCCATGGTGGGAACAGGCGAGCAGGCAGGACACACACGCCAGCCTCGGGTGGCCTGGGTGTGAGACGCGTTATCACGTCATTACAAGTGCTTCTGCTACCTTGAGCTGCCTGGAGCTGACAGGTGGGCGACTATTCTTGTGTGCCTGCACCCTTTCTGTGTAGGGGCTGACACTGCTGGGCAGAGGG
This sequence comes from Sylvilagus floridanus, assembly GCA_949820135.1. Taxonomy (NCBI): domain Eukaryota; kingdom Metazoa; phylum Chordata; class Mammalia; order Lagomorpha; family Leporidae; genus Sylvilagus; species Sylvilagus floridanus. Next base: position 181,692,023 of record OX463233.1, read on the forward strand.
GCGTGGAGCACTGAGGAAAGAGACCCCCCAGGTCCCCAGGGGACAGCCAGCAGTCACAGTGAGGGGCCCGGAGCTGGGAAGGCCAGGCAGGAGCTGTCAGTGACCAGGACCCACACCCAGGGCTCAGGTTCAGGGCTTACCTCGTAGTGGGGGGGGGGGCCCCACTGCAGGGGGTGTGATGGGGACCAGGGGCTGGGGGGCAGAGGGGTCAGACCCAGCTCCTGCAGTGGAGGAGGGCGGCACTGTTCTGCAGGCCTGGGCTGAGTGAGCAGCCTCATCCTCATGTCTCAGCCATGCCTGCGCTGCCCCCGGCCCCATTGCCACAGATGGGAGAGCAGGTTGGGGGAGGCCCTGCGGCTGGAGGGCCCAGCAGTCACTCTGGACAGGCCTCAGGCCCACTTGAACCAGGGGGAGCTCCCCGGCTTCCCAGCACAGGGAGGAAGTGGGGGCAGTGTGGGGCTTGGATCCGGGGCTGAGATTCCGGGCCCCACAGTCTCCCTGCCTCCCTGGAGGGGCGTGCCCAGCAGGGCCTTGCCCCTAGGAGGGCCATGGACCCACTGAGGGCGCTGGTGTGGGGGCTTCTCCTAGGCCACCAGCCCCTGCTGGGCCAGAGACAGACTCACGGGCCAGGCCCCAGGCGGCGTCCCAGCAGGCAGTGGGGCCCACTGGCGCAGCTCTTGTCTTCCTCCCCGTGGCTGCAGCCCTCAGGGAGGGGAGGGTGTGACTGGCTGGTTGGGTCCCCATTGCAGCAGTGGGAGGTGTCGGGGACAGGGCTCTGACTGCTTCTTCCTCCCTCCACAGAGCTCGGCACAGGCGGTCTCCGGGAGAGGCTACTCCGTAAGTCTCCCGGCTCACGTACCCAGTGGCTCCCCGACCTGGGTGCCCAGCCCCTGCACCCTGCCCCAGCTTGTTCTGGTCCCTGCAGGAGCGGGATGGGCACAGGGTGGACAAGGCTGCTGGGGGAGGGGCTGGGCAAGGGCTCTGGGGAGCAGGAAGGTCAGGATGCACTTCCGGGGTCCTCTGGGGCCCTGGGAGCTGTGGGCAGCTCTCCTCCCCACCCAACCCCTCCCTCCTTGGACCAGCCTGAGAGACCTGGGCTCCACATGTCTCTGCGAGTGCCTGTCCCACGTCCCTGGGCAGAGCCCAGCCCCTGCACCCTCCTCCCACCTTCATTTCTTTCTCCCTCGAGTAGCAGAACGTTGGTGACGTCACAGGACCCAGCGCCAGAAGCCCCTTCTGTAGCTCTCAGCCCCTTTGGCTGTTGGAGGGTGGGGCTTGGACTCTGCCCATTATCCCAGCAGCCTGCAGCTCCTCTAAAGCCAGCTGCCTTCATGGGGCATGCAATTAACCCATGAATTGCTGGGAGAGCTGCCCCAGTTGGCATGTGCTGGCGGCCCAGCCCCCCACAGCCCCTGCTACTGTGAGGAGCAGGAGTGAGTGGCCGTGTGTGACCATGGCCTAGCCCGCCCCCACACCGGCCCCTTTCCCAAGGAGCCCCGGCCCCACCTTCAGCCTTTCACCTCCTCCTGGAGCAGCCAGGCTCACCTCCTTCGGGGACAGTGGCCCCTCATCAGGACTTGAGACAGGGCGCCTCGTCCTTGGTGTCCCCATGGGTGGTGCGGTCAGCCATGTCGTCTCGCACTTGGTTCCTGGGAGCTGCCAGTGGGGCTGTGCCTGCACCGTGCTGTGTGGTGGGGGGGCTCTGGGGGGAGGCTGGGGCAGAAGCAGTGAGAGCGAGGGTGGGGTGGGAGCACCCTGGGAGGCTGGTGAGAGCTGAGCCCGGTCTCCACACCCCAGGTTCCCATGGCCAGGAAGAACATGGGGTCCCCCATGCCAGGACTGAGTATGCCTTGAGCTCCGGCTGCCAGGGAGGCATACACGTGTCCTGGAGAGGCCAGAGTGGCTGGACACTGGGACTTTCCCGTGAGGCAGCCCAGCTGCAATCCTCAGGTGGCTGGGGCCTTCCTGGAGTGACCACTGGGCGACCCCTCTGTCTGCAGTTTTCCTCCCCAAACACAGCTTTGAGTGTTCCCTGGAGAAACTGGTGATGAGCCTGCCAGCTGCTCGACAGATGGTGGCGGGGAGGGGCTGTGCTGCAGCGCAGGCCAGGGACGCCTGTCAGAGCAGGGGACCCTGGGAGGACAGGTGGTCCTGGGTGTGTGCCGGCACTCTGCTGTGTTCAGAAGGATCCTGGTGCACGCAGACAGGCCCCGTGCCATGAGCCAGTACAGATGGTCAGCTCTGGCCCTGGTGGCCTCATCCCCACGGACTCTCACCAGCTCGTGGGTGCTCTCCACTGCTGCGGGTGGGAGTCCAGGCCCCAGGTGGACAGCTGGGCGCAGGGCCCTGCCTTTTCAGGAGTGGTCTCCCTGCCCCCAGCAGGTGGAGGCCCAGCCTTCCTGGGGCTGGCTCTGGTGACCTGTGCCCAGAGGAAGTGGGCAGCAGGGTCGCAGACAGGCAGGGCCCAAAGTAGGCAGAGGGCTAGAAGGTCCAGGCTGAGGGGGGCCATGGCCCCGTTTCCTGGTCAGGACTCTTGTAGGACCCTCAGACACCTGGGTGCGCACTCGGGGTGGGGCTGACATTGTGTGTGCACCTGTGTGTGTTTGGCTCTGTCTGTGCATGCCTGTGTGTTGACGTGTGTATGTGTGTGTGTGTGTGTGTGTGTGGTGCAGCCTGTGTGAAGCTGTGCACGCCTTGAGCAGAGGTGACCCGTGATTCTCTCTAGACCTGCGTGTCTCTGTGTGTCTGTGTCTGTGTCCCTGCACACCTGTGTGTCTGTCCTGCATGGACCTGCACGTCTGCATCTGTGGCTGTGTGTGCTGCTTGGAGCGTCCTGGATGCTCGGGCACATGCGTGTGCCTGTGGCCACATGCCATCACATGTCTGTGGGGGGGTGCATGTGTACCCCTTGCCACCTGTGTGTGTCTGTGACTAGCTCCTCAGGCCCCCTGGGGACCCTCAGCCGGGCTCCCCTCCCACAGTCCCTGCACTGGGTGGGGAGGCCCAGCTTGGCAAGATTGACCCCTGCAAACCTCTGATTTGTGCTTGTCCCCAGAGCTCGATGTGGCCTCGCCAGCTGCCATCAGAGACGGTTGGCACCCTAAGGTGACTTAGGGTCATTTGCTGATTTGGAAGCTTGTGACTGTGGTCCCATGGTGGGGGCTGGGGCCCGCGTTACCTCAGAGATGAGCCTGCCCCTCTGCCGGGCAGTCTCTGTACCTGCCCCCTGCCCGCTGGGGGCCGCCCTGCTTGGACCCTGGGCCCCGCAGGAGTGGTCGTGGCTGGGGGCACAAGGTCCGGGCAGTGTCACTCACCAGCCCTCTGAGGGGATGTTTAAGGCCTAGTGTTGCTGGGCTCTGCACAAGGACACGGAGGCCCAGCCAGGCTGAAAGGCCTGGCCTGAGACCCCAAGCCCTGGCCGTGCCCGGCACACAGGCTCTGCCTGCCCTGAAGCCCCAGGCCCCGCTCATATCAGGACGCAGCTGCTGCCTGGTGGCCCCGGCACCTTCAAGGGCCTTTGCCAGTCCCTCCAGTCTGTGCAGGCCTGGTTCCAGCTGGAACCAGCGCCCGTGTGGGACGGCAGCATCACAGGTGCTGGCTTAGTCTGCTGCACCCAGCACCACACCCCTACTCCTCATCTTATTTATGTGAAAGACAGTTACAGAGAGAGATAGAAGCAAGAGAGAGAGGTCTTCCATCCACTGGTTCATTCCCCCAAACGACCGCAATGGCCAGAGCTGAGCTGATCCAAAGCCAGGAGCCAGGAGCCAGGAGCCAGGAGCTTCTTCCAGGTCTCCCCCACAGGTGCAGGGGCCCAAGGACTTGGCCCATCTTCTACTGCTTTCCCAGCCCATAGCAGAGAGCTGGATCGGAAGTGGAACAGCTGGACACGAACCGACCCTCATATGGGATGTCGGCACTGCAGGCCTGGGCTTTAACCCACTGCGCCACAGCGCTGGCCCCCACACCTTATCTTAAAGAACAAGTCAGGCTGAGGGAGAGGCAGATGGGGGGACTTGTGGCCAGGAGCCCTTAGGCGTGCGGGCTGTGGTTTGTGGCAGAGGCGAGAGGCCTCCCCCAGCTCCAAGCAGGCCCTGCCCAGCCCTTGCACCCGCCATGTGCAGAGGGGTCTCCCTCTGCAGGATGCAGGGGAGCGGAAGACCAGCCGGGCACAGACTGCCTGGTGTGGAGCTTGGGGCTGCACTCAGGGGCCCCCAGGCCTGTCCCCTGCTGAGGACAGGCACCTCCCCCAACTCCACTGGTGGGAAAGTCGCCCCTGCTGCTGGCCCCGGCCCCCCTCTGGCCTGGCACCTCGACTCTGCTGTGGGCTTGTGCTCTGGGTGGGGGAGGGAACCTTGCAGACCACAGCCGGCCAGCCCTCAGCACCCCACAGTGCAGTCCCACGGAGGCGGCTCCTGGTCTCAGGATGGCTGCTTTGCTCCTGAGTCCCCCAGGGGCCACTGAGGATAAATCCTCCGCGGAAGAGCCCAGCCCCTCCCTGGCCAGCTGTGCAGGAAGGTGGACTGTGCAGGTGTCTGTGAGCAGCCAGGCACCCATCCCGCAGGACCCTGGGTTCACCATGCAGCCCCTGAGCCTCAGTTTCCTGTGTGTGACGTGGGCCTGGGGAGCCCCCCGCCCCGTCCCCCAGGGGCGTCGTGAGCAGGTGTGGCTGGGGCTGTCCCTTCTACTGCAGCAGTGGGCCGGGCCCCTCCCCCACTGCCCCTGCCCCTGAAGCATCAGACAGGGCAGTGCAGGGAGGGCCAGGGCTCCCTCTCACCCCTTCCCGAGTCCTGGGGGTGCCCACGCGTGGCGCCTCCGTGGCACTGTCTTCCTGAGGAAGGCTTGTGGCATTCACTGTGCTTCCTGTCGTGGTCTCTTCAGAGTGGCTGTCATGTGTACAAAAGCAATAAAACCAGCCAGCTTCTTGCTGAAGTCAGGAGCCACATTGTCTTAGTGACTGCTGAGCAGGAGAGGGAGGGACAGAGATGGCGAGATCCCTTCTGTGGGTTCACTCCCCAAATGCCTGCAACCCTAGGGCCCGGCCGGGCACCAGCGCGGAGGGCCAGGAACTCGGTCTGGGTATCCCACGTGGGGGCCGGGAACCCAATTTCCTGAGCCATTACTGCTGCCTCAACTTTAACCCCACCCCCAGCCCAGCAGTATTTTGTTTCAGAGGGATAACGGCCCACAAGCGAGACACAGCCAGCACCCGCCCACTGTGCCACCACTGGGGGACTGCAGAACCTCTGCTGGGCCCCCTGGGGGTGGTCAGCCGGGCCTCCCAGGTGGTGGCTGCCACTTCCTGCTGGGCAAAGTTGTCCCAGAGCAGCCCAGGCTCCGGGGGTGCCTGCATGGCCATCGCTCTCCCCCACCCTCCGCCCCTCCTTCAGAACTGTCACCCCAGGCCGCCTCCTCGCTGTGGGGAGGGTGTCGGTGTCCTGCTTCCGGCCCATCTAGCTGTCTGTGCAGCTCAGGAATCGGGAAGTCCCTCATGGTGGCTGAGGCGCCGCTTCCCCGCCAGGCCCAGGCAGGCTGCCCAGTTCCTCCCCATGGGCCTTTTGAGATGGTGGAGCCAAGCCACTGCCCTGGGCAGCACTAGATGTTGGCCATGGACACCAGGAGGGGCCGTGCCAGGTGCCTCCCCAGCCCCTCCAGCTCCAGGACGGAGGGCGCCTTGGCCAAGGCTCCGCCCACCTGGGCCTGCCCCTGTCCCAGGAACCGCCCCCCACCCCGGGCTGCTGTGCCCTCTGACCCCTGCAGACTGGTCAGTGGGTTACGGGGGAGATGGGGGCATCTCCTGCGGAGCTTCAGCCCTGTGGGAGTCCTTCAGCCTGGCTCACGTGACTGCTGTCATTGCCAGGCGGCCAGTCCCCCGCCCATGACTAGCCCAGAGCAGCTGGGGACCAAGAGACCTCCACTCACGCCCTCCCACCTGTGCACCTGGGGGCCAAGGACCTCGTCCACCCGGGTGAGCTACCTGGCTCCACGCCCCAGGGCCCTGGTGGGGAAGACCCCAGGGTGTCTCTGTGCATGAGCTGCACGAGGGGCCACCCAGGCTGGTCCTGGGGCAAGGCATTAGCCCCACCTCTGGTGAAGCCCCAGTGATGAATGATGCGCAGGCCTCTGACAGCACACCTGTGGTGGGCGAGCATCCCCTCTGACACAGGCGCCCTAGTCATCCTGGGCCGGCCGGGCTGCGTGCGGAAGGAGGCTCAGGAGAAAAGGAGCGTGGGCGGGGCTGCCCCGGTGCAGGGACCCAGGTTTTCAGAGGATTGGAGAAAGCTCACAGATCCCAGGCCTTGCACAGTGTCCAAGAGAGGGAGCTCGGGCCAATGGGAGCCCACCTCGCTGTGCCCACGTGCACCTGTGCACACTTCACCACGGTCACCTGGTGATGCAGGCACGGCTAGGACTCATCGGGCTGCAGGACAGCCTGGGGAACAGGGGTTCCCCCCCACCTCACCAGTCACGGTGAGTGTAGGGGACAAAACCCATCCTGTAGCCAGGGGCACGGGACTAAAAACAAAAATCTGTGCGCCGTCGGTGAAGCGCCTCTGAGATAGGGCACACAGCCCCGGGCAGGCAGAGAAGTCGGCATCCGAGCAAGTTCAAAGTAGCCCCGCAGTTTTCAGAGCAGGGTTAGGGTCAGAGTGTGTGTGGAACAGATCTGCTCTGACCCTAGAACCTTACAGAACTGTGTGAGGCACTGGCCACACTCCCTTGCAGGACAGCCCCTGCGCTGAGTGCCCCAGTCCTGGTGACCACAGGGACAGTGGGAACAGTATCTGGCTTGGGGCCTGCGCGTGTCCTGAGGAGACCAGCCTGGCACAAGCACTGTTGGGCAGGGCAGGGCTCTCGCGTGTGGCGTGCTGTGAGGGCCCCATGCTGACAGCCGAGGACGGGACAGGAGCCACCCTGGCCACCTTTGGGGGCCCCTCGGATGAGCTTGTGTGTGGCTGGGAGGAGCCCCAGACCGTTTTCCTGTTGATGAGTTGAGAGTTGAGGCAAGTGGGGAGGGGCGGCTGTTCTCCGGGCTGGTTTCCCTGTCGTCCCAGGCCCCACAGCACACAGGTCCCCTCAGATACTGCCCCCGAGGCCAGTCGAGGGGTGCTGCAGGAGGCCTAGGGCCAGGAGGGAGAAACGCCAGCACCACGTCCCCATGGACTCCCTGCCCACCGTGCCTCGGGCAGGGAGGGCTGAGGTAGGGGGGAGGCCCCCGGAGGGCAGGGCCAGGCCACTGGGGAAGCACAGGGTGCCCACGGCCAGGCCTGCCCCGGAGGCCGAGGAACCTCAGTGCTCGGTGAATGGGCACTTAGTCCTCATTGTGCTTCCTTTCTTTGTTAAGACTTCTTTCTTTCTTCTGAAAGTCAGAGTTGGGGAGACAGAGAACGGGCTGCCGGGTCCCTCTACGATGGCCTCAAAGGCCAGGGCTGGGCCATGCCAAGGCCAGGAGCAAAGAGCTTCATCTGGGTCTCCCACATGGGTCGCCGAGGCCCAAGCGCTCGGTCATCTTCCCCAACTTCTCCCAGGCCATTAAGTAGGGAGCTGGACCAGAAGCAGGCAGCCTGAATGGGAACCGGCACCCACATGGGATAAGCGGCTTTACCCACTGCACCACACACGGGCCCAGTGCTTTAAAGTGTTCGGGATCCTCCGTTGTCTGCAAAACTCATCAGGTGTGGATTTGATTCCACTCCTGGGGCCGCAGAGCCTGTATTCAGGGCTCAGGCCCCACCCCCTCCAGCAGTGCCCTGGGTGGGCTGCCACACACTGTAGGGTGGGGCCCCTATGCCAGGCCAGGCAGATGAGTCCTCCAGGCCATCGGGCGTCAAGACTAGACAGGAGGAAGGTGAGAGATCGGCCGATGCCCCCAGCACACCCGGTCCTGCCAGCGGCCCTCGTGGCTGCCCGCGGCCCCTACCATGTCTGGCCCTGCCTAGCCACCTGCACCCTCAGTCCCAGTCCTGCCGTCCCAGTCCTGCTGCAGGTCCCCTCTGCTTCCTCCCCTGCCCCTCTCTGGCCTCCTGTGTCCCCTGGAGCCAGAGTCTCTGTCCACTGCGTGGAGGCAGGAGGCAGCTGTGGTCTCCCCGACCCCTTGCCCTGGGATCCCAAGAAGACACGTGGTATGGGGGGGCATCTGTTTAGCCCTAGGAGCCACCTTCCTCCAGCTCCTGGGGAACCACACTGCCCGGGCCTCGGTCCTGGTCCCTGTCGGTCACCTTTGCTTCAGGACTGCTTCTGGCATTTGTAGAGCTGCCCCTGGGCTCACGGTGGCAGCACCGGAACCAGGCTCAGGCCTCCCCAGGGAGGCCACCACAACACAGGCCACCTGGGTGGGGTCCCTCACAGTGGGTAGGAGGGCTCCCCTCCTTGCCCCGCCCTTACCAGTTCTGCAGGCCCAGGGTGCTGCCTGCACTGGGTAGAGCACAGGCCCCCCAGTTCCAAGGCCTGGACTCAACTCTGAGCTCCATCGGGCCAGCCATGTGGCCGTAGTCAATCCTTTTACCCTCAGAGCCTCTACTTTATCTTCTGTAAAATGGGCCAGTGCCACTTCCTAGCCTTGGCCCGCTCCTCACCCGTCACTGTCAGAGCCAGGTCCCCCTCCCTTGGCATCCCAGGGTAAGGGGAGGAGTTGCAGGGCCTCGCGGTGTGGCGTGGACGTCCCTGGGCACTGATCCTCTGCCTCACTGTACCCATTCTGCCCCGGGGCAGGGGGACACAGCCTGGCTGAGCCGCATGGTGCACACCAGCTGGCACGTGCCCCGCACTGCCCTGTGTCTGGCCTGCACAGCAGCCCTGGAGCGGCTGCTGTCCTGTCTCACAGAGGCGTGAACACGTGGAGACGCTGTGGGACTCACCCGGGGTGGGCCAGCCCAGGTGGCCCCAGGCCGCCGCCCAGTCTCAGCCCCACGGACACCCCTCAGGCAGCTCCTTCCCCGCTGCTGTGACAGTGGCCTTGTCCAGCCTTGGTCCAGTAGACGCCAGCCATGCCTGGGCCTGGCTCATATTCCTGCTGTGTGCTTGGTTCTGAGACCTGCGCTCACCTTGGGTGCATTTAACCCAAAGCCGCGGGGACTCTGGACAACGTTCTAGATCTTCGTGAGCTGCCATCTTCCCCCGCGGTGGGCGCTGGCAGAGCTCAGAGGCAGGGCTGTGGCACAATAGTCCAGGAACCCTGACAGCCCTGCAGGCCTCTCCCAAGGCAGCCAGGTCACCTCCCCTGCCCCAGGCTGCAAGCCCTGCTCTCAGCCCAGCCAGGCGAGCTCCGGTGCGGTCAGCCTCCTCCCCCACACCCACATGCTGTTCCTCAGAGCCCGGCATCCTGGCTGGATCTCCTCACCAGCCCCCGAGTCCAGCGTGCAGAGCAGGGACAGCGCCATGTGGACGGGCACTTCTGGGCCAGGGACCCTCCAGGGCAAGCCTGCGGTACAGGTCACTCATGCCTGAGCAGCAGTGGCGCCGTCTGGCTGCGGCGAGTGGCAGGTAGAGTGGGCAGTCACAGCCGGCGTTCAGGGTCAGCCCCTGTGCGTGCTGCAGGGCTCTGCCCTTGGCCATGACTGGCTGGACGTGAGCACGATGTACCCGCAGCTGCTTTCTTCCCTCAGTTCTTCCAGAGCTGCTGTGGTTCCCGGGCCGTGAACCAACTCCCCCCTCGCTGCTGTGCCTCCTGACCTCAGCCACAGGCTGGGCCTGGCCCTGGCGTCCCAGGCTGCCCCTCGCACTTGCCTGAGGAGGGAGGGAGCTGGGGCCTCCTGGAGGAGGGAGCCGCTGTCTTCCGGGTCCTGTGACCTCTGTCCAGAGACCTCGCCACATGGTTGGGCCCCAAGGGAGTCCAGGCTGGCTTGGGGTTGGGGCTTCTTGTGTTTGGAGGTGGGGCTGACTGGTGAAGCGCCTGGGTTCAGGGCCTGGCGCTGGGGGGCCTCTTTGCCCACTCAGGGCCTTGTTTGAGGTCTGGCCAGCATAGCCCTGGTGCTCGCCCTTTCCGGAATCATGTGTCCTGTGCCCGGGCAGGTGGCGCCAGAGGTATGAAGGCCCACTCACCTCTCTCTCTCTCTTTCTGCCTGCAGTGTGACAGCGAGAGTGGTGTAGACGACAAGGTAAGGCCCAACACTCCCCTCCTGCGTTGTTGTTGTTGTTGTTTTTAAGATTTATTTATTAGAAAGGCAGAGAGAGAGAGAGAGAGAAAGGTCTTCCGTTTGCTAGTTCACTCCCCAAATGGCCACAACAGCTGGAGCTGTGCCAATCAGGAGCCAGGATCTTGCTCTGGGTCTCCCACGTGGGTGCAGGGGCCCAAGGACCTGGGCCATCTTCTACTGTTTTCCCAGGCCATAGCAGAGAGCTGGACCAGAAGAGGAGCAGCCGGGACTCGAACCGGCGACCATATGGGATGCCGGCACTGCAGGCAGTGGCTTTACCCACTCGCCAGAGTGCTGGCCCCTACTCCTGCCTTCTGATCGAGGCAGGCTGGTGGGTGCTGGTGGGGGTTCTCCCAGCTGGGGGTCTCACCTTGGTGGAGGACAGCTTTGCTCTCTGGGCCACCCAGGCTCTCTGACTGCAGGGTGAAGACTCAACACAGGGTGCCTTGTGCCAGGGCCACTGTGCCTTCTGGCCACACCCAGCCCTCGCTCCTGGCCAGCCAACTGCTGGGGGCCGTTAGCCCTGAGCACTGTCCCAGCAAAGCTGCCGTTGGGAGCCCCTGGGGACTGTGGCCCCTGAGCTGTGCGGCCTCCCTCACCTTAAGGCATGGCTGAGTCCCCCTGGCCCCCAGGCGCTGGGCACAGGGGCCAGTTCCTCCTGGAGCCACCACAGTGGCCACCTCTGGGGCAAGGCCAGGGCCACCGTTGGGCCTGGGGCTCAGGGGCCTTTGTCGCTGGCGGACTGCTGACCCTCTGTGAGTGGAGCCGGGGTCGGCAGTGTCTTTCAAGTGCTGGCTGTGTGCCAAGCAGGGTGTGGCCATGAGCCCAGCGCCACCCCGGGCAGTCCGCCTTGTCCCCAGCCCTGAGGGGAGGAACCGTCACCACCTGACACTGTGGCCCACACCTGGCTGCCTCTGGGTGAGCGAATAGGCGGGGACGGGCTGGGCTGGCTGTGGCCACACGCGGCCCTGCTCTGGGGCATGGCGGCAGAGGCGGCCCTGCCCTGTGTGCCTGGCTGCACGGCGAGCGAGTGCAGCGGCAGAGTGGACAGGACCTGTCCGCCGCTGCAGGCTCTCGTCCGGGGGACATGGGCGCTGGGGTGGGAGTGCGGCTGGGGGTCGGGGGGCCTGGGGAGACTGCATCCTGGGAGCTCAGCCCTTCCTCGTACCTGGACGAGCTGCTCGTGCTGGCAGTCCCTGCACGGCGACCTGCGCTCAGGGTTGGCGACCAGGGCTTGGGCACCAGGAAGGCTTGGGGCCTCGCCCACCCTCAACCACTGTGAGTTCTGCCAGACATCAGGACACCCTGTGGGCATCTGTCCTCACACAGTGGACGGGGCCTCCTCTCCCCACGGAGCCTCCTCTCCCCACGGAGCCTCCTGCATCCCCCTCCCCCTCATGAAGACTTCTAAGCCCCCTCCCTCATACAGGGCCTCCTGTACCCCCTTCTCCCCTCCCACAGAGCCTCCTGCACCCAACTCCCCCTCATGAAGACTCTTGTATGCCCCCTCCCTCACACGGAGCCTCCTGCACCTTCCCCCCCAGAGCCTCCTGCACCCCCCTCCCCCCCACGGAGCCTCCTGCACCCCCTCTCCCCCCACGGAGCCTCCTGCACCCCCTCCCCCCCACGGAGCCTCCTGCACCCCCTCTCCCCCCCACGGAGCCTCCTGCACCCCCTCTCCCCCCCACAGAGCCTCCTGCACCCCCTCCCCCCCACGGAGCCTCCTGCACCCCGCCTCCCCCCCACGGAGCCTCCTGCACCCCCTCTCCCCCCCCACGGAGCCTCCTGCACCCCCTCTCCCCCCCATGGAGCCTCCTGCACCCCCTCCCCCCCACGGAGCCTCCTGCACCCCCTCTCCCTCCCACGGAGCCTCCTGCACCCCACCTCCCCCCCACGGAGCCTCCTGCACCCCCCTTCCCCCCACGGAGCCTCCTGCGCCCCCTTCTCATGGTGCCTGCTAAGTACCCCCAGCACAGCCCTGGTGGGGACACGGTGAGTATCAGTGGCCATGTGGCTCCCTGGGCAGTCTGGGGCTGGTTTCTTCACTGCTTTCTTACTGAAAAAATAGGGTGTGGAAACGTGCCAGCTGCCCGTCCCACCTCCCAGGTCTCAGCCAAGGCTAAGCCCCATGGCCTCCAGGGACGCCCACCAGGAAGGGAACACCCCCAGCACTGGGTGGGGTCCTTCAGGGGGGTGGGGACAGCTTTTCTGCCAGGGGTCTTTGGATGTCTGTGCCATCATCAGAGGCTGTGCAGAACTAGCAACTCAAAACTTAGCCTGCGGTGGGGCACTGAGTTTGGAGTCCTGCCCGCGGTTGCCTTGGTTTTGAGAGCCTGACAGGATGGGCCCCCTCTCACAGACCCTGCAGCGAGCCCCCTCTCACCCCTCCTGTTGGAGGGGGCAGGTGAGGGCCAGGGCAGAGCAGGTGTCTGAAGTGGGGCTCACAGGCCACCTCGGGGTGCTGGGGCTGGTGCCCTGCACACGTCAGAAGCCACCAGTGCACAGACACAGGCAGACGGGTGGACTCTGCTCAGCAAAGGGCCGAGTGCAGGCAGGCCTGGGAGGGGGCTGCTCAGATGCTCCCCCAGGGACAGCAAGGCCCCATGGCCGGGCAGACCCACGTCAGGTACAGTCAGGACCTGGCTGAGGCGGGGAGGCAGATCACGGTGGGGGCCGTGTCGCATAGCCGCCACAACAAGCCACTGCTCACAGAGGCCGGGCAGCCACTGGCCACGGGACTCCCTGGCTGGAACCAAGGTGCCCAGGGCGGGGCCCATCTCCTGCCCTTCCCAGCTTGAGTGGCTGCCATGCGTCTTGGCTAATGCCACCTCCCTGATGATTACTCGTGAGGAGTCACTGCCCTAAGGTGACCCAGGGTCACCCTTGTCTCCAGCTCCCTAACCAACCCCACCTGCAGGCCCTTCTGCGCCCACAGAGCGTGTTCATGGCTCCCAGGATGGGCACTGTCGTCTTCCGGTCATAGGTGGGGCTGATGCCAGGGTGGACAGTGCTTTTTGAGATGAGGCCTAGGGCAAGTGGTGAGGAGGCCAGGGGCTTTAGGTTGCAAGCGACCAAGATCTAGCCCGGAGCAGCCTCTGTGGGGGGGGGGGGGGAGGTGCCCTCAGGGCCCCACTGCGGTCTCCCCGGGACAGCCCCTGCACGGCACCTGCTCCAGCCAGCCTCCTTCCTGCACTGATCTAGGCCTAGATCCATGTGGCCAGGCAACAAGCCCCCAGCAAACACTGAGGGCGGCTCTGACGCCAGCGCTCCTGCGGTCTGAGCATGTGACGTGGGGACAGGCTCCCCACCCTGCACTCACATTCTCCCATCGGCATGGAGGCTGTCACGACATGTGTACATGTGTAGGAGGTCCTGGCATGTGCCTCTGCTCCAGGGCAGGCCCATAGAGTCCTGTCCACACAGCCTGTGCCCGCGCCGGCCCTCACTCTTCTCTAGGCCCACGGGCGTCCCTGTCACATGGCCACACCTCCAGTCCAGCCCCTGTGCCTGCTCGCTGACAGCTTGTTCGCAGGTGGCAGCCCTGAGCTAGTGGCCATGCCTCTTCCACTGTGAGAGCCTGGCACCCGGCACTGCACTGGGCACCGTGTGCTCCCAGCACACCTGCCCCACAGAGCAGTGACGTCCCGGTACTGTGCGTGTTCTCGCTATCGGCGCCCTGGCAGCTGCTTCCCCTTCCAAACAAAAGCAGAGCAGACCCGACCCAGGCTCCCAAGGCCTCGTTTTACTACCAGACCAGGTGTGGGGCAGGTGGGGCTCAGGGTTGTGTCCACCAAGAACAGCCTCTTCCAGGACGAGCTGCCTGAGGTGGTCTCGGGGTTGACATTGAAGATGTCAGAGGACAGTCGGTCGCGGCTCCAGGGCAGGTGCTGGAGACCCTGAGTCAGGTCCCCCCCCCTAGCCCTTAGGCCAGCCTACAGCACCCACTTGATGCCTGCACCCCCAGCTGTCTCCTCTTTCTCCCCTCCCCCATCTGTCCCCGGGGGCTGCACCATGAGGACCCCAAGAGAAACAGAAGTGCCCGCAGCACAGGGCCCCCAGCCAGCTGACCAGGCTGGGCCAGACAGCCCCTGGGCACCAGCCTTGGAGGTCCAGCTGCTGCAGCCAGGGCACCTCCTGGAGGAGGCCCCTGGGTCCGTGGCTGTGCCACAAGACCGGCCCAGGGCTGCGGCACCTGCTCGCCAGGCAGAGGCAGCAGGGCTCGGGGAGGCGCGGGTTTCTGGCAAGGGGGATGCCTGTCGGACGAGTTGGAAATAATTCAAGCAGAGGGAAAGGCTTCCCACCCCCGTGGTGCGCAATGAATTCTACAACATTGGAGGCCCAGCCCACGTGGCTGCCCTCTGCACACCACCGGCCCGTGCACGTGAACCGGGCGCTCTCTGCAGGCCTGGGCCAGGTCTTCCAAGCCCGGAAATGGTCACCTGGTCCCACTTGCTGAGCTCGGGCAGCACGGCTGCCTCCCTGGCTGGGCCCGTGCGCCCTCCCAGCCCCGCTCGCCTCCGGCCGCGGCAGCAACCTCGTTTCGCGGATTCCGTTTCCCTCTGTGACGGGGCAGCCGTCGTTCCTCACTTGTTGCTCGGAGGCCCGGAGGGAGGAGCCGGGGCCCCGGTGCCCGGGGCGCACGGAGATGGCGCGGACACTGGCCCCGTGCGCACCATCCGCGCCTCGGGGCTGGATTAGTCGGGCCTGCCCGCGCCCCGCCCCCGCGCGCCGCCCTCCGTGCGCCCGCCTGGCCCCGCACCGCGCCGACGGCGCCCGGCCCCGCGCGCCCAGAGCCGCCCGTGCGCGCCCCGGCCGGGCCTCGGGCTGAGCGGGGCGCGCCGGGGAGAGGTTGCTTTGACCGGCCCGGTCCGCTGCCCGCGTCCACGCCGCGCGGCCCGGGTTGGGGCCAGAAAACGGGGCGATCGTCTGCGGGGCGCGCCGAACCCGAGAGCCTGCCAGGTCGGTGCGCGCTGGGGGCTCGGGATAGAACGGGACTTTGCGGGGCAGAGCGGGACGCGGCCGCCCGGTGGCGCGCTGACGGTGAAGGTGTGCCGCCCGGGAGGGTCCCGGGTGCTGGGGGCCGGGCATCTGAGGGGCGCTTCGCGTGCCTTTGTCTGCGCCCCCAGCGCGGACCGCCCCGGGCTCCCGGTGCTGCACTCACCTGCCTGGAGCTGAGTCCTTTGTCTGAGGCGCCGCGCGTCTGCGCCGAGGCTGCCCTGCGGGTCGGGTCCTCGCAGACAAAGCGCTCCTGACCTGCGCCTGAGGCCGGGGTCAGCGCTCCCCGCCGGGCAGGCCCCTCCACCGAGCCCCAGAGCCCCAGTGGGGATCTCCCAGCCGTGCGTGGCCTGGAGCGACCTCCACACCAGCTCAGACTTCAGGCACTGTGCAAGGAAAGTTGGCGCAGGTTTAGTGGCCCTTTTCGGGCTGCTCGGGCCAGCCGGCCAGTCCCGACAGCACCAGTGGAGAACGGAACCAGCCTAGGGTGCGACGTCGCCTGTGCCTCCTCCAGAAAGGAGCTGGAACTTGGGCTACCGCCGAGAGGTCTGGGGACCTGGAGTCTGATGGCCCCATGGGTAGTAGGGCGGCTCCTGGCCAGGAGTTTAGGCCGGCAGATGCAGAGCCCGGGACCCTGCCCCAGGTCAGCCTCCCTGGCCAGACTTCCTGCAACACCATCCTGGGGCTGTGTGCATGGCTGCTGGGAGCCAGCTCTGATGACCCCGCCTTCTGGGCTCTGCTGGCCTCTGTGCCCCTGGAAAGGGTGGGCTTCAACACCGCAGCAGGGACCAGGGGGCCCTGGCCGGGATGGGGGCTGGGTTCTTCCAGGCTCTTGCCGAGTTAGGGCTGTGTCCACCCAGAGGGGCAGTGATGGGAGGCACTGCGTGGTCTCTGTTGCTGTGAGGGGAATGCACTCGTGGGCCTTCCTCTTCACCAGGGATTGGCAGCTGGCGCCACGAAGCCTGGGGGTCTGCAAGCAGCCCTGGCTGATGGGGAGGGGGGAGGGTCACTCCTGGCAAGGGCACGCGCTCGATGGCCTCATCTCTGCTGTCCACACAGGCAAGCCTGCCCACAGCACAGGTGCAAGATGGCCTGAGGGACACCCAGGGAGCCCCCACCCCCACCCCTGTGCCCTGGCTACACTTGCTGTTCCTCACACACCCCGGCATGACCCGTCTGTTCGCCGACGTGGGGCTGCTACAAGCCTCACTTGTAGCAGACCTGGGGATGGTCACTTATGTGGGGGCTCCAGCAGGGGCAGGAGGGGGTGGGGGCTAGGGCGTCCACAGAGGGCCACGCCCCCACACTCAGGACCCTCTGGCTTCCTCTTAGGACCACCCAGGCAGGGAGGGAGTTGCAGTGAGGGGGGAGGGTTCTCCTGGGAAACCTGCTGAGCTGGGGGGTAGGGGTCTGCTGGCACCTGAGTGACTCAGGGGGACCCAGCCCTAGCCGTGGGGACTCCTGTCAGGGCGAGAGTGTGCAGGCGGCTGGAGGCCTGGGGCCGGAGTCCTGTCTGTCGTCCCCGCCCCAGCTGCCCTTCAGCCAGCCACCCCTCACCCCACAGGGAGCTCCATGGGGCCAGCACCAGGAC
The DNA here is from genome assembly GCA_949820135.1 of Sylvilagus floridanus. Taxonomy (NCBI): domain Eukaryota; kingdom Metazoa; phylum Chordata; class Mammalia; order Lagomorpha; family Leporidae; genus Sylvilagus; species Sylvilagus floridanus. The sequence goes on from OX463233.1 coordinate 181,708,745, forward strand.
TCCACTTCCCTAAACCCACACAGGCTGTGGCATGAGGAGAAGCCGGGCTGCTGGGACCCTGGGGGGGGGCGGGTGTGAGCGAGTGTGCGAGGCCGTCCCCGCCCGGCTGGCGGGGTCTGTGTGCTGGGGCCCTCACTTTATGAGTGCTCGTGGCCTTCCGGGGCAGGACAGAGCCATCCCTGCGCGCCCTCGGCACCACTGTGGAAGCTCCAAGAGGGCTGGGTGGGACTCCCTGCTGCCCTAGCCCCCTCCTCACTCCCACGGGGTGCGTGGTGGGTTGCGGTCAGATCCGGGGGGCTTTGCCCTCCCAGCCTCACTTGCCCAAGGAGCTTTGAAACTGGGAAGGAAATGGGGATCCCCCACCCCTTCCCCACAGCTGCGACACCCCAGCCTGCTCAGGGTTTGCATTCCCGTCTCCATCGACTGGTTTCCCGTGTAATAACGTGCACCTGTCGCTAGACATGGAGGACTTGTGTCCACTGCGTTGCTCACGGTGCCCATGGGGCTGTGGAGCTGCCCCTTTTGTGCTGGCTTCTCGTGCTCAGGGCCAGCTCTGCTGCGTTGTCCGTAGCTCGTCTTGTCCACTGCAGAGGCGCCTGCTGCGTGGCCGTGCACTCCTTGCCGATCTGTGGTCCTGCTGGTGGACACTGGGGAGTGTCCCTGCCCCAGCAACAAAGCAGAGGGGATCCAGCGTCGCCCGCGCGGCACAGCAGTAGTGGCACTGAGGCCAACGGAACTCAGACGCTGCCAGCAGAGGGCAGCCAGGCCCCCCCTCCGGCCGCTGAGCCAGTGAGGGCCTGGGGGCCGATGCAGCTCAGAAGAGGGGCCTGGGAAACCCGACCCCATCCTGTGCGTGTGACCCAGCAGAGTGCTGGTGAGGGTGCTCGGTCTAGTGGCTCAGATGCCGGCCTCCCTGGCTCTGCTTCTGGCCCAACTTCCTGCTAATGAGCACCGCGGGCGGCAGCAGGTGCTTGGGTCCCTGCCACCCACGTGGGAGACCTGGATGGAGTCCCAGGTCCGGCCCAGCCCTGGCTGTTGTGAGCATTTAGGGCCAAAACAGTAGATGGCAGTTATTTTGAAAAAATCAGGAAGTCGGCTGGATGGAATAGACATGGACAGCCATCTGTCTTCCTCACCTGCTGAGGATCCTCAGGGGGCTCACAGGCGTCGGCTGTCCCCTGCCATACACACGCTGCCAGCACCAGTGGGCTGGGGCCTCGCCATGTGACCAGCTCCCACAGGCCCCCACAGCCCGTGAGGAAGCCGCCCATCAGCAGCCAGAAAACACAACTTTGTGTGTCCTTACCAAGTCCTCCCACACACGGGACCACCAGTGGACACACAGGGATGGCACCGGTCAGCAGCCCTGTGGCCGAGGTCCCCCATGCAGGGGACGGTGCCAGCGGCTGTGGGGAGCAGAGCACCCCCACCTGCTCCTTGCGGTTCCGCCGCCCTTGGGCGTGGGGCACGTCCAGGGCTTCCATCCTCCCCTCCAGCTGAACCGGCAGGTCCTGGGGGGATTTACAGGTTCCTGACACCCCCACATGCCCTGCTGGGGGCGTGGCACCCTCCATCCCCTGCCCACTGGCCTGAACACCTGTGCTCATCTGCCGGGCGCCCAGCACTGACAGTGTCTACCCCTAGGCGTGGGCAGCGTGTTCTGCCAGACCTGGCAGGGTCTCCACCACGCATGAAGCCTGCCCACAGTCCACGCCTAGGGGCTGGGTAGAAGGCTGAGGCTCCCCCAGACCCGGCCCTGAGCCTCTTCTCCCTCCTCAGGCCTCCGTGGGCTCTGAGAAGCTCTTCGCCCCAGCAACCAAGAGAGGTGAGCGTGGCCCCAGGGCAGAGCCAGTGGAGGGGGCGCAGCGCACCTGCGCAGGCTCCCAGGAAACCATCCCTTTGCCCCCACGGGTTCCAGAAGAAGCGGGCCCTGTGCAGGAGCCACAGCTGGGGCGGAGGCGGAGATGGGCAGGTGTGGGGCGGGGGGAGGAGCGGCAGGGCCTCAGATGAGGGCTCAGTGACCGCTCTGTGCCTGGTCTCCCAGGGGAGGGTGCTGGGCTGGCCCTGAAGGTTCTTGGTCCTTGGGTGCTTTTGAGCCCACTCTGGGCGGCAGGAGGGGCTGGGTGGGCAGGGCTGGGCACAGGTCACGATGCAGAGTGGGGGTGGGCCAACAGGAAGACGCCTGGCCACACTGAGCCTGCTCCACAGGTCCCGGGCGTGGTGAGAAGTTGGAGGCCGAGGCCCCCACAGTGTCAGGCCTTGAGCGCAGCCGTGAGCTCCGTACCGAGTCCTTCCCGCCGGCACCCAGCCCCGTGCCCACCTCTGCACCGCTGGGCCCCCCCCTGGTGAAGAAGGAAGCCCCCACCGCACCCCTCCACACCCCGCAGCCGCCAGCCGCGCCCCCTCAGCCCCACAGCCTGCTCCCAGCACACGTGCCTCCGTCCCTGGGCGCCTTTGCAGGCCCCGGCCAGACTGCTCCCAGCAGCCTGCACAGCCTCAGGTGTGGGGGCCGCGGGGCCCGGGGGCCCGGCCTTGGCAGGGGGCTGGGCCGTGGCGGGGCGCGGGGCCCCGGGCAGCCCTGAGCCCCATGTCCCTGCAGCAGGAGCAGCAGTGCGGGCGGTGCCCCCCTGGGGCTGGCAAAGCACGTGTCGCTGTCGCCCCTCGGGCCGGGCCCCCACCTCTCTACCTCACACCTGGCGCTCCGGCCCCAGGCACAGCACCAGCACCACACGGCCATGTTTGCCGCGCCCCCGGCGCTGCCCGCCAGCAGCCTGGGCATCCCAGGACACCCTGCCGGTAGGTGTGGGGCTGGGCTGGGCCCCTGGGGAGGGGCACGGCAGGCCCAAGCCCCCCGCCGGCCTAGCCTGTCCTCTAGCTCACGCTTGGCCAGTCACCAAGACTGCTCGCGCGCTCTCTCTCTCTCTCTCTCTCTCTCTCCCCCAGACGCCAGCCTGGTGGTCTCGCTCCGCCCGCCAGCCGTGTACTGCCAGCCGCACGCGGGGATTCTGATTGGTACTTGGTCGCAGGCTCCTCTCTTCCCCCCACCCTGGGGCCCGCGCCTAGTGAGCAGCCACCACGGCCTGGCCTGCCGAGCCCGGGAGTGCCAGGTGACTATCCGCCTCAGCCCGCCGGGAGCCCGCGGCCGACGCGCCTCTCTGTCTCTCTCTCTTTTTCTCTCGTAGATCACGAGCTGCTCAGGCAAGAGCTGAACACGCGGTTTCTGGTGCAGAGCGCCGAGCGGCCTGGCCTCTCCCTGGGTCCGGGAGCTCTGCTGCGGGCGGAGTTCCATCAGCACCAGCACACGCACCAGCACACGCACACGCACCAGCACACGCACCAACACACATTCGCCCCCTTCCCTGCAGGGCTGCCCCCGACGCCACCTGCCGCACCCCCGCCGGTGCGTAGGCCCTGGTGCTGGCGGGGGCGGGGCGGGGCGGGCACATGCAGACACAGACACACACACACACACACATGCAGGCCTGCTCCCGCCCTGGAGGAGGAAGTGGGGCTGGCGGCCTCTACCTCTGTGTGGTCCGAGTCCCGCCAGGAGGCCGCTGGCCTGGCCTGGCCGTGTGCCCCGTGTCTATGGCCCGGCAGAGTGCCCTCCCCGCTGAGCCCTGAACACCGAACCCTGCAGCAGAACTGGAGGTCTGGAGGCCCAGGCTGGACTGAGGGGCTGCGGGGACGGGGCTGCACCTGCCTCCGGCCCGCAGGCCCCCAGGCCTTGTCTCACAGCCGGCTGCTCCCCACAGCATTGCTAGGAGACCAGCCAATTTGTCAGTGGCCTGGACACACCCACATCCACCCTGTCCCCCAGCCTCGCACGTAGACCTGCCAGTGGCCGAGTCCCCACTTCCACAGGGGGACTCAGAATGGGCAGGCGTTGCCCTGGCCTGTGAGCCTGTGTCCCATGGGGCTGTCCAAGGCCAAGCTTCTGCTGGCTGCAGGCTGCAGGCTGCCTGCCTGGTCACTGCCAGGGCTGCCGGAGTGGCTGGGCACTGGGGCCTGTGAGGGCAGCCGGCAGTGGGAGGAGGCCTCACCCCCCATTCTTTCCTTCCAGTTTGACAAGTACGTGTCCAAGCTGGACAGCTCCTACTTCCAACATTCCAGTGTGAGTGTGAGCCCCGGGCACCACCACACCCAGCCAGAGGCCCTGTCCGTGTAGCTCTGCTGCCGAGGGAGGGGTGGGCGGGGCGCGTGGGCCTGGGGGGGGGCTGGGGCCACCACCCATGAGCCCCTTTCCCTTCCAGCTCTTCCCGCCCTTCTCGCCCGCTGTCCCGGGGCTGCCTGCCCTGCTCCCACAGTCCGGCCCCTTTGGGTCTCTGCAGGGAGCTTTCCAACCCAAGGTACCAGCTGTTGGGGTGGGCACAGCAGGTGGGGGCCAGGGCACCTGAGGGCTCTGGGGGGGAAGTGTCCACACAAGAGGGAGCTTGCATTGACTTCAGAACACAAGCGTCTGGCCCCTGGCAGGAAGCAGCCCCCGACCCAGGGGCATCTGCACTGCAGGGGCCCAGGCAGCCAGGGGAGGGACACCTGCAGCCCTTGCCCCCTCTCCTGCCTCCTGCCCCGTGGGAGGGGCACATGTCCTCCCTGTCCTGGGCTGTCCCTGGCTCCCACAGCCCCGACCTCATACCCAGGCCTCCGGGCTGTCCAGGGTGGGCCAGGCGGGATCCCCAGCCTCAGTGCTCCCAGAGATGGGGTGAGTGTGGCTCATTGTGGGTACAGAGCATCCCCAAACCTGGACACTGAGGCCTGGCTTAGAGGCGGGCCACAGCCCACAGGGACAGGGCCACCCCCAGCCTCTGCTGCCGGGACGCCTGTCCCCACATCACACATACTGCTCTCCTGGCCCATGCTCTCTCTCCCACAGACTTCAGATCCCACAGAGGTAACAGGCCAGACCAGTGCTGTCCACGCCCTCCTGCAGAAAGCCCCCGGGGTAGGTGTCCACCCTGCCCCACCCAGCCCCCGTGGGCCAGTGGGCGGGGACTCACTGCCTCTCCTGTCGACCACAGGTGTCAGACCCGTACCGGACAGCAGTCAGGGTGAGCACTGTGCATGTCCTCAGAGGCGCCTGTGGCATCTCTGGAGGGGCCTGGGGCGGGGGGGCCCTGGGGCTGCCCTGAGACAACAGGAATCTATAAAAGGGGTGCTGGGCCCCCACTGAGTGCATCCAACCTGTCGCAGAAGCCAGGAAAGTGGTGTGCGGTCCACGTGCAGATGGCCTGGCAGATCTACCACCACCAGCAGAAGACGAAGGTAAGGCCTGGCCCAGGGTCTATTCCCTGGTGCGCCCCTGGGGAGTGGCCGTCCAGTGTGGGTCTCCTGAGAGCTGGCTCTGCCTCAGCTGAGGTCAGACCCCATGGCCAGGTCCCCCCAGTGTGACTGACTGCCCAAGGCTCCCTGCAGCCAGGACCCACTACAGGGGGTGAGCGCGGCCAGGCCACACGGCCTCGACGCAGGTGCAGCCAGGAGGGGGCGCCTGGTCCCAGCCCCACAACCCTCAGCTCCAGATCCCACAGTGCCGGCAGCCTTGGCGCCGAGTGGCGAGCCCTGCACGTACACGATCGGTAACTTTGGTTTTGAAATTGGTCCTGGGCTTGGGAGACAGCATGACAGGGATCTGCATTTCCAGCTGACCTCCATGGAACCCGAGCTGGAAATTTTTCCAGTGAGAATGGCACGCAAATTGAGATGTGCTGCAAGGTTTCTGAGCTCTGACATGAGAGCAGTAAAATTGCCTAAGGCTCGTGGACCGGCTGTTAGGACCCCTGGGCATGCCGGATCAGACAGCACGGTGCAATCAGATTCTCCCACACAGGGCTGCCTTGCGCGGCCTGGGGCCCCGCCCACCATCGCCACACCCTGTCCTCTCTGCAGGTGCAGCTGGACCCGCACAAGCTGGAGGTGGGCTCCAAGCTGGACCTGCTCAGCAGGGCCCCCACCACGGGTGGGTGCCCCGGACTCCACTACGCGCAGGGTCTGGCCCGGCCCCTGTTCTCCAGCACGGGTGAGGCCTGGGGCAGGGTGGGCAGGGCCCTCGCATCTGCCACCCCCATTCCCTGCAGCCCTCGTCTGCTGGCCATTCTCTCCCAGGCAAGCTCCCGCCCTGGAAGCAAGTGTGGCTTTTCCCTGGGGGACAGGAGAGTGCTCCTGAGACACCCGCTCCCCAGCAGCCTCAGCCCTCCCCCTGGTCCAAGACGGCCTGTGTGGCCCTGGCCTTGCCCAGCAGTGACTGTGAGGCCCACAGCAAGCCAGGGGCTGCTCAGGGCCACCTGCGCCCCAGGCCACGGGGGACGAAGGTGCTGACCCGAGCCGGGCGCAGGTTCAGAGCCTCCTTGTCCCTACTCTCCTGAGGGGTGAGCAGCCGGGGCCAGCCTTGCTCACATGCAGGCCCACCCTGGGGTCCCTGGGGGGAGGGGGGCTCTGGCTGCCTCCCGCCCAGCTCGCCAGTGTGCTGGCCACCTCCTGACACCTCACTGTGCACAGACGAGCGTAGTCCCTGAGGACAGGCCTGTCTGTCCACCTCTGGCCCTCACTGGGGTGGCAAGAGGGGCCACTGCCTCCCAGGATCGACTTCCCAAAGGTGGGGCTCCAGGCTGTGGGTCTCCCCATGGTCTGGGCCTCCTGAGACAGGACTCCTCTGTCCAGGGTGCAGCCCCGGCCGTCGGCAGACCTGCTGCCATGCCATGCGGCCAGACGCCACCCCTTGGTCCACGGCCTCCCCCGGGGGTGCTCACTCCCAGGTCAGCCAGTGCCCGTTTCTCTTTGGTCCTCAGAATATACATCTGCCTGTTAGCTCCCGCGGTAACCGCGGATCTCCCTGGACTAGGGCGGAGCGCCCCCGTCTCCTGTCCTCATCTGTGCTGAGCCAGGGTTAGCTCACCCAGCAGTTCCACCTGGCTTCTTCACTCAGTGCTGATGTTCTGCTTGGTGTTGCAAGTCACTTTTCCTGGGCAGCAGGTGCCCAGGTCCCGTGTCGGAGCCCAGGCTCCAGCGTAGCTCTGTGTCTGCTCCTGACTCGGAGCCCGGGCTCCAGTGTAGCCCCCGTGTCTGCTCCTGACCTGGCTTCTCCCAGCACCTGGCGGGGCAGCAAATGACGGTTCAGGTACTGGGGTCCCTGCCACTCCCATGGGAGACCCAGATGGCGCTCCTGGCTCCTGGCTATGGCCTGGTCCGTCCTCGGCTGGTGAGGGCATTTGGGGAATAAACCAGTGGATGGAAGATCTCCCTCCCTCTCTGTTACTCCCTCTCTTTCAGATAAATAAATGAGTCACATTTGGTGGGTAGTTGGTTGGCGTAGACGCACAGGCGGATGCTGGTGGCTTCTGTTTCGCACACTGGGTTTGCACCCAGCAGTCTTGCTCAGTTCTTGTGTGCGTTCCCACCTGAGCAGCAGCCGAGTGGCTTCTCTGCCACACGGGGCCACAGACCCCGATGCACAGGTGGTGAAGCCTCTGCGGCTGCTTCCCAAGTGGCTTTGGCAGCCATCTTCTCTGGTTTGCACCTGAATCCAGGTAAGGGCTTCCTGGCACCCTCGGGCTGGCAGGACTCACAGCCCGGCTCCACGCGGGGGTTTGTGTGTGGCTTTTGAAGCTTGGTTTGTTTTTGGTTTTTTTTTTTTTTTGCTTTAAGAAAGGCAGAGATGCAGATCTCCCATTCACTGACTCAGTCCTCAGACGTCCTCCCCAGGCAGAGCTGGTCAGGCTGGAGCCAGGCGCCAGGCGCCTCACGGGGTTCCACATGCAGGAGGCAGGGACCCAAGCCCTGGGCCGTCTTGGCTGCTTCCCAAGGTTCACATTAGTGGGGATGCTGGAGCCAGGACTGGAGCCCTGGCCCCGCGTCCTCACCACAGCAGCAGGTGTTTCATACCACTTGGCCTGGGGGCCGGGTCTCCTCCTCTGTGGCCCCACATTAGTGACTTGACCCTTCTGTCCTGAGTGAGTGCTCCGCGCGGGTCTGGGCCTTGTCTCTGATGTCCTGCCCCCTCCCTCCTGGGTCCCCTTGGAGCCCTCATATGTCGTGGTCTCTGCTCTCTCTGGCTCTGTTGGCAGGGGCGTTGCTGACCAGAGGTTCTGAGTGTGCCCCGCCCACACTGGGGGGTCCTGAGAGTGACAGGCACCCTCTAGAGTGAGGGCCACGCGCCCCCGGTGCCAGCCCTGGGTCCTCCCTCAGTGGCCCTTCCACTGTTCTCCACTTCCAGCCCTGGGGGTCTTGGGTCGGGGAGTGGGGCAGACGATGCCTGTGGGCGTCCAGGGAGGGGCCTGCCCATGTGCTCCTCTGTCAGGAGGAGGGCCCAGCCCCTGAGTTCAGCAGCCAGCATGGTTGGCACTCCCTGTGTTGGAAACCCCGAGTAATGCAGCTCCAGGAACCGCTGGGTCAAGGCTGCCTCTCAGGCCCCTCCTCCCCTCAGCACCCAGAACTGGGGGAGGAGACTGTTCTGCCCTTGTTCTGGCTGGACACGCCTCTGCAGTGGGTGAAGGTGGGAGTGTGGGAGGTAGAGGGAGTTGGGGCACCCCCACCCCATGAGTGACACTACAGCAGAGACCCCAAGGGCACTCTGGGCCTCCGTCAGCCTGGCTACCCCCCACCCAGGTGTCACCCACCCTGCCACCACCCTGTTCGGAGCCCATCACGGCAGCTTCCTGCCCCCTGCTCACCTGACAACAGGTGGGTGTCCTCAAGGCAGACGTCAGAGCTGGGCTGCGGGGAAGGGGCGGGAGGTGGGCAGAGCATACCTGCCAGGCTCCTGGGGCAGCAGCCACCCCCACTGGCCTGGTGGAGCCTGCTGGGAGCTACACTCCCACCACACCGACCACTGCTTGTCCCACAGACCCCTTCAGCAGATCCAGCGCCTTCGGGGGCCTGGGCGGCTTGGGCAGCCACGCCTTCGGGGGCCTGGGCGGCCACACACTGAGTGAGTGAGCCGGGGCTGCGGGCTTGCCTCGTGGGAGTGTGGGACAGCGTGGCGGGGGGGTCAGCCTGGCTCCCTGGATTCTGCCCCCCCTCCCCCAGCTCCAGGCAGCAGCGTCTTTGCTTCCAAGGACGGCTCCTCGCTGCACGGCCTTCCCAGCGCCCACGAGGCGTGGAACCGGCTGCAGCGGGCGCCGGCCTCCTTCCCCACGCCGCCCCCCTGGCCCAAGCCCGTGGAGGCCGAGTGCGTGCCAGCCCTGACCAAGCAGCTGGACAAGGGCCAGGAGGAGCGGTGAGTTGGAGCGCGGGGGTCAGGCCCGAGCTCTGCCTTCCAGTGGGTCCTGCGAGGAAGTGCAGGCCCCCGCGGGGCACACCCCAGGGGCAGGGGCTCCCCAGCCGGGGGCGCACCTGCTTTAGTTTTCGGGAAACCACCCGGTGCGTGGGCAGCCCAGGTCCAGACCTCTACCCAGAGTGGCGCCGCGCCCGGGGCCGGGAAGCACTGCAGGGCGGGTGACCCCGAGGCGAGCTGTGCGATGTCCACCGTTGGGGGCTTCTGGTGGTTGCCCAGGCGGGGAAGCTGGGGTGTTTAGGGGCCTGCGTGGGTGCAGCGAGGCTCGGTACAGATGGGAGACTGGAAGGGAACCTCAGGGGACGGTGACGTCTTCTCGCCCCAGGGACCTCCTGGAGAAGCCTTGCCTGGTCAGCCGAGCCTCTCCTGCGGCCCCCAGCGGCTTCCCCATGGCCAGCCTCCTGCTCCGCCCCGGGATCCCCGGGGAGCGCGAGGCGGAGCCCCGGGTCAAGGAGAGCCGCTCCCCGGCCAAGGAGGACTGTGCCAAGGCGACGCGCACGCCCGCGCCCTTGGTGTGCGGCAGGGGCGCGTCCCAGGGCGACGTGAAGGTCAAAGAGGAGCACGGGCAGGACGAGGCGGCCCCCGAGCCCGTGGGGAACGGCCTGCACCCCGCGCCTGGCGCCGCCGAGCGCCCGCGCGCACTGCCCGCGCCCCTGCAGCTGGGCCTGAGCCGCGAGCGCCTGGGCGCGTCGGGCTTCGCATGGGAGCCGCTGCGCACCGCCTACCGCGGCCTGGAGCTGCCTCGGGCGCCCGGCCCCGCCGCGCTCCCAGAGCCCTCAGAGCGCCCCTACCGCGACCGCGAGCCCCACGACTACAGCCCCGAGCGCCTGCGGGACGCGCGCCGCGAGGAGCCGGAGCGCGCGCGGGCCCCGCACCTGCCGCCCGCGGTTCCCGCCCTGGACGGCGCTGCACCGGGCGCCCTGCACTACCCGCGCCTGGGGCCCGCGGCCGCCGCGCTGCACAGCGGGCTTCTAGCGCGGACGCCGCCGGCCGCGACTGCGCTGGGCGCGCCGCCCCCGCTGGTGGCCGCGCCCACGCCCCCCGCGCGGAGCCGGACTGCGCCCCTCGGCTTGGGGCCTGGCGAGGCGCGCGACTACTCCCCGGCCCGCAGCGCGCAAGAGGTGGAGGCGCGGTAGTGCGGGCCCCCGGCCCGGAGGCGGCGCGGGCCCTTCGGGTGCCTGCCGCAGACTGGGGCGCCGCTGTGAGATCGGAAGCTCCCGCCGGCCCGCGCGGCCTGCGGAGTCGGGGGTTCGACACAGCGTTTCTGGGGCGGGGGTCGTCCTCAGAGCTTGAGATGAGGCTATCGGGAAAAAACAGAGAACAGTTTGTACCTTTTTCCCCACAGGTGAAAAGCATTTTTAATGGATTTGTATTTTTCTTAATTTTGTGCTCTGTAAGTATTTAAAAGAACCAAAAAAAGAAACTTTTGCTTCTTAATTTTTAGTTGGGATTTGCAGTTTCCTGGGTTTCTTTGTCTTATTTATGGAGGAAAAAAACGGTCATTTTGTCCAACCCACTGTGAGGCCTGCTCAGGCCCGCCCCCTCCCTTGGAGCCTGTGCAGATCTCTATTAAAATGGTAATTAATAAGAATGGACACAACTTTGTTCTTCGCCTGATTTTGTTACACAGAACTGGAAAAAGAGTTCTTGGGAGGGATTTGTCTTTAAAAAAAAAAAAAGTGCAGTGTGTGGATGTAATTCCCTCAAGGTCATGAGCTCGTAACCAAGGTCGTCCTTGCAGAACCCCCTGGTTGGTTCAACGCGCACAAAACCTGCCTCAACTGTGCACACGGCCTCTGGAGGAGAAGGTGCCCATGACTTCCCCAGCGAGCGCCTGGGGCACCTGTGTGTTCTAGAAGTGTCTGTCGGAGCTGAAGACAAAAGAGGACTTTGTGTCGCCCTCCCCGCTCTGTGGCTGCTGAGCCTCGTCACGCCTGTGGACTCTGCTGCTTTTTGCAGTTTGTTAGGAAGATAAATCAGCCTGGATTTGGGATGAAGCTGTGGTCCAGTGCTTGTTGAGGCCAGCCCAGGCCCCACACCATGTCCCCACCCCCGCACACACGTGCCCGGCAGTGGCTGGATGTGATGCCCCACTGGGCCCTCCAAGTGTCACGTAGGCCCTGACCGCCCAAGGTCACTGCTGGGTTTCCTGTGTAGGAGTGCCCCGCCCACGGTGCCCCGGCAACACCACCCAGCGGCCGTTAGTCAGGAAGTTAGAAATCAGCCTGTGTGTGAGAGGGGCCTGAAAAGACCAGCACCTGCTCTGAAGCCCCAGACGCCAGCCTCCTGCACCCCAAAGTCCTGCCCCAACCCCATCCCTCCCAGGTGGTCCCAGCCCTTCCCCCAAGGAAAGCTGTCAGAATTCTCTCAGGACCTGACCTGATAACACGGGGCAGAAAAACCTTCACAGGCCCCTAAGGGAAGCCCGGTACCAGCAAATCTGGGGAAGAATTTGCTAATTTTCACCCAACAAACCCTTCCGCCAGGACTCCCCATCCTTTGTCCTGGAGGAGAGGGGGAGGTGGGTAAACAGACTCCCTTAAAAACCCAGGGAGTCCAAACAGACTGCACGCTCAGCCCTCTGCTCTCTGCTGAGCTGGCCACCTGGCCTGTCCAGGTGTGTTCTCTCCACTCCACCCTGTAACCTCGCTCTCCCCCAGTCCGAGCGACCGGACACTCTCTGTCCCTTCCTTTCCGTTCTGAGGATGCCCTGTCCCCAATAAAGCCTTATCACTCTGCTCTCTGTCTCACGCCTGAATTCTTTCTTGTGTGAAGACAAGAACCCCAGGGCTCCCACAGCCTTTCCTCCAGTGACAGATCATTCTCTGGGGGTGGGGGGACCAGCCCAGGATCTCTCTCTCTGAGGAGGCATTGTCCCAGGAGCACCCTCTCTGAGAGTGTAGGCAGCAGGTGCACAAGCCCTTGGGCCATCAGCTGCCGCCTGCCAGGGTGCGCGTTGGCTGGAAGCAGAGCTGGGACTTGAACCGGGCACTCTGATGATGAGATGAAGGCCCACCACTGCACCTGCCGTCACCGGAGAGAAGCTGAGGGTCCTTGTCTTTGTACAAGAAAGAATTCAGGCCGGCGCCGCGGCTTACTAGGCTAATCCGCCACCTTGCAGCACCAGCACACCGGGTTCTAGTCCCGGTCGGGGCGCTGGATTCTGTCCCGGGTTGCCTCTTCCAGGCCAGCTCTCGGCTGTGGCCCGGGACTCTCACTGTCCACTCTGCCTGTCAAAAAGAAGAAGAAGAAGAAGAAGAGGAGGAGAAGAAGAATTATTCAGGCGTGAGACAGAGCTGCGGAAAGCAAAGTTTCTTAGGGCAGGGACATCCATGAGAACGGACGGGCTCCTCCTCAGACAGGACCTGAGAGAGTGCCCAGTTCACCTTTAGGCTGGGTTTCTAAGGGGCTGGGTCTTGCCTTCTGCCTTTTCCCTCCCCCTCTCCTCCAGAACAGAGGACTTGTTGGGTGTAAATAGGAAAATTCCTTTCTGAGTTTCCCCCTGAAGTTGTCAGGGGAAGCCTGGCTGGTGTCGGCCAAGGGGCTCCCCTCTGGGGTGCCCGCCTTAGAGGAAGGATGTTTATCAGGCCAGGTAGAAGGGGCGGGACCCCCCTGACCCCCCAAGGTCATCAGGGTCCGGGCAGGACTTGGAAGTGCAGATATGGGGTGACTGAAATGCAGAAGCTGGACTGCTGTAGAGGTCAATTCCTTAGGCCCTTGTCACAATTCTGACTTCCCAGCTAACACGACTCTGATGAAGACACCCACAGAGGCATCAACTCCTGCACCTGCCACCCAGCCCGTGTCTCCAAGGCAGCCTGGGAGGTTGTGCCTGGCCAGCAGCCAGCGCGCCAGCAGCGCCCTGAGCTGTCTTGCGGTGCAGGTTTCTCGGGCGCCTCCAGGGGCCGCCCGCCCCCTCTGGCTGGAAGCAGGCAGTGCCCACACTTGGGAGGCCTGCGTCGGAGAGAGGTGGAGATGGAGCAGCAGGCGGCCTGCCCTGTGGCTCCCTGCCCTGTGGCTCCCTGTGGGCCATTGTGTCCCCTATGGGCTTACTGCAATAGTTCCAGGAGTCCCAAGTGAAACCAGACACCTCTGTCCCAGGCACAGCTAGTCCTCTCCAGGGCCAAGGACCTGCTGGTGGGGCTTAGTGCCTGGTGCTTCTGTGTCAAGGACTGAGTGAGGCACGGGGAAGGTCTGTTGCAGGGGACAGAGAACTTGACCACAAACAAAAGGTGTGCAATTTGTCTCATAAAACAAGTGCTCTGGGGGCCGGTGCTGGCTGGTCCTGGGGCATAGCAGGTAAAGCCACTGCCTGAAGTGCCGGCATCCCATGTGGGCGCTGGTTCGAGTCCCGGCTGCTCCTCTTCGATCCAGCTCTGCTATGGCCTGAGAAAGCAGGAGAAGATGGCCCAAGTCCTTGGGTCCCTGCACCCATGTGGGAGACCTGGAGGAAGCTCATGGCTCCTGGCTTCAGATTGTCACAGCTCCGGCCGTTGCGGCCAGCTGGGGAGTGAACCAGTGGATGGAAGACCTCTCTCTCCCTATGTCTCTCTGTAACTTTGTTTTTCAAATAAATAAATAAATCTTTAAAAAAAAAAAAAAACCTTGAAAATAAAAGGAAGTCAATCCAAAGCAGACAGCAGGAAGGACATAATACAGCCGAGAAAGCATCTGCACTGGCAACAGGAAAAAGCCAAGATCGTTAAAAGCGATGACTTCTGGTCAAGGTGACCAGGAAGAAAGACGACCACGAGAGGCCAGGCAGGCTTCTGGGCTTCTCCCTGGGGCTTCCCAGTGAGGCCAGGTGGCCGCTGGGCCTGGGCAGCGGCTCCCCTGAGGGCCAGGGCTGCATGGGGAAGCTGGGGGGAGCTCATCCTCCCAGCATGAACTCTGGGCCGTGCAAGGGCGAAGCCGCGCACTTCTGAAGGCGGCTCTGCTACAGCAAATTCCTCGTGGTGGCAGAAGGGCAGGCGGGCCACGGAACCGGTCCTCCAATGACAGCCATGTGGGTGCCTCCACCCATGAAACTCAGGGAAACTGAGGCTGCAAGCAGGGCGGCCACGGCCCCCCGACCTCTGCCCTGAAGCTGAGACCCCGGAGAAGAGGAGCAAGGGGACCCCGTGCGCAGGGGCTGTCCCAGCACTCCTGCATGTCTGCTGTGTGCCAGGCGCAGGGGCCTGCTCCCTGTACAGCACAACCCTCCCACCGCCGGGGCTGGGCCAGGGCCCCGCAGGATACAGGTTCTTTGTGTGTTTTTTTTTTTTTTTTGACAGGTAGAGTTATAGACAGTGAGAGAGAGAGAGAGAGAGAGAGAGAAAGGTCTTCCGTTGGTTCACTCCCCACATGGCTGCCATGGCCGGCGCTGCGCCAATCCAAAGCCAGGAGCCAGGTGCTTCTTCCCAGTCTCCCATGCGGGTGCAGGAGCCCAAGTACTTGGGCCATCCTCCACTGCCTTCCCGGGCCACAGCAGAGAGCTGGACAGGAAGAGGAGCGACCGGGACTAGAACCCAGCACCCATATAGGATGCCAGTGCCGCAGGCAGAGGATTAGCCAAGTGAGCCATGGCACCAGCCCCAGGATACAGGTTCTTTTTTTTTTTTTTTGACAGGCAAAGTGGACAGTGAAAGAGAGAGAGAGAGGTCTTCCTTTGCCATTGGTTCACCCTCCAATGGCCGCTGTGGCCAGCACACCGCGCTGATCCGATGGCAGGAGTCAGGTGCTTCTCCTGGTCTCCCATGGGTGCAGGGCCCAAGCACATGGCCATCCTCCACTGCACTCCCAGGCCACAGCAGAGAGCTGGCCTGGAAGAGGGGCAACTGGGACAGAATCCGGCGCCCCGACCGGGACTAGAACCCTGTGTGCCGGCACCGCAAGGCGGAGGATTAGCTAGTGAGGGGCCGGGTCTGGCTGCGGATACAGGATCTTAATCCAGGGTTGGGGTTGCTCCCCTGCCTTTCTGGGGCTGGCGGGAGGCGAGAGGGAGTGGGGCTGGGGTCTGCAACCAGCTGTGTCAGGCACCCCCTTGCTCCTCTTCCCAGAAGCACAGGTGTCACACTTCCTGGGAACGAAAGCCCGGCTGTGCTGGGCTGGAGGGAGTGGCTCCTGGGCTGAGAATCAGATGCAGTCAGGGAACCAGGAGCCCTGCAGATCACCAGCGGGGAGGGGCTGGGACAGAGTCTAGGCCAGCCCTGGGACCCCTGGGCTGAACCCTCTGTCCTTTGGGGACAAGGAGGCTATGACCCCCAGAACTGGGTGTGGCAATACCTGGAGCTTGAACTTGGCCACCTGCTTCCTCCCATGGCCCAGGGCTCCATGGTCTCTGGCTTCGGCCCTCCCAGGGTGGGACTGCACCTGGCACCTCTCCTGGGCTGGTTGGGAAGGTTGGAGCCCTTAGAGTTCTCAGCTGAGGCCATGTCGCCACCAGGTGGCCACCTTTGAAACTGCAGGGGCTCCTGGGTTCTCCTTGCTGGGGACAGGAGGAGAAGTCAAATGGGGACAACACCAGCCACGTGGGCCCTGTTCCTCACAAGACATCGTGGAGAGA
Source organism: Sylvilagus floridanus (assembly GCA_949820135.1). Classification (NCBI taxonomy): domain Eukaryota; kingdom Metazoa; phylum Chordata; class Mammalia; order Lagomorpha; family Leporidae; genus Sylvilagus; species Sylvilagus floridanus. The sequence goes on from OX463233.1 coordinate 181,724,554, forward strand.
TGGCACTGTGGCCTAACGGGTAAATCTGCCACCTGCAATGCTGGCATCCCGTATGGCTGCTGGTTCATGTACCGGCTGCTCCACTTTCTTTTTCTTTTTTTTAATGTCAGGATTATAGGCTTGATCTACAGGAGTAGTTAATTTGTTTTCGTTTGTTTGTTTAAAGATTTATTTATTTGAAAGTCAGAGTTACACAGAGAGAGAAGGAGAGGCAGAGAGAGAGAGAGAAAAAAAAAGGGAGGTCTTCCATCTGCTGGTTCACTCCCAAGTTGGCCGCAATGGCTGGAGCTGCGCCAATCCAAAGCAAGGAGCCAAGAGCTTCTTCTGAGTTTCCCACGTGGGTGCAGGGGCCCAAGGACTTGGGACATTTTCTACTGCTTTCCCAGGCCACAGCAGAGAGCTGGATTGGAGGAGGAGCTGGGTCTATAGAACCAGTGCCCATATGGGAAGCCGGTGCTTCAGGCCAGGGCATTAACGCCCTGCATCACAGCGTCAGCCCCGCTTCCCTTCCCCCCCCCCCGGCTGTTCCACTTTCAATTCAGCTCCCTGCTAATGGCCTGGGAAAGTAGAGGAAGAAGGGCCAGGTGCTTGGGCCCCTGCACTCACGTGGGAGTCTGATGACGCTCCTGCTTCAGCCTGGCTCAGTCCTGGCCATTGCAGTCAACTTGGGAGGGAACCAGCAGATGGAAGATAGATGTGTGTGTGTGTGTGTGTGTGTGTGTGTGTGGTGTTTCTTCTGTCTGTGCAACTCTCAAATAAACAAATAAATCTTTTTAAAAAGATATCAGAGGGGCTGTCGCTGTGGCTCAGCGGGTTCTAGTCCCAGCTGCTCCACTTCCCATCCAGTTCTCTGCTGTGGCCTGGGAAAGCAGTAGAAGATGTCCCCAAGTCCGTGGGCCTCTGCACCTGTGTGGGAGACCCAGAGGAGGCTCCTGGCTCCTGGCTTCAGATCAGCTCAGCTCCAGCTGTTGTGGCCAACTGGGGAGTGAACCAGCGGATGGAGGACCTCTCTCTCTCTCTCTCTCTCTCTCTCTCTCTCTGCCTCTCCTCTTTCTGTGTAACTCTGACTTTCAAATAAATAAATAAATCTTTAAAAAAATAAAAAGATATCAGAGGAAAACTGTGCAGTGTGTGAGGGACGAGGAGCAGAAGGGGTGAGGGAGCCTCCTGCAGGCCTGGAGGGGCCACGGGGCCTGTGAGGAGGGAGTGGGCATTCCTGGCAGGCGCAGGGCACAGCCCGGAGGAGGCAGGAGCCAGCCTGCTGAGCTCCAAGGGGCAGAGGCCAATGAGACAGGACGGCAGTGGGCAGGGAGGGGAGAAGGGGCGGAGCCAGGCCCCATAAAGGTGTCTGGAAGGGGACACAGGCCACACCCAGGAGGACAGCTGCAGTGTCACTCTGGGGGGGGGGGGGGCTGAGAATACGGTGGTAGCAGCCACTCTGGAAAAGACAGAGTGACAGGGAGAGAGAGAGAGAGAGAGAGAGAGAGAGAGAGAGAGAGAGAGAGAGAGGAGAGATCTTCCACCCACTGGTTTCCTCCCCAGACAACCACAACAGCCAGGACTTGGCCAGGCCAAAGCCAGGAGCCAGGAGCTCCATCCAGGTCTCCCACGTGGGTACAGGGGTCCAAGGACTTGGGTCATCCTCCTCTGCCTTCCCAGGCCATAGCAGAGAGCTGGATCGGAAATGGAGCAGCCAGGACTTGAGTCAGGCTCTCGGATATGAGACGCAGGTGTCGGACAGGAAGTTAACACTTACCTGTGAGTGGGAAGGGGCCCTAGCCCCTGGCAGCCTGGGAAGCTCACCTTGGAAGCAGCCTACAAAGTCCTTCCCACACCCAGACCGTGGTCTAGCTGGCCCCAGCCTTCCCCACCAGGAAGGCTCCCTAGGGGAATCCTCTGCCCACCACCAAGCAGGCCCCCATGTGGAGAATCCAACAAGGATCTAAAAAAGAGTCACTGGGCTGGTGCCGCGGCTCACTAGGCTAATCCTCCACCTTGAGGCACCAGCACACCGGGTTCTAGTCCCGGTTGGGGCACCGGATTCTGTCCCGGTTGCCCCTCTTCCAGGCCAGCTCTCTGCTGTGGCCAGGGAGTGCAGTGGAGGATGGCCATGTGCTTGGGTCCTGCACCCCATGGGAGACCAGGAGAAGCACCTGGCTCCTAGCATCGGACGGGTGCGGTGCGCCGGCCTCAGCGCGCCGGCTGTGGCGGCCATTGGAGGGTGAACCAACGGCAAAGGAAGACCTTTCTCTCCCTCTCTCTCTCTCTCTCTCTCTCTCTCTCTCTCTCTCTTTCTCACTGTCCACTCTGCCTGTCAAAAATAAAAAATAAAATAAAATAAAATAAAAAAGAGTCACAGGTCACCACTTACCTGGAAAGGAGGTAAACTGTGGAAACTCCACAGTAAAACATCGAGTTAAGAAGTTACCACTAGCCACAACATACAAGTAAAGTGGAGTTCTAAGTCAGGAGCTGGGGCAATGCCTAAGGGCTGCTAGGGAGACGCTCCTAATCATACCAGGCAGACATCGCTGGTCAGTCAGATAACAGTGTGCTGTGGACAATGCCCTCTTACCCACGCTGACTGGACAGTTCAAGCCCAAGTAAGGCGGGGGCAGTATGGACTGGACTGCTCAGCTTCAAGCAAGGAGGAACCAGCATTGATTGGACAAGTCGGAGGATGACGAGCTGGAGGACTGCGGAAATTAGGATAAAAAGGGATAAAAGGGATCCCCTCTTGGGATCATGGCCCGGTGTGTGTGAACCTCTGCATCTCCACACATCCGCAGCTGAAGAGGCAGCCCGCTACTGTGCACGGAGCAGGGAGCGGCACATGCCGACAGCGGACAGAGGGCCCGGTGTGTGTGAACCTCTGCATCTCCACACATCCACAGCTGAAGAGGCAGCCCGCTACTCTGCATGGAGCAGGGAGCGGCACATGCCGACAGCGGACAGAGGGCCCGGTGTGTGTGAACCTCTGCATCTCCACACATCCGCAGCTGAAGAGGCAGCCCGCTACTGTGCACGGAGCAGTAGCCGACCTGCCGACCTGCAGAGCTGTCCCTGAGCTGTAGCCCCACTGTGTGTGTGTGTGTGTGTGTGTGTGTGCGTGGGCCCAGTACGTGCGAACCTCTGGGTCTCCTTGCACTTGGGGCCGAAGAGCCAGCTCACTAAGCGACACAAGGCGACTCCGGGATCAAAACTCCAGCCGAGACGCCGCCTCACCGCCTTGCCTGGACCCCTTATCAGCCTGCTGCCAGACCTGACCTGACCACAGAGCCGGACCAGGCCTCTCAGCAGGAGACCTCTCCAACTTCTCGCCTGGCCATCCGCCTGGGAACTTAGAGCCTACTGCCCAGAGTGTTCCTTTCTTCCCTGTGACTGACAAGTCGCACGTCGTACTCGCTGTGTGACAGTAGGCGCTCGCGACACCCCGCCAGGCAGGAGTGTTACCGATTCCAGCCCCAGCGAACCCTTCCTCCAGGAGAAGAGGGAGGCGGGAGACCTGGACCCCATTTCCTTACTGGCCCCAGTCTGGCCCCAGGCTGCGGCTCAGCGCTCTCCTGCCGCCCACCTGGCCCGTCGGGGGCCCTTGCTCCCCCCAGCCCGAACGGCCGGGCTCTCAGCCCCACTGACCTCGCTCCCCACTGCTGTCCGTCTCGCGCCTGGGTTCTGCCTCGCGTGAAGACCCCGAGTTCCACCCACCTCCTCTGACACTCGCACGTCCTGAACCTGGGCACTTGTGCTGTGGGGGCCGTGGAGGCTGTGGCGCCTGTGGGACACCCTGGGGAGCATCTCTCGGTGTAGACTCCGGGCTCGGCGTTTCTACCAGACACACACTGGCTCCCTTGCTGTGGAAATGCCGGCAGTGGGGGAGGTGAGCTGTGCCCTGCTCTCCCGGGCCTGACTCCGGGCTGCATGGGCTCCCGGGGAGCAGGCCGGGTCACTGAAGGGAACCACGGTGACAAAGCGTGCTCATGTGGCCGGCGGCGTTTATTTAGGGCACGAAGACTGCTGCTCTCCAGCCGCCTGCCTGGGACCAGTTTTCCTTAGCATCCAGCCCAGGCGTGCCCCTGCCATGGTCCAGGCCGGGTCGTCTACCTGGATGGGAGCGCACGTCACTGAAGAAAATGTCAGAATCAGGAAGTGTTCAGAGGGAGGCGGCCCCCACCGCAGGTCTCTCAGGTGCTGACAGGGTCAAGGGCTCCGGGGGGAGAGGTAGGGGCTGGACCTGGTTGGTCCTCTCAGCAAACGGGCACCTGAACCCCAGACCAGGCACAAACACACACACTTGTGGTCTGTTGGCCTGGTGGACACTTACAAACACACATCTCTGGGCCTCAGATTCCTCCCGCTCTCCAGATGGAAGTTAGAGATTTTTGTGTCAAAACAGGGCCTGAACCCCACACAGCACTCCCAGGCCTGCGGTGAGAACCCGAGGCCCTGCAGGCCTCTCCACACATCTGAGCCCCTAGGGCTGCCCCTGGACTGCCAGTGACTCCAGTGGGGGAAGGAAGGGGCCAGACACGACGGAGAGCAAGAGGGAGGGAGTTTGGGAGGCCCTGGCTTCCCACACACAACACAACAAAAGTGCACACAGACATGCACGGTGTACACACACACACACGTGTGGACCTGCACACACACATGCATGAGCGCGCCTGGACCCGCCCTCTCCAATCCTCGCCAGTGCCAGAACCAGGGCCCTCAGTTGGCCTCTCCACCCACCCTGGGGTCCTGCCGCGCCTCGCCGCCACCGGCTGGGCTGTCGGTCCCTGTGCAGGTGCAGTGCCCAGCCCAGAAGGCCCAGCGTCGGAGCCTGTCTTTTCCTCTGAGCCCCCAGCAAGCTCCCCTGAGCTCGGGGCAGTGGCCGCTCCTCGCAGGGGCACGGCCAGCCCTGCCGCTTCAGGCTTGCAGGTCCGTGGGCAAATCGACGTCGTCTGTGGGCCCCAGGTCCCCAGGGGAGGGACTCGAGGCTGAGCCCCCTCCGCCCCAGGGAGCTCACCAGGGGCAGGCACTGGGCCAGGATCCCGCTCCGGGGGACGCAGCGGTTGGGGCTGTCCTCGGCCAGCTGGATGCAGCACTGGCTCCGGCACTCGCCGCGGCTGCGACACAGGCTGCCGTTGGGCTGCGGAGACACAGGTCAGCGCTGCCCCCAGCGCGGCGCAGCCGCCCCCTTCCTGGGCCAGCCCGGACTCACCTTGCGCCAGGGCACGCACTGCAGGAAGATGGTCTTGACGGTGCAGAGCCTCTGCGGGCTGTGGCTGCTCCTGACGCAGCAGTCGCTCTGGCACTCTGTGCGGTCCGTGCAGTTGTGCCCCTCGGGCTGCGTGCAGAGAGACTGCCCTGGCTGCCCCGTCCTCTGGTTCTTCCAGAAGCAGGTGGGAGCGTGGGGGAGGACCCCGCCCACCGCACGTGCCTGCCTGCTGAGGGGGGGGACCCACCTTGCGCCAAGGGAGGCACTGCAGGAAGATGGTCTGGGGGGTGCAGAACTTCTGGGGGTTCAGGCTGTTGGTGGCGCAGCAGCTGCTCTGGCACTCGTTGTGTTTCTTACAGGGCTCCCCGATGCTCTGCAACAGGGGGGACCTGCTTCCTGCCCAGGCCAGGGACCCACCTTGCCCTCCTCCCCGCGCTCCCCTCCGCCCACACAGGCTGTGAGAAGACCTGGGATGGCCTGGTCGACCGGCGGCCCAGCGGCGTGGCTGCGAGGAGGAACCAGCGCCCTGAAGGGAAACTGAATCGTGTGTGGGGTGGGATGTGTGTGTGTGTGTGTGTGATGTGATGTGGTGTGTGTGTGGTGTGGTGTGTGTGTGTGGTGTGTGGTGTGGTAGGGGTGGGGGTGGTGTTTGTGTGGTGTGGTATGGTGTGTGTATGGTGGGTGTGTGTGGTGTGGTGTGTGGTGTGGTGTGTGTATGGTGTGTGTGTATGTGTGTGTGTGTGGTACGTGTGGTATGTGTGGTGTATGGTGTGGTGTCTGTGTGTTGTGGTGTGTGTTTGGTGGGGGTGGGGGTAGTGTTTGTGTGGTGTGGTATGGTGTGTGTATGGTGGCTGTGTGTGGTGCGTGTGTGTGTGTGGTATGTGTGGTATGGTGTGGTGTGTGTGGTGTGGTGTGGTGTGTGTGTGTGTGGTGTGGTGTGGTGTGTGGTGTGGTAGGGGTGGGGGTGGTGTTTGTGTGGTGTGGTATGGTGTGTGTATGGTGGGTGTGTGTGGTGTGGTGTGTGGTGTGGTGTGTGTATGGTGTGTGTGTGTGGTGCGTGTGTGTGGTACGTGTGGTATGTGTGGTGTATGGTGTGGTGTGTGTGTGTGGTGGGGGTGGGGGTAGTGTTTGTGTGGTGTGGTATGGTGTGTGTATGGTGGCTGTGTGTGGTGCGTGTGTGTGTGTGGTATGTGTGGTATGGTGTGGTGTGTGTGTGGTGTGGTGTGGTGTGTGGTGTGGTGGTGTGAGTGTGTGTGTGGCACGTGCACACACAGAAAGCCGGTGGCGGTGCAGAGGGCATGGACAAGGAGCGCTGCAAGCTAATGCCGCCCGTTCTTTAAAATTTTATTTACTTAGAAGGCAGAGACGCAGTGAGCTCCCGCCCCCCACTTCACTCCCCAAAGGGCTGCAGCAGCCGGCCGAGCCAGGCCCCCCGGGTCTCCCACTTGGGGGCAGGGACCCAAGTACTTGAGCCATCGTGTGCGGCCTCTGAGGGCGTGCATTCGGGGAGCTGGGCCTCGGCCCCGGGTGTTCCGACCTGGGGTGCTGGTGCCTCAGCTGCTGTGCCGGAACCCCCCCCCCCAGTCTCACATCTTACAGAAGAAACTGAGGCCCAGGGCGGGGACTCACCGGGACCACGCTGCTGCCCCATGCCTTGCCCGCAGGCGGGACACCTGACACCCGTCCCACAGCTCATTGTCCCCACCAGAAGGTGGCCCAGCAAACGCGGCCCTGGACGGCAGCACACGGGCCTCTGGGTCCCGACCGACCGCTAACCACGCCCGTGGCGCCAGCAGAAGCAGCAGCCCCCGCCGGTGTGCCGAGGGGCTCTGCTCCCTGTTCTCACCCAGCTCTGAGGCGGCCACGGGCGGCCGCTGCGCCTCGGAGGTGAGCGTGAGCGTGCGGGCAGCCACGCTCCAGCAAGGAGGCCGTTGGCCTGTGCTCTACTGGGGCGCTGTTTTCTGGATGGTGTGACCCAGGGAGGCGTCCACCCGGCACATTTCCAAACGCGGTCTTTCTGGCTGAAGCCCGAACAGACCTGGGGGCAGGCAGGCCCTGCGGGTCTCGGACCCCTGCGCCCACAGGACTGGCCCTGGGTGATGTCGGGGAGCAAGAGAGACTCGCTGTTGGGTGGGTGGGGGCAGCAGACGTCACCCTCACTGTTGAGGCCACTCACCCAGATCACTCCCAGCTGGGCCCCACCTGAGCCACAGGGCTGTGCTGTCCCCTGCGTCCTGTCCCCACAGGGAGGCACAGCCGCCTACCGGGACTCTGAAGCCACTGTCTGTCACGCAGGAATTGCATGTCCTGCCCGGAAGTCCGGGGAGGGGAGGGACGCGGGGGGGGGGGGTCTGTGGGGCCCAGGCTCACCTTGTGAGACGAAATCTCCTCCAACGTGGGCACAGGCAGGAGCAGCAGCAGCAGCAGCAGTGTCCAGAGAGCGCCCGCCATGGCGCCCTGCAGTCCCGGGACGGCCTCCCACGGCCGGCCCCGCCCCCCGCCCACTGTCTTTCTTTTACAAAATGGATTTTTAAAGAAAATTGATCGGCCCGCGCCGTGGCTCAACAGGCTAATCCTCCGCCTGTGGCACCGGCACACCGGGTTCTAGTCCCGGTCGGGGCGCCGGATTCTGTCCCGGTTGCCCCTCTTCCAGGCCAGCCCTCTGCTGTGGCCCGGGAGTGCAGTGGAGGATGGCCCAAGTGCTTGGGCCCTGCACCCCAAGGGAGACCAGGAAAAAGCACCTAGCACCTGGCTCCTGCCATCGGATGAACGCGGTGCGCTGGCCGCAGCACGCCGGCCGCGGCAGCCATTGGAGGGTAAACCAACGGCAAAAGGAAGACCTTTCTCTCTGTCTCTCTCTCTCTGTCCACTCTGCCTGTCAAAAAAAAAAAAAAAGAAAATTGATCGATTTGATTTTTAAATGTTGATTTTTTAAAGATTTATGTCTTAAAGTGTTACAGAGAAGAAAAGAGAGAGAGAGAGAGACGGACATCTATCTTCCATGCACTGGCTCATTCCCCAGGTGGCTGCAATGCCAGGCGGAAACCAGGAGCCAGGACCTTCCTCTGGGTCTCCCATGTGTGTCTCCTTGGGCTGCTCTCCCAGCCATCAGCAGGGAGCTGGATCAGAAGTGGAGCAGCCGGCACTTGAACAGAGTTGTGTTCAAGAGTTTTGTGAGGGGCCGGTGCTCTGGCGCAGTGGGTTAATGCCCTGGCCTGAAGCGCCGGTACCCCATATGGACACTGGTTTGAGACCTGGCTGCTCTACTTCCTGTCCAGCTCTCTGCTATGGCCTGGGAAAGCAGTAGAAGATGGCCCAAGTCCTTGGGCCCCTGCACCCGCATGGGAGACTCGGAAGAAGCTCCTGGCTCCTGGCTTCGGATTGGCACAGCTCCGGCCATTGCGGCCATCTGGGAAGTGAACCATCAGATGGAAGACCTCTCTCTCTGCCTCTGCCTCTCCTCTCTGTGTAACTCTGACTTTCAAATGAATACATAAATCTTTAAAAAAAAAAAAGATTTGCGAATTGATTTCAAAAGAGGACACAGTAATATAAATCCAGAGCCCTATTTTCTTTGCTGTCATAAACAAGTGAAAACGTGGAGAAAAGCAAGAGAACTGACAGCTGCCACACGTCACAGAGGCACGGCACAGCCTGCTGCAGCAACAGATGACGACTGCCACGCCCAGACGGCTTCTCTCTGAACGCGCACCCTGCAGAGCTGGGGTGCACAGCACTCAGGAGCGAGCTCAGGGTTCAGCTGAGCTGCCCTGGCTCTGTGTCCAACTCCTAAATCGTTCCTTGCTCAAATAAACACCTGAATTTATTTTGCCTCAAGATTTTCTTTTAATTTTAAAAATTCAATTAATATTTTTTTTGAAAGGCAGAGAGAGGGGCCGGTGCTGTGGCGCAGCAGGTTAACACTCTGGCCTGAAGCGCCGGCATCCCATGTGGGTGCCGGTTCAAGACCCGGCTGCTCCACTTCCAATCCAGCTCTCTGCTGTAGCCTGGAAAAGCAGTGGAAGATGGCCCAAGTCCTTGGGCCTCTGCACCCGCATGGGAGAGCCAGAAGAAGCCCCTGGCTCCTGGCTTTCCATTGGCACAGCTCCAACGGTTGCAGCCAATGGAGAGTGAGCTGTCGGATGGAAGACCTCTCTCTCTCCCTCTCCTCTCTCTGTATAACTCTGAATTTCAAATAAATAAATAAATATTTAAAAAAAAAAAAAGAAAGGCAGAGAGAAACAGAGATCTTCCATCTACTAGTTTACTTGCCAAATTCCTGCAGCAGCCAGGGCTGGGCCAGGTCGAAGCCAGGAACCCAGAACTAGATTTCTCATGTGGATGGCAGGGGCCCAGGTACTTGAGCCGTACCTGCTGCCTCCCACTGTGCGCATTAGCAGGGGCTGGAATTGGGATGAGAAAGTCACCCAGCCGAGGCCCTCTGACATAGCTGAGGGAGCCCAGAGTAGCAGCTCGCCCATGCACCAAACACATCCTCCTTGGGCTTTGCTTTTTTTTTTTTTTTTTTTTTTAGTTTTAGACAGGCAGAGTGGACAGTGAGAGAGAGAGAGAGACAGAGAGAAAGGTCTTCCTTTGCCGTTGGTTCACCCTCCAATGGCTGCCGCAGCCGGCGCACTGCAACCAGCGCACCGTGCTGATCTGATGGCAGGAGCCAGGTGCTTCTCCTGGTCTCCCATGAGGTGCAGGGCCCAAGCACCTGGGCCATCCTCCACTGCACTCTCGGGCCACAGCAGAGAGCTGGCCTGGAAGAGGGGCAACCGGGACAGAATCCGGCACCCTTACCGGGACTAGAACCTGGGGTGCCAGTGCCACAGGCAGAGGATTAGCCTAGTGAGCCACGGCGCCGCCGGGCTTTGCTTTTAGGGTGAGGTTGGATCCCAGGAGAATAAGCTGGCAGCACCCACAGCCTGACAGCGGAGCTCTGGGCAGTCAGGATGCCCGAGTCTTTGCCCCACCTCCAACGCAGGGCCAACTGGAGATGCCAAGTATGCCCCTGACCAGTCTAGGGGCTGCCCGCCCCTCCAGCCTGCACCCCCACTGGTCTGCCTGTGAGTCTGCCGGTTACAGGGCTGGGCTCTGGCTGTGGCTGCTCTGGGCAAACAGCCCCACAGCCACAGCTGCCCTGAAGTGGGAAACTGATAGGACGGTGATGGGCACATGTCTCAGACACCCCCACCACTGACTCTGGAGACACCAACAGTTCCAGGCCTCAGCCACTGCCCAGACAAGAAAAGCCTGTTCCTAGGTCCTATCAAATTCCACACCTGCAGTTCTCCTTTCTGCTCTGCTTTGAAATGAGCAAAGACGTTTTTCTGGCCTCAAACCTTTTCCTGGGCCACCAGAAAGATCAAGGGCCAGGTTCCAGACCGGCACGATGCGCTTGGTTGACCAGCAGCCCACACAGCGCGAGAGCATGCCATGGCCATGTGGAGCAGCTCCAGGTCACAGAAGGTCATAGGTCACACACAACCTCCAGGAGTTGGGAGCGACCCCAGTGTCTACCCACAATGGGTGGGTGAGCACAGCGCAGCCATTCTACGCCATGGGACACCTGATACTCTGCAGGTGTCGTCTCAGTGAGGAAACCCACACACCACAGGACAAACACGAGGTCCCTCCCTGTGCAGACACAGAGACAGAACAGAACGGAGTCTCGAGGGGCTGGTGTGGGGTCAGGGTTTCGGTGTGGGAAGATGGGGAAGTCCTGCTGAGGGGCCATGGCAGTGGCTGCACCACAGTGCTACTGCTCAGTGCCACTGTCCTGCAGCCTGGCAAGAGGCCCACGGACCAGGGTGGGGTGTGTGTGTGTGTGTGTGTGTGTTGGGAGCAGTGTATTTTAGCACGTGAAATCCAGGTCACAGGCAGGCCCCGTGTGTGTGTGTGTGTGTGTGTGTGTGTGTGTGTGTTGGGAGCAGTGTATTTTATCATGTGAAATCCAGGTTACAGGCAGGCCCCGTGTGTGTGTGTGTGTGTGTGTGTGTGTGTATGTGTTTGGAGCAGTGTATTTTAGCACGTGAAATCCAGGTCACAGGCAGGCCCCGTGTGTGTGTGTGTGTGTGTGTGTGTGTGTGTGTGTTGGGAGCAGTGTATTTTATCATGTGAAATCCAGGTTACAGGCAGGCCCCGTGTGTGTGTGTGTGTGTGTGTGTGTGTGTGTGTGTTGGGAGCAGTGTATTTTAGCACGTGAAATCCAGGTCACAGGCAGGCCCCGTGTGTGTGTGTGTGTGTGTGTGTGTGTGTGTGTGTTGGGAGCAGTGTATTTTATCATGTGAAATCCAGGTCACAGGCAGGCCCCGTGTGTGTGTGTGTGTGTGTGTGTGTGTGTGTGTGTGTTGGGAGCAGTGTATTTTATCATGTGAAATCCAGGTCACAGGCAGGCCCCGTGTGTGTGTGTGTGTGTGTGTGTGTGTATGTTGGGAGCAGTGTATTTTATCATGTGAAATCCAGGTCACAGGCAGGCCCCGTGTGTGTGTGTGTGTGTGTGTGTGTGTGTGTGTGTGTTGGGAGCAGTGTATTTTATCATGTGAAATCCAGGTTACAGGCAGGCCCCGTGTGTGTGTGTGTGTGTGTGTGTGTGTGTGTATGTGTGTTGGGAGCAGTGTATTTTATCATGTGAAATCCAGGTCACAGGCAGGCCCCGTGTGTGTGTGTGTGTGTGTGTGTGTGTGTGTGTGTGTTGGGAGCAGTGTATTTTATCATGTGAAATCCAGGTCACAGGCAGGCCCCGTGTGTGTGTGTGTGTGTGTGTGTGTGTGTGTGTATGTTGGGAGCAGTGTATTTTATCATGTGAAATCCAGGTCACAGGCAGGCCCCGTGTGTGTGTGTGTGTGTGTGTGTGTGTGTGTGTGTGTTGGGAGCAGTGTATTTTATCATGTGAAATCCAGGTCACAGGCAGGCCCCGTGTGTGTGTGTGTGTGTGTGTGTGTGTGTGTGTGTGTTGGGAGCAGTGTATTTTATCACGTGAAATCCAGGTCACAGGCAGGCCCCGTGTGTGTGTGTGTGTGTGTGTGTGTGTGTGTATGTTGGGAGCAGTGTATTTTATCATGTGAAATCCAGGTCACAGGCAGGCCCCGTGTGTGTGTGTGTGTGTGTGTGTGTGTGTGTGTGTGTTGGGAGCAGTGTATTTTATCATGTGAAATCCAGGTTACAGGCAGGCCCCGTGTGTGTGTGTGTGTGTGTGTGTGTGTATGTGTGTTGGGAGCAGTGTATTTTATCATGTGAAATCCAGGTCACAGGCAGGCCCCGTGTGTGTGTGTGTGTGTGTGTGTGTGTGTGTTGGGAGCAGTGTATTTTATCATGTGAAATCCAGGTCACAGGCAGGCCCCGTGTGTGTGTGTGTGTGTGTGTGTGTGTATGTGTGTTGGGAGCAGTGTATTTTATCATGTGAAATCCAGGTCACAGGCAGGCCCCGTGTGTGTGTGTGTGTGTGTGTGTGTGTTGGGAGCAGTGTATTTTATCATGTGAAATCCAGGTCACAGGCAGGCCCCGTGTGTGTGTGTGTGTGTGTGTGTGTGTGTGTGTGTTGGGAGCAGTGTATTTTATCATGTGAAATCCAGGTCACAGGCAGGCCCCGTGTGTGTGTGTGTGTGTGTGTGTGTGTGTGTGTGTTGGGAGCAGTGTATTTTATCATGTGAAATCCAGGTCACAGGCAGGCCCCGTGTGTGTGTGTGTGTGTGTGTGTGTGTGTGTGTGTTGGGAGCAGTGTATTTTATCATGTGAAATCCAGGTCACAGGCAGGCCCCGTGTGTGTGTGTGTGTGTGTGTGTGTGTGTGTGTGTTGGGAGCAGTGTATTTTATCATGTGAAATCCAGGTCACAGGCAGGCCCCGTGTGTGTGTGTGTGTGTGTGTGTGTGTGTGTGTGTGTTGGGAGCAGTGTATTTTATCATGTGAAATCCAGGTCACAGGCAGGCCCCGTGTGTGTGTGTGTGTGTGTGTGTGTGTGTGTGTGTTGGGAGCAGTGTATTTTATCACGTGAAATCCAGGTCACAGGCAGGCCCCGTGTGTGTGTGTGTGTGTGTGTGTGTGTGTGTGTGTGTTGGGAGCAGTGTATTTTATCACGTGAAATCCAGGTCACAGGCAGGCCCCGTGTGTGTGTGTGTGTGTGTGTGTGTGTGTGTGTGTTGGGAGCAGTGTATTTTAGCACGTGAAATCCAGGTCACAGGCAGGCCCCGTGTGTGTGTGTGTGTGTGTGTGTGTGTGTGTGTGTTGGGAGCAGTGTATTTTATCATGTGAAATCCAGGTCACAGGCAGGCCCCGTGTGTGTGTGTGTGTGTGTGTGTGTGTATGTGTGTTGGGAGCAGTGTATTTTATCATGTGAAATCCAGGTCACAGGCAGGCCCCGTGTGTGTGTGTGTGTGTGTGTGTGTGTGTGTGTGTGTTGGGAGCAGTGTATTTTATCATGTGAAATCCAGGTCACAGGCAGGCCCCGTGTGTGTGTGTGTGTGTGTGTGTGTGTGTATGTGTTGGGAGCAGTGTATTTTATCATGTGAAATCCAGGTCACAGGCAGGCCCCGTGTGTGTGTGTGTGTGTGTGTGTGTGTGTGTGTGTGTTGGGAGCAGTGTATTTTATCATGTGAAATCCAGGTCACAGGCAGGCCCCGTGTGTGTGTGTGTGTGTGTGTGTGTGTGTGTGTGTTGGGAGCAGTGTATTTTATCATGTGAAATCCAGGTCACAGGCAGGCCCCGTGTGTGTGTGTGTGTGTGTGTGTGTGTGTGTGTGTTGGGAGCAGTGTATTTTATCATGTGAAATCCAGGTCACAGGCAGGCCCCACAGTGCTGAGGCAAAGCTGGTTCTGGACTTGAAGAGCAGCCCACTCACAACCTCTGCCCGTGGAGTCCCATTTCCTGGACACTGGCTCATTGCTTTTTAAGATTTATTTGTTTATGTATTTGAAAGTCAGAGATACAGAGAGAGAGAGAGAGAGAGAGAGAGAGAGAGGAGAGAGAGAGAAAGGTCTTCCATCCGCTGGTTCCCTCCCCAGACGACCGCAGCGGCCAGTCCTGAGTCAGGCTGCAGCCAGGAGCTGGGAGCCTCATCCGGGTCTCCCCTGCGTGGCAGGGACTCAAGAGCCTCAGTCATCATCTGCTGATGCTCCAAGTGCATTAGCAGGGAGCTGGATCAGAAATGGAGTGGCAGGGACTGGAAGCAATTTGGGATGTGGACATCCCAGGGGTGGCTTAACCTGCTGCACTCTGGGGCAGGAAGTTAGAGTTTAGCCTGTGAGTGGGGGAGGGGGCCTAGCACCTGTGGACAGGAAGCAGTGGCCCCTGGCAGCCTGGGAAGCTCACCTTGGGAGCAGCCCAGGATTTTACACTACAAAGTCCTGCCCACACCCAGACCGTGGTCTAGCTGGCCCCAGCCTTCCCCACCAGGAAGGCTCCCTAGGGGAATCCTCTGCCCACAGCCAAGCAGGCCCCTACCAGGCAGGAGTGTTACCGACTTCACTCCCAGCAAACCCTTCTTCAGGAGAAGAGGGAGGAGGGGAGACCTGGACCCCATTTCCTTACTGGCCCCAGTCTGGCCCCAGGCTGCGGCTCAGCGCTCTCCTGCCGCCTGCCTGGCCCATCAGGGGGGCCCTTGCTCATCTCATCCCCAATGGCCGGGCTCTCTCAGCCCCACCGACCCTTGCTCCCTCACTCCCCATGTCCGCCTCGCGCCCAGATCTTCCTCGCGTGAAGACTCCATGTTCCACCCACCTCCGCTAACACCACCAACCTCCCACTCCTTGTGCTTGTTTTGAGCACAAGTCCGCCACCTGGTGCTGCACACCCCTCCATCACAGTGGCCAGGTGGGTCACTGCTCAGAGGCGCCCCCTGGCAGGCTCAGTGGGCTCTGTGGGACTCCCGGCGCCTGTGCATGTGCCCAGAAAGTCAGAGCACACGAGTCAGCCCCCGAGGCTGGGGTCCCTTCAGAGCTGACTGTGCAGAGGGGGCCCAGCCCGGCTGAAGCTTCAGGGAAAATCCCCAAGGCAGACACGTGCCCAGGCGCATGTCCCAGGCAGCCCAGAGCACGTCCTCCTTCCTGTGGCTGCCATCAGCCCTGCAGAAGTCGCTCATCAACAGGAGAGATGAAGTGTGCCCGTAGGAGGTGGCCAACCACAGCTGACAGCAGGATTCTGGCCGCAGAGGACTGAGCCACCCACGACCTCCGCAGCCAGGCGGCCAGATGCTCAGACCAGGCTGTGGCTGCACAGACCCTCTTTTTTTTTTTTTTTTTTTTTCCAACTCAGCATCAATAAGAGATGCCAAATGGGTCCCCAAACATGGACTGGAGAGTTTATCTTGGAGTTCTTGTTTGATGAATTTTCCTCCCTGGAGACTTTGTGACACTTGTCCAAAACCTGTGGCAAGTGCGTGTGGTGAGACCAGCCGCGCCGCTGGTGCCTCAGTGAGCTGGAGTGACTAAGCTCTGCTGTCTAGGAGGCGCCTGCAATGCAGAGCCGCTGTTCCTTGCTAAGCACTGGACGTTGACCCCTTGGACAAGCTGGAGGCTAGATGGCCGAGCTTTTCTGCCAAGGAGAGAGGAGCAATAACTACTACAGGCAGCACACGTGCTGAGATGATAGAACCTCATGGCAGCTGCTGCGTCACACGCGACACACACGGTGCACGTGATGCACAGGGCACATGCAACACATGTGGACCTAGAGTGCACTCTCTGGGCACCAGCAGTGAGGGAGGGGCTGCAGGCAGGAGACATCTGTGAGTCCCTGGAATCGCCTGCTTTGCGCAGACTTGTTAGGTGAACATTTTTTTTAAAAAGATTTATTTATTTATCTGAAAGGCAGAGTTACACAGAGAAAGAAGGAGAGGCAGAGAGAGAAAGAGGTCTTCTATCTGCTGGTTCACTCCCCAGTTGGCCATAACGGCCGGAGCTGTGCAGATCTGAAGCCAGGAGCCAGGAGTTTCTTTCAGGTCTTCCCACATGGTTTCAGGGCCCAAGGACTTGGGCCATCTTCTACTGCTTTCCCAGGCTATAGCAGAGAGCGGGATCAGAAGAGGAGCAGCTGGGACTCGAACCAATGCTCATATGGGATGCCAACACTACAGGCAGTGGTTTTACCTCCTATGCCACAGCGCCGGCCCCTAGGTGTGCATTTTTTTTTTTAAATTTAGGCAGCATGGACAGTGAGAGAGAGAGACAGAGAGAAAAATCTTCCTTTTTCCGTTGGTTCACCTCCCAAATGGCTGCTACGGCCAGAGTTGCCAGGAGCCAGGTGCTTTTCCTGGTCTCCTAAGCTGGTGCAGGGCCCAAGGACTTGGGCCATCTTCCACTGCACTCCCTGGCCACAGCAGAGAGCTGGCCTGGAAGAGGGGCAACCGGGACAGAATCTGGCGCCCCAACTGGGACTAGAACCCGGGGTGCTGGCGCCGCAGGTGGAGGATTAGCCTAGTGAGCCACGGCGCCGACCTGCATTTTTTAAGTCGTCCTACCTGGGATTCCTAGAAGCCCTGGAAGCATGGACGCCAGCTTGCTGAAATCAGAGGTCCCCTTGCCCCCTCTTATTGGTGCTCTTGTGCTTAGGGTCTCCCTCTGGAGCCCCTGTTGCGTAGCCTTTGAGCAGAGTCAGATTTATGGACCGCACTACAAGGACGAAGCAGGCAAGCAGGTCGGGTGAGAGCTGACTACTGCTTCCCTCACCTGACTTCTGAAAATTAAAAACTTAAAAGTTAACATTTAAAGAAAAATTAACACCAATTGTTCTCAAGCTTTCCCAAAGAAATTGAGGAAAAAAACTTTATAACTCATTCTCTAAGTATTTTCTGATAGCAAAGGCAAAGATGTAAGAAAGAATACAACAAATATCACTTAAGAATATAGATGCAAAAAATTCTCAATAAATGCCAAGCTGAATCCATTACTGTATTAAAAGGGTCATTCACCATGGTCAAGTAGAGATTATTTTAGTAAAAAAATGCCAGGATGGTTCAACAATAAACAATGAAACCCACGTCATGCACCACAATAACAGAATTAAAGAGAATACAACACAGGGTTGTTTTAATTGATGCATTAAAAATTAACAAAATCTGGGGCTGGCGCAGTGGCACAGCAGTTTAAAGCCCTGGCCTGAAGCGCCTGCATCCCATATGGGCTCTGGTTCTAGTCCTGGCTGCTCCACTTCCAGTCCATCTCTCTGTTATGGCCTGGGAAAGCAGTAGAAGATGGCCCAAGTCCTTGGGCCCCTGAACCCACGTGGGAGACCTGGAGGAAGCTCCTGGCTCCTGGCTCTGGATTGGCACAGCTCTAGCCATTGTGGCCATCTGGGGAGTGAACCAGCAGATGGAAGATTTCTCTCTGTCTCTACCTCTCTCTGTAACTCTGTCTTTCACATAAATAAATCTTTTAAAAAATTAACAAAATCTAACATCCTTGTATAACATTCAGAAAACTAGGAATAGGTAATAATTTTTTAGCATAAGGGCACATATGAAGAAGCCAACCCTAACAACACACACAATGTTGAGAGACTGAAGGCTTTCTTCCTAGAAGGAATTAGGACAAGGATGCCCACTCTCACCACTGCTGTCCAACACTGCACTGGAAATCTATCCAGAGCAAATATGCAAGAAAATCATCAAAACTGGAAATGAAGAAGTAAAACTACATTCACAATGTATACAGATACCCACTCCCCCCAAACAAATCTCTAAGAAAACCACGAGAGGGGCTGGTGCCGTGCAGTGGATTGAACCTGTATCACAGCGCCCGCTGAAGTCCCAGCTCCTTTCCTACCTATCCAGCTCCCTGCCAACACAGCAGGGAAGGCAGCAGAGGGTGGCGCAAGGGCTTGGGCCCCTGCACCTGTGAGACCTAGATGGAGCTCCTGGCTCCCGACTTCGGATCGGCACAGCTCCAGCTGTTGCAGCCATCTGGGGAGTGAACCAGCACATGGAAGATCTCCCTCACTCCCATTGTAATGGCCTTTCAAATACATTAGTTAATTAAAAGAAATATTACAGTTAAAATTAATTCAGCAGGCCGGCGCCGAGGCTCAACAGGCTAATCCTCCACCTTGCGGCGCCGGCACACCGGGTTCTAGTCCCGGTCGGGGCGCCGGATTCTGTCCTGGTTGCCCCTCTTCCAGGCCAGCCCTCTGCTGTGGCCCGGGAGTGCAGTGGAGGATGGCCCAAGTGCTTGGGCCCTGCACCCCATGGGAGACCAGGAAAAAGCACCTAGCACTTGGCTCCTGCCATCGGATGAGCTGCAGTACGCCGGCCGCAGCGCACCGTCCATGGCAGCCATTGGAGGGTGAACCAACGGCAAAGGAAGACCTTTCTCTCTGTCTCTCTCTCTCACTGTCCACTCTGCCTGTCAAAAAAAAGAAAAAAAAAAAGAAAAAAATTAATTCAGCAAAATTTCAATGTAGGAGATCAACACAAAAAACCTATTTCTACATACAAGCAATGAATAATCCAAAAAGGAAATTGAGCAAATAATTCCATAGCCTCCAATAGAACAGGAGTGAATTTGACCACAAGGTGAGAGTTGTACACTGAAAATTGTTAATATTGCTGAGAGAAATCCAAGAACTTAAATACTCAGACTCATATCCCACATTCATGGGTTGGAACACTTAGTATTAAAACAAGATGCTGACGATACTGGTAAGACAAAATCATTCTAAGCAAAGAATGGATTCAATGCAAATTCCAATGGTCTTTTTTAAAAAAGATTATTTGAGAGGCAGAGTTAACAGAGAGAGACATGGAGAGAGGTCTTGCATCCGCTGGTTCACTCCCCAAACTACCGCAACAGCCGGAGCTGGGCCTATCCAAAGCCAGGAGCCAGGAGCTTCTTCCAGGTCTCCCACATGGATGCAGGGGCCCAAGCACTTGGGCCATCTTGTACAGCTTTTCCAGGCCACAGCAGAGCTGGATTGGAAGAGGAGCAGTTGGGACATGAACCGGTGCCCATACGAGATGCTGGTACCACAGGCAGAGGCTTATCCTACTATGCCACAGTGCTAGCCCCTACAAAAAATAATTTTTAAAAGATAGTCAAATTTTCCCCCTTCCGTCTTCTCTGGAACACATTTCTGTCCCCGCGCCCTCCCTGGTCCCTTTCATACGCTGATGCAACTCTGAGGGTGCACACTGACACACTGACAGCGCATCCCCTGTGCCTGTAGATCCTGCTTAGTGTAACTTCTTTTTTGCGTCTGCATTTGCATGACTATTAGTGCTTTGAAGTCAATTCTAAAAAACACACAAGTTATAAATACAGAAGAAAGAGCAACCTGCCAGACCCCCGAGGAGCCCGACCCGAGATTTCAGTTCAGCCTTCACTGTGTGTTGACAGGACATCTGGAAGAACACTACTAAAACTGTTTGCATCTTTGTATGTATTTATTACTCGATGTAATAAAGCTTATTTTGATTAAAAAAAAAAGATAGTCAAATTTAAAAGTGGGCCAAGGACTTGAATAGAGACTTTCCTCCCAAGATTTTACACAAATGGCCAGGGAGTGTGGAAAGGTGGTCAGCATCTTTAATCAGGAGGGAAACCACACTGGACCCACAAGATACCACTTTACATCCACTAGGACAGCTGGGACTCCCATGAGTGGAAAATAACAAGTGCTGGCAAGGACGCACGGAGGTTCGAACACTTGTGCACTGTTGGGCAGCATATAACACGGTTGCGCCACAACCCGACGTAAAACAACCATCTGAGCCAGAAATTCCACTCCCAGGTCTACAGGCAAAACAATCGAGACTAGATATTCTATTAAAACAAAAACTTCAGACAAATTAGATTTAAGAGTTCTGATGAGCAAGAAGGAGTTATGCACCAGATAGCATCCAGAAGCTGTGGAGGCACAGGCAGAAAACCTGTGAGGCAGCAGCAGCCGGCTTGTTTGCGTGTGCTCTGGCTGTTGGCACCTGCGACAGGCTGAGATCCAGCCACTGCACACTCCCAGATCAGGCTTTCAGTCTGCTTGTGGGTAAATCAGGTCTCACGCCGCTACCTAGGAGCTCAAGGTAGGCAGATGCCACAGGTCAGACTTAACAGTTTGGACCAACACCTGGACACAAATGCTCCTTACGGACCCACTGGAAGTAGCCAAGTGTGGAAGTAACCTAATGTCCAGGTGTACATGTGCATCAGAACACTGTCCAGCCACACCGGGAGTGAAGCACCCACCGCCGCAGCGTGGACAAACCTGACACTGCTGAGTGAACACAGCCAGGCACGAAGGAGTCTGCTGTGTGGCGGCATCCACAGGAGCCTCCAGAACAGGTGGAACTCCTGGCACTGCCTGCCTCTCAGTGGTTCCTGGGCATAGAAGGTGCAGTTTTCCTCTGGGGTGGTGAAAATGTTTAGAAATTCCATAGAGGTGGTGGAGGGACAATATTGCTCATGTACTGAATGTCTCGGATTGCCCACTGGAAAATAGCTAATTACATGCTGCATGAATTTAACCTCATTGAAAGAATAAAGTGTAAAATAGCCTACTGTGAAATACTATAGCGTGGGGCCAGTGCTGTGGCGTAGTGAACAAAGCTGCCATCTGCAGTGCTGGCATCCTATATGGGTGCTGGTTTGAGTCCTGGCTGCTCCATTTCCGATCCAGCTCTCTGCTATGGCCTGGGAAAGCAGTAGAAGATGGCCCAAGTCCTTGAACCCCTGCACCCATGTGGGAGACCCAGAAGCAGCTCCTGGCTCCTGCCTTCGGATCAGCCCAGCTCCAGCCATTGTGGCCATCTGGGGAGTGAATCACTGAATGGAAAATCTCTGTCTCTCCTTCTCTTTCTGTGACTCTGCCTTTCAAATAAAAATAAATACTAAAAAAAAAAAAGTTTGAAATTTGCTTCAAAATAATGTGGATGAAGTGGGGATATAAAAAGTTACAAGAGGGGTGGGTGTTGTGGTGCCCATCAGAGTGCTGGTTCCAATCCCAGTTCTGCTGCTTCCTACCCATTGTCGAAGCGCCGGGGCAGGCAGCAGGTGGTGGCCCAAGTTCTTGGGTTCCAGCACCCAAGTGAGAGCGCTGCATGCAGTTCCTCTCTCTCTCTCTGCCTTTCAAATAAGTTACAAGAAAACACTTTTGGTTTGCAAACGAAAATGGATAGGAGGCAGACAAAAGACGGGTTAAGAACCACCGTAGCTGCTCTGTGAGCCTCTGAGGGCGAGAGCAGGGTGGGTGTGGGGCTGCAAGGCGCTGCGGTGGAGACAAGGGCTAGGGTTCTCATCCAGGCATTGGCGGGGTGCCTCTGCCGCAGGCAGGGACTAGGCTGGGTCCCTTGGAGCCCCTTCCTTGGCCTGTGAAAGCCCCTGGGAATCCCTGCTACTTCAGTTGCCTGAGGAGCCGCTGGCAGAGCCTGGCGACACCTGCTGGGTGCAGGGAGCGAGGGGCGGAGCACCCAGGCCACGCCCCCGGAGCTCCCCCTCTCCACGCCCTGCGCCCCTCGAGCCAAGCGGCGTCGACCCTCAAGACCAGCAGAGCTTGGGCAGCTCCAGGGTGGCAGGGGCGCGCAGTGGGGTCTGCGCCCATGGCCGCAGCTCAGCCCAAGCCCCTCGCAGGGGCGGCCGCAGTCCGGCGCCTGGCCCGGGGCTGCTGGTCCGCGTTCTGGGACTACGAGACGCCCAAGGTGGTGGTGGTGAGGAATCGGCGCCTGGGGGTCCTGTATCGCACCGTGCAGCTGCTCATCTTGCTCTACTTTGTGTGGTGCGCAGGGGCTGGGACCGCCCTCCCGGGGGCCTTGGCGAGGGACGGGACTCCGGGCGGCGGTGGTCCCTGGGGGCTGGGGTGTGGAGGGGGACAGGGACCCAGGACTAGGTGATCGCGGAGCAGGCCTCGAGGCACCGGCAGAGTACCCAAGGTCCCGAGGGACGGGTTCTGTCCAGGGCCAGCAGCCCTCCCGAAGCCGGCGCCCCCACCCCGCAGGTACGTGTTTCTTGTGCAGAAAAGCTACCAGGAGAGCGAGACGGGGCCGGAGAGCTCCATCATCAGCAAGGTCAAGGGCATCACCACGTCGGAGCACAAAGTGTGGGACGTGGAGGAGTACGTGAAGCCCCCGGAGGTGCGGCCCACCCGCCTGGCCCAGGTGCGGTAGAGGTAACGGTGGCGGCGGTGCAGCTGACTGCCCCTCTCTCTGAGCCCAGGGGGGCAGCGTGTTCAGCATCATCACCAGGATCGAGGCCACCCCTTCCCAGACCCTGGGAACCTGTCCCGAGGTGAGGCCAGGTCCAAGCACAGTGGGAGGCCCTAAGAAGCTGCAGGGCGCCCTGACAGACATCTCTGCTCTAGAGCATCAGGGTCCCCAACGCCACCTGCCACTCGGATGACGACTGCACTGCTGGGGAGCTGGACATGCTGGGGAACGGTCAGTGTGCGCCAGCTGGTGGGGGGCAGTGGGGTGGAGCTTGCCCCCGCCTCTACCTTAGCTGCGTCTCTTCCACAGGGCTGCGCACTGGCCGCTGCCTGCCCTATTACTACGGGTCAGCCAAGACCTGCGAGGTGTCTGGCTGGTGCCCAGTGGAAGATGGTGCCTCTGTCAGGTGTGCAGCTCGCAGGTCCCCCACGCTGGGAGAGGGGTGGGGACGAGGTAGACCCCTGAGCGGAGTGGACCCTACAGGACTAAACAACTCTTGTCTCTGTCTCCTCAGCCAATTTCTGGGTAAAATGGCACCGAACTTCACCATCCTCATCAAAAACAGCATCCACTACCCCAAATTCCAGTTCTCCAAGTGAGAGCCAGCAGGTGGCCACAGGGACAGGGTGGGCAGCTGTGCCCAGGAATGGGCTTCAGGTGCGGGCCTCTGCCCTCTGTCCTCAGGGGCAACATCGCCAACCGCAAGGACGACTACCTGAAGCGCTGCACCTTCAACGAGGTCTCCGACCTCTACTGCCCCATCTTCAAGCTGGGCTTCATCGTGGAGCAGGCTGGGGAGAACTTCTCGGAGCTCGCACACAAGGTGAGGGACCAGCAGCCCCTGCTGCCGCTGAGCTGGCCCCGGGCTTGGCCAGCTTGGCCCTGCTTAGGTGGAGGAAACATGACCGGCTGATCTCCTGTGTGTGCCTGCTCAATTACTGACACCTCGTCACAAGCTGGCTGCTGGTGTTCCTGCCTGCCTGAGGCTGGACACCTGCTCCTTCCCCCACTCTTGGTGGTCCTGTTGTTCCCCCGAGCTCCTCTTTTCTGTGCTCACTGCTTGGCAGGGAGGTGTCATTGGGGTCATCATCAACTGGGACTGTGATCTGGACCTGTCTGCCTCAGCCTGCAACCCCAAGTATTCCTTCCGGAGGCTCGACCCCAAGCACGTCCCTGCCTCATCAGGCTACAACTTCAGGTCGCTTGTCCTCGGGATGCTGGGATGGTCCCCCACCCAGGAGCATAGGCTCAGGCGGCTCAGTTGTGGGCTCCTGGGTCGTTCTACTCCAGGTTTGCCAAGTATTACAAGGTGAACGGCACCACCACACGCACACTCATCAAAGCCTATGGGATTCGCATTGACATCATCGTGCACGGACAGGTAATCCCAGCCTGCCTGGGATTGGGGGGCTCCACCCATTTCCCTCGAGCCCCACGTGAGGATGTCTGAAGACAAACTTGATCTCCCCAGGCAGGGAAGTTCAGCCTGATTCCCACCATCATTAATCTGGCCACTGCACTGACCTCCATCGGGGTGGTAAGGAACCCACTCAGGGGTCTTGGGGGTTGTGGAGGGTCTGCCAGGCCCTTATGCCCTGATCTGCTGGTCCCAGGGCTCCTTCCTGTGTGACTGGATCTTGCTAACGTTCATGAACAAAAACAAAGTCTACAGCCATAAGAAATTCGACAAGGTGTGTACGCCAAGGCACCCAAGTAGCTGGCCTGTAACCCTTGCCCTCATGTTGGGCCAGGCCCCTCCCCCACCCCACCCCGCCCCATGGCCTTGCCCCTTCTCTGCCCCATCTGAGCAGATGGACAGTCTTGACCAGAGTGCAGGGAAAAGGGTCCCCACCTCCGAGCCTCCCCAACAGGACTCCATGCCCACGGACCCCAAAGGTTTGGCCCAACTCTGAGCTTCCTGCCACGCTGTACCGCAGAACTGGGTCAGTGGGGTTGCAGACAACCACCAACTGTCCTGGAAACCATATTGGGGACCTTCCCAGGGTCCTGAGCCCCTCAATAGCTGCAACTGAGAACCAAAGGCACCCCTGTACAGAACGGCGGGGGCCATGCTTCTGTCCCCCAGCCTCTGCCTGCAAGCCTTGCGACTTCAGCTTTTAAGTCATGATGTGCTTATAGTCCAATAAACCTGTGACCAGAACCTCCTGGCCTTGTTCCTGGGGAAACCTGACCCATCAACACAATACAGGGTAGTCAGTTCCCTGCCCGGGTCCTGCAGCCTAGACACACAAGGTGCAGGGCACATACCCAACCACATCACTCAGGGCTGCTCAGGGGACCAGGCCAAGTGCACTGGAACCCTGGGTTGCTCCCCGATTACTCATTAGTGCACCTGCCACCTTCCTGCAGGGTTGCCAAAGACCTCAGATCTGCTCATCTCAAACTGCAAGGAAAGGATGGTAACTGAGGCAGGGTATGAGGATGGGAGAAGCCTGCAGCTATTGTACACAAGAAAAATGAAAGCAGATTCTACTGTACTTGGAATGGGAACAGCGGGTGGGCGGGCAGATGGATGGTGATGGGAAGAGGGATGCAGGGCAGGTCAGTGGTAGCGACGACAGAGCCCTGGGACCCAGCACTAACAGGATCAGCCTGCAGCTAATCCAGTTACTGTACCCTTGGACGCTACTGTCAGACTGGCGCCTCCCTGCCCCGATTCTGCTTGGAGACTAGAACTTGGCTCTATGGCACCTGATCATGGCCAGGCAGACCTTATTTGTGATTGTTGCAGGTGCTAACCCATTTCAGGCCAGCTGTCAGGCAGCTGCAGAGGGGAGACCCCAGGCTGTCTGGCTATAGCCTGAGCCAGTCCTCATACCTACTGCCATCTACAGGTTGTCTGGCCTTTCCTGTATGTTTTAGCTAATACACAAAGGCCTCCCTCCACAGCTACCCAAGCCTCCGACAACCATGCCCAGTTCACAAGGCGTCCATTTCTAGTTTGGGAGAAACTGGCCTTACCACTTGGGTCCCTGGTCATATCTTGGAAACCAGGGTGAAGCCTCGGCCTCCTCAAGTGGCCCTAGCCCCTAAGCTGGCCTCAGAATGGACCCCAGCCCGGCTGGTGCTCCTGGCTGCCCCTCTGTAGGATGGCCTTGCTGGGGACAAACAGTTGTCCCCTGGGCTGATCCCTCTCATTGCTTCCAGGAAGCCTAGTTAGCTCACCCCCCCTCCCCCGCCTTCATCCGCCCTAATTTGATTTTATCTCCACCCTGCTCAGACCTGGCTCAGTCCACACTCAAAGTGGGTGTTAGGTTTCTCCCAGGAGGCAGCCTGCATGGCCACAGGCAGATGGACAGAGCTGGGCCCGCCTGCCTTCCAGAGCACACACACACACTGCAAGAACCATCTAAGAGACTGACAGGTGAAACCACAGTGTATAGCTGAGTGGCACCCCGAGTGCTTGGACAGCAAGGGTGAACTTAGCGCTCTGGAGCCAGCAGTGCCTGAGCTGCCCGAGAAGCCCTTGCACCGCCACCCTCCTGTGAGGCACACGTCTCTCAGGGTTTCGGGAATGCACCTAACACTGGTTTGCTGTCTTGCTGAACTGGCTGGATTTTTCCCTGCTTCTGGTTAGTCCTATGCCAGGCAGTGAGGTCATACTGAGCTTAAAAGTGAGATGGATGAAGTGGACCTTGTTTTCCTGAAACTGCTGAGGGTCCCTAGTCACTCACTCAAGGCTTCTCAAGATGCTGAGAATCCACATCTGCGGGAACCTTTCTTTTCCATCCCCCTGTCCCCCAGCCCACCCTAGGCCCAGGTCAGCACCAGTGAAGACAATGGCTCTCCACCTTGACAAGACCCACCTACTCTGTGCATATGGGCATGTGTGCTGTGCTCTTGAGGCCATGCTAAGTCCCTGGTTGAATGGAGGCCACAGCCCTTGGGCCTCTGAACCTCAGGTACCAACTATGAGGAGATGGTGATGCCCCTGACCATCAGGAACTTGGAGTGGCTTGTTGGAGTCCAGGGTCCCAACAGATCCCACTGAAGTTGAGAAAGGAGAGGCAAAAGTGTCTGGCTCACCCCTCAAAGCTGTTGCTATCTTTCCTCCCTTACCTGTGTGAGCTGGGCAGGCCCTCTGCAGGGGCCGGGTGGGCTGGTGGCAGATGCTGTCACCTGCAGGTCCACTGTGGGGCCAGTCCTAGACTGGGATCCTCCTCTGCTGCCTGGATTCTGAGCCTCACTGCCAAGACCCAGTGACCTGGATGCTGCCTCCAGACCCTGCTCTCAAATGGAAGGGTTCACAAAGGGAAGTAAAGGCCAGGGCCCCACAGGTTTGATTTCCTGGAAACCAGCTGAAATCCTGTGAGGCTGTGGGGAGGGCCTGTTTCTCTACCCTCTGCCAACAGCCCCACTTCACCTCAGAGCCCAATCTCAAGCAGTCCGATGCCCCAGCTGGGGTGGGGTGTGTGTCCCAGGAAGGACTTTCCTACCCCACCTGGCAGGGTGCAGAAAGCAACACAGGCCACGAAACACATTTATTGATGGGAATGACAACCTGTTTCAGCAGGTGCATGCCAGGATGGAGCCATTTTCTGTTCCTGTGTGCTTGCACCACCTTGGTTTGCCTGGGTCAGTGGTGTGGCCCCTTGGGGTTGGGGACGCACATGTGTCTGGAGCACAGAGTGTCTGGTTTGCTAAGGGCCCAGCCGAGGGCTTTTCCTCATCAGCCACTCCAGGGTCTCCTTGAGATACGACATGTTATAATGCTGGGCAATGTTCTGGAAGATTCCAATCTGCTCTGTGAAGACCTGCAGGAATAAGGAGATGCAGTGACACCTGGTCCTCCCCTCCCCCCACCCATAAAAGGAGGCAAGGCCCAGCTGAGGCTGAGCTGGGATGCGACAAGAGGATCCGAGAGCCCCTACCTGAGTGCGGATGGTGAGGGCAAAGTCTCCCGCGCAGCTGCAGTACACGGGCATGTGGGCCTCTTTCACTCCACGACACTTCAAGCAGATCTGAAATGAGGGAACAGCCCATTGGGCGCTGGACCACTCACTCATGCTGAACCCCCACCTGTGGCCTCCCACAGTGGCTTTGCCCAAGAAAGGCACAATTGTGGGACTTCAGCAAACTGATGTGTGCATGCCAGGCCTGTTATGGATTACACGGAAGACTTTATCCAAACCTTGCCAGCATCTGACAGCCCCTCACCATGGGCATCCTGCCCCAATCCTGGGGACTTCCTCCATATCCCTGGCTCTGCCATGCTTGGACACCATCCCCATGGCCATCTGGGAACATCCCTGAGGTCTTGGCTCAGACACCCTCTCGGTGGGACCCTCCTGTGGCAGACCCCCTTTCTCTTCTTGTTTCCTTCATGTCCTCACCACTCACACACTGTACTGATTGTGATGTCTCCTTCCACAGAAAGTTCAACAAAGCCAGCTTTTGGCCCCACAGATACTGACAGAACAAGCAGACTGGGTTCCTGGACATAGACTGATCCACCTTAGTGGACACTGGGGCAAGACTTGGAACCACACACAACCAGAGTGCAAATCAACACTCTGACGCCCCTGAGCCGACTGCAGGGAGGGTGCTCACCAGGTCCTGCAGGGTGAAGGCCATCAGCTTCCTCTGCAAAGCTTCTACCAGGGCCATCTCAATGGCAGACGAGTCATAGGCGACCTGACAGTTGGAGCAGAGCCACTGAGGCAAGACAGCCCCGTCCTGGGGAGAGGAGAAGAGGGAGCGGTCACCCCAGGCCACAGCCCCAACAGTAGTGCTGTCAGCAGTGTTTCCACAGCAAGACCTCGGCACAGAGGAGAGGCTGTGGAGAGACGTGCTCCGGGGTGAAGGGCTGCAGTCTGCATGGCCCCAGTTCCCCACCTGCACTTGTACATTTACCAGCAACTCTGGGGCATGCAGGAGCAGCCCGTTTCTAATCCAGGTAGGAACCAGCAGGGAAAACCACACAGTGGGGACAGCAGGAGTCACGGAACCACTCTGCCTCAGACATCTGAATGCCCTGACACTATCAGCAGCGCTTGTTCCTGGGGTGCTCGTACCCCACCAGGAAGGGCCCACTCGTTCCTAGGATGCTTGGACCCCACCAGGAAGGGCCCGCTCGTTCCTGGGATGCTCTGACCCCACCAGTAAGGGTCCGCTCATTCCTGGGATGCTCGGACCCCACCAGGAAGGGCGCGCTCGTTCCTGGGATGCTCAGACCCCACCAGGAAGGGCCCGCTCATTCCTGGGATGCTCGGACCCCACCAGGAAGGGCCCGCTCATTCCTGGGATGTTCGGACCCCACCAGGAAGGGCCCGCTTGAGCCGAGTCCCACCTGAGAGAAAGAGGAGTCTTTGCACAGGTCCAGGTCTCGGCAGAAATTACAGCTGCGGCAGATGACCTCAGGGAGCACGTAGGAGCGGCAGGGGTCTCTGAACTGGGCTTCCTCAGAGAATTCGCCAACGTCCACCAGGCGAAGCAGGTCTCGGTTCAGTTTATTCACTTGGTTCGTGACGTTCGTGTCCAGGGACAGCACCTGCAGAGGTTTCGGCCCATCAGGAAGGAGCACCGAGAGCTCTCTGCTGCTCCGTCTGAACCAGAAACTCCTTGTTCAGTCTTTTTTAGGATTTTATTTATTTCCAAAGGCAGAGTGACACAGAGATCTTCCATCTAAGTCTCCCAAGTGGGTGCTAGGGGCCCAAGCACCTGATCCATCACCCCAGGCGAGTTAGCAGGAAACTAAATTTGAAGAATAGCCAAGACTCACACCAGCACCCTCCTATGGGAAGGTGGCATGCAAGCAGTGCTCCACCTTCTATTCCAAGATGCCAGCCCCA
Source organism: Sylvilagus floridanus (assembly GCA_949820135.1). NCBI lineage: Eukaryota > Metazoa > Chordata > Mammalia > Lagomorpha > Leporidae > Sylvilagus > Sylvilagus floridanus. The sequence continues at coordinate 181,753,686 of OX463233.1, forward strand.
CTCACTGCTTCTTCACCCCTTTAGAATCTGTGATGCAGCAGGTTAAGCCCCCTGCCTGAGACGCAGACATCCTACATGGGAACCAGTTCGTCTCCTGGCTGCCCCACTTCTGATCCAGCTCCCTGCTAATGGCCTGGGAAAAGCAGCAGAACGTGGCCCAAGTGTCTGGGCCCCTGCCACCCATGTGGGAAACCCAGAGGAAGCACTGGGCTTTGGCCTGGCCCAGCACTAGCCACTGCAGCCATATGAGGAGTGAACCAGTGGACATAAGATCTCTCTGTTTCTCCCTCTCTCTATAGCTCTGCCTTTCAAATAAATCAATCGCTCTTTGGAAAAAAGAGAATAGATTGGTGATCTGAGGCCAAAGTCAGTCAGGCCACTGTCCTGTGCTGTGAAACACCAGTAGGTGATTCCCAGGTAACACAACTTTTCAACAAGTTCTAACCAAGACCAAGGAAGCAGCGACTGCACCTTAAGAGTGAGCTTTGTGTCTTGGGACACCACAGGAACAGCGATGAATGACCACACTGTTTGCCTCTCCCTGCATATAGGAAACATGGTAGAAACGTGCAGTACCTCCTTAATCCGTTAAAAAGACTGTTAACCAGTACCAGGTATGGGGCCGGTGCTGTGGCACAGTGAATTAAAGCCCTGGCCTGAAGTGCTGGTTTCCCATATGGGCGCCAGTTTGAGATCCGGCTGCTCCTCTTCCAATCCAGCTCTCTGCTATGGCCTGGGATAGCAGAAGATGGCCCAAGTCCTTGGGCCTCTGCACCTGTGTGGGAGACCCAAAGGAAGCTCCTGGCTCCTGGCTTCGGATCGGCGCAGCTCCGGCCGTTGCGGCCATCTGGGGAGTGAACCAGCAGATGGAAGACCTCTCTCTCTCTCTAATTCTATCTTTCAAATAAATAAAATAAATCTTAAAAAAAACAAAAAACAGGCCGGCGCCGTGGCTCAACAGGCTAATCCTCCGCCTTGCGGCGCCGGGACACCGGGTTCTAGTCCCGGTCGGGGCACCGGATTCTGTCCCGGTTGCCCCTCTTCCAGGCCAGCCCTCTGCTGTGGCCCAGGAGTGCAGTGGAGGATGGCCCAGGTGCTTGGGCCCTGCACCCCACGGGGAGACCAGGAAAAGCACCTGGCACCTGGCTCCTGCCATCGGAGGAGCGCGGTGCGCCGGCCGCAGCGCGTCGACCGCGGCGGCCATTGGAGGGTGAACCAACGGCAAAGGAAGACCTTTCTCTCTGTCTCTCTCTCTCACTGTCCACTCTGCCTGTAAAAAAAAAAAAAAAAAAAAACAAAAAACAAAAAACAAAAAACTAGTACCAGGTATTTAACTTCCCATGTGATTAATAATCACACAAATCCATCTATCTAAACCTGGTTCAGGCCGGCGCCGTGGCTCAACAGGCTAATCCTCCACCTTGCGGCGCCGGCACACCGGGTTCTAGTCCCGGTCGGGGCGCCGGATTCTGTCCCGGTTGCCCCTCTTCCAGGCCAGCTCTCTGCTATGGCCCGGGAGTGCAGTGGAGGATGGCCCAAGTGCTTGGGCCCTGCACCCCATGGGAGACCAGGAAAAGCACCTAGCACTTGGCTCCTGCCATTGGATGAGCTGCGGTGCGCCGGCTGCAGCGCACCGTCCACGGCGGCCATTGGAGGGTGAACCAACGGCAAAGGAAGACCTTTCTCTCTGTCTCTCTCTCTCACTGTCCACTCTGCCTGTCAAAAATAAAAAATAAAAAAAAAAAAATAATAAATAAAATAAACCTGGTTCAATGCTTGTATTTACCCTACAAGAAATGTACAAAACGTGGGGCAGGCATTAAGGTGTGTAGCAGGTTAAGCTGCCACTTACAACATTTGAATCCCGTACTGGAGTGCCAGTTTCAATCCCGCTTTCTGTTAATGCAGGCAGCAGAAGATGGACCAAGTGCTTGGGCTCCTGCCACCCACGGAGGAAACCAGAATGGAGTTCTTGGCTCCCAGTTTTAGCCTGGCCCAGACCTGCCTGTTGAAGACACCTGAGGAGTGAACCAGTGGATGGAAGATCTGTACTTCTGTCATCACTCTTTCAAATAACTGAATCTTTAAAAAAAAAAAAAAAAAAAAAGTCCTATAACCAAACTCTGGTTATGGAATAGCCAACTCAGGCAATTGACTGGTTATTCCTAGGTTTAAGATTTCAGTGTGTCCAGCTGAGTGAACTATTTTGATTTTCCAACCAGACTTATTATTTCAGTCAACAAGGCCCGGGGAGTGTGGACTTCTCTACAGTGAGAGTATCCCGCTAGGTTCCACTGAGGAATTCACCACACGTTTAAGGAAAGAACAAGACTCTATGTGAGATCTTCCTGCAAACCACAAAGGAGGACACCCAACTCACCCTACGAGGTCAGCGTCACCCTGGTATTATCATGAGCAGACACACAAAAATCCTCAGCAAAATATTACAGACTAAACTCTCCAAATATAAAGAATACATATCCAGAAATAGGCCTGCACAGACACAGCCAATTAAGCTTTGAAAAAGACACCAAGATGATCTAATGGAAAAGGGATGATCTTTGCAACAAATATTTCTGGAATAACCGGAAGTCCCCATGCAGAAATATGAGCCGTGGAGCAGGGCTGACCCCCATGGGCAGCATGGGGGAAATGTCAGGGTGGATACAGCTCCAGCCACTAGGAAAACTCATTAAACTGCATTAAGAAAGAGTTTAACTGTACAGCCCTTTATGTCATAAGGAAAACAAATTTTAAAACACTTTAAAGTCAACAGAGGAACTGAAATAGTAAACTAAAAACATTCCTTCACCACCATCAGATCTTGAGGTAGTCACTTGATCTGGGGCGTTGCGGCACTGCTGGCGGGAAGGGTAGGCAGTAAAGTGCAGGGCGGCTATCTGGTAACACGATCCCCTCCATGGACTCAGCTGCCCAGAAACGCATCAGCATCCCAGCAAGCTCTTCTCTCATCTCATTTGGTCTCTGGTTCTCGGCCTGGCCCACCAGTGTCACGTGACCTCTGAGCACCTTGCGCCCTCCAGGGCTGTTTCCTGACTCAGCGAGCTCATGACGCACAACACCAAGGCTGCTAGGATTGTGCGGGGCCCTCTGCCCTGACTTTCTTCCCTTTGATCACTCTCAGAGGCCGCTGTCCTCACAACACCTGCTCTTTGAGCTAATGGGTCCTTTTGCTTGGTGAATGTGTGTCCCACAGTAACTGAGGCTCCAATAAGGGTAGGAACTCTCCTGTCTTGTTCATCTGTGAGCTAACGCCTCAACTGGGGCTACACAACAGGGACACGGTAAATGTTAGAAAGTATGAGTGACTCATACTTTACACACATGCCGGCATCCTCACCTTGCACACGCATTTGATGAATTCCAAAGCAGGGTTATTGAGCAGCAGGTGAGAACCAGGGAGGAGAGGGAACATGTCTGAAGGCTCGGTGGAGTTCCGAGATCCCGTGACTTTCTTTTGGATCTTCTGGGTGATGGTGAAAAAGCTCTGAGTCAGCTCGTTTGCCACATAATCCTGAGAGAATGTGATCATTCCTGGAAAGGGATAAGAATGCCAAGGGGAGGAACTGGGGCCCCACCCAGTGCTGCGGAACGTCCCTGCTCACCCGCACATGAGAGGCATACAGTGGGATTGGGTCTGAGGCACACAGAGGGGCCTCCTGAGACAAGGGGCTGCTCACCGGGAAGGGCTCCCGCGGCCCCTTCAGCGTCCTGGGAGAACTGGCTGGACCCCCTCCTCTTCACAGGGGTGCTCCCTGGAGCAGTGCGCCTCAACTCATCCTTCATGCTGTGGTACACAGCCACAATGTATGCTGTAGAGAGGTAGGTAGAAGCCACAGGCCCTGAGCTATATGTTTTTATTTATTTATTTATGAATGACAGGCAGAGTGGACAGTGAGAAAGAGAGAGAAAAGTCTTCCTTTTCTGTTGGTTTAACCCCCAATGGCTGCTGCGGCCAGTGCACTGCACTGATCTGAAGCCAGGAGCCAGGTACTTCTCCTGGTCTCCCATGGGGTGCAGGGCCCAAGCACTTGGGCCATCCTCCACTGCACTCCAAGGCCACAGAAGAGAGCTGGCCTGGAAGAGGGGCAACTGGGACAGAATCCGACACCCCGAGCGGGACTAGAACTGGTGTGCAGGCGCCACAGGCAGAAGATTAGCCTATTGAGCCGCGGCGCTGGCCCCTGAGCTATATGTTAACTGGCCTCTCTGCCCAGACAATTCTGGGGGGAACTTGTGGCTGCTCAGTTCACCAGACAGACTGGGCTGAGATATCCCATTTAGTGATGCCACTGGATGAGCCCACAATTAGAGACATGGGAATGAGAGTATTCACTGCTAGAGAATAGGGACCTCCACGATGGACAGCAAGTGAAACAATGGCTCCCTGCAAAAGCCACGGCCGGACTCCTGGCATTAGCAAACTTCTCAAAAATCTATCCCAGGGCCAGTGCTGTGGCACAGCGGGTTAAAGCCCTGGCCTGAAGCGCCGGCATCCCTATGGGCGCTAGTTCAAGTCCCAGCTGCTCCTCTTCCGATCCAGCTCTCTGCTATGGTCTGGGAAAGCAGTAGAAGATGGCCCAAGTCCTTGGGCCCCTGCACCCACGTGGGAGACCCAAAGGAAGCTCCTGGCTCTGGATAGGTGTAGCTCCGGCTGTTGCGGCCATCAGGGGAATGAACCAGTGGAAGACCTTCCACCAGAGGATGGAAGACCTCTCTCTCTGTAACTCTTTCAAATAAATATAATATATGTTTTACCAAAACATCTATCCCATGCTCAGAGGTCCACAATATTTCAGAAGATAACTTGGAAAGTTAAGACTCAAGGAGCAGGGGCAGTGCTGTGGCATAGTGGGTAAATCTGTAAATCTGCTGCCTGTAATGCTGACATCCCATATGGGTGCCGGTTTGAGTCCTGGCTGCTCCACTTCTGATCCAGCTCTCTGCTATGGCCTAGGAAGATGGCCCAGGTCTTTGGGCCCCTGCACCCGCGTGGGAGACCCAGAAGCAGCTTGTGGCTCCTGGGTTTGTGGATTGGTGCAGTTCTGGCCATTGCAGCCATTCGGGGAGTAAACCAGTGAATGGAAGACCTCTCTCTCTGCCTCTCTATAACTCTGCCTTTTAAATAAGTAAATCTTCAAAAAAGACTCAAGGAGCCCCAGATAAAAATATAATCAGGGGCTGGTGACTGGCACAGCCACTAGGCCACCACTTGGGACACCCGCAAACAACACTGGAGTGCTTACTCTGCTTCTGATCCAGCTTTCTGCTAAAACACAGCCTGAGACGCAGAAGGTGATGGCTCAGATACTAGGGTCACTACCATCCATGAGGGAGATCTCGACGGAGTTCCAGGCTCCTAACTTTGCCCTGACTGATGCAGATTTTTTTTTCCAAAAGATTTATTTATTTATTTAAAGTCGGAGTTACACAGAGAGAGGAGAGGCAGAGAGAGAGAGAGAGAGAGAGAGAGAGAGGTCTTCCATTCAATGGTTCACTCCCCAGATGGCTGCAACAGCCAGAGCCACACTGATCCGAAGCCAGGAGCTTCTTCTGGGTCTCCCATGTGGGTGCAGAGGCCCAAGGACTTGGGCCATCTTCTACTGCTTTCCCAGGCCATAGCAGAGAGCTGGATTGGAAGTGGAGCAGCTGGGTCTTGAACCGGTGCCCATATGGGATGCTGGCGCTTTAGGCCAGGGCATTAACATGCTGCGCCACAGCGCTGTCCCCTTTTTTAAAAAAAGATTTACTTCTTTTGGAAAAGTTAGAGAGTGAGAGTGAGAGAGGAGGGCGATCTTCCATCCGCTGGTTCATTCCCTAGATAGATGCAACAGCCAGCACTGGGCCAGACAGAAGCCAGATGCTTCATCTGGTCTCTCCCCCGTGGGTGCAGGGGCCCAAGCACTTGGGCCATCCTCCGCTGCTTTTCCCAGGCCATTATCAGGGAGCCGGATTGGAAGTTGAGAGCCAGGACATACTGGCACCCAGATTGGATACCAGCAAAGCAGGCAGCAGCTTTACCCACTACATTACAGCACCGGCCTCTGCTGCACACACTTGGGAAGTGAACTAGCAGATGGAAGCATGCTTTTTCTGTCTTTGTGTCTTTCAAAGAAAAAAAAGGTGACGTGCAAGGAATTATTTGGCAGAAGAAAAAAAAGACCAGTCAGTGGGCAGTTGACTCAGCATCCTGGGTTTGTCCTTTGTCACTTTGCGTACGCACGCACGAGTGTTCAGGAATGCACGTGGTTACACTACTGAAGCAGATGAGAGGCTGTCAGGGAGCACAGTGACTCCTCTCCGCCCCGAGGGTGAAAGGCATGAGAGGGAGAAGGCACAGTGGCTGCAGGGGCCCTGGGCTGAGCCTCCTGAGCTCACGACTGCGGGGTAGTCCCCGACCTGACTTCCAGCCGTCCCTTCTTGTGACACCACTGTACTGGGGCCACATTTATTAACCACCATGAGCTCTGCTGAGACAAGAGTGCAAGCTGTTCTTCCCAGTGCGCAAGGCTCACCTGAGACAATCATGAGGAAGTAGCTTTGGCAGGAGGCTGCCTGGGGCAAAAACTGCAGAATATTCCAGTTGTTTTCCAGTAAGTCCTCCACATCAGACTCCTCCACACCGTCCTCCTCAGGTGAGTCGTCTTCCTCGCCATCCTCCACTGTCTCCCCTTCCTGAGCGTCTTCCTACAACAGACAATCCTGGTGTTTTTGGCACACAGCACTGCACCATGTGTCTGACTGTCTCACCAGCGCTGCATTTTCCTGGGCCTGAGTAAATCCTGCAGGCTGCTCCAAAAACCAAGGGAGGCGCCTAGTGCTCACAAATGCTCAGAACATGGATGACGGTGACTCTCACTCTGCTTTTGCAGGGGACGCACTACACCATTCAACTCCCACCTCCTAAGGCGGGAAAAATCAACCAGAGCCAGAACTTCCCTGGTTTAGGAACCTCTTCTGGGAGGCTCCCATCCTATCACTGACCCATTGTTCCTGCCACGTCCTTCCTGTGTGCTCCGTGTTCCTGCTGGGGGCAGCCCCTCCTACTCTGCCAGCTGCCAGGCCCCTGCCCGGGGCTGCTGTCTTCACAGCCTGTGCTTCCTTCTTTCAATCAGCAGCTGTGCTCAACTAGGCACAGCCTGTGGATCTGCTGGCCACGGCACACTCAGCCTTGTCCCATAGTTCTCAGCAGCTTCGGAAAAGCTCTCGGACCCTTAGGCCCAGGTGCCCATCACACCCTGCCTGTCTGCAGCCTCCTCTTGGTCCTCGGTGAGGGCTCCTGTGGAGGGCACTTACCTGACTTCCTGCCCCACCCTTGCAGCTCATGGACGATGTGATATGAGCTGGCCTGATGTGCTGACCTCACAATGCACGCATCCCACCAAACTCAATGCTGCCCCTGCTCTCAGCTACAGTTCCACTGGACCCCAGGCACAGCCCGATCCCAGCCAGGTGCCTCTCACAGACTGTGTCCCTCCCACCTCCTTCTAAGTGCGTGTATGTTATCCTGCTGGCAGTCAAGGGGAAGCCAGAACCTCCCAGTCTACACTTACTCTGGCCTCATCCACCTGGGCCAAGCCTCCTCTGGTCACAGCAACAGCTTTATTCAGACTTCTCACTTTCTTGTCACCCCCATTCTCCCCTGATCAGCTAATGAGAGGAGACAGGCTGCAATGCCTGCTCTTGCACAATCAGGCTCACCTGTACCCAGCCAGGGCCCGAGAACTCAGAGCTCATGGCACAGAGCGCAGAGCCTGGTCTCAAATCCCACCTCCAGCTCTTACCTGTCCACAGTGAATACGGGACGGCACTTTCCCCTTGATTCCACCATAGTTGGATGGATCCATCCAGAGTAGAAATTCCCAGCATCGAGAGAAGGAAATTGTCAGGGAATGGAAGATCTCTTTGGAATGGATACTACCAAAGAAGCAAACAGAAATGGCCCGAGTGAAATCAACACCTCCCCTGTTCTCCATTTTCTTTGCACCTCTAACTTACCCCCACTTAAGAGTGAGCTTAAGGTGGATTCAGTGAAAGCAAACATAACACCAAGCGGTTGGCCACGATCACTAGGGCACCAGCTGCACCAGCAGAGTTGAGCATTACAATGGAAAACTGGACACATTTTTTTTTTTTTAACTATTCAAGAGTGAGAGACAGAAATCTCTTATCCACTGGCTCATTCCCCAAATGCCTTTAACACCCCGGGTTGGGCCAGCTTGAAACCAGGAGACAGGAATTGAATCTGGGTTTCCCATGTGGTAGGAACAACCTGTTCATTTGAACCATCATCAGTCTCCCACAGGAAACTGGAACTGGGAGCAGAGCCAGGACTCAAACTCGGGCACTCTGATGAGATGCAGGCGTCTTAGCCACTAGGCCAAACGTCTGTCTGCCCCTGGACATATTCTGGTGGGGGTGGGTGGAGGGTAGTGGGTTAACAGCCCGCTTTGTGGCCTTACACACATATCAGCCACAGGTGACACTAGTAACACTGGTCCTTATCATCAAACTCTCATCACTCCTCAGTCAAGGCAGCCTTCCTATGATTAACCCAATCCTCTGCACTGCAGCTCAGGTCCATTTTTAAAAAGGAAAACAAACAAGAAATGGAAGAAGGAATGAAAAAGCCTTAATAACAGAAATTTAAAAATGCAGCTAAGTAACTCAAACCAGGTTCCTCCAAGGAAGCTTTTAAAATTCTCCCTGACCCTGTTCTGAGCCTGGGGGAAGAGCAGCAGCTTGCTTCTCAGTGCCACCAACCTGGTCACTGAGGTACCAGGGCCCTCCTGGAGCTGTGCCCACAGCCCACGTGGATACGAGGCCACCCTTCCCACCACTCTCAGCCCCATGCTATGCGGAAGACACTATTTTCAGGAAGCCAGCCTGTTAGACACCCGGTGGGAATACTGACACCAGCAAAGGCTCATTTTGGAATCCAAGGACCACACTCTGGACACAAGGCAGCAGCAGGCCTGAGGGACAACGGTGGTCTGTGTTCAAATAACTCCACCACATGTGCTTTGATTAGGAATAAGAATCTCCCTCCTACTCCCATTCCCATTCGGTAGTTGCTTTATGCTTTATCACTGGTTTGTGTCTGCAGCTCCTATGGTGCTCCTGATGCTGCTGCTGCACTCATATGTAGACTGTGTCTATCCAGATTCTCTGTGCCTCCATTAGAAATTTCCCTCTTAGGGGCTGATGCTGTGGTGTGGTGGGCTAAGCCTCTGCTGGTGGTGCTGGCATTCCATATGGGCAACGGTTCACGTCCTGGTTACTCCTCTCCTGATCGGCAGGACAGCACAAGGGTTTGGGCTCTGCACCCATCTGGGAGACCTGGAAGCTCCTGGCTCTGGCTTCAGATTGGGAATACTGACACCAGCAAAGGCTCATTTTGGAATCCAAGGACCACACTCTGGACACAAGGCAGCAGCAGGCCTGAGGGACAACGGTGGTCTGTGTTCAAATAACTCCACCACATGTGCTTTGATTAGGAATAAGAATCTCCCTCCTACTCCCATTCCCATTCGGTAGTTGCTTTATGCTTTATCACTGGTTTGTGTCTGCAGCTCCTATGGTGCTCCTGATGCTGCTGCTGCACTCATATGTAGACTGTGTCTATCCAGATTCTCTGTGCCTCCATTAGAAATTTCCCTCTTAGGGGCTGATGCTGTGGTGTGGTGGGCTAAGCCTCTGCTGGTGGTGCTGGCATTCCATATGGGCAACGGTTCACGTCCTGGTTACTCCTCTCCTGATCGGCAGGACAGCACAAGGGTTTGGGCTCTGCACCCATCTGGGAGACCTGGAAGCTCCTGGCTCTGGCTTCAGATTGGCCCTGCTCCAGCCGTTGCAGCCATTTGGTGAATAAACCAGCAGATGGAAGACCTTTCTGTCTCTCCCTCTGTCTGTAACTCTACCTCTCAAGTGAATAAGTAAAATCTTTAATTAAAAAAAATTCCTAATTTCTCTTTTAGAAAAGGGCTTCGTTCACGTTCAGTGTAAATGCACCTTGGGTGTGTAAACTTCCTGTTACAAACTGTACAAAAGGAAAAGAAATTCTGCTGTTGCTTTGTCTTCTATTCACAAATGAGAGTATCTGGTGTACGATGAACATGGCCAAGCCCAAGAAGCAGCCTCAGGAACATGGCTTGGGGAAGCAGGCAGTAGCTGCTGTATAAAAGTCAAAACCACAACACCCAGCTGTTGTAGCCGCAAGCTTTACGTAGACCGAGCACCCTGAAATTAAACCATCCTGCACTTCTGTTACTGGTGCCTAGCAAACGGTATACATGGACATATGATGGAACCCTCTCACCCAAGGCAGTACCCCCTAAACTTTCTGAGCTGAAGCAACATATCTGCACGTCTGCAACTCACTACCACGCTTCAGTAGCGATAGTCATGCTTTCTTATGCTGTTGTTGCGATGTCCTTGATACACGCTGTGCTCCTAAGGGCCTCCCCAGTCTAGCTACAGGGACACTCTGGCATCTCTCCAAAGTCATGGCAGGCTGTGTTGCCAGGGCTGTCCCTCACTCCACCTGTTGGTGATGTACTCCACGTAGGCAATCGCATCTTCAATCCGGCGCTTTTTTGTGCAGAGGATGATGCGGTTGAAGTTGGCATAGACAACTGAAGACCCTAGACGCTTGAACTCAGCGACGAGCCTGTGGAGCATGGAGGTGCCATGATGCACATGAAGCCAGAGAACACCGGGGAGAAAAAAAAAATCCAATGATTCCTAAGTAGAAAAACCTCCCAAATACAGCTAGAACCCACTAGTGGTAAAGAAAAACAAAGCTTTCTATGTGGCAAAAAACTACCATGAGGGCAGTACATTAGGCCATTGCTTGTGACACTGGCATCCCATATTGGGGTGCCAGCTGGAGTCCTGTCTGCTCTATTCTGACTCAGCTTCCTGCTAATATGCCTGGGAAAACAGTGGAACATGGCCCAATTATGTGGGCCTCTGTCACCCATGTGAGACTAGGATGGATCTCCTGGCTTCAGTCTGGCCCACACCTGGCTGTTCAAGCCATTTGGGCAGTGAACCAGCAGACGGAAGATCTCTGTCTCTCCTTATCTCTCTCTGCTTTTCAAAATAAATAAACAAATCTAATAAAACAAAACAAAAACAAGGTAGACTTGTCTTAAAAAAAAAAAAACCATAAATGAAGGTAAAAGGGTAATAAAAAACTGAGAAGAAAAAATTTAAGTTCTTATCACAGAAGGATGGCTACTTTTCATTCAATTTTTAACCAGAGAAAAATCAACAAAACTACAGAAAAATGGGTCAAGGACAGGAAGAGTAAATTTGCTCTTTCCACCAGGTGGGCAGTGAGCCATGTGAGGCTTGGGTGGGGACAGTGACAAGCCTCTGTGCTCAAACTAGCACTGGTCTGCTGCATCACCACATCCACCGTCAGGCAACCGTGGCACTTCTATATTCACAGGACCTATGCGCAAAGCCCTTCGCTGATACTTCCAAGAGCACGAGCCAGACACAGCCTAAACGTCCACTACTGTGGAACAGCCAGAAACAGCTCCCAAGATATTCGATGAACTACAACAAGCAAGGTGCATGACAATACTGTTCCATGACTTGGACAAAAAAGGGCAAAACCACGATGTATGGCCTCACTCTCAAAGGATGCACAGGCAAAGCAACAGTGGAAGCAAAGTTATCCCCGGGTCCTCTCCACTGCCAGGCGCCACGAATCCAGGGCAGATCCACTTAGCACCCAGCCCGGGGGAGGCACACTCACTGCAGGAAGAGTTTCTTCATCATGTTGTGCAGCGTCCGGTGCAGGGCAGGGTCATGGAGCAGGGAGGACGGCGACCGGACCCAGCGGTAAAAGTGCATCACCTGGTTGTCGGCGTAGACGTTGTGGTACTGTGTGATCTCCTTGACCCAGCCCACCACCATGCTCTTCAGAATCCTGAAAGGCAGGCAGGAGGAATCCCCACCAGCCCAACAGCTGCCGTGCTGTCTCCCTCCTCGCTGCCCCCCAAATCTCATCCCTTCACCCCCAAACTAGCTTGGGCCTCAACGCAACTCCATAAAAGTTCACTGCATGCTAGGCACTCTTGCCCTGTGGGTGAAGCACAGGGCGAGGTGCACAGCAAGGAACACGGCACCCGAACCCTCAGGAGGACTGAGCAGCCCCTCACCCAGATTGGGCCCCACCATTCCCTCAGCCTGCCAGCTGTACCTCCCCTCCTCCCTCATTCCTGTCTTGTGTGGCCCAGGGACTGAGAACTGTCCTCGCTGGCCTGGGTCTCTAAGTAAAGATCCTTGCACCTGTTTCCTGTTGCAGTGGGCTACTGAACATTCCTCCCTCTGAAGAATCCAGAATATTCTCTCCAGAGTATCAGGAACACAAGAGCAGCCATGCAGCACACACTGGACACGGGCCCGACAAAAGCACAAGGTCCATCTCCCAGTATAACCAAGTTCCCTATTTGAGGGAACTCTGATCTCAAGTCAGATGACTGGGCCTTAGGCCACCCACCAGGTGAAAGTATCCTGTGAAAGGCACATGTGGGGCTGGTAGTATGGTGTAGAATGTTAAGCCTCCGCCTGCCGCACGGGCATCCACATGGGTACCTATTCGAGTCTCGGCTGCCCCACTTCCAATCCAGCTCTCTGCTAATGTGCCTGGGAAAGCAGTAGAAGATGGCTCAAGTGCTCTGCATCCACGTGGGAGTTCCAGATGAAACTCCTGGCTTTAGCCTGGTCCAGCTCTGGCCCTTGAAGCCATTTGGGGAATGAACCAGTGTGGAAGACCTCTCTGTCTTTCCCTCTCTTTGTAATTCTGTCTTTCAAATAAAAATAAAATAAAATAAAATAAAATAAAATAAAATAAATAAATGGAGACTTCTAAAAAAAAAAAAGGCCCACGTAGACACCCTTATCCAGGCCCCTGCATCTCTCATCAGGCAGAGCTGCTAGGTGTTCTGGAACAGTTTACTGCCTCACACTGGTGTTTGGTGGAGAGCTGGGAACTTTACTGGGACTGGCAGCACAATCATGAGAGAACACAGAGGCCAGTGCTACATCCCAAAAACTTTCTTCATAAACACCCTGGTTAAATCTCTCGGGAGGACGCCTCATCCATACTAAGAAGTCCCTTTCCTCATTTTGCCATACACTCCCGACTCTTACCTTTCAGGACTGAACTACCCTCCCCCCCCCTAAGATTTCTTTATTTATTTGAAAGAGTAACAGAGGCAGAGAGAGAGAGGTCTTCCCTATACTGGTTCACTCCCTAAACGGCAGCAACGGCCAGAAATAGGCCAATCTGAAGCCAGGAGCCAGGAGTGTCTTCTGGGTCTCCTGCACAGGTGAGCACGTGGGCCATCTTCCCCTGCTTTCCCAGGCCATAGCAGAGAGCTGGATCAGAAGTGGAGCAGCCAGGACTTGAACCAGCACCCATATGGGAGGCCAGCACACAGGCAGCAGCTTTACCCGTTATGCCACTGTGCCACCCTGAACTACCTGCTCTTATGCCAAGACCTTGCTGCTGGCCCCGACCACCTCCCTGCCTGTTTGAACACTCAGGCTCTGATGAGTCCCCTCCTTCCTCTTGAAGAGCAATGACTGAGGAATGTTCTAGACTCACAGACTTGAGTGAATACCAACCTCCACTCTCAACTGAGGCATGATCACAACCACGTTAGCCCCTCAGACATCAGTTTCCTCATCTCTAAAATGGGTCATCATGGCACCACTTGCAGGGCTGCTGTGTGGACTGAGAGCACAAGAGTGTCCAGCATTTCCCGTAAATGTCACCGCTCACACCGCCATTAGCGTCAGCAGGTCGCCCCTGGCTATGCCCCAAGCAGCAGGTACTGACAACAAGCTCAACTCACTGAGAACACACCTCTGGCCACACCATGAGGTAACCATGGGTTACACCGCCGGTTGTCGGATGGTCAGAGGTGGGACCTAGACTGACATGTGTGCAGGGCCACAAAAACAATGGACTAAAGGGGGGAAACTGGCCGGGTGGCAGTTTCAGGCTGCAGTGCCCATCTTGGGATACAGCTTCTGCAACAGCAGCAGAACAGGACTGCTTCCCGTCCTTCCAGGGAGGTGCTGGAGAGAATAAGAGGGCTTGGGCAGTACCTGAACGTGCTGGGCCGGAGCGTTGTCTCGTCGTAGCTGGCTGGGGTGCTGGTGGCCTGATTGCCCGTGACCATTTCCTCCAAGGAGGCCTGGGGGACCGTGTCGAAGCTGACACCCAGGCTGTCGGCCCCCTCCATGTCGTTGACGTGGTGAGACTGAAGGATGGTGTTGACGGCCAGGTTCTGCACGTCCAGCTCCACACACACTGCAAGGGAGACACTTCATCCATACACCTGGGCCACCTCCAGCGGACCATCTCCCAGGTCTTGATCCCAGCCAATAGCGCCCCAAGAACAGTTAGTACGACCAAGGGGGTCAGGGGAAGGCACTCATTCCCCAAGTGGGCTGGCCTCCTGGCTCCCCAAGGGCCCTGGCTCTCTGACTGCAGAACCCCAGCAGCCTCAGGTTTTGACCCACAAATTGAGCTAAGCCAGTCCCCGGCTGCTCTTGCCTCAAGAGAATGTCACTAAATGATAGAAACACCAGCTAAGGCTCCGTGCCTTGCCCTCCACTGCACACTCACCTGTGGAGTAACAGCCTGAGCTGTTGATCTCCACAGTGGCTTGATCATCGAACTCCATAACAAGGCGGCTGTCATCAGCCTCCTTCCCGCCCAGGTCAGGACGGGCTGTAGGAGACAGCCAGAGCAGGTGGTTGTGGCGCTGGAGGTGGCGGGCAAAGAAGAGGTCAGAGCCAAAGGTGGAGATGTCCTCTGGCAGATTCCCGATGGGAATGTGGAAGTACCTAGGCAGGGGCACAGGGTCAGCCTGGCCCACATGCCAGACTGCCCAGGCTTGCCCTACCCAAAAACCACTCACCCGCCACAGTGGGGCTGGCCAGGGCTAGACAAGCCTGGTGCCTGGTCTCTAGCTCACCTGCTCATCTCAAATGCCTGCGACAGACAGGTGTCTAGGTTGAGGTAGTGTCGGATCATTCGCCTGGCGCCATGGCGCTGCCAGTCCAGGACTCCATAGCTGATCTTGTCAGCCACGCGGACAGGTACCAGCGGGAATTCCTCCAAGATGGGAACCTCACCTGTCAGGCGCCTTAGCTCCCAGCTAGACTGGATGGCCACCAGGGTGGGCCCTCGGCGCTCCTCCTGAGAAGGAGCAAAAGGGAAGAGAGGGCCTGGGTGGATCCAGCCCTGGGGATGTGTG
Organism: Sylvilagus floridanus; assembly: GCA_949820135.1. Classification (NCBI taxonomy): domain Eukaryota; kingdom Metazoa; phylum Chordata; class Mammalia; order Lagomorpha; family Leporidae; genus Sylvilagus; species Sylvilagus floridanus. The sequence continues at coordinate 181,768,994 of OX463233.1, forward strand.
TGTCCTGAGGCAGCAGGACCCCAACGGCTCTCACCTTGTAGGCAAGCAGGAAGCGCTGGATGGCTCTGCAGATGGTCTTCAAGTCGGTTTCAGCGCGCACCTCGAAGGTGTGTTTAGGGGGCGGCAGGAGCTCAGGGCCTACCTTCTCCAGCATGAGGCTGTGTTCCGCTGAATACAGGGCACTGAGATTTGGCATCTGGTTGCTGCGCACCTGGAAGAACGCCAGCTGTGTCAGCTCCCACCCCACTCAGGATGAAGCAGGGGTGATTTCCCACCTTTGCCATGCCACTCCTAATTCAATGACAACAGGGACTCATGGGAAAATGCCTTGGGGACAAGGCCAGGAGAGCTGGGCAGCCAGCTAGGAGGAAGCATCCTCCTTCCCCAGACCCTGCCCCAACCCCTGCACTCCCGCAGCCCCTGAGCCAGAGACTCACTGTGTCCAGCACAAACACAGACGCTCTGCGCTGTGAGGGGATGAAGATCCCAAAGAGCGCCTTATGGCCCTGCGAGCGTTGGTACAGGTAGATGTGGCGGATACTCCCTACGGAAAGGGGGCTGGTCACCTGAGAGGCCCCGGGGCAACCTCACGATGGGGCAGCTGGAGTGGGCTGTACCTGGCTCCAGGTAGCTGAACTGGGCCAGGGAACGCATCTCCAGGTGCTCGAGGGCAAAGGTTTCGGCTTCCCAGCCTGAAAGGTGCCTCACCAGTTGCTTGTTGACTACACACACACAGCCCAGCTGCACAATGGCCCGGAACAACAACGGGACCTAAAAGAGGTGGGCAGACAGCAGCATGGGCTGACTGGGGAAGGCCTGTAGCACTGCCGGCTGGTCCTGGGACAGGAGGCTGTGTACTCTTGGCACAGTCCCCTCCCACAGGTCACTCCTGGCAGATTACCTGTGGGGTGGAGCCCCACAGCCCATCCCTCATGTGGGTTTCTCTTCTCCTGCCTCAGTGCTGAGTGTGGCTGGGGAAAGTTACCTGAGTCTCGTATACACCCTCAATATCTGGTGCTGACAGCTCGGTATTGATCTCGTTGATGTGTTCCTGGTACAGCTCCTCTGGCACCGAATACTCATAGAGATTGTAGACCACGTTGGAACGAGGAAGGACTCGATTCACCTGGTGACAAGGCAGTGATCTGACCTCATTACACAGCTTGAGTGGTGTATTGTGTACAGGTAAATGCCTTGTCTACAGGCATCCCACTGCCCACAGCAATTCCACTGTCCACTCCAGGCCAGCTCAACTAAAACCTCTGGACATAGTTTTATAGTTTTTATTATTTAATTTATTCTTATTTACTTGAATGGCAGAGAAAGAGAGAGAGAGAGAGAGAGAGAGAGAGAGAGACAGAGAGAGAGAAACTCCCCAAAGGCTCACTGGGCCACATCAAAGCAAAGAGCCCAGAACTCCCTCCAGGTCACCCATGTGGTTGGCAAGGACCCAATACTTGAGCTATCACCTGCTGCCCCCATCCTCACCCCAGGGTGCATTTTAGCAGGAAGCTGTATTGGAAGTGGAACAGGAACTTGAAGCCAGGCACTCCGATATGGGATGTGGGCATTCCAAGTGGAATGTTAACCACTGTGCCATAATACCTGACCCGAGGACACAATTTTTTCTTTTTTTTCTTCTAAGATTTATTTATTTACTTGAAAGGCAGAGTTACAGAGAGCAGAAAAAGACAGAGAGTCTTCCATCTGCTGGTTTACTCCTCAGATGGCCGCAATGGCCAGAGCTATGCCAATCTGAAGCCAGCAGCCAGAAGCCTCTTCTGGGTCTCCCATGAGGGCACAGGGGCCCAAGGACTTAGGTCATCTTCCACTGATTTCCCAGGCCATAGCAGAGAATTGGATTGAAGTGGAGCAGCTGGGACCTGAACTGGCGACCATAAGGGATGCCAGCATTGCAGGCCGCAGCTTTATCCACTATACCATGGCGCCAGCCCCCACAATTTTATTTTCTATTTTATTATTTTAGTATTTATTTTCATAAGATTTATTTATTTGAAAAGCATAAATACAGAGAAGTGGGAGGAGAGAGAGAGAGCCTCTGGCCTGGGGCCAAAGCTAGGATCCGGATCCAGGAGCTTCATCCAGGTCTCTCACACATGGGTAGAGGGGCCCAAGCACTTGGGTCATCTTCCACTATTTTCCCAGGGGCATTAGCAGGGACTCAAACTGGCTCCCATATGGGACGCTGACACTGCAGGTGGTGGCTTAACCTTCTATGCCACAGTGTTGGCTCCTATTTAAGTTTTTTAAAACTTTATTTGAAAGAGAAAGAGAGAGAGGTTGGGAGATTGATGGATTCCATCTGCTGGTTCCACTCCCAAAATGCCTTCAACAGCTGAGGCTGGGCCAGGCTGAAGTCTTAGAAACAGTGTATCCACCGGTAGGTGAGCAGCAGAGTAAGCTTAGCCACATTCCCAGTCAGTACCACGAAACCTTGAGGTCTAAATTTCTATGCACTGATTTGGTGTGACTTGTACAATAAAACTGTTGTGTTCAAAAAACACACAGTATAGAATCATGTATATAGTACACTTCTATGAGTAACAAAGTTTATAGCTGTATTTGCTCATTTTTTACAGAAGCAGCTAAGAAGATAAACCAGAAACTAGTGAAAATGGTTACCAATATGTACAGGGTGGGGAAACAGGGTGAGACACAGAAACTTCTTGGTGTTCCGCTCACATGGGAAACCCAGATGGAGTTCCTGGCTTCTGACTGCAGTCTGGCCCAGCCCCAGCTGTTGCAGCCATTTGGGAAGTGAACCAGAGGACAGAAAGTGGTTTTTCTCTCTGTGTCTACCTCTCTGTCACTCTTTCAAATAAACAAATGTTAAAACAAAACAAAACAAAACAAAAAAACTTAGCTGTTTATTAATGTGATACTGCAATTCCACAATACTTATTTTAAAAAATTTACTTATTCAAAAGGCAGAGTGACAGAGAGGGAGGAGAGGAAGAGACAGCTATTCCATATACTGGTTCACTCCCTAAATGACTGGAACAGCCAGGTTGGGTCAGGTGGAAGAAAAAAGCAAGGTGTCCCAGTGGGTGGCAGGGGCCGTCTTCTGCTGCTTTCTCAGGCATATTAGCAGGGAGCTGGATCAGAAGTGGAACAGCCAGGAGCTGAACTGGTGCTCCAATACGCTGGCACTGTAAGTTATAGCTTAACCTGTTATAACACGAGCCCCTCCAGAATACTTCTGAAAAGAGAACTCACCTTATACATTCTTGGAAATATATATTCCAAGGCCCAAACAAAAGCAAAAATAGTGTTTAACTTAGCAGTTTTAGGGACCGGTGCCATGGCTCACTTGGTTAATCCTCTGCCTGTGGTGCCAGCATCCCATATGGGTGCTGGGTTCTAGTCCCGGTTGCTATTCTTCCAGTCCAGCTCTCTGCTTGGCCCGGAAAAGCAGTGGAGGATGGCCCAAGTGCTTGGGTCCCTGCACCCGTATGGGAGACCAGGAGGAAGCACTTGGCTCCTGGCTTCGGATCGGTGTAGTTCCGACTGTAGCAGCCATTTGGGGAGTGAACCAATGGAAAGAAGACCTTTCTCTGCCTCTCTCTCTCTCTCACTGTTAACTCTAATTGTCAAATTAAAAAAAAAAAAAACTTAGCAGTTTTATTGTTTTTAGTAATGTTAATATAATTTTAAAAACTATTATATACAACATAAAGCAAATATACACACACACACACACACACACACACACACACACACACACATATATATATATTTTTTTTTGACGGGCAGAGTGGACAGTGAGAGAGAGAGACAGAGAGAAAGGTCTTCCTTTTCCATTGGTTCACCCCTCAATGGCCGCTGCAGCCAGCATACCGCGCTGATCCGAAGCCAGGAGCCAGGTGCTTCTCCTGGTCTCCCATGCAGGTGCAGGGCCCAAGCAGTTGGGCCATCCTCCACTGCACTCCCAGGCCACAGCAGAGAGCTGGCCTGGAAGAGGAGCAACTGGGACAGAATCTGGCGCCCCGACTGGGACTAGAACCCAGTGTGCCGGAGCCACAGGCAGAGGATTAGCCTATTGAGCCGTGGTGCTGGCCTATATATAAATGTTAACATTATTAATAATCAAGACTTTCAGATCTTCTAGTAGTCTGAAATGAGTAGATATAAAAATCAAAGGAGGGGCCAGTGCTATGATGTAGCAGGCAAAACTGCCACCTGCAGTGCTGGCATGCTATATAGGTACTGGTTTGAGACCCAGGTGCTCCACTTTGACCCAGTTCTTTGCTATGGCCTGGGAAAGCAGTAGAAGATGGCCTAAGTCCTTGAGCTCCTGCACCCACATGGGAGACCCAGAAGAAGCTCCTGGCTCCTGGCTTCTGATTGGTCCAGCTCCGGCCATTGTGACCATCTGGGGAGTGAACCAGTGGATGGAAGACATCTCTCTCTCTCTGCCTCTTGTAATTCTACCTTTCAAATAAATAAATAAATACTTAAAAAAAGAAAAAGAAAACACCCTGTTATATGGAAGAAGCCTGGCAAAGCCACACAGAAATTTATTTATATCCCCACAAAAGGGCTTATGGAGACAGTCTGTAGCTTCTACAGTGTCTATCCAGTCCACTCCCAGCTGCATGACATCAGACAAAGATGCACCAGCTCCTTAGGACAACACCAGCAGCTCCCACATCTGGGCATTCACCCTAGCCCAGGCCCTGTGCCCAGTGCTCAAGGACATCATTTCAAAATAATTATCACAAAAAACCCCACCACGATCCTCAGGAGATGGAGGCTCAAGGCTGTACAACACCACCTTTGGGTCTACAAAGCCTGCCCTCCAGGCCAACTCTCTGTCATGCAGAGACCACCTCAGGGGCTGCAGGCAGGGGACTTCAGCGACTTACAACACCCACACCCTCCCTACCTTTCGATATGAAGGCCCCTCCTCCACTTTGGCCACTCGCTGGTTCACGTAGAACACACGGGGAATACTCAGCTTGATGCAGTGCAAGTCACTGCCAATGACAGCCCACAGCCTAAACAGGCCAGCCTGGCTGGTCTCACTGATCTGAAGGAAATGCAGAACACATGACACATCAGCCCCGTCTCAAGCACAAGTGCTCAGGACTCCCATTGGGCAGAACGCTAGAAAGCTAAAGGCCAGCTCGCCTTCTCACCCCCACCCCCAGGCCACAGGCCTAGCTGGACACATGCTGCCCTCAGGGTGTCCCACCTGCACAATCTGCCATGGAAGGTCCAGAACACTACGGGCAGTTCTTCGCAGGAAGCTCCCCAGCCCTGTCGCAGGCCTGTCTCGAACGGCTGTGAGCCTCGAAGCACCCTCCTCCAGCTCTGAACGCCGTCTCTTCCTGCGGGCCATGCGCTGCCGGGCCTGCAGCTGCCACTTCTTCTTGTGGAAGCGGAGCCAGACCAGCCACTCCTCCTGGACAGACAGAGGGACACAAGGATGGCACGTGGTGCAACAGCAGCTCTGAGCCTCTGCCACTTCCCAGTGCTCTGGGACACCTTCTCCAGGGCTCAGGACCCATTTCGAGGGTTCCTGGGAGAGTGACCGCTGCCCTCCACCCCAGCCCAGCCTCCCGCTGCTTACCTGGGTGGTTCCAAGTGCAGGTGGCTGCCCCAGGACCTCCTGCCAGGGCACAGTCAGAGCAAGGTCCTGGGACTCCTCCTGGCTCTCCCACAGGATTCGCTTCCTCTTGGTGGCAACAGGGACAGCTGAAGGGGGCAGTTTTGGGAGGCCAAAGTCCTCCATGTCAGGAGCACCCGGCCTCGGACTGCCTTCAGGAACCTGTGCTGTTATAACCTAGAAAGACACAACTGAGCCTTAAAACTCAGGTTCTTGGGGTCGGCGCTGTGGTTAGTGGGTAAAGCTGTTGGCTGCAGTGCTGGCATCCCATATGGGTACCTGTCCGTGACCTGGCTGTTCCACTTCCAATCCAGCTCTCCTCTTTGGCCTGGGAAAGCAGTAGAAGGCCCAAGTGCTTGGGCCCCTGCACCTACGTGGGAAAACTGGAGGAAGCTCCTGGCTCCTGGCTTCAGCTCGGCCCAGCTCCAGCCATTGCAGCCATTTGGGGAGTGAACCAGCAGATGGGATACCTCTCTCTTTCTCTCTGCCTTTCAAATAAATAAATTAATTAAAAACAAAACCAAAAAAACTCAAGTTCTTGTCCCTATGAATTCTACTTCTAAAAATCCAACATAAGCACACCACCTGAAACGGGATGTTCATTTATGCATTAATTTTTAAATTTATTTATTTGAAAGGTATAGTTACAGAGATAAGAGGAACCCCCTCCCCTAGGTCTTCTATCTGGTGGTTCACTCCCAAAACGGCTGCAATGGATGGGATTGGGCCAGGCTGAAGCCCGGACCCTGGAACTCCATCTGGATCTGTCATGTGAGTGTAGGGGCCCAAGTAGTTGGGCTATCTTCTGTTGCCTTCCCAGGCACATTAGCAGGGAGCTGGATCAGAAGGTGAGCAGTTGGGACTCAAACTGGTGCTTACATAGGATGCCAGCATTGCAGAAGTGGCTTAACCCTCTGTGCCAACACTGGTCCTTAGATGCCCCCTGTTCATAAGAAATACAAGACTGTAAGCAATAGGCACGGCCCTGCACTGAGGAGCAGCTCCATTCCCACATTTCTACTGCATATCCACACATATCAAAGGCCACGGCTTCAACTTTGCATAAGTAGTAACACACAGTGCACACCCTACTGCAGCTTATTTGTTCCTTCAGCAGGAAGGCCTCTGCCAGGCCCACTCCTCTCAGCTGCTAGAGGAGACTCCTCCACACAAACAAGCTGATGTATGGATCTCTGCAGATGAACAGCTCCTACTCACCAAAGAGCGACCTTGTACATGATGCTTGGTTACTTTCTTTAAAGATTTATTTATTGGGCCGGCGCCATGGCTTAATCCTCCGCCTGCAGCGCTAGCATCCTATATGGGCCCCGGGTTCTAGTCCCGGTTGCTCCTCTTCCAGTCTAGCTCTCTGCTGTGGCCCGGGAAGGCAGTGGAGGATGGCCCAAGTGCTTGGGCACTTGTATCCGCATGGGAGACCAGGAAGAAGCACCTGGCTCCTGGCTTCGGATCGGTGCAGTGCGCCAGCTGTGGCAGCCATTTGGGGGGGTGAACCAACGGAAGGAAGATCTTTCTCTCTATCTCTCCCTCTCACTGTCTGTAACTCTACCTGTCAAATAAAAAAAGAAAAGATTTATTTATTTATTTGAAAGTCAGAGTTACACAGAGAGAGGAGAGGCAGAGAGAGAGAGATAAGTCTTCCGTTTGCTGGTTCACTCCCCAGATAGCCACAATAGCCGGGGCTATGCCGATCCAAAGCGAGGAGCCAGGAGCTTATTCTGGGTCTCCCAGAAGGGTGCAGGGGCCCAAGGACTTGAGCTATCTTCTGCTTTCCCAGGCCATAGCAGAGAGCTGGATTGTAAGTGGAGCAGCCGGGATATGAATTGGCGCCCATATGGGATGCCTGCACCACAGGCAGCGGCTTTACCCACTATGCCACAGTGCTGGCCCTGCCTGGTTACTTCCACCTCACACTGCAGAGTTCCTACTTCTCCATGTTTCCACATTTGAGGTTACCAAACTTACTTGGTTTTGGTATCTAAAATATTTCATGTTGTATTCACCTAATTATTGAGGTCAAGTATTACTGAGGTCACCTGCGCATACAGTCTTCCAAAATGGTCTAATGCCCCCATCTCCTGACATTCACACCCTGTGAGAGTCCCACTTCCCCACCAACTGTGGGCAGGACGCAGTGACTGGCCTTTGAGGAACAGATTTCTAACAAAAGTGACAGGCTGTCATTTCTGATATCAGTCATAAAATCTGACTTCTGCCTCCTGGCACTCTGCGGCTCCCATCAAATGTCTCTTCTGAAGAAGCCACATTGCAAGCAGCTCTTCATGAGCCTCTGCCATGTCTTCCCATGCATTGCCCCGTGTCCAGCAGACTGAGCCAGGGCAGTGCACTGTCTGCCTTCTTTGAGACGAGCAGCAGAAATCATGGAGACTGGTGAGCAGGTGGGAGAGCAGGGGTGTGGAGGAAGATGGGAGACAGCGAGTAGCGTGAGCCTGGACTGGGGCTGATCCCAGAGTGGGCAGCACCTGCTAGGGCAGCACTACCTGGCCTGCCCTGAATGACAGACTTCCTAGGACCCTGGATCTACACATTCTCCCTGGAACAGAAGTGCAACCTCAGGAGCCGTTATTGTGGCAGGTACAGCAGGTTAAGCCACACTTGTGACACTGGCATCCCGCACTGCACTGCTTCCTGCTAACGCATGGGCCCCTGTCATCTGTGTGGGGAGATGACCCAGATGAAGTTTCTGGCTCAGCTTGGCTGTTGTGGCCACCTAGGGGGTGAATCTGTGACTATAAAATTTCTGCCTCTCTCACTCTCTTCCTGTCATTCTGCCTTTCAAGTAAGTAAATAATACCCTTCACAATGATCAACACTGCACCCACGGGAAAGACCTGGAAGAAGCTCCTGGCTCCTGGCTTCAGCTTGACTCAGCGCTGGCTCCTGCGGCCACTGCAGCCATCTAGGGGGTGAACTAGCAGACAGAAGGGCTCTTTCTCTCCCTTTCTCCATGTAACTGACTTTCAAATAAATAATGAATCTTTTAAAAAATCATTTCATAGACTTAAATATCTCACAAAACTACAGACCGTGGCTCGAGGACCTTAGCACCCCGAGTGCCTCAGGGATTCTGCTCAGTCAGTACTATGGTCTCTGCTGGACTGAGCCCCATTACCTGTCTCTTGCCTTCAGGAACAAAGAGCTCACTGATCTTCTTCTGCTTGTAGACGTCAGTCTTCTCCAGCAGCTTCTTGTGCAGCCAGTCAGGGTGTTTGACACGCGGCACTGGGTTCTTCACCTGCTGCAGGGCCGCAGGGATTGTGATGATCTTCTGGATGGCACTGCCCAGCCGCTCGATGTAGTAGTCCCAGTCCAGAATCTGAGGACGCAGGAAAGGGCAATGAGAAAACAGCAATGGCAGCAACGAGCTGTGCTGTAGCTGCCTGCAGCATTGCAGGGCACAGGGTCAAGTGGACACTTGGTACACTTGTGTCCCACGTAAGAGTGCCTTTCGATTCCTGGCTCCTCCACTTGTTTTCCATCTAATGCATCCTGGGACGCAACAGATAATGGCTCAGGTGCTTGGGTTCCTGCCACTCTGATGGGAGACCAGGATGGAGATCATGGTTCCTGTCTTTGGCCTAGCTTAGGAGTGAGCCGGTGGATGGAGTTCTTTCCCTCTCTCTTTCTAATAAATCTTCAAACAAAACAAATCAAAACTTGATGCTGAGCATTGCTAAACACTTTGTGTTTTATTTACTTTTGAAACAAGGTGGCTGTTCCAGAGAGGAAGGAACAGGCAGAGCACACAAGTGACTCCCAGGAGCACCGCTAGCAGCAGGTGGCTGAGCCAGCACCCTGCTGGCTTAGTCAGCACCTTAGTCTTAGTCAGTCCAAGAGCCTCCCCGATGTTCAGCTTCTTCAATTGTGCCCTAAAATGTTATGATTTCCTCCCCTTTTATGTATTAGGAGGGAGGAAGTCAAGAGTGAAGACTCCAAACAAAGTGACTTGAGCCAGGTATATTCTACTGTCTAACTTGTCTTCTGAACTTAAAACAAACGGAAAACCTGTATTCAATTTATTAAACAGCTTTCTGTTTTAAAAAAAATGATTCATCTGAGAGGCAGAGAGACAGACAGGCAACCAAATTCTCATCCTCTGGTTTACTCCCCACATGCCTACAATGGCTTCTGGCTGGCACTGAAGCTGGGAGCCAGGTACTCAATCCAGGTCTCCTACAACAGAGGCAAAGACCCAATTTCTTCAGCCATCATCTGCTGCCTCCCAGGGATTCCAATATGGGATGTGTCTGTCTCCACCACTGGCCAAATGCCCACCCACTGCCAGATTTCCAGAAGAGGAAGGAACACTGGCACTCACTGTCCGGATATCAAAGTCCTGAAGGGAAGAGCTCCTAAGCCATTTCCGGAGAAAGTGTTTCCTCACCGTGGGCTCTGCTTGGAAAATGGCAAGTGGGATGGCCCTGGATGAGAAAAGCAGCACAAAACTCACATTAAAAAAAAAAAATCACCCTAAATCCAATTATAATTTTGTTTTTTAAAAAAGCTAATTTTTAATTTATCTGATAGAGACAGTCACAGATCTTTCATCTACTGGTTCACACCCCAAATGCCCACAATAGCTGAAACTGAGCCTGCAACTCAATCCGGGTCTCCCACATGGGGGTGGGGACCCATGTACTTGAGTCATCACCTGCTGCCTCCCAGGTGCCCATTATCAGGAAGCTGGAACTGGAAGCAGACAGGACTCGAATCCAGGAAACGGGCATCCCAGGCAGTGTCCTAACCACTGCATCAAGCATCTGCCTCCAGTTGTAATTCTTATTAACTGTACATGGACAGAGGTTTTGTAACCTACATTTAAATTTAATGTTGTGCTGTACAAACTGCGCCTTGCAACATTCAGTAACTATGCAATGTTCTATCGTAATAAAACACTGTCATTTAATGCATGTCCCTCCACTGCTAGCCATTTACTTTGTGTCTAGTGTTTAGCCCCTGGTAACAGCGGTTTACAAATGTCCTCATATACATTACATATTCACTTACACATGTAAGTAACCATTTTTAAGATGCTATTCATTGCATAAAATACAGAAGAGCCAGGCTGCCTTCTTGGAAGAGTGAGTCAATTTTCATGTCACTAGCAAAGCAACTGGCAAGTGCCAATATTTCTTTGTTTCACTGCAGAAAATGTTTTCTTATTGTGAAAAATCATGGAGGCACCAGAGGCCAACTGAGGGCCATGGTAGCCTCTGGTTTCTCTGGAGGGTCTAGGATATTCTTGCTTCAGCCTGAGACCTTGACAGGAAACTCCACCCCAATCACACCAGGATGAACCACTTTAGTCGACACATCATTGACAGGACGTCACGTCCTTGACAGCACAGCTTCTTTCCGCTTTGTTCCTGCAGTCCCTGTTTAGGTCGGGCTTCTGCATGCCCCAGAAGCACCCATGTGAGAGCCAGGAGCGGCTGAAGTGGTAGAATATTTTTGTGTTGCTTGGGATGTGTCCAGCAGCTACAGGATATTTCTATCTCATCACAAAGGGATTAAGAGGACGCCATTGGCAGGGATCACGCTTCTCAGATCCAGAGCATTCTGCCGGCCTTGCCCTCAGGCCACTCCCACCAGAGCACTAGCACTCTTTCCTGAGGGAGGAGGGATCTCAATCCTGCCCTAGACTAGAATTTGACCTAGTGATGGCATCTGATCCTCTAAGATACCCCCCGTGCTTGTGATAGAGAGGGGATGCCTCCACATCCAGGCCCTCTCAGGGGTCCCACCAGGACCCCAGCAAGGCCTTCCTATTACTTGATCTGCAGGAGTTGAAGACCCACCCTTCCTTGGCTCAACACCTAACTCTCCCACATTCTTTCTAAGGAAACTGCTTGCTGTGGCGAGAAGCCAGAGGCCTTCAACAGGCACAGGTTTTCAAAACCAGCACCCAAATGCGTGAGGAAGCTCTCACCTCTCAGTGACAGGAGAGCCCTCGGGCTTGCGGGAGATGATATAGCGGCAGCTGAGCCCTGCATCCTTGACCATCTGATCTCCCAGGAACTCGGCCAGGCGCTTCGCTGTGCTGATGGATGTGGACTTCTGTTCTCCATAATCTTCCAGCTTCCGAGACATGGAACGGTTCTCAGAGATCAGCTCAAACAGCTCGGCATCAGGCATGTTGGCAGCCTGGAGGGGGATGCAGCTGGTCAGAGTGTACATCAGGTGAGGAGCACCAAGCTTCAGTCACTCGGGACTTTGCTCCCGTGGGCTCATGCATTTCTTTAGCCTGGGAAGTTCAGGCAAGCTCTGTACTTTCACAGGGCCGTTGCATGCTACCACATGGAAATATTTTAAACTTTAGCTTTCATTACCTGCACAAAATGTCGAGAACCATTTATGAGGCAATAAGCACCAATACGAGAGGGAGAAGCAGCCAAACAAGGGAGGAGCCTAGGAAGATCCTCCGGGAAGGACGGCGGAGAAGGAACGATTTAAATGAAGAAGCAAGGAAGGGAAGGACAATCTGACCAGACAGACTCCACATTTCCCAGGACTAGCAGTCATCCACTGTGGCTCAGCAACTCAGAAGGCGAAGCTGTGGGGTGGGTGTTGTGGTGCAGCCAGTTAAGCTGCTGCCTGGGACACCCATAACCCCTACTCTTCTGACACAGTGCCCCAGCTCACATGCCTGATGATGGCTCAAATATTTGAGTACCTACCACCCAGAGGAGGGACACGGACGGGGTCCTGGCTCTTGGCTTCAGCCTGGCCCAGACCTGGCTGTTATGGCCATTTTGGGAGTGAACCAGTGGATGGAAGATTTCTGTGTCACTCTTTCAAAAAAATAAATCAAAAAAAGTGAATTTGAGACTAAGCTTAAGGTGAGATCTATGACTCATGTTGTATCAAAGACTCTGTATCAGGGCCTGTTATGGACTAAATTATATTTTCCCAAAACTTCTGTGTTGAAGTCCTGATGTCTAGTACCTCCGAAAGTGGTTGTATTTGGAGACAGGGCCTTTAAAGAGTTGATAAAATTCAGATCTGACACTAGGGTGGCCCTAAAGCCAGTGTGCCAGATGTCACAAGAAAGACACAAAGAGACAGCAAGTATGCACTTGTAGAAAGAAAAGACCAGGTGAGCGGGTGGACATCTACCAGCTAGGGCAAGAGACCTCAGGAGACACCAACCCTGACAGCACACTGACTTCGCACTTGCACTCTCCAGAACTTTAAGAAAATAATTTTTTTTTGCTTAAGCCAATCAGCTGGGACATTTTGTTACGGTAGTCATAGCAAACTAACACAGGGTTAAGTTTGAGAGCCTGCTTCTCAGATCTCGCACAGCTGAATATCCTGTCACTTCCCAAACCAGAGCTCCTGGGTTCGGCTCAGTTCTTCATAGAGGAAAGAACATAAGCTCTTACATTAACTGTTCCTGCATACTTAGAGTTCATCATTTTAATAAAGGTGTGATTTTGGCATATTCAATCCCTCCAAGATTAAATTTCCTCACATAAAGTTAGACTGGTATCTTTCCTGCAATGTTCTTTCTTTTTTTTAAGATTTATTTTTTATTTATTTGAAAGACAGAGTTATAGAGAGAGGTAGAGCCAGAGAGAGAGGTCTTCCATCTGCTGGTTCACTCCCCAAATGGCTGCAACAGCTGGAGCTGAGCTGACATGAAGTCGGGAGCCAGGAGCAGGGCCCCAAAGACTAGGGCCATCTTCTCCTGCTTTCCCAGGCCATAGCATAGAGCAGAGAATGGAGCAACCAGGACTAGAACCAGCGCCCATATAGGATGCCAGCACTTTAGGCTGGGGCTTTAACCCACCGTGCTACAGCACTGGCCCCAGCAATGTTGATGTAAAGATCAAACAATATAACTACCCAGAACCTCTAGCAGACAATCAATCATTGTAGTTCTTCCTGTTGTCATCGTTGTTGATGTTTACCAGTGTTATGTGTTCATTTTGTGGCTGTTAGAATTTTTGTCTTTCGGTGAAATACTGTCTTCTGGGACCATCAATTAAAATGGTTAAGGGATGGAAAGTGAGAATAAAACAAGCTGAGAGGCCAGTGCTGTGGCGCAGCAGGTTAATGCCCTGGCCTGCAGTGCTGGCATTCCATATGGGCACTGGTTCGCGACCCGGCTGCTCCTCTGCTGATCCAGCTTTCTGCTATGGCCTAGGAAAGCAGTAAGGAGACAGCACAACTCCTTGGACGTTGGAGACCCGGAAGAAGCAGCTGCGGCCATTGCAGCCAATTGGGGAGTGAGCCATTGGATGCAAGACCTCTCTCTCTCTCTCTACCTCTCCTCTCTCTGTGTAACTCTTTCAAATTAAAAAAGTTGGTGGTGATGGTTAGACATTATTGTGAATATATTTAAATGCTACTGAATTAAAATGTTAAACTTTGTTATATTTAACTAAAATAATTTTTTTAAGGAGAGAGATTTTTTAAAAAAAGATTTATTTATTTGAGAGGCAGAGTTAGAGACAGAGAGGAAGAGACACAGAGAGAGAGGTCTTCCATCTGCTGGTTTACTCCCCAAATGGCCACAATGGCCAGAGCTGGGTTGATCTGAGGCCAGGAGCCAGGAGTTTCTTCCATGTCTCCCATGTGGGTGCAGGTGCCCAAATACTTGAGCCATCCTTCGCTGCTTTCCCAGGTCATCAGCAGGGAGCTGGATTGGAAGTGGAGCAGCTGGCCCCAATATGGGATGCTGGTGCCATAGGCAGAGGCTTAAACTACTATTGCCGCAGCACTGGCCCTTAACTAAAATACTTTTTAAAACCTCTTGTTTGGGGCCAACGCTGTGGCACGGCAGGTTAACGCCCTGGCCTGAAGTGCCAGCATCTCACATGGGTGCCGGTTCAAAACCCAGCTGCTCCACTTACCGATCCAGCTCAGTGCTGTGGCCTGGGAAAACTGTATAAGATGGCCCAAGTCCTTGGGCCCATGCACCCATGTGGGAAACCCAGAAGAAGCTCCTGGCTCCTGGCTTTGGATAGGCACAGCTCCGGCTGTTGAGGCCAGTTGGGGAGTGACCAGAGGATGGAAGATATCTCTCTCTGCGTAACTCCGACTTTCAAATAAATAAATAAATCTTTTAAAAAAAAAAAAAAAAAAAAAAAAAAAAACCTCTTGTTGCAGACTGAATCTTTAGGTCCCCACAAAACTCATATTTTGAAGCCCTAACCACCAATGAGTTGATATTTGGAGATAACTAGGTTTAGATAAAGTATAAGGTAGAGACCTTGTTATAAAAACAGAGTCTTCGTTAAAAGTAGAAGAGAAGGCAGCCGGCGCCGTGGCTCAACAGGCTAATCCTCCGCCTGCGGCGCAGGCACACCGGGTTCTAGTCCCGGTCGGGGCACCGGATTCTGTCCCGGTTGCCCCTCTTCCAGGCCAGCTCTCTGCTGTGCCAGGGAGTGCAGTGGAGGATGGCCCAAGTGCTTGGGCCCTGCACCCATGGGAGACCAGGAGAAGCACCTGGATCCTGCCTTCAGATCAGCGCGGTGCACCAGCCACAGCGGCCATTGGAGGGTGAACCAACGGCAAGGGAAGACCTTTCTCTCTGTCTCTCTCTCTCTCACTGTCCACTCTGCCTGTCAAAAAAAAAAAGTAGAAGAGAAGACAAAGTTTTTTTTTTCCCCCCACCATGTGAGGACACAGCAGGAAAGGAGCAGTCTGTAAGCCAGGAGAAGAGACCACATTAGTTGGGTTTGCATCTCTATAATGAAACATCTGAGGCAGCCAACTTTGGAAAGAGAAAAGCTGGGGCCGGTGCTGTGGTGCAGTGGGTTAAAGCCCCAGCTTACAACACTAGCATCCCATACGAGGGCAGGTTTGAATCCCGGCTCTCCATTTCTGATCCAGCTCCCTGCTAATGAGCCTGGGAAACCAGCAGAGAATGGCCCAAGTCCTTAGGCCTCTGCACTCACGTGGGAGACCTGGAAGAAGCTCCTGGCTTCAGACTGGCTCAGCTCCAGCCAGTTTGGGGAGTGAACCAATGGATGCAAGACCTTTCTCTCTCTCTCTCTCTCTCTCCCCGCCTCCATCTTTCAAATAAATAAAATAAATCTTGAGAGAGAGAAGTTATATTCAGTTCACAGTTTTGGAGGTTTAATTTCCAGACTGGGCAGCCCCACTGGTTTGAGGCTGGTATATGGCAATGGCAGAGCTTGACAAGAGAAAGGATCCCATGGTGAACCGGTGAACCAGGAAGCAGAGAGAGCAGCTGGGCCCAACTCAGGCTTTCATAATCAATTATCTTGCAAGAAGCACCTCTGGGGCTGGCGCTGTGGCACTGTGGGTTAACACCCTGGCCTGAAGCGCCAGCATCCCATATGTTGCTGGTTCGAGACCCGGCTGCTCCACTTCCTGTCCAGCTCTCTGCTATGGCCCGGGGAAAGCAGTGAAAAATGGCCCACTTGGGCCTCTGCACCCACGTGGGAGACCCGGAAGAAGCTCCTGGTTCCTGGCTTTGGACCAGCGCAGCACTGGCTGTTGCGGCCATTTGGAGAATGAACCATCGGATGGAAGGCCTCTCTCCCTCTCTCTCGCTCCCTCTCTCTCTTTGTAACTCTGACTTTCAGATAAAATAAATAAATCTTAAAAAAAAAAAAAGAAGCAGCACCTCTGACCAGGCCTACCTCCCAACAGTGCTCCCAGGGGACCAAGCCTTAAACAAGCGGGCTTTGGGGGAACATCTGACATTTAAACTAACATTCCAACTGGAGCAGAGGTTGTTGGTAAGGACCAATAACTGAACTGACTGGCACTTTGATCTTGTATTCCCCAGTCTTCAGAACTAAGAACTAAATGTCTGGTGCTTTAAAAAAAAAACCCAAAAACATCAATACTGCAGAAAGCGGAGAAATCACTGCACAAGATAGGAGGAACAGGTGATTGTTATCTTCTAAACGGAAGAGAAGGGACGGAAGAAGCCACAGGGAAGGAGCGATACACAAACCAGAGTGCTGGAGTGCCCAGTGGCGTTGTCACAGTGAGGCCCAGAAAAGCTGCCACCCACCCCTAGCCAACCCCTTCCCCGACTGCGTACTAGCATCCTGAGATGACTCAGTCATGAACACTCTAGATTTCCCCCGGTGTGCCCTTCCTTGTCTGGGTCGATTCGAACAGGGCAAGGCAACACGCCAAGAAACTGAAGCCCATGAAGCAAAGAAACCCAGGAAAAGTCTCAGAATATTCCAGTGCTCCTTTCACTCCTAGATAATCACACACAAGGAGGAAAAGACCTATGCGCCAAGATGTCCAACACAACATTGTTCACAACAACAGAAACCCAAACTTAACTGATAATCACCAGCAGACCGCACGATAAACTAAGGCGTGCCACCTGATGGACTCGTGCAGCCTTAGACCACAGTCGCAGAACAGCAAAGGAGTCAGTATTCTGAGAAGAATAATGACAGCCAGGCCAGCCCTGCCATTTACAGTGTAACTGTGTGTGCATTTATGGGACCTGCAAGCCTTTAAAAACCAGGGGCTGGCATCTGGCACAGCAGTTAAAAGACACTGCTTCTAATTTTTAATCGTGCTTTTTTTTTTTTTTTTTTGACAGGCAGAGTTAGACAGTGAGAGAGAGAGAGAAAGGTCTTCCTTCCGTTGGTTCACCCCCCAAATGGCTGCTACGGCCGATGCGCTGCGCTGATTTGAAGTCAGGAGCCAGGTGCTTCCTCCTGGTCTCCCATGGGGTATAGGGCCCAAGCACCTGGGCCATCCTCCACTGCACTCCTGGGCCATAGCAGAGAGCTGGCCTGGAAGAGGAGCAACCGGGACAGAATCCGGCGCCCCAACTGGGACTAGAATCCGGGGTGCTGGCACCGCAGGTGGAGGATTAGCCAAGTGAGCTGCGGCGCCGGCCAATCATGCTACCTTAAAAAATGTTTCTGTTGCAGAGTTACCACTTGAAACAGACACTGAAGGAGAACGCCAGGGCGCAGGGGCTCAGGCAGCCTTGGGATTTCATCAGCTTACCTGGAGTCCATCTGGCACCATCCTCCCCAGGAGCCCTTACCTTACTATACAGCACATCCAGCCAGTAGTCGGCCACCTTGGCCACAGAGCTGTACACCTCCTCCAGCGTGCTGCCCTTGAGGAAGGCCTCAAACACTGAGGACTGGAAGATTTTAATCAGCTGCAATTCCCCACGGCGCTTCACCTCAAAGCCCTTCAGTTCAGCCAGGGAGCCGTCTTCATTGAACACGGCATATCTAGAAAAGAAGGCAGGTTGGCAGGACACAAAGCCTGGGGCATTTGATGCCTTGTCTTCTGCCTTCCCCAACATGTCCTACCCTCCCTCCTACTGTCCATCAGGCAACAAAGGTCATTCCACTCTCCAGTTGATGTCTCTTAAAATTAAAAGTGACTTAAGGGCCTGCTGCCCACCAGACAGGATACAGCAGGCAGCAAATGGGCAGGTACATCTTCCTACCTGAGTCATTAAAGACAAAAAAATAAAATAAAAAAAGAAAGAGAAGAGCCCAAGTCTGTTTCTATCCTGGCTCCTGGTCCACTCTGCTGCTTGGGATACTGAGTCCCATCTCAGTCTATACCCTTGCTAGACTGCTGAGGCTATAAGACTCCTACCTCTTCTTGAGTTTCTTGCCTTCTTCCTTGGAGGCTGGAAGGATCATGGCAAGGTAGGGTCCATCAACCTCAAAAAAGATGCTGTTCTCAGAGCGGGTGACGTAGGTGAGTGAGGAGGGTTCTGCCAGCTCCTGGTACTGGTGGTTGGTGAAGCCTTCCTGAGAAACAAGAGGAAGGGAACAGCGTCACTGCTAATGCCCACACTGGAAACTGCCTGTGCTCCAGGGAGTGCACAGGCCGTCAGACTGAGGCTCTTCCACACGACGGGCACAACTCTGCAGCAGAAAGGAAGGAAGTTCTGACACACCCAAATGGTGACTCTTAAGTGCATCTTGCTAAGTCCAAGCAGCCAGACCCAAAAGGTCACATAGTTTACATTTCCATTTCTAGGACATTCTGGAAAGCGAGTATCACAGCACAAAAGTCACACTGGAGGTTGCTGGGGTGCTGGGACGGGGAAAGGAGCTGATGGGTGGCAAATGAGAAATGCTGGGTGGGTGCAGCTGTTCTGTGCTGCTAAGCACTAGGAGATACGTGACGCTCTGGGTCTATCCAAGCTGAGCTGTGCACCATGAAGAGTACGTTTTATATATATAAATTAGGTGCCAAGCAGGATGTGGAGGGAAGGGGAATGGGTTTCCCACAAGAGATGCCATAGGAACAAAATAATCTAACTGCATTATCCATGGGTGGATGATAGAACCAGGTAGAAAAGGGTAGGGAAGGGAATAGCCAACTTTACAAACCAACCAACTGGTTTGTATATTGTCCCAGCCAGACAGTGTAAGTCTAACAGCCAAAATAACTGCCTATGCTGTATGGCAGCTGGAAAGTTTTTTCCTCAGAGGGATGGCATCCTGTCAGGGATTCTGAACCTGCTTCACAGGTGTACTAGAGTTCAATAAATGCACTGAGAAAATCAGTGACAGGCTTAGCACTGTAGAAGAAAAAATTTAATAAGAAATGAAGACTAGGCTGGATATGTCAATAGACTCATGTGTTTAAAACCACATTTGCAAGGCTGGCGCCGCGGCTCACTAAGCTAATCCTCAGCCTGAGGCGCCGACATTCCGGGTTCTAGTCCCAGTCGGGGTGCCGGTTCTGTCCCAGTTGCTCCTCTTCCAGTCCAGCTCTCTGCTGTGGCCTGGGAATGCAGTGGAGATGGCCCAAGTGCTTGGGCCCTGCACCCACATGGGAGACCAGGAGGAAGCACCTGGCTCCTGGCTTCGGATTGGTGCAGTGTACCAGCTGTGGTGGCCATTTCGGGGGTGAACCAACGGAAGGAAGACCTTTCTCTCTCTCTCACTGTCTAACTCTGCCTGTCAAAAACAAAAAAACAAAAAACAACCACATTTGCAAGGTCCACACTGCAGCACAGTGGGTTAATGCCCTGGCCTGAAGCGCTGGTATCCTATATGGGCACCGGTTCGAGACTGGCTGCTCCACTTCTGATCCAGCTCTCTGCTATGGCTGATGGCCCAAGTCCTTGAGACCCTGCACCCACGTGGGAGACTGGAAAGAAGATCCTGGCTCCTGGCTTTGGATCAGTGCAGCTCCGGCCGTTGTGGCCAACTGGAAAGAGAACCAGCAGATGGAAGACCTCTCTCTCTCTCTGCACTCCTCTCTCTGTATAACTCTTACAAATAAGTAAATAAAATCTTAAAAAAAAAAAAAAAAAGCACATTTGCAGGAGCTGGAGCTGTGGTGTAGTAGGTTAAGCGTCCCTCTAAGGCACCAGCATCCCATATGCCCATTTAGGTCCGGGGTTTGAGTCCTGGCTGTTCTACTTCCGACTCAGCTCCCTGTTGGTAACCTGGGAAAGCAGCAGAAGGTGGCCCAAGTGCTTGAGCCCCTGCACCCACAGGAGAGATCTGCAAAAGCTCCTGGCTCTCTGTCTTTCCCTATTTCTGTAACTCTGCCTCTTAAATAAATAAATAAATCTTTAAAAAAAATTTGCAGATATACAAACACAGAAATATTCAGAAATATAAAGAAAGTGTCTGTGTGTGGGAGAATTAATTAGGCACGTCTTTCCCAGCTCAAACTATGGTGAGCAACCAGAAGCTACGACAACCCCTAGGAGCAGTGAGCACCGCCAGCACCTCACTCTGGCTTTTGATGCTGTCTTCCAGGAAAGGGAACCCAGGCTCCATGGAGAGCTGCCTGACTCTGGGGCTGCAACAGCTTATAAGCCAGGAAAGAAGAAAGTGCTCCCAAAACAAAAGCAGTAACAGAACAAGGTAAGTCCCAAGAACACGCATGTGAAGGAACCTCAGTGGTCACAGGAACCATTGGAGTGACAACATGCGTCACGAGTGCACTGAGTTGTAACTCCAAGATACAATGAGCACCCACGAACCATGCTTGTGAATAAGCAAACAGACAAGTGAGGGGACCGGAGAAGGGTGACAGCTCTTCCTTACAGAATTCAAGTTAATACAAGCAGAAGGCCTGAGGGAACAGAAACTGCCACAGGAAAAAAAGATACTGTGAATCAGAGCCACCAATAAATGCTAAAATCAGTAGGTGAGAGTATAAGGAGCAACCGACTGGGTATTAGCATAGTTTCAAAATATCTTTTTCAAAATATTAGTTACTGTGGCGGCTTTATGTTCAGAGACTGCTGACAGTCCTTCTTCCAGGAGAGGAAGCTTAGTTCTATTTCCTTGGGTGTGGATTTCCTGGCTAGAGTAGAGTGCGGAGGAGACACAGGCACTGCACAGAGGTGCAGAGGCACCTCTACCTGCTGATCCAGCAACGTCCCAGCATCGTACGCCTGAGAACAAAACAAGAGAGGGTAGGCCCTCTGGTGTTTCTCCAAAACACCCAAATAACCTCAGCTGAATAACGGCAGTGGGAGTGGGCACCTGGCCCAGCAGCAAGAAGCCACTTAGGATTGACTGCCTGGTTCAAGTAGTTGTGTCTCTGCAATCCAAATGGGGGACCTGGACTGAGTTCAGGCTCCTGGCTTTCGGCCTGGTCCAGCTTTAGCTGCTATAGGCACTTGGAGAGCAATCCAGTCTCTCCCTTTCTCTGCTTTCAAACAAAGAAATAAATCTTTGAAAAAAATAAGGCAAGACAAGTCTGGGGCTGTGCTGCAGGAGAGAGAACTTGCCTGCTGCTTCCTGGAAGGCAGTCTGACCGGATCCTCAGTCGGAATGGTTGAGGAAGATGAGTATAAAGTGTGAGGTATTTTCACAGGGCTACTGACACCAACTTTCAAAGCCCATTCTGAGCATGTGGACTGCGCCAAGGCAGTGGTCAGGATGAGACACACCCCATCACACCCCTTTCCTGGGGACCCAGACTCACCTTGACCATGATATTCAACATGGCCCCAGGGTAGGAAATGGTCACCTTGGGCTTCTTCATATTCGTTGTCTTGATGACAAAATTTTCTGGGAAGCTGTTGGGCAGGACACACCATATTCCATCTGTGTCCAGTTCTAAGGGCCTCCTTCAGAGAAACAGAAACAGGCTTCACATCGTTCCATATGAGAACCAAGTGTCCAGTCCAGGGACAGTGCTGTGGCACAGCGGTCCAAGTGCCTGCCTACAACACCAGCATCCCATTTGAGTGCTGGTTCAAGTCCTGGCTGCTCCACTTCTGATCCAGCTCCCTGCTAATGCAGAGGATAGCCCAAGTGCTTGGGACCCTGCCATTCATGTGGGAGACCGGATGAAGCTCCTTGCTCCTGGCTTTAGCCTGGCCCAGCGCAGCCCCAGTCATTATGGTCATTTGGGGAGTAAGCCAGTGGATGGAAGATTCATTCATTCATTCATTCATTCTCTCTCTCTCTCCCCCTTGGTAACTCTGCCTTTCAAATAAGTAAATAAATATTTAAAAAATGTCAAATCCGTGGCACGAACATAAACAGGACACAGCAATCAATCCTGAGCCTGGGCACTTTTTACTTTCTGCACATGGTACTCACCCGATCTGTTCAATGAGCTCTCGGGCCTGAGTGATGAGGTTAGCCCCTGTGAAGCAGACGATGCCAGCCATCTCCATGGAGTACCAGCGAGCCCTGGGGAGAGTCACAGTCTATAATGGCCAGAGCTGACACGAGCCTCCCTCCACAGGGTATCAGAAGAAAAAAGAAAGGTGACAGAAGTGGCTATTAACTCGTCAAACAGGACAGAGCTAAGACAGAATTTGGCTCTGCCTTGAGGACCTGTCTCCATCCCTACTTCAGGGCTCCTAGCCTGGCTCAGGAAAGTGCTGAAAGGGTTCAATGAAAATTACCAAATTGCATCTGCAACCCAGAAAGCTCAGATGAGTAGGTATTTCTGAAGACTCATGTCCCCTGCATGCCCCAGGCCCTCAAAGTCAGCATGGCCCCCTCTCCTCAAGCCCCACATCACTCTTCATCATCTTCCCTTGTGTCAAAGTCTGCACTCTCCAGTGTTCCTAACACCAGATGAACAGCGCCCCCCCACTTATCCCAAGCACCCCATTCCTTCACTCGGTGAGCATTCACCGCAGCCCATACCCTTTGCGCATGACATAGCCATAGAAGGAGTTGAGGATGCACTTGTGGGCCAGCTGCAGGGAGTCATACAGCACCTCCATGTTCTTGCAGCGCTTCACCTCAGCTGCGTCACCCACTTCCACAGCTGCCGACAGCTTCTTTTTCCACACCTGCGAACCACCAAGGCATGGTCCAGAATCCCATGCTTTTACCTAGAACTGCCGAACACAAGGCAGAGACCCTCACAGGCGTTCTGACCAGCAAGCAGCACGTCCCTTTACATTCATCTAAATCAGAGGTCAGCAAACCAAAAGGCAGGATGGTGAATCCCGCAGGTGTGAGGGCCATGGAGGGTGTGGGATGGCCTCCCCTCCTGCTGTGCAGGGAAGTACTAGATAACACAGCGGCTAGCCAGGTTCCAATTCAGTCACTAAAATGGCCCACCCAGACGTAGTGCCCAGATCTTTGCTCTAAACGACGACTTCTGAAACAATCACTCAGAACGGATGACAGCCTACATCCTTTCTGGCCACTGATTTTTCAAAGTTACAAGTCCTTGTGCACTTATTGCATGAGCACACATGCCAACTCTGAGAAGTGAAACCAGCACATCCCAGCCAGGGGAGCGCAGGACGTCTACACAGAGCCAAGCAGATCCTCACTTCAGAGATTAAACTCTGTTCTGTCCTCACAGGTCCACCTTTTGAAGCAACTCAGACCTCACCTTATGAAGTCCTTTGAACTCATAGCGCCTGTCCCGGAAGGCGCGCACTGTGTCCACGTAGAAAGAGTTTTCCCGCTGGCAGATGGTGGTGAGGCGCTCCTCCACCTTGGTGATGTGGATCTTCTTGTAAGCCTTCCGGCAGTAATCTAAGTACAATTGAGAGTGGTGGGGGAGGATGTGAGACTTCCCACACACAGAGAGCCAGCTGGGATACAGGATTGCTGACACATATTAACATAAAGGAACAGAAAACCCAGATGTGCTGCTAGTTTCTCATTTCATATCAAAGGGACAGCCGTTGGATACCAAGAGTTGAATTACCAAGACCATGTAAAAAGAGCTTAGTTTCGCAAGACCTGTTAAAGGGCAACCTATAGAAAGAACATACTTTACAGCAATCTAAAACAGACAACCAGGGGCCAGTATTGTGGCACAGGGAGTTAAGTTGCCTCTTGTGACACGGCATCCTGGAATTCCATTGTCATAGCACTGGTTCAAATCCCAGCCACTCTGCTTCTGATTCAATTCCTGCTAATGCATCTGGGAAGGCAGCAGATGATGACTTAAGTACTGAGGCTCCTGCCACCCACATGGGAGATCCTGATGGAGTTCGAGGTTCCTGCCTTTGGCCTAGCCCAGCCCTGGCTGTTGTGTAGCCATTTTTGGGGGAATGAACCAGTGGATGAAAGATCCCCATCTCTATCTCCCTCTCACTGTTATTCTGCTTTCAAACAAAATAAATAAATAATAAATAAGTAAAACAGACAACGACCTTGCTGACCTCGGGCTGTGGGGCGCAGCAGGTAAGCAGCAGGTGTGATGGTGTAAAGCTGTGGCCCTGCCCAAGCACTCACCTGCCAGCCTCCTCTTCTCATACTTAGCTTGCTCCTCCCGGGACAGTTCGTGAAAGGCCCGAGCAGGTCCCTCTGGGAACAATGGGGGAAACTTCTCTGACTCCAACTGGTGCTGGATCCGATGATACTCACTGCGACTGGCAGGCACTGGAAGGAGGCGGCAGTTCAGGTGAAATGAATATGGGACAGACGTGCCACGTGCCCAGTAAGCACCTGCCCAGGTGACTGATACTCACTGAACTCGCCCCTCCACTGCCAGGCCATCTTCCTCTGGCAGTTTGCTCCAGGTTTGTTGAAGTCACAGGCAGCACAGGTGGCCTCATCCACCATGGCTGAGGGCTACAATCGAGGACAGAGTCAGAAAGTGATCAGGGTTCACAATCGAGGGCAGAGTCAGAAAGTGATCAGGGTTCACAATCGAGGACAGAGTCAGAAAGTGATCAGGGTTCACACAGATTCTGATGTGAGAAGTTAAGGCTCACCTGTAGGCGGTTTGTCAGGATGATGTTGGGGTACATAGCCCCCACGTCCAGGTGGTAGATAAGGGGACACTCAATTCGGTTAGGAACATCTTTCAGGGAGGTGAGTTTGGTCTTAATCTCATCGCACACCTATGGGGAAAGGGGTAATAAACAGAGGCTAGTGAACAAGAAAGAACCAAGGAGCTGCACCAGGCGTCTCAGAGAGAAGATGACAGCTACATTCCCAGGCCCAGGTATCTGTTTGTAGAAGCAGCACCTAGACAAAGGAGAGACCCATGGAAGCAGTGCCTCGGCCCCCAAACAGCCATCAAGGTTGGTAGAGAACTGTGTACAGGCTTGGAGCCATGTGTCCCAGCCTGTGACCCCTGCAACATGTAATGGTTACACTCAGAGTGGTGGCTGTGGGCTGGCAAGTGTGAGACCCAGCCAGAGCATCAGCAGTCACTGTCCTTGTGTTGGTGTGTGCTTGTGGCAGTCCTTGATTGGTGAGAAAGTTCGAGAGGTTCACATGGGCTCCTGAGACTCGCCTTTCTACCCCAAAGCCCACGCCCTGACACACTGCAGGAGGCTCTCCAGCACATCTCACACACCAGTGACAAACTCTTGTCCCCAGCCAGGGGTTGGGTTGTTCCCTGACACTCTACATCTGAAAATGCTGCAGAAAATAGGAAAACTACTCCTGTAAATGGAGAACAGATCCTCTACGTGGGAAAAAGTCCAGCGTGGAAAAGCAATGAGCAGAATGAAAATGAGAGCAGGGAGCTGACTTGGTGGGAACCCTGGGCTCTGGGGAGGGCAGCTCTCAGTCCTCACT